>JBBDGP010000489.1:1020000-1620000 GCA_037952835.1 Lithobates septentrionalis | reverse complement strand
AGGTCTCTTGGAGCTTTTGAGGTATGGAGGTGCTCGAAATTTGAGAGCACAAAAAGCCCACATGAATTTAAAATTTAAGCGCAATATTCTGTTTTACCATCTTAATTTTGTGTTTTTGTAATCTCAACTCATAGTTTAGACTGCTTCAGCTTTAAATATCCACCTGCTGTCTCTGGTGCTATTAGTCATTGCTCGGACAACCTGCCTTTGGACTTTCTACCTTTATAGCCTGTTTGTCTTTTGTCAACGCAGGGTCCACTGAACTTTGTTATAGTTTTATCAGACCATGGACTGATACTTAATTTCCTGACTCCTTGCAATCTCTGATTTGACAGCTCATGGTGCTACAGTGTTCCCTTAATTCACATTTTCATAGTAACTGGAAACTCTGTCTGCCCACCTGGGCAGCCTATGCTGGGAGCTATTATAGGATCTGCTCCATGTGTTTCAGTGGTGCCTTATCTATCGCTCATAGCAAAAAAACTACTGTGGAATACTGGTCTCTGATTTCCCCCACCTTTACGCTTTAATGAAAATCCCAAATCTTGTTGGGAATTCCTGAATCATTGCCAAATCCAAATAGTACTCCAGCCTGGACATTTTTCTTCTGTCCAAACTTAGTTAACCAAACCAAAATTAAGGTATGCCATTTCTCTGTTTGATGGTGAAGCTTTTTCCAAAAGAATAACTCGTCTGTCTGATCTGCCTTTTCTTGTGATGTTTTGGAAAGTTCTTAATGAACCTGGTTGAGTCTCCTCTGCTTCTTTAGGGATGCTACATTTGCGTCAAGATTTCGAGGGGGGGGGGGGGGGAGAATGCAATGCGTTTCTACACATTACCTTTGAAACCTGCATGAAGTGATATTACATGTGTAGCTAACTTCTCCCAAGACCTGTTGGAATGCAAGGTAATTTAACCTGGCATGATATTATTTCTTCCCTAGATGATCTGGTGTCCCTATGCATTAAAGTAAACATTAATTCATCTGCAAACAAAAATCCTGTTTTTCAAATTTTCCTTTCACATTCAATTTTCACCGAGCTCCACTTCATTCAGTTAGCTAAGTGAACATGCTTTACTCCTTTTGTAAACCCGTTAAAAATCTGTTATTTTGATGCACTCTGAAATGAAGAATACCATTTTGTAAACAGTTTCAATTAATCTCATATGCATAAAAAAGCAAAAAAGCAAAATAAACTAATGTATAGTTTCCCTTGAATCATTTAGCAATTGTAATGCTTCTTAGTCCAAACTGCTGGCAGAATTACAGTAGTTGCTTCTTATTATCCATACTGCATAATTTTGATACAGTTTCCCTTTAAAAATGCATCTTACTTTACATGGCACCCACTCCCTGGATACATAATGGTGTGGTTTATATTTTTCTATAGTATTTCTTCTTCAGGTAAAATAATGCACAAGAAACACAAATGATGGTGAATGTGTGGGCGTTTTAATAATTTAATATATAAATTGCCTTCTTTAAATTGTCCATATTAGAAGTCATTTGCCATATGTGTTTGCATCACAGCACTAAGCAATCCCTCTCATTCCCTCTCTCTCTCACTCTCCTTCCGAAGCCAATATGGCTTTAGAAAATCGAAACCGTTAAAATAAAAAACTGAATGTGAAATTGGGCCATTTTTACTTCACACAGAGCAGATTTGCCAACAGCTGCCTGGCAGCAAATGAAATATTGACTGAATTATTATGTCATTTCATTTGTAATGATTTAAAAAATACTTCTAAAGTGCTAGATAGGAAATGTGATTCTATGCTATTTATTGTAGACTGGGAAAACAAGACAAATTGTGACACAGCTAACATGGAAAGGTTAATACACTCTTTGAAAACTTGCAAATAAATGTCATGTCGGAGTTTAAAGCCTGTTTTTGAGTTAGTGCGTATATATAGTTTTTTACATTTACACGAGTGGATGTGGTGACGGAAAGTGTAATGATGTATGACTTTGGATGCTGGGCTGAACTAGGCTTTCCTAGAACTTATTGGATGTTTAACAGTATACTATTTTGCACCATTTACAAGATGCAACACGAGTGATGTATTATACCAACCATTTTGTTACATATTACTTTTGCTGAACCTGCTTTTTCCTCTCCAGCAAATATTGCTGATGTGCCATTAAGCTTTAAAACAAGACTCTACTGGCTTAAAGTGACTCAGTTGCTTACCAATAAAAAAAAAAGTTCCTTCAATAAAAAGCTCTTAATACGCATTTCATCAAAGGGCAGCGAGTTCCAACTCTACTGTCTTAAAGCGGTTGTATATCTGCACAAAAAAAAAAAAACCTGTAAGGCAAAGGCATAATGAGCTAGTAGCTCATTATGAAATACTCACTGTCACGGAACGCCCCACACTCCGCTTGAGTGCTTCCGTCATATACCGCTTCCTAAGTTCTGGAACACGAGTCCAATGGATCTGGCTATAGGAACCCCAAGAACTAGACAACACCAGTCTTGGAGTACATCAGAACTAACTTTTTATTTGAGATCTCACAGACCTTTATACAGCAGGGATGACTCAAAGCTAACCTAATTAACATGAGCTAATTTACTACAAAATGTACCCAGACCAGATGACAGTCTTGTGGGCACCGAGCTTCACACATTAATATAAACACAATAGCTGGAGCTAATTACAATTAACAATCTCCCCCCTCCTCAGCCTAGACCATTCGTCTATTAGCCAGTGCTGGTGGCTAATGTGATCAGCTCTCTCAATTAACATAAACACATGTTGATAACACCAGTATCTCCTCACAGGATGTGTCCCAACAGAATAAATCAGTCTTATCAGCAGGGGGCTGCTGGAGGAATCCCCCTCCCTCTTCAGGGACACAAATCTACAGTAAGGAGTCCCCATACAATATATACATGACTGAGTCCGATTAATACAGTTCAGACTGGATTTCTCATTCACCTCAAATGCTAGGGCCCATAATCGGTGGGCAACAGGCCCGCACACAGTCCTCTCCAACAGCCTCTGCTCCGGCCAGGTCCGTGACATTTCTCCCCTTTCGGCAGGAGACTAACACAGGAGGAGACCCCAGACGGGTTGACTCCAAAGTTAGTCCATAATTCCAGTCCTCTACTGCCTGTACCCACACAGTACCCCAAACAAATTATTCCAAACAGTGTATTACTCACCCAGCCATCCTCTGCCTCTCTCAGAGAACATATCTGCCGCTGGGGAGAGGCCCGGACTGGCCCTTCTCCCTGGAATCCTTTCTGCCGCTGGAGAGAAGACAGGGGGACTGGGCTCACTCCATCCTGCTGTTGGGGATCTGGGCCCACTGCCCAGCATCCCTGGGGTATACAGGTGGGGACTGAAGCCCCATCAACCGACACCAGATCAAGCTGCAGTTGTGAGGTGATGACTGCATTCTCTCCTTGGATCCTGATCTGCAGCTTGCGATAGACTGCCACCTCCTCACCTTGGGCCTCCACAATTGCTGCAGGTGTGGGGCAGAGGTCTTGGACCCTCTGTCCGGTTGCCAGCACTTCTGCTGGGGGTTTGCCAGGTGGTTCCTCCTCTACAGAAACGTCTATTAAATCCCCAGTCTCTGGAATTGGTAAAAGTGTGGGACAGAGGTCTTGGACCCTCTGTTCAGTTACCAGATCTTCAGCTGGAGAAGTTTGTTTTAACTCCATAGAGGCTGCTGGCAGAAAATCACATGTCCCTGTCAGTGTTGTGGGAGAAAGGCCGACTACCTCTTCTCTCAGGAAGGCCGAAGCCACTGTTGGTGCTGGGCAGAACACAGTGAACTTTGGCCCTGATAGCAGCTCTTCTGCTGGAGGCTCATCAGGTTGTTCTTCCTCAGCAGAAAAGTCTATCAAATCCCATGTCTCTGCAACTGATGTCTGGGAATAGAGGTTCACCATCTCCTGTCCATGGAACCCAGAAGATGCTATCATTTCTGGACAGAGGTTAGCAGAGCTCTGCCCTGTTGTCAGCACTTCAGGTTTGGGGACGGCAATCTCCGGATTTTCCACTGCCGATTCTCTGGCATGCTGCTGAACTTGTTCTAGCAGTTTCCTGTATGCCCTTTCCAGATGCTGTTCCTTCCTTAGCAAATGGTCCAGATCAGGTTTGAGCTCTGAGACCCCTGCAAGACCGAGCCTAGACTCTCTATAGTCTCTCATGTCCTCAAGGTCAGGTTCCCCCTCATCGCCAAACATAAAAAGATCTGTAAGGTTCTCCCACAGCAATCCAGGGCCGCCAAAGTCATATCCCTCCGGAGAGCATTCTGTTGTCTCCCCTTAATATCCCTCCTCTGCGTGCCATTGCAGAGCCCGATAACAATTGTCCAGCTCTATCTCCTGCTGGACCAACCTGTCCAACTCAGTCACCCATTGCTCCTGGGGCTGCTCTCCCAGGGATGCCATCCGCAATGCCCGTTGGTAACTGGCCCGTTGCTCTTGGGTTGGAAAGCACTTGCCCTGTTTTATACCAGCGAGACGGAGGGCTGCAATCCAGAGCTCCACCCGAATCAGCTGCCTGAGCTCCAGGCATTCATCCTCAGACACAGTCCTGGTGTACGTTGAAAGGATGATCCGCAGCAGCCCCGGGAATTCTGATGCCAGGTCCATATCTCCGCAGGGGTGACTGAAGTCTGCTATGCTGATCTTGGATCCAGTTGGAGGTTTGGATGTCCCAGACTTCAGACTTCAGGAAGCTTTCCCGCTGCTTGCCACCAATGTCACGGAACGCCCCACACTCCGCTTGAGTGCTTCCGTCATATACCGCTTCCTAAGTTCTGGAACACGAGTCCAATGGATCTGGCTATAGGAACCCCAAGAACTAGACAACACCAGTCTTGGAGTACATCAGAACTAACTTTTTATTTGAGATCTCACAGACCTTTATACAGCAGGGATGACTCAAAGCTAACCTAATTAACATGAGCTAATTTACTACAAAATGTACCCAGACCAGATGACAGTCTTGTGGGCACCGAGCTTCACACATTAATATAAACACAATAGCTGGAGCTAATTACAATTAACAATCTCCCCCCTCCTCAGCCTAGACCATTCGTCTATTAGCCAGTGCTGGTGGCTAATGTGATCAGCTCTCTCAATTAACATAAACCCATATTGATAACACCAGTATCTCCTCACAGGATGTGTCCCAACAGAATAAATCAGTCTTATCAGCAGGGGGCTGCTGGAGGAATCCCCCTCCCTCTTCAGGGACACAAATCTACAGTAAGGAGTCCCCATACAATATATACATGACTGAGTCCGATTAATACAGTTCAGACTGGATTTCTCATTCACCTCAAATGCTAGGGCCCATAATCGGTGGGCAACAGGCCCGCACACAGTCCTCTCCAACAGCCTCTGCTCCGGCCAGGTCCGTGACACTCACCTTAAAACAGGGCCTGGGCATCTGATCCTGATCCATGCCTCGGCGTTTCTTCCGGGTTCGCGGTTCCGGCGCTGTGAGTGGCCGGAGCCACGATTACGTCACTCCCACGCATGCATGCGGGAGTCTTCCTCCCAGCAAGGTCTGGCAGTGTCTGCCGGACCTTCAGCCGGACCTTCACAGTGCATGCGCCACTGACGTCAGTGGCTGCAGGCAAAGTGAATATCTCCTAAACCGTACAGGTTTAGGAGATATTCATTTTACCTACAGGTGAGCCTTATTATAGGCTTACCTGTAGGTAAAAATAAAAATAAAGGGTATACAACCACTTTAATTCTACAGCCTCTGGCAGAAACGTCAAATTCCAACAGTGTTGGATGCTTGGTCTCCCGTCAAATAATTTCTCCCCCCTGGTCCCTACCTCACTGCTGTTCTGTAGTGAAATAGGGTTGGCAGATTGTATTACTGCACCCAGCAGGGAAGAAGGCAGTTAGCATTCCTGAAAACACTAAATAAAGGAGATTCTGCCGGAGGCTGTACTGCTTGAACACAGCAGAATTTGGACGCACTGTTCACCGGAGAGGTAAGTATTTTGAGTTTTGTATTACAAGAACCATTTTTTTTAGTTTTGTTTGAGAAGCAATTTAAAGTGATTGTAAAGTAAAATATTTTCTTATTTAAAAAAAAACCAAACATGTTACAATCCCGCCAGTGCTCCTGGCTCCTCCCTCCTTAAAAGTGCTCCCGTAGCAAGCCACTTGCTATGCCGCTGTTCTTGGACAAAGGGCTGGATAAAGATCGTGCTCAGACAAGTATAAGGGAGGCTAGGGGGGGAGCTGCAAAGGGAAGCTTTTTTACATTAATGCAGGGAATGCATTTAAGCGGAACTTCACCCAAAAGGGGAAGTTCCGCTTGTTTGCATCCCCCCCCCCCGCCACATTGGGCACTTTTTTGAAGGGAGCGGGTACCTGATTTTGACAGGTACACGCTCACACTTCTCTTCAGATCGCCACAGTGATCTGTACAGAAGTTGGGCCCCCCTTTCCCCCGCAGTTTTCTTGGACACATCACAGGTCCCAGAAGACTGCGGGACCTTACAGAAAGTGCAGCGCGGCTTGCGCATGTGCAGTAGAAAACCGCCTGTAGAGCTGGAAGGCTTAACTGATGGTTTCCCTTACATGCAATGCCGCTATCTTCACCCAAAGTCAATTGAAGAATCGGCTTGGGTGAGGACAGCGCTGGATCCTTGGACAGGTAAGTGTCCTTATATTAAAAGTCAGCAGCTTCAGTATTTTTAGCTGCTGAGTTTTCATTTTTTGGGGGAACACTGGAGCTCCTCTTTAAGGTGAATAAACAAAAAACTTCTGCCTTTAGAACTACTTTAAAGCAAACCTTTCTTTGGAGAATCATGGATGCTGATATCGCTGACCATTCCTTCTGAAGATAGTAGCTGTCTGGCTGTCATGGTAGTGCATTAGCTTCAATACTTTAGGCCACTGACCTGGAATATAGTATAGTATAGTATAGTATAGTATAGTATAGTATAGTATAGTATAGTATAGTATAGTAAAAAGAATCCTGAGGCTTATGACACTTCTTTACAACATTTATGTTTAAATCTGGGATTTAAAATGTATTGATGCCAAAAATTAACTATTCAGGAGGTCAACAATGGCAACCCCTATACTTCTCTCATGGCATGGTCATTAAAAAAAAAAAAAAGATATATACAGGGAGCAGCCCAGTTTCCTGGGTTTCCTAGGTGTGCAATTTGTGGCCTAAATTGCTCCAATAAAGCAGGTCGCAGTCTCCAAATACAAGCCTCAGATTAGTAAATGCCCACAAATGTGGACTGCTGTTTTGGAATGCTTGCATCCTAATTGGCTCTCCCAGACAAGGGCCTGGATGGTTGTAAACTGGATGGGAACATCATTGGCTTGTTGAGCATGGGATGCATGTGTGCTTTATGAAAGGAAAATTCTGCTTCACTTCCTATTGGATTGAAAAGAAGTACATGGTTTTTAACACTAGTGAAGGGACAGTGTATTTTTCTGTTCCATTATTATTCACTAAAGGACTGTACTGGGAAAAGGTATATATAGGTATAAGTGCTGCCATTTCTGACCTTATTCTGAAAATAGCAGTTGGCTTCATCTTTTGTTTTAGCAAAACACAGCCCATTTTACATTTACTCATTTGGACCATGTCTGTTGAACTGTGTTGAATGCAGGCACAACACATGGGCACAAAACAAAGGTTTTCTATGTGCCCTGTTCTCCCCATACATGTGCAGTGGAAATGTAACAGTATAAAATGCATAGAGTTGAATGAAGTGTCATTTTGGAACAGATTAATAAAATTATAAAAAAAAGGAAACAATGCCGTGTAACAAGGTACCGCACTGCCCTAACACAACGTACACCAGTGGTGTGAATGAGCCCTAAGCTATTTTATTATTCCATTTTCACCCCATAGTCAATATTAAATAGCTATCCTAGTAAACCTGAGACTTCCATGTTGAATATGTGAGTTTTTATCCATTTTCTTTTTATATGTGTCCCAACTACTGTAAGCACTCAAACTTCTCATGTCCACGAGCTGACTGTTATCCTTTCCTAATGCCAAAACAGATTTAAAAAAACGCATCGACAGAATTTTAAATCTTTTGTTGAATTCCTAAGTGGACCCAGTGCAGTTACTACACTAGAGTAGTAGTAGCGTAGTAGCTGGAATGTATGGTTGTAAGCTTGTGTCATTTGTGAATAACAGTGATGATCTCCAGCATGGCTATTTGCAACATAATACGATAGTTACACCTGTACTGTCTCTTCCAATGGAAAATAGCAGGCTACTTGTTTGAGGACAGGCAGATCTGTGCTCTTTTTTTATTCTTTCAGTAAAACAGAAGTTTACAGGCGTTGGGCTTGACAATGACTGCAGAGCTGCAAATGTTCTGAGGAGGAGGAGGAGGAGGTTGTGCGGTCCTTGTGTGCACTGTGTGTACTGCCTCCTCTTCTTCATCCAATGTGGTCAAGTAGCGGTAGGGGAAGGGGAAGTGAGCTGTCTGACCACACTGCTCCACACCCCCTGCACAGATTTAAGCAGGACTAAATTCTATATACACTGGGACCCCTGGGAAAATCAGACAAGTCTTTTAGAATTGCGTTTCTTCTAAAAGTGACCCTAAACATTGGATTTTAAAAAAAAAGAATTTATTTGAGCATATATTCTTAACTGAAAAGTCCCTTCTACTACTCTCAGCCTTTTTGAAATCTCCAAATTCCATTTTTTTTTTTTTGCTGCTGTAATGTGACTTTCTGTTAGAGGGCTGCTACATTTGTTCACCATAATCCCACTGTATGTAAGAACATAGCCACCCTCTCCTGCTCACACCTGAGACAATGGACCAGTGGTCTCCAAACTGCAGCCAGATGCGGCCCTTTGCTTGCTTGTATCTGGCCCTTGGGGCACTATTCCTCCAACTGACACCAATTATGGGCCATCATTAAACCCACTAACACCATTTATGGGGCACTATTCCTTCCACTGATACCAACAATGGGGCACTATGCCTCCAACTGACACCAACAATGGAACACTATTCTTCCCACTGATACCAAAAATGGGGCACAATTAAAACCTCCTATTAAAACCAATAAAGGCGGATGGTTTATTCCCACTGGCCACAATCTGGCCCCCCTAAATGCTGAAGGGCAGTAAACTGGTCCTTTGCTTAAAAAGTTTGGAGACCCCTGCTATGGACTATAGATTATGGGATTTGCGGTGTGCATATAGCAGTGCACATGACTGCAACTAATATGCACTGCTCATTACAAACAAACAGAATTGAGAAGGAAACGGAGAGGTTCAGGAGCTCACGGAAAACGTAAAAGTGGAAAGAAGAACACAATAAAAAAAATTTCATGAAAAACAGATTACAGGGCCATTACGTAGTGGATGAATTATTTTTGGAGTTTAACTACTTGCTGACCATCCGCCTCGGTTTTACTGCGCCAGATTGGCACGGCTGCGCAAATCACCGTCATTGTACGTTGGCTCCTTAAAAAAGCTGTAGCAGGCCATGCGGCGTCCCCGGAGCCGATGCGCGTGGCCAGCAGCCGCTATGTCCGCCGGCCACCCATGATCGCTCCTCACAGAGACAGAACGGGGATCTGTCAATGTAAACAGACAGATCCCCATTCTGTCAGGGAAGTAGAGAGAGATCTGCTTTTCCTAATAATCAGGAACAGCTTTCTCTCTCCACTCCCTGTCAGTCCCCTCCCCCCACATTTAGAAACACCTCCCTTGAGAACACTTAACCCCTTGATCGCCCCCTAGTGTTAACCCCTTGCCTGCCAGTGACATTTATACAGTAATCAGTGGCTATTTTTAGCTCTGATCACTGTATAATTGTCACTGGTCCCAAAAAAGTGTCAAAAGTGTCCGATCTGTCCGCAAATCACTGCCATTAGTAGTAAAAAAATAATAATAAAAAAATGCCATAAATATATCCCATATTTTGTAGACGCTATAACTTTTGCGCAAACCAATCAATATACGCTTATTGCGATTTTTTTTACCAAAAATATGTAGAAGAATACATATTGGCCTAAACTGATGAAGAAATACATTAAAAAAAAAATTTTTTTTTGGATATTTATTATAGCAAAAAGTAAAAAATATTGTTTTTTTTTCAGAAGTTTCGCTCTTTTTTTGTTTATAGTGCAAAAAATAAAAACCACAGAGGTGATCAAATACCACCAAAAGAGAGCTCTATTTGTGGGAAAAAAGGACATCAATTTTGTTTGGGTACAGTGTCGCACGACCGCGCAATTGTCAGTTAGAGCGATGCAGTGCCGTATCGCAAAAAATGGTCTGGTCATTAAGGGGGCAAATCCTTTCAGTCTTTAAGTGGTTAAGGATGTTGTTTAGTGTCACTTTAAGTAAACACCTCAGCACAGTCTTTTGAACCACTTCTGGTACTTTTAAAATTACAAGTGTTCAGCTGACTAAAGAGATGACATTGCTATTTATTCTCCAGAAACAGGCGTGTCCATTTTCACATCACTTCTTTGTAAGATCATACCAGTCCACATATAAAATGGCAAGACTGTAACTGAAGGCACAAAGTGAAAGCAAAAAACGAAACCCTCCTAAATTGGCAGTAATAAAACAAAAATTTACGTTTCTATTCTGTACTACATATTTTTGGCCTTTAATATACTGGTCACATAGATATACACTATGCATATCAGCAGTATGTGTGAGTGTGTGTGTGTGTGGGGGGGGGGGGATTACTTTACTTGCAGCTGCTAGTGCAGTGATCGTACTGTGTTCAGGATTAAATTAATTATTCATTCATTACTTTCTGTTTACTACCCATCCTCTATTGTAAAAGGAAGGGTAGGGCTCACATACAGTATGTGTTTACATCAATCCTGAGGTGCAGATCTGCTCTAATGGGCTCTGTACACAGTATTTGTGAATGGAGCCGTCTTTAGGGGGCACCTGCACGGAAAGCATAAGAAGTTGTTTTTTACACTTT
Organism: Lithobates septentrionalis; assembly: GCA_037952835.1. Classification (NCBI taxonomy): domain Eukaryota; kingdom Metazoa; phylum Chordata; class Amphibia; order Anura; family Ranidae; genus Lithobates; species Lithobates septentrionalis. Next base: position 1,609,067 of record JBBDGP010000489.1, on the reverse strand, counting down.
GGACTTGTTGCACGCTGCACTTTAAAGACATTTTTCCCGCATGAGTTTTGTGGATTTAAATAGGAATTTTGGGGTAATCATTTTAGGTATTTTTTCATCGTTATGGTAATGTATACCTGTGAATGTGCATAATATTTATTGTGTTGTAGCACTATTGCATTTCACATTTTGGAGTTTTTTAAGGAGTGATTAATTGCACAATATTGTTAAAAAAAAAATTGGTGTACTTATTTTAAGCATGTTTGCACTCCTAATTTGAGCCCCTTAGTCATTAACACTATTGCTTAGTCATTTTGAATTTTAATTGTTAAGAGGTATTTGAGGGATTACATCCGTAGGCAGCTGTTGGGTAGTGAGGAACTAACGTTTTCTTACTAGTATAATATTGCGGGTGTATACTATTTTACTACAGTATGTAAACACATAGGGGTTAATTTACTGAAACTGGAGAGTGCAAAATCCGGTGGCGCTGTGCATAGAAACCAATCAGCTTCCAGGTTTTTTTTGGCAAAGCTTAATTGAGCAAGTTGCAGTTAGCAGCTGATTGGCTACTATGCACAGTTGCACCAGATTTTGCACTCTCCAGTTTTAGTGAATCAACTCCACACTGTTTATATAATGTGAATGCAGTGATTCATCCCTCAATGGCCAATCTCAGCGATCCTAAAGTACAGAGCTGCTTGGATCGGCTCTGTACCCAGTGTCTGGGAAAGGACAGCTAGATTTACAGACATTAGCGAGGGCAGTGGCACCATTTAATGGTGTAGTTCTATAATGGTAGTGAAGCAGTTAACAGTTTTTAAAACATTTATTGAACATTTATTTGGAAAACAGTTAAATCAGTGGGATCAGTTCAGCTTTATGTCCATACTCAGGAGAATTCTAAAAGCTTTTATATACCTTAACTGTGCACAACAACTTCATGTAAAGAGCAGTAACTAAGATGGCAAATAACTGATAACCATTTGGATATTGGACATCCAGATCTATCAATGTGATTGAATTGCATATGTCATGTCCTGTCTGAGAACTTGAGTGCTAGCTGTCTTGAAGGCCGAGTGCAGTAAAGTGTTTGCTTTATTTATTTGTATGAGGCTGGCATATTCTCTAGTGCTGTACACGCCATGCAGATCAGTTTCTGTCCAGTAGCATTTACAATTTAATATCCCTCTCACAGTCTCACACATTACAATGCAATCCACACACCCACACCATTATGGTTTTTTTTTAACTGAGCGAACAAATCTGCATAAAGAGAAAAACACAAAAAATTCACTTATGAAGTGTTCCTAGTGATATTAAAGTCCTGGGTGGCTGCAACGCAAGGTTAGACTCCCCTACTTTGTGTATGGACAAAAGTCTATTTTGCAGTTTTTTTTTCTTTTAATAGGGCCCAGGGAAGCACAATATTCTAGAAGTGCACCTTTCAGTAGCTTTACAAATAATATAATAAGTAAAATACATTTCAGAAACGTCACCATGTACAGCAAAAGTCATTTTGCATAAAAGCCAAACGTTTCATCACTTTGAGACCAAGCTTTTTTCTGGCACTTTTTGTTTACAGGTGTAGCAAAGTCCCGGGGCCCCTGAGGGCTAATGATGGCCTCCAGAGTTAGGGAGAGCTGACATCCTTCTGTGTAGAGTGGGGTACAAGGCATGGTGGGTATAATGCAGGATGAAATAGTGGGCGTCAGACACTTTTTGAATGCAAAGAGATTTATTGTCTCTTGAACAGAACTGTGGGAGAGAGGGTTAGGGCCCGGACACTCTTAGGTAGATGCAAAGATAATTTGGCAGACTCCGAGACTTCTATAGGCAGACAGCTATACAGGTGAAGGCCTCAACCGCTTCTGTATAGGTAGGACCACTGTCTCCTATGGCAACAATCTTGTAGCAGTTACTAATGGTAGTTGCCAACTATTGGCAACACAAACTGTTCTCCTTACTCCACAGTCACTTACTATGGATCCTCACTCAACGAACTCCCAGTATTTCACTAGACCACGGATCTAATAGCCACTGAATGCCTTGAGCTCTTCAACTTTTAGTACTCAGTATTTTCCTCAAGCATCACCCCCGCTTCCCCGATAGATCCCTGGCTTGGCACTCACAGATACTCTTCAAGGGCGTCACCCTTGCGAACATGCTAGGTCCCTGGCTTGGCACTCACTGAAGCTCCAAAAGTGTCCCGCTGTGTCCCTGCCACTTGCTGAAGCTTTCCCACTTCTTTAACGTCCCCGGCTGGTGAGAAGTCTGCTCTGGTACTGTCCTGAGCTTACTCACAGTGGTCTCCGGTAACAAGGTAGATGGTCCTTTAGTGGCGACAGCTTCCCCTCTACCTCCGACAATAGCTGGTTCCCCGGCCAACGGAACTGCTACTTCTGGTTGGACTACAAGCCAGCATTCCCAACCCTACTCTGCTCTCCTACTTTTGGATAGGCCCTCAGACAGCCCAGCAGCCAGATGTCCCCGGGATAGGCCTCAGGCTTCTGACCTAGCAGCCCGGGGCAATATAACACACGTCCACCCAGACAGCCATCCAGGTGGCACAGAACCCCGATCACTTGACCCCACCCAAATAAATAGACACTCCCAGCAGGCCAAGGGACCAAATAAAATCCCTGCCCATTGGCTGAAACAACCCATTTATTCATAATCTGTCCTTGCTATGCCCTTCTCTTGTCCAATGTCACCAGCTTTAATGCCACCTAGTGACAGAAGAGAGAAGGGCAGCATTTCCAGAATTAGGGGGAAATCAATTGATCTCCTAATAATTGGCCAAGGCAACTATTGCCTGGCAACTAAATTTGAAAGCAGCCCTGCCTAAACATCAGGGTGCTATACAGGTTTAAATCAGTATTTTTTGATAGAAAATTACTTATAATCCCCCAAACATTATACTTTTTTTTTTCAGCAGAGACCATAGGGAATAAAATGGCGATTGTTGCAATTTTTTATGTTACACTGTATTTGCGCAGCGGTTTTGCAAACGCAATTTTTTTAGAAAAAAAAAAACACTTTAATAATTAACTTAATGTATATAATATATCATTTGTATGTGTATGTGAAAGAGGATGTTACACGGAGTAAATAGATACCTAACATGCCACGTTTTAAAATTGTGTACGCTTGTGGAATGGCGACAAACTATGGTACTTAAAAATCTCAATAGGCAACGCTTTAAACGTCTTTACAGGTTATCTGTTTAGAGTTAAGAAACCAAGAAAGGAAGTGTGCCCCAAGGGGGATAATATGGGCAGTGTATCACTGGGGAATGGATGGGTGGTGCAGGCGTGAAATACACAATTGTTGTTGAAAGTTTTATAACAAAAGTTTATTAAGTAGAAAAATATGCACACAGGTCTATAATATAAAATCACATGAGCAGAAGAGACAAAGAACAGTAGTAATCAAACTGCTAATGTGCTTTGGTATATATAACCCCAGCAAATTCAAAGATGACCTGCTGGGCTGAAAATATGGCAGCACATGGTACTCTACATGTTTCGGAAAATAAAGAGGTTCTATCCCCTCTATATGGTGTATTTCCTTCTTCAGGAGTTTCGGGGAAGCAGTTTTGATATTTTTCTAGAAAAAAAGAAAAGGGAATATATGTGTATATAGGTATAAGTCAGTCACTGTATTTAGCACTAACATAGGGTATAAAACCATTATGTCTGAGAGTATGAGAGACTGTTTAAATTACAGACAAGACATGAGAACAGAGCAAAATCTCAGACTAAGCAAACATATCTATACAAAAGTACTCACGAAGCATATGACTCTTCAGCATATATACTGTACACAGGTATACCAAGAGAAGGACTCCCACTTCCTAGGGTTCGGAAGATTACATCACTTGGTTAAGGATCCAAATACTGGATATAATTTGATGGATGGAGACCAGGAAGGAGAGTATGGGGGGGATTTGCAGATTCTGGCCTTGACAGAGATCCCTGCAGGGACGGCAAGCCAGGGCTCACAAGAGCCACCACTGCTGAGCGGACTATACACACACCTGCAGAGTCAGAGACAAGGAAGAGGGGGGTGTTTTAAGAGATATGTATCCCATATTAGAGACATTGGGCTAATAAAGCCTTAATATTAAGTGTCATTTCACAGCACAGTGTATGAAACACTGAGGCATGTTTGTGACAAACAAAGTTAGGATTGACATACCTGGTCTCTGATGTTTCAGTGTAAACAACTCCTGCAGGGAAGGAACGCTCCTCTCGGCTGTATAGCAGAGAAGAGTGTGTGTAAGGCCGGTACTAAGTACTCTATCTGGTGTGGGGTGTGACACTTGCAGGCCAATCATTGACTTGCGGGGCGGGGTAGACTTAGGTGGCGGCGATACAGCTGATTGTCAAACCGACCGGAGCGTAATGTCCGAAGGAGACATCAGCTGTATGCAGGTATGTTGTGATAGCCACCCACTGTAGCTCCTCGGCCTGGGCGACGGCCCAGTTGTTTTCCTTTTGGGACAAAGGTTTTGCGTGAATAAATAAAAGCTGATCATTTTAATCACCCCTGGCAGTGTTAAGTGGCTTTTCCCATCCATGTAAACTGATACATTCTGCTGGAGAGTTTGTGGTGTGAAAAACTACAGACTTGCTGGCTGGATCACCAGATATTGCTTGAAATACAGTCCATTAGAGTGGTTGTAATTCCCTGAATTGAAAAATGAACAATCCATATCCTTTTATAGTGTGTACTTGCCTCAATCCAGAGCACCTAGTGTGAATGCTGTGCCATTCCTCTGTTATTTTCATGCTGACACCATGCAATCCCAGGAGATGTCCCCGCTACCGCCCTCCAGCACACAGGAGGTGATTGACAACCTCAGCTGTGCATGTTTCCCTATGAGACTGTGTAGAGGTGGGTGTGTCTTTTTCCTCCACTCAGGTCTTAGATTACACTCAGCTCCCTGCTTTATGCCGTGTAGTGTATTACATCAGATCCCCCCCCCCCCCCCCCCCCCAGCCTTCTGGAGCTCAGAAATGCTGCGTAAACTGTGTGCTTTGAATGACTGATGATGAGAGATGGCAGATAAACAGGTATAAGGTACGTAGGATGATTTGTTTAATCTCTGTGTATCACCTGAGGCCAACCACTTTAAGATCTATACATGTGACTTTACTTAGACTGAGATAAAGTCATTGGTCTGCTGCAGAAAAAAGAAAGCATTCCCTTAGTCTCCTCACAGTGTCAGACTGAAACCTTGAAACTTTATTACAGTAAAGTCACATGGTAAGAGCAACGGGTGCTGATCTGTTTCAGAAACACAGCCAAAACCAGAATTTAGATAACTGTGCCATATCCAAGCGGTCATCTCAGTGAGCTGACCCTGGAAGATTCCTGAAGAAAGATGGTAAAGGTATATGGCGCAATTAGCAAAATCATTTCCTAATTAAAACATGTTTTATAAAAGGGGCTTAATGAGTCCTTAATAGTCCATGGTGATGAATACAACCCATACTGGAAATAATCACAGCACAAAGAAGGCTGCTCCACTGAAAGACAGGAATGGATCTCTGAAAAAGCAGTAGAAAGCACAAGGGGGCGCCACTAAGTGCAGTATTAAAACCAACTTTAATAAGTCAAATATGTCAAATGTGCCCTCACATAAATCCATGATAAGAGTGCTTGTCAAAGCAGTAGCATCTACAGAGGGATCGTCCACACACAGAGAGAACCTGTCGGAAGCAGCTAACAGCAAGGTTGGAGGAGCTGGAGAGCTGAATGTCAGCTGATGTAGGAAGTCATTGGGAATCACTGCGGAACACAGAACTGGAAGTGACGTCAAGCCGGGGTCGGTCAGTTGTCTAGGTAAAGCGTTTCGGAGTGCCAATAGGCTCCTTTGTGACAAAGGAGCCTATTGGCACTCCGAAACATGATACGTTCGCACACCTCTGTGTGTGGACAATCGCTCTGTAGATGTTACTGCATTGACAAGAGTTCTTATTGTGGATTTAGTGCACATTTGGCTGTCTTATTAAAGTTGTCTTTTAATACTGCACTCAGTGGTGCCCCCTTGTGTTTTTCTACTAAAGAAAGATGGCGCTGTCCTTTAGAAGGAAATAAAACACAGAAGGCATTGTGAGGAAGTACTGTAATCTCTGAAAGAAATTAAATACCCCAAACTGTCACATGTACAATGGGAAGCACAGTGGCATAGTGGTTAGCATACAGGAAAGTATTCACAGCACTTCAATTTTTCCACATTTTGCCATGTTACATTATTCCAAAATGTATTAAATTCATTATTTTCCTCAAAATTCTACAAACAATACCCCATAATGACAACAGGAAAGAAGTTTGTTTGAAATCTTTGCAAAAAACAAAAAAAAAAATGTAGATAAGTATTACACAACCTTTGCCATGACACACGAAATTGAACTCAGGAGCATCCTGTTTCCACTGATCATCCTTGAGATGTTTCTACAACTTGATTGGAGTCCACCTGTGGTAAATTCAGTTGGTTGGACATGATTTGGAAAGGCACACACCTGTCTATATAAAGTCCCATGGAAAACAGTGCATGTCAGAGCACAAACCAAGCCATGAAGTCCAAGGAATTGTCTGTAGACCTCCGAGACAGGATTGTATCAAGGCAGAGATCTGGGGAAGGGTACAGAAAAATGTCTGCAGCATTGAAGGTCCCAATGGGCACAGTGACCCCCATCATGCATCAATGGAAGAAGTTTGGTACCACCGGGACTCTTCCTAAAGCGGACTGCCCAACCAAACTGAGCGATCAGGGGAGAAGGGCCTTAGTCAGGGAGGTGGCCAAAAACTCGATGGTCACTCTGACAGAGCTCCAGAGTTTCTCTGTGGAGAGAGGAGAACCTTCCAGAAGAGCAACCATTTCTGCAGCACTCCACCATTTAGGCCTGTATGGTAGAGTCGCCAGACGGAAACCACTCCTCAGTAAAAGGCACATGACAGCCCTCCTGGAGTTTTGTCAAAAGGCACCTGAAGGACTCTCAGACCATGAGAAACAAAATTCTCTGGTCTGATAAAACAAAGATTAAACTCTTTAGCCTGAATGTCAAGCATCATGTCTGGAGAAAACCAGGCACTGTTCATCACCTGGCCGATACCATCCCCACAGTGAAGCATGGTGGTGGCAGCATCATGCTGTGGGGATGTTTTTCAGTGACAGGAACTGGGAGACTAGTCAGGATCGAGGGAAAGATGAATGCAGAATTGTACAGAGACATCCTTGATGAAAACCTGCTCCAGAGCGCTCTGGATCTCAGACTGGGGCTAAGCACACAGCCAAGATAACAAAGGAGTGGCGACAGGACAACTCTATGAATGTCCTTGAGTGGCCCAGCCAGAGCCCAGACTTGAACCTGATTAAACATCTCTGGAGAGATCTGAAAATGGCTGTGCACCGCCACTCCCCATCCAACCTGATGGAGTTTGGGAGGCCCTGCATGGAAATGGGAAAAACTTCCCAAAAGTAGGTGTGCCAAGCTTGTAGGTTTATACTGAAAAGACTTAAGGCTGTAATTGGTGCCAAAGGTGCTTCAACAAAGTATTGCACAGCGGCTGTGAATACTTACAGTATATGCACAGGATTTTTTTGTTTTTTATTTTTAATATATTATTAAAGATTTCAAACAAACATATTTCATGTTGTCTTTATGGGGTATTGTTTGAAAAATTGTGAGGAAAATAATTAATTGAATACATTTTGGAATAAGGCTATAACATAACAAAATGTGGTAAATGTGAAGTGCTGTGAATACTTTCCGGATGCACTGTAAATGCCTGGGCATCAGTGTAGCCACTTAGGTAACAGAGGTGATATCTCTATTTCTTGGAGGAAAGGCTGACTTGATAAAGAAAAGTAGCCAGTCACATGACATGCGTTTTGAGTATTTTCTTTCTTATACGCATTTTCAGTTTTCCTAAATATTTGCTTGTTAAGCAGAATTCGCTATTAACCTCTCTGTGGTGGATTAGACATCTGTGCCAAATCCTCTTATTTCATTTAACTGCTTTTTAATACAGAAATTTGATGCAAGAAGAAGTTTAAACTGCTGTAAAGCTGTCTAGCAGAAGCCTACAAACATGAGAATCTTTATTAAAGCTCCTATTAGCAATCAAAATCTTCATTCCACCAGCCAGGCGCAGACGTCAAGAAAATGGAAATAAATATTTGATTGTTCAATACAAATAATTTAAGGCATTTGCTTAAATGTCTTTGGTTTCGGTACATTAGAAAGCCTGCAAAGTTTGCTCACATCTTGTAATATATGTTTATTGCAGAAATTGAGGTTTAAAAACACTAAGTACGAAAAATAAAAGGGATAAAAGGTGATGTTCAGTGATTCAGACAACTTGTGTTTTGTGGTCCGGAAAAAAGGTCACCTTTTGCAATGGTCTAAATTCCAAATATCTAAAGGCCCCCATTCTCCAAAGAGTCTTGCAGCTATCCGAGGTTTAGATGCTAGCACTTGGATACCCCCAACCCCAAAACCCACATTTATAATAAATAAAAACTATTTAAACAAGCGTATTGTGCTGATTTATGGATGCACACCCATCTTCTCCTGACAATCTCCCAAGGCACTGATTGGCTCCCCCCATGTGTAGGTGCCTTAAAGCCCATCCCCTCCCACCTATTCTTCATTTTTTGGTGGCCTTAGATAAGTGCGGTATTATATACAGCAGGGACTGGAGAAAGAGCCCACACAGACTGGAAGCAGTGAGCTCATGGTAGCGATCTGCTCTGGTCCCAGTTTTCAGAGCGTGGTATCCAGATATCATTTCAGGTCCTCCTTAAAATGTTACTAAACCCAGGGCCCTTCATTCACTATATCTGGTCTCCCACAGTACACAGAACATGGAAACGCAATTATTTTAGTCAGGGCTTTTTTTCCTCAGAGAATAGGTGCAGGAACCCACCCTCCCCAGTCAACTCCCCTCCCCCAACCCCACCCCTATCCCTGCCCCAAATCCCACCATTCCTTCGGGAAAGAGAAGTAAAGTGTTGCCAAACAATGGGTGTAATCAAGGCTCACCTTCCCCCCACCTCCGTTCACAGCTCACCTCCCCTATCCACAGCCCACCCTCTACCCCCCTGTCTACAGTTCACATCCCCCCAGCCACAGCCCACTCTCTACCCCCCTGTCTACAGTTCACATCCCCCCAGCCACAGCCCACTCTCTACCCCCCTGTCTACAGTTCACATCCCCCCAGCCACAGCCCACTCTCTACCCCCCTGTCTACAGTTCACATCCCCCCAGCCACAGCCCACTCTCTACCCCCCTGTCTACAGTTCACATCCCCCCAGCCACAGCCCACTCTCTACCCCCCTGTCTACAGTTCACTTCCCCCCCATCCACAGCCCACCCTCTACCCCCCGTGTCCAGTTCACATCCCCATCCACAGACCACTCTCTCCCCCCCTGTCCACAGTTCACATCCCTATCCACAGCCCACCCTCTCCCCCCTGTGCACAGTTCATATCCCCATCCACAGGTCACCTTCTCTTCTCTCGTCTACAGCTCACCCCCCCCCCCCCCCCCATGCACAGCTTACCTTCCCCCCATGCACAGGTTACCTTCGCTTCTCTCGTCCACAGCTTACCCCCCACAGCTGGCCCTCTCTCCCCCTCTCCACAGCCACCCCCCCCCCATAGGTTACCTTCTCTTCTCTCATCTAGAGTTCACAACCCCCCACAGCTCACTCCCAAACCCACAGATTACCTTCTCTTCTCCTGTCTACAGTTCACCGCCCCCCCATCCACAGCTCACCCTCTTCACCCCCACATTCCACAATTCACCTTAGCATGCGCAGTGCCCTCCCACCATCCACAACACTCCTTTTACCTCTGTCAACATATCACCTTTGCATACCCCTCCATCCACAGCTTATCTTTCCCCCCTCCACATTTCACTTTTGCACCCCTATCTACAGCTCACCCCAGTCCACAGCTGTAAACCTCTACAACCCCCTATCTTCCATCTCTGCACCCCAAGCACCCCCCCAGCTCTCTTAACCCTGTACAAAGCCCCCTGCCCACAGCTCTCACTTTGTACAAACTAACCCCCCCCCAGCTCTGACCTCTGCAGAACATCCACAGTCTCCACTCTCTCTGCACAACCAGCCCCCCTTCCTCCCTCTTTCCCTCGGCAGCTCTCTCACCGGCATTAGAGCAGTGCTGCAGACTTCTGTTCTGTTAAGCAGATCAGCTTTCTTTTCCCCTCAGCCTTCTGTGCAGTCTCCTCCGTGCAGCTCCGCCTGTCAGATCAGTGTAGCACAGAACCGAGGAGAAGTCTCAGAGTGCTTCACTCGGCTCCGTGCTACACAGATCTATCAGACAGCAGGCGGGGATAGCTGCCTCTGGAGTCCTCATTAATGCCGACAGTTGCGGCATCTGGGCCTGATCCCAAGGCACCAATCAGTCAGCTGTGGGGCACATACTCTGGGTGCTGGAGCTAGCATACAGAAGTCGGTGGAGGAAGCGAATGGTATAGAAAACTTCCTCTACCGGCTTCTGTGTTATGTGACATGCTGCAGAAGAGAGGGCTGCCTGAGGTGGCGTAACTGTGTTTCGGCAGAAAAAAAGCCCTGGTTTTAGTAAATATAAACTGTTAAATACCTTTTTTCATCAGTAGTTATAGCAGTCTTGTGACTTCTATTAGTGTCTGGTATAAGCTTGTAGGAGGAGGTTTTATTATGCTCTGACGGCCCTATAAGGCTGCAGGACCCCTGACCCTCTGTCTTGACAGTGCTGATTGGCCCTGTGCTGATCACATGCACTCTCCCAAGAAGGAAAAAACTCTCTAGCAATACACACCAAACTGAGCATGTACAGCTTGTCCCCTAGCCTCTGTTCTATCAGGAGATGGTTTGGGGATTGTGGAAGAAGGGGAGGATCAGAGAAGACAGGATCAAACAGCCTTTTTACACAATGCAGAGGATTAATCCCTTAGATTCCACAGTGAGTATAACAAGCATGCTTCACTGCATATACAGACTGATTTTACTGTTGTGGGTTTAGTAACACTTTAAAGGGTAACTCCACTTTCGTAGGAAGAAAAATAGCAAATAAAAAAAAAAATGAATTAATTAACCTTGCGACAAATATCTTATATATAAAAAAAAAAAAAAAACAGTTGTAAAGCTGCTACCCCAAATTTGTAGATAGACTATACAAAATGAAAATAAAGTGAGGGGGTGCTATACTCAAGTGAATGGTATAATATGACCTGTGATGTTACAAAAATGATATACTCCTAAATAAAGTGCATAAAATACATAAAGTGCATAAAAACATTTAAAGTGCTTCAAATAAAGATTATTGTGCCCTTCTTAGATGGAAATTCTTTATACTTCAGTGTTAAATGTCATTAAACAATCACCACCAATTTAATTTGCACCCAATGTGCGCTACTGGAGTATCAGTCACTAGACTGCCATGACCTCTTTAACAACTTCATTACTGGGCACTTTCATCCCCTTCATTGCTAAAAAAACAAAAAAACAGAACATTTTGAATAGAAAAAAAAAAGTTTTTCTTATTTTCTGTTCTGTAAATAAGTAATTTTTCTCCTTCACGGATGTGCGCTGATGAGGCAGCACTGATGGGCACTGATAGGCTGCACTGACGGGCACTGATGGACACTGATGAGACGGCACTAAAGGGCACTGATTTATGAGGCACTGATATGATGCACTGATGGTCACTGATAGGCGGTGCTGATGGCACTGATAGGCGGCACTTATGGCCACTGATGGGCAGCACTGATGGGCGGCACTGATAGGCACTGTTGGGCAGCACTGATGGGCACTGAAAGGCTGCACTGACTGGCATAACTATTGTGCACTGACTGGCATCACTGCTGGGCACTGCTGGGGCTGCACTGATAATCAATCATCTGTGCAGGTCTCCTCTGTGAGAAAATGCAGCTGATCGGCTCTCCTCTCCTCACACGCTGTCCTCCTGTGTGAAGAGAGGAAAGCCCATAACCGACATTTCCTTGTTTACATGTGATCAGCTGTGATTGGACATAGCTGTCACATGGATAAAGAGCCTCATCATGTAAGGCAGGCGTCCCAATACTTTTGGTAATATAGTGTACATTATAAGCTGTAACATGCATATGACCCTGGGATGAATACTATTGAAATAATTGTTGGCATTCACCATCATTCACAAGATGTATTCAATTACATGATTTCCATGATAGGTTATGGCCAGGCTGATATCCATGATAAAATCCCACCTGCTGTATATATGTCAAAAAAGAAAAGCAAGAATATATTTCACAACAACCATCATGCCACCAAATCATTACTTCTTTAAACAGGCCATCATGCAGGTCCTGTAAATTACATTGTATTACGAGAAATGTCCACCGCAATTCTCGTCAGTTTGACAAATGAAAGAAAAGAGGCGATTTTGTTGAGAACATAAAATGTTCCCTTATTCCAGGGGCTGATCCCACAAACATAATTGACAACATGCTTGGTAACAGTGTCGCAGAGTTGTAATAACTCTGAATATAAATTCACATTAGTCAAATACAGAACAATGCTTGGAGCGGCCTCCAAGTCTCATTACCTCAATGCACATCTGAAAAACTATGATAAATGAAATGCCATTGGCACAATTCATTAAGTGTTGCTACTTGTGAATGTAGAAATAAGCCTTGCACTTTACTGCTGAGGTTGACCTACGCTTCTGCAATGAAAATAAAGGTATGGTGGAACATAATTTCACAGAGAGGTGGAGGTTACATCTTCTTCATTGGGGTTTAAAGTGTAAGTGAACACCAATAATTAGCTTATTTTATGTGTTCTCATTTGGCCTTAAGTATACATTGAATGTGTCTGTTCAATGAGTGCAAAAATCCCTTTAAATCCTACCAGAAATTGCAGTAGCCTCCCTGACGGTATTCCCAAGTGTGGCTCGGGGGTTAAATTTCAGCACCATTAGCGGTAACCCTGAGCCACACTCGGGATTGCATCTCAGGATCCTGGTGCAGGTTACTTACCTTGTCCCCAGGATCCTGCAATGTCCCTCCGCGCTGTGTGCGGGCTCTGTTCCCTGCGAGCGTCGCAACGCATAGGGGCGGAGCCTGGCCGCAAATTCAAAAATTGTAAAAATCATAACACATACAGTACTGTAATCTTACAGATTACAGTACTGTATGAAATCATTTCACTTCCCTTTTGTCCCCAGTGCTTTGTCCTATGCCCTGCATGCAGTTTTATATTATATATACTGTTCTTTCTGCCTGGAAACTGGAGATTGTCCATAGCAACCAAAAAGTGTCCCTTTACGTCAACAATGGCTTTAGACCAGCTACAAAACAGCGATAGTAAATTAGAACACTTGCAGAATTGAGCGATAGTGAATTGTGGGGAAATTTATTTTTGTATTATTATTATATTATTATTTTTTTTAATTATTTATATTTATTTATTATATTATAATTTATGATTTCAAACTTCATCATACCTGGGATATCTACTAGACTCTTAGTGGACAGATCTAAGTGTGTTATTGCTAAGAATTACAGGGCTACAATATAAAACGCCAAATTTCTATGCAAAATAATTGTACTGCTTTGAGACGCAAAAATCTGAAATAATCATACCGCCAGGGAGGTTAAAGTGGTTGTAAAGGCTGAAGGTTTTTATTATATGCAAGAAGGTAAAAAACCTTCAGTGTGCAGCTCCCCCCTCAGCCCCGCTAATACTTACCAGCAATGTGCACGAGTACCAAGACTCTATCGGGTCTCTCTCTCCTCATTGGCTGAGATGCAGCGGCTAGAATCCTTGGCTCCCACTGCTGTCAATCACAGCCAGTGAGGGGGGGAGGGGCACTATGGCAGAGCCAGTAAGAGGCAAATCTTTCCCATCTTTCTGCTGGCACACAGAGCAATAATACTAATACACATGGGATAATTATGGTGTGTCCAGGCACATCCGGCACACCCTGTGCGCACACCTATGGTTATGTTGTTAGTTTCAACTATAATAAATAAAGAAAATATTTACAGAGCGGCTTTACATTACAACATGTATTTTAACATCCCGACCCATGTTATCATTCAAGGTAACATACTGTAGATATGCATTGCATGTAACGCATACCAGTTTTATTACTTTTATTGTCAGGGGCCCTGAAGTAAATATTTCAATTCCAAAGGTGCTGGTTGTGGCCTGCTATTACCTCCAGACCACTCGCTTTATAAAGGAGAACCAGCAATCCAGTGTAACAGCTCAGTGATTTCATGTGCAAGACAACAGCAGGATGCTAAGCCTGTAAAATTTCTACCATGTTCCATCTTCCAATGATTCCGTGTGTAAAACATGTAAGAAATTTTACAGAATCGGTAACCTGCCATCATACAGCCATGAGCCGTACTGTTCAGAATCACCAACCAGTATGGATCTCTTTTTGCTTTTCTTTCTTATTTTTTTTCTGTAAAAGTTTCAAAATGTTACCATAACATTGTTAAGGTTCAATAAATTTGATCATTTGTGTGCAGGAACCTTTTAGTATTTAAAGTGGTATTTAAAGTGGTTGTGAACATCTGAGATGAAACAATAACAAAGCATATCCCTCTATAGTGTGTAGTAACCTAAATCCAAAGCACTTAGTGTGGTTCCTATCTGCTCTATTTTCTCTGTTATCTGCATGAGTCACATCAGGTTATGCTGACATCGCAGAATCCCAGGGGATGCCCCCCCCCTCCAGCACACAGCAGGTGATTAACAGCCTCAACTGTGCATGTTTCCCTATGAGAATGTGTGGAGGGGTTTGTGTCTTTTCCCTCCACTCAGGTCACAGATTACACTCAGCTCCCTGCTCAATGCTGTGCACATACCCACCCCCTGCCTGATGGACCTCAGAAATGTTGTGTAAAATGTGTGCTTTAGAAGGCTGTAAAGAAGAGAGGATCACAGATAAACAGGTACAACTTATATAGGAGGATTTGTTTCAATTTAGTATCACCTGAGGCCAGTTATTTCAGTGGGTATATGTAAAGGTGTACCACCACTTTAAACTTGTCATGATAAGACTGTAACTGCTGAACTCTCCTGAAAATGCTGGGTACCTGACAATGGTAGAGATCCTCTAACAGTGACCATACATGCTTTGATTATTTTAAAACAAATTGTTGTGTGATCCAATCAACATTATTGTCTCTACAAACAATCGTACAAT
Source organism: Lithobates septentrionalis (assembly GCA_037952835.1). NCBI lineage: Eukaryota > Metazoa > Chordata > Amphibia > Anura > Ranidae > Lithobates > Lithobates septentrionalis. The sequence continues at coordinate 1,593,869 of JBBDGP010000489.1, read as the reverse complement.
GTCTATCAGCCAGGGCGAAGTATTATCGGTCATTTTTCATCGATCCGCAACACTAATAAATATGACTGTATTGCAATTGATCAGATTATGAGGTTATACAGAGATTAGATGGATGACTTAGTTATCTTAACTATGGATTGAAATTCACTTCCCTGTGTGGCATATTGATGGAATGGGTTTTCGACTATAGATTGATTACTCCTATCAGAAAATATAATTTGGAAAAGAATTCTATCATTTATCGAAGCGTGACTTAAAGTATTGAGAGTCAGCCTAAAGGGGCATACACACGGGCCGAATATCGGGTGGCATGGCCCAATTTAATAAAAAATGGCTGACAATCGGCCCATTTGTACAGCAGCCGGTCCGACAGAAGCCAGCCGTTCAGCCAGAGTCTGTCAAATGGGTCTGCTGATCGGCATCCGGTGTGTTGTGGTGGGGAGGCCGCCCCCCCCCCCCGTTAGAACACAATAGCTCATCAGTGAGATTGCTGCACTAACATCACATAGTACAGCGGCTCCGCCCAAGCTTTTCACTTTTTTGTTCAGCCCGCTGGGTTAGTGTGTACCAGGCTTTACAGCCAGGCAAATAGTATCTTTGAAAGGATGTCAGCAATGGCAACTGGTAGGGTCCTTTCATAGCAGGTTTTCTTTGATGGCCCAATCAGAATAAACATTGTGTTAAAGTGATTCTAAAGGCAAAATGTTTTTTAACTTCATGCATTCCTTGCATTAAGGTAAAAACATTTTACAGTTTGCTATCCTCACCCTCCTCCCTCCCTGAGTCCTCAGTCAATCCAATGCTGTACAGCTGGATCACTTCTCTCCTCTCTTCCTCTTCACACAGGTACATCTAGTGGCGGAAAGGAATTACTGCGGGAAACAGCTTCTGGCTGAAGGCAAGTATTGCAACAAAATGTATTTTTACAATTTTTGATATTACTAGGCTATTATTTTTTTAGCTGGAGTTCAGCATTGAATAGAGGATTAGCTTATCTACCTAGATGATTCCTTTGGACACTGATACAAATTTTGGATCTCCCCATGCACATAAATGACTGAACACCTACAGTGGGTTTAGAAAATAATCAACCCCTTTAAAATAATCACATTTTGTTGCTTTGTAGCTTGAATGCATGTGTCCATCTTCTGACTTGTGCCTGACCACAACTTTATCCCAGAGTTTTTTGTTTGCTTCAGTTGCCCTACCAGGGACTGAAATGTTCCAGGAGAGCTCTTTTCATGCGGAGCTAATCAAACTGACCACAGCTAAAAGTCAAATGGCTTTGTGTGCCATTGAGAAGGTGATTGACTACACCCGATTTCAAGTCATTTTTAGGAGGGGGGAGGTGTTTCTTTTTCCAACTCAGCCATTCTGTTTTTTTTTTTTAATCTGACATGTTGGTGTTACATTTTTCACTTGGATGTTATAAGTTGCACTGAGTAAATACAGCTGGAAAAAAACAAGAACTGTGTCTGTCTTCATTTCAAGCTGTAAAGCAACAAAATGGGATAATTAAAGGGATTAAAGTGGTTGTAAACCCTTTACAACCACTTTATACTACAAGCAAGCCTACAATTAGGCTTACCTGTAGCTACACTGGATATCTCCTAAACCTACACAGTTTACGAGATATCCCTGTATTTGTATGTGCCGACGTCATCGGCACATGCACACTTAAGCAAACGTACATGCCGTTGTTTCAGATGTACTGTGCCATTACCGGCGGCTCCCGCGGGGAGTGGCGTCATTGTGGCTCCGGCCAATCACATCGCCGGAGCCGCGATACCCGGAAGTAACCCCCCGGAGAGATGTCGGCCATTGGAGCGGTGAACGAGGACCACTGCGGGGGCTTCGATCTCAGGTAAGTAATTCATAATGAGCTAGTATGCTATGCATACTAGCTCATTATGCCTTTGTCTTGCAGTTTTTTTGTTTTTTTTTTAAAAGGTTTTAAAGGGGGTGATTCTTTTCTGTACCCACTGTATCTGCTTCAGTGCCCTCTAGTGGTCATTTTATTGTAATTTTGCTCTGTCTTTGTGCCCTAGAATAACAATCCAGTAATATAGAAACACAGTGAAATTAATTGTAATATACATCATGCAAAATGTCTCGAGGAAACTGACAATCCTCTACATACAGAATTATCCATACATTTAATATCTACTTTCATTTTTAACCTGTTCACAGCTTCTTTACAATTATAAAAAAAAAATCCCACTCATAAAACAGAACAGAGGAGAAAATGTAAAAAGTGAACTTGATATAATTGGCACGAAAATAATTTCATAAAATGTTCAAGGTACACGGAGAATTGGAAAGTAATAAGAGCCAAATGAGTTAGTGATGGCTGTCATAAAACCAGGCAAGATATTCTATTTACTATATGTAATAAAAGTGTCATATACAGAATTTATCAAAGCATTTGCCCTTAGAAGCTAAATCTTTTTTGCCAAGGGCAAGTTAATAACCTCTCCAGTTCATTTGAATGTATAGGCAGATTGATATTTAGGTTAATAGAGCATCGCAAGGTGAGCACCAGGCAATCTGCAAGGCATTGTGCTGTTGAAATCACACAGACAGGAGATGATATAGAGCATGTGTTGGAAGATAATTAGAACATGTTTATTTTAAGGGAAAACTGTTTATTATGCGTCCATAAATCCCTTCTACAAGGCAGCATTATCTTTCGCAGAAGCTCCACCGAATGAGCTGATTTCCAGCAATTGTACCAGGGGCTGGTTCATTGGACCACATTCTTTTAGTAACTGGATATGCCTCTAGGGACTTAATTGTTTTAAAGGAAACAGCGATAAGAAAAAGTGATAGTTGTTCAGTGCTTTAAAATATATAAAGGCAAAAAACAAAATCAACACATCTCTCTAATACACGCACATTTCCCCATGTTTTATTCTTTGAAGGATGGAAAAATACCCCATAATCTGCCAGAAACCCAGTATGCGCCTGACTTCCTGATTGGGGCTGACAACGCAGTGCCTGATGCACTGAAATCCCAACCAGAGATGTCAGCCCTGCCTGCTGGACTACAAATCTCTGCCTATCCGTGCGCTGCTCTGTCCTTCTGCACAGCCACATTTTTTTTCCCCAAGAAAAGCAGCAATACTGGATTGACTTCTAAGAGCTTGCCCACACACTGGGGTTGATTTACTAAAACCGAAGATTATAAAATTGTGTACTGTTGTGCAGGAAAACCAATCAGCTTCCAGGTTGTTGTTTTTTTTGCCAAACCTTAAAGTGATTGTAAAATCTCGTTTTTTTTTTAGTTAAAAATAACAAACATGTTATACTTACCTGCTCTGTGTAGTGGATTTGCACAGAGCAGCCCCGATCCTCCTCTTCTCAGATCCCTCTTCAGTGCTCCTGGCCCCTCCCTCCTGTTGAATGACCCCACAGCAAGCAACTTGCTCATTAGCTAACTGAATTTGATTGACAGCAATGGGAACCAATGGCACCACGCTGCTGTGTCAGCCAATGAGGAGAGAGGTCCCAGGCACCCCAGACATTCCTGCAACATCGCTGGATTTAGAGGGACCTCAGGTAAGTAATAGTATAAGGGAGGGGCAGTTTGGGACTTTGAGTAAGGCACAATGAGGAACCCGATGTAGAAACGATCATTTATTGATCAACCAAGAACATGACATCATATAGCCAAAAATGGATATTGCAGTAAGGTAATATTTACAATAACTTAAATAACATAAAATCATTAAACAAAAGTGGTAGACAATATATAATAACATTCCTGTTGTTGCTCCATGTACAAATTCATATAAAACTTTAAAAAGGAATGAATGTCCTCACAGATAACGTCATTAGGGTGTGCATCTTTGTAAGCTCTACGCGTTTCAGGGAATAATACTGCCTCATCAGGAGCTGATGCATATAACAATTCTGTGAAAAGAGCATATAGCATTGAACATACAGTGTGGATGGAAAGTATTCAGACCCCCTTACATTTTTCACTCTTTGTTATATTGCAGCCATTTGCTAAATTCATTTAAGTTCATTTTTTTTCCTCATTAATGTACACACAACACCCCATATTGACAGAAAAACACAGAATTGTTGACATTTTTGCAAATTTATTAAAAAAGAAAAACTGAAATATCACATGGTCCTAAGTATTCAGACCCTTTGCTCAGTATTTAGTAGAAGCACCCTTTTGATCTAATACAGCCATGAGTCTTTTTGGGAAAGATGCAACAAGTTTTTCACACCTGGATTTGGGGATCCTCTGCCATTCCTCCTTGCAGATCCTCTCCAGTTCTGTCAGGTTGGATGGTAAACGTTTGTGGACAGCCATTTTTAGGTCTCTCCAGAGATGCTCAATTGGGTTTAAGTCAGGGCTCTGGCTGGGCCATTCAAGAACAGTCATGGAGTTGTTGTGAAGCCACTCCTTCATTATTTTAGCTGTGTGCTTAGGGTCATTGTCTTGTTGGAAGGTAAACCTTCGGCCCAGTCTGAGGTCCTCAGCACTCTGTAGAAGGTTTTCGTCCAGGATATCCCTGTACTGGGCCGCATTCATCTTTCCCTCAATTGCAACCAGTAGTCCTGTCCCTGCAGCTGAAAAACACCCCCACAGCATGATGCTGCCACCACCATGCTTCACTGTTGGGACTGTATTAGACAGGTGATTATCAGTGCCTGGTTTTCTCCACACATACCACTTAGAATTAAGGCCAAAAAGTTCTATCTTGGTCTCATCAGACCAGAGAATCTTATTTCTCACCATCTTGGAGTCCTTCAGGTGTTTTTTAGCAAACTCCATGCGGGCTTTCATGTGTCTTGCACTGAGGAGAGGCTTCCGTTGGGCCACTCTGCCATAAAGCCCCGACTGGTGGAGGGCTGCAATGATGGTTGACTTTCTACAACCTTCTCCCATCTCCCGACTGCATCTCTGGAGCTCATCCACAGTGATCTTTGGGTTCTTTGTGATATTTCAGTTTTTCTTTTTTAATAAATCTGCAAAAATGTCAACAATTCTGTGTTTTTCTGTCAATATGGGGTGCTGTGTGTACATTAATGAGGAAAAAAATGATTTTAGCAAATGGCTGCAATATAACAAAGTGAAAATTTTAAGGGGGTCTGAATACTTTCCGTCCCCACTGTATATTGACCCCAATAGCAAAAAGAGATAAAGGGGAAAAGGGGCATAGACGGGAAACTGTTAATATTACTCTCTACTCACTTTGCAAACTCGACATGTCACTGTAGATTACCAAGAAGCCAGGGAACATCATTGATGTCTCCACTGGGAGCTGAGGTAGGAGGAGCTCCCCAGGACAGAGCATGACCAAACCTCCCCACCAGGACAGGGAAATCCCCGCTGCCACAGCTAATGATATCAAATGCAGACTCCAAACTGTCTATGAAAAATGTGACTGATAGAAGTATATGGTAAAATACACATCTATGTGTTTGTGAAAAATAAATGATAACAGCAAATAGGAGCCAGTTGTTAAAAAAAGGTGTCTGTGGGTAGATGTTAGCGATCGATGGAACAATATGGCTAAGTGCAGGGAAAATTGAAAAAACGGAACAGGTAAGGCTGCATATAGCCTCCCAGAACAACTGGGAGAAAGAAATAATATGAAGACAGGGTGATTGAAACACCACATAATGTAAGCAAAGTACCTGTTTGGATCCTATATCAAAGTGTAGAGACCTGCAACAACCCACAACCAACAGCCACGAGCAGCGGAAACAACCAAACCAAGCGAGGATATAAATAGGCCGCCCATCTGCCCGGGGGTCCTCCCACCAGCGTCACGCTGGCGTGGTGCAAGTCGAAGAGCATTCCCACCCCAGGAGCATCCACCGCTCCCACAGGGCGTACGAAAAACACCTCCCACACCAAGTGCCAGATGGTAAACAGAGGCCGACGCTGCGGCGCCAAAGAACAGCGTCACAGCGCCTGCCCAATGCATGGCGCCGATGCGCAATGGGACCAACCCACCACCCCAACACACACACTCCCACACGCCAAACAGCGAGAGGGGAAGGGGTGGGCGCCCAGAGCGCATCGCAGCTCCCGGACATAGAAGCACAGGGACAGCCCCAGGCCACTCGGATCCCACCAGAAAGCATGGGCGTATTAATGTAAAAAATCGTATATATAAAAACCTGAACAATCTACAACAGATTAAACACAAGATATGAATAGATTTGCAATTGGAAAATCACACAGCAGAGGCCAAATGGGGAGAAAAGGGGCTCCCGTGTGATAACTGCTTTCTGGACCTAAAAGTGCCTCCATCCCTGGTACATTTAAGAAAGACAAGAAGGTTGGGACTTTAAATGAAGCACCTCGGTGCAAGAGGCCCCTCCATCCCTAGTTTCAATATAAAGGAGGGGGCAGTTTGGGACTTTGAGTGAGGCACAAAGAGGAACCAGATGTAGAAACAATCATTTATTGATCAACCAAGAACATGACATCATGTAGCCAAAAATGGATATTGCAGTAAGGTAATATTTACAATAACTCAAATAACATAAAATCATTAAACAAAAGTGGTAGACAATATATAATAATATTCCTGTTGTTGCTCCATGTACAAATTCATATAAACTTTAAAAAGGAATAAATGTCCTCACAGATAACATCATTAGGGTGTGCATCTTTGTAAGCTCTACGCGTTTCGGGGAATAATACCGCCTCATCAGGAGCTGACGCATACATTTAACCATTCTGCGCTTCTGGAAGAATGGTTAAACATTCCCATAGGCACACTCCGAAACCTTGTGGACAACCTTCCTAAAACAGTTGAAGCTGTTATAGCTGCAAAGAGTGGACCAACTCAATATTGAACCCTACAGACTAAGACCGGGATGCCATTAGAGTTCATGTGCATGTAAAGACAGACGTTCCAATACTTTTGGCAACATAGTGTATAAAGCAACTGATGTTTATAAATATGATGAGGAAGTCAGTACCTAGAATAAGATAATGAGAAACAGAGCAGAGCCATACCTTGCTGAAAAGAGAGAAGAAGGAAGAACGCAACGTTTTGGGCATGTAGAAAACCCTTTTCTCGAGAATCTCCTGCATGGCGCATTAAAATTGGGGTAATTCCTGGACTTAACATATATAGCTGAACTTTTACAAAAAAAATGTGGCTATCTTTACAAAAATAGCTGCTACTCCAGAGCTCTGAAGGGGAATGGACCTGTTTTTCACTTCCTTGTTCTCTCTTGCATTGTATGTAATGTCAACTATTGGAGCTGGCAGACCCTGTAGTGTGCTATATCAAGCTGTGAGGTGCCAGAGAGAGTAGGGAGCGGGTTGCTATGCTGGATGCTAGATCCAAACAGTGACATCTGCTATCCATAATCGATGTCCAAATCGCCATTGCATCTGCTGTCTGCTGTACTGCTGCATAAGGGGGCCCCACAATACAGACTGTAATGATATCACATACTGGACACATGAAAAGCTGTAGTTAGCAGCCATGTTGTTTGGGAACCTTATGGCAGCCATGACGGCCTATCGTAAAACTGTCACCCTCTCAATTCAGAGAACCAACAGATACCTGTCGTAAGTACCTCAATCCACATAAAGCTCAGACAGTTTAGTATAGTTCTGAAACTTCAGCATGTTTCATAACTTCCAAATTAATGATAGCACAGCCATAATATGGACATATTTAGTTTCCTCAGATAATTCGTAACGTTTCAAGTCCAGACACCCCTATGTCAGATCATATGGGAAACCACTGGTACCCCTTATTCCTCCTAGGTAAACTAGACATTGAAAACCTACCATGTTTATATTTGTTTTGAAGCAAATGTCACACTGGACAATAATATGGATATTAGCAGTCTGTAAACAGTAGAGGTGCAGAGATATGAATATGTATCACAAAGAATACCTGGGACATGGTCATGAATACCTCCCGGCAACGAACCCCTAAACAAGATGACAGGGGGGGGCGTGACCAAGATGGTGACAGTGCAGGACGCTTAGTTAAGAAGCTCTGCAGCCATCGTGGGAAAATCATCCTGTTTTCCTATCCTGACAACCTCCTGAACCACCTATAACTGATCCTGTTCTCCCCCTGCGGATGCGGACACTGAGCCGGAGATGTTTGGATCACCGCAGCCTAGGAAATACCCTGATACCTTCCAGAGGCACTGTCACACACTTGGGAGCGGTAAGCAGCATGGCGACTCAGACGGATGGTCCGGAGCCTGCTCTTACAGAGCAGAGCAACTTCGCTGCTCTTATGCAAGCTATCACAGGCTGCCAGTCTTCTCTGTCTACCCTCACCAATAAAATAGACACTGTGCAGCTAGAGATTGGCCTCATTAGGCACGACTTTGAAAAGGTAAGACAGCGGGTCACAGAGGTTGAACGCCAGTTGGAGGACACGGAGGACACGGTCAGAGATCACTCGGCTTCCCTGCATACCCTTCAGATGAGGGTGAAACATCTGGAATAGAGAGCCGAGGATTCCGAGAACCATTATCGACGCAACAATTTGCGGATTATTGGACTGTCTGAGGGATCCAAGGGCTCGGATCCATCGCCTACATGGAGCGGCTGCTCCGATTACTTTTCCCACAAGTGGCCTTCTCGCCATACTTGAAAGGGCCCACAGGATTCCGCCGTTTTTCCGGTTGCTTAATTTTAAAGCCCGTGACCTGGTCCTACGTGAAGCTCGCAAAGTGTCTGAAATCCGCCACGAGTTCGCCCGCTTGATGTTCTTCCTGGACTTCTCAGTGGATACACAGAAGTTGCGCAAGTCATTTGACTCGGTGAAACAAGCCCAGAGAGTCAAGGGAGTGAGGTACAGTATGTTGTTCCCTGCCCGGCTTTGTGTACAGGACGGTGAAAGTGTTTGTTTCTTTACTTCCCCTGCTGAGGCCTCGCAGTGGCTGAACACCCTGCCCCGCCATTAGAGGATATATCACCCTGGTCTTTACTCTTGGGGATATCCCCCTGTCTGGCCCTAATGTATGCCCTCAGGGAACTTTGACTGGGCATGTGCTGTGTGACAGTGGCTCCTCTGACTATCAAAAACCCTGATTACCAAAGTTACTCTGCAACTGTGCTCCTTCCAGGAAAAGATTTTTCCTCTTTGGAGACTCAGAATCCCACTCTGCGGACTGCACTTATATGACCTGGTGGCCACTGTGAGCCCTAACTGCTATATGGTCTCCCTGCAAATGGTGACTACCTACCTCTTTCTCTGGAGCTTTACTGACTGCTCCTGCTCATGACACCTTGTTGACTCACTCACTCTTTGAGGGTGCTGTGTGATGCGACAGGGTCCCTTACATGACCATTTGCTGTCAGGGATGCCAGCCATGTTGTTACAGGCCCCAGCCAGAGACTGCCCTGGTGGATGTTCCTTTCTCCTGGATAATGGGCTGCTGTATTTTATTTCACTTACACTTTTTTTGACTTAATTTTCCTTTCCTCCTTTTTTCTAATCTCAGGTATGTGCCCCCAGCTTCGGCTGGGTGAAGACTCTGTACATTCCCGCCTGTTGGCGGCATCTCCTTCAGACTTAGATATCTGTGCCTTAAGTAGACGTTATCTACTAACAGACCTTTGGTTCATGACCCCAATTGGTCGCTGACCATGCCTAGTTTTGGGATACAGGCAGACCCTGGTTTGGGGGGGTGTGCGGGGAGGGGGGGAATTAAGTTTGAAAGAGGAATGTTATACATGTTATTTACATGAATGTATTATGTACTGCTTTTTTGGTGCTAAATGTTGGTTATTCACTTCTGCAAAGTTTGTTAATGATCTGTGGGGGATGGGTCGGGACGTCCTTTCTCAGGGTCCGAGTGTACTCCTCCTGCAGGCTGAACAAATTCGCCCCGTCTGGATATGGCCCCCATAACCTTGATCTCTTGGAACGTTCGGGGGATGAACTCCCGTATTAAACGTTCCCTAGTATTTAATTTTCTTAAAACACACCGCCCAGATATTTTTATATTACAGGAGACTCACCTTACTGGGGCTCGAGTCCTTTGTCGTAAAAAGCCACGGGTAGGTCACTATAATCAAGCCACCTTTTCCTCATATGCCAGGAGAGTGAGTGTGTTGGTCCATAAGACCCTATCTTTTACTCTGCTGGACCTGCATTTGGACCCCGAGGGAAGATTTGTGATTCTCCATGCCGTTATTGCGAATGTTTCCATGGTGATAGCGGGGCTCTATATCCCTCCCCTGGCGTCACTGCTTGTTCTTTATAAGATTGCCAAATTTGTAGCTAGCTGCTCCACTGATAATGTGGTCTTGGCAGGGGATTTTAACATGCCTACTTGCCCTAATATGGATAGGCTGACCCCGGACACGGCTGTGGAATCCCCCCTTTCTAAATGGGCCTCCACATTCGATCTCACGGATGTCTGGCACTGGAAGAATCCCCTCCTAAGAGCCTACACCTGCCAATCAGCTTCCTATAAGGCCATGTCACGTATTGATCTGGTGTTTGCCACCGGCCCTGTTCCTGCCAAGGTACAGGGGATATCCCATTTGTCTAGGGGTATATCAGACCACTCCCCCGTCCTGCTACGACTGAAAGTGAACCCTGCTCCCACTGACTGCCTGTGGCGCCTGTCCTGATTCTGGGTCTCGGACGATCGTGTTGTCCCAGGAGCAGGGTTGGCTTTTCAAGACTATTGGACTGCCAACCCGCCCGCCACGACTCCCACATCTAGTTGGGAGGCCTTTAAGTACTATGCTAGGGATCACTACCAGTCGGCCATAAGTCGCACTCAACATCAGACTGGCACGGCATTGTTCCAGGCTGAGCGGAGGGCCACCGACTTAGAGGCTTAGTACTCTGCTAGTAGGGATGAGGTTCATAGGGCAGACCTGCAGTGTGCCATATGGGAAGTGACGCTCCTTTGGGTAACGGCCACTAAGAAACTGCTGTTGCACCAATCGCAGCGCATATTCGAGCAGGGTGAGCGGACTGGACGACTCCTGCCATGGTTGTCCAGGGAGCAATCAATGACGACCTCCATTGCCAACATTAAAGATGCCTCGGGACAGTTGTTATCTGACCCCAAAGACATAAACAGTCGCTTTGCCTCATTTTATGAGGACCTCAATACGTCCAGAGTGGGTTACTCCATAGATGAGCTCCAGGATTATGTAGAGAATATTGAGTTGCCCTCCCTCTCGGAGGCGGCCTGTCGAGGACTTGAAGCTCTGCTAACCCTGAAAGAGCTCCAAGGTGCCATCAGTTCCCTTCAGTCGGGAAAGACACCAGGAGATGACGGGTTCCTGGTAGAATTTTATAAAGCACATGCTGAAACCCTCGCTGCCAGGGTACTGGAGGTCCTATCTGCCTCGTTTGATTCTGCTTCCCTGCCCCCCTCTATGTTCAGAGCTGTTATTGTGGTAGTTCCCAAGCCTGGCAAGGACCCCATTAATTGCAAGTATTATTCCTCCTCAATCCTACCTTACTTCTTTGTGGCTGTTTACTTTCTTTATCTCTTTGAAACATATTTTTCTGTAAATATTTTATTTGCACCAATTTTGACCTTTTCATTATTAAAACCTTATTTTGAAAAGTGTTAACCTTGTCTCTAAAGCTCTTAATGCAAGCTATAAACAAACCTGCCTCTTGAAGAGCACTACTGTTTGGAGTAAAGCCTGTGAGCAGACCTGTCTGTGGTGGCAGTGTGTGTTAAAGATGCTTATTCTAAAAACATAATTGGTATTGCTAAATTGATGGGAGTTCTGACTCTGCCATAAATCAAAAGTCGGTGGTGACAGTTAAAGGGTTAATTTCTTAATTAGCCCAGTGACAATAGCTCTCAGGCTGCTGGCACCTAGATTGTGGTCGTGCAAGCTGGGAAATCTTTAGGCAGCTGAGGGTGGTATTACTACGTAAGTGACAGCGTGGTGTGAGGTTGGCCGGTCCTTCTTCACGAGTTAGAGAGAAGGACAGGGACCTGACACCCGTGTTCGTCACACAGACCACTTGCTGCCATTAGAGGGCTGCCTACAGAGGAATCCAGTGAGGGGTCTCTGACCCGCATTACAGTTTCAACCACCTGTTAACCCTGTCTTCAGTATAAACTTGCTAAATAGCCATTTCTCTCCATTGACACTTTGTCTCAAGAGAACACTTTCAGTTGCACCCACCACTAAGCAGTGTCCATCAAAGCCAAATATAGGGCACAAGGCCATCAGAACAACAGAATGATGACTTTGCTATTCGTCTGCCTCCCATTGCTGTATATTATTCTAGTCCTGATACCCCCAACTGCCCCTGTGAACTTGCCCCACTTTCTGCACTGCTGCCATAAGGAGTCCACACTATATACCGAGCTCAAGTTTACACTAAACTGCTGCTAATCATGACACTCTGAGTCATCTTCATCATTTTGCATGCCAATGATCTTAAGGGGCCCCAATATAGCCGGCAGAAGTTCACCATGTCTTAGTCACTGTATTCCTGAGGGCAGAACTGGGTTTCTGTCACTGAGTTTAAATTTGAAGGCCTAAGCCTAGTCCTTTTGGCTGAGAGCCTTCAAGTGTCTGTTACATCTTTCTATAATTCTGTCTGGCCACTTGAGGAGTAACCTCGCATATGGAGAGCTACTGTTTACACTCCTATTACTGCAGTTTAAGCTGGGTTTTACTCTAGAAGTACTTCTGTTGAGTATACTGTACCTGTTACTGTTGTGTTTATGTGCATTGATGTTAATGTTCTAATCTGCTCTGTTGTATTTGTGACTTTCTTCTGCCAATACAGTCTGCTTATCTTTTTAAAGGGCAGTATGTGCAATTCTTGCATGTCTGCTGGGAGTTCCCAGAATGGAAACAGACATGGTATTCCGGTGGTGTCAGTGAATGAGGCCTCGACTAGGGCTAGAAAGAGCAGAGAACCCAAAATTGCTAGGGGCTCCTATGGGGGTAGCGCTACACACAGATAACATTCTGGCTGATAGATATTCATGACATGTCTGTCATGTCTACACTTCTATCCACTACCCATATTCCATGAAAGTATAATCATACAGCAGAAACTTTAAAAATTCTTACAGTATATGGGAATAGCCTGACACATTTCAAAGTAACTTCTGTAGCAGGAGTTAGAGGTAGGTTCTGCACGTGCAGATAACATATAGTAAAGCATCCAATATGTATAAGTAGACCTATTTCCAAATATTATACATTTCCACATTTCTTAAGAATTCTTACTTGCAGAATTTATGACATTTAGTACTTATCAGCCAAAAGAAAGGTTTAAAACTACAGGCAAGGGCTGCCAAATGGGAAACACACATCCCTTAGGTTTGCAGGTTTATAGATGGGTCACTGAAAAAAGTAAACAATATTGATAAAGGCCTCCCCAAAAACATGCAATAATTTGTTCATAAAAACATAGGGCATGGAGAGGAAAACCCAGATGATCACGCACCAATATCATATAATAGGCATCTTCTTTATTCAAACTTATAATATAATATTAGATCACATCGTAGAGAAACCTAGGGAAGCCTATTGACGCGTTTCATGCCACTATGACACTTGATTATCATCCTAGTGGTGTGAAAAATGAAGATGCCTTTTTAATGATATTGGTGCGCGGTCATCCAAGCTTTTTCTATGCATGTACACAGTCACAAGCTGGGCCTGCAACCAGTGTAGATTTGGACTGTAAACACAGATTGACCTGGAAGAGTGATTCCTTTTTGTCTTTTCATATCGCATATTGACTAGGTGAATTTTCAGTACTAAATTATAACGGCAGATTCACAAATATCATATGCACCCACAAAGGGGTTAAAAGAAAGTATACAGGCACAGCATCAATGTATAGTTTCATAGATTTATAGTTTTTATAGATTCATAGTTTATATAGACATCTTGTGATAAGAAGGGGTTGTTATGCATAAAGAGCTCCAGTGGAAAGCCCAAAGATTTTCCATCATATATATGCCAGCTCAGGCAATTACCAAGATGCATAAAAGAATATATTGAAAAAACTTTGAACCTTAATAATAGTGGCAATTCAAAATTTATCTGTGCATATGGTTGTGTCCGGTATCATCCACATAGGAGTATTGCTTTAGGACCCCCTCAAGGTATGTGAACCTCTTGCCACTAGCCCCTTGACATTTTATATGCATACCCTTCTGTAGTGTGTACCTGACTCAATCCAAAGCACCTAGCGGGATTTCTGGCTATTCTTACATTCATCTGCTATCTGCAGGAGCCACTTCTGACAGTCCATGCTGGCACCAAACAATCCCAGGAGACGCCTCTCGTCCAGCACACAGTGGGTGATAGACATTCTCTAAGTTGTGCATGTTTCCCTATGAGACTGTGTAGAGGGGGTGTTTCTTTTCCCTCCACTTGGATTACACTCAGCTCCCTGCTCAATGCTGTGCAGTGCGTGACATCAGACCCATGCCCCCTGCCTTCTGGAGCTGAGAAATTCTGTGTAAATTATGGAATTTGAGTGGCTGTAGAGGAGAGAGTTCTGCAGATAACCAGGTACAACTTATGCAGGAGAATTTGTTTCATCTCTGTGTATCACCTGAGCCTAGTCACTTCACTGGGTGTATGTATAAGTTTACAACCACTTTAAGTAGCAAACATTGCCACTTGTCAAAGACTGCGAAGATGTGGCAGATGTACTAAATCAAAGACATGGTATTTGTGCCTTGCAAAAATAGTCAGATGTTTCACAAATTCCCAGAAAATTTTGTAAGGAAAAATGCAAACAGGACACAAAAGTGCAGTGATCCCTAATATGAACCCACCTGAAAACCAGTCAGAGCTGGAAACAGTTTTCAGCAAAGAACCATTCCACACAAATTATTTGCTGATGTTTTGTCACCTCTGAGAGAGCTTTTACGGATAAACTCTGAGGTTGGAGGTTGGAGAGGTATTGGGGAAAAAAACAGTTTTTCCCCCTGTTTTGTTTAAGGCGTTTTTTTGTTTTCTTTCCAGAAAAAAATAAATTGAAAAAAGAAAGATGTATGGAATATGTTCTTTTACAATGATATATAATATATCTATAACTTGGTATTCAAACTATATAACATAAAGAACTTAATGAAAGATTTCTCAGTTATTATGTAAAGTCCTAAATGATTGCAAGTTCTCTCAGTTGAAGACAAGCAAATCCTGATATACAATTCAAGTAACACTGTATTTCTCAAAGTAGTTCTCAAACAAGAGAAACATGCATATTTGCCACTAGGGGGCACTGCAGGGCAAAGTTTGCTTGTGGGCTCCATCGTGTACCTCCTACTAGGGATGAGCCAAACACCTACCCTGGTTCAGTTTGCACCAGAACTTGCGAACAGGGAAAAAATTTGGCAGAACACGCGAACACCGTTAAAGTCTATGGGACAGGAACATGAAAAATCAAAAGTGCTAATTTTAAAGGCTTATATGCAAGTTATTGTCATAAAAAGTGTTTGGGGACCCGGGTCCTGCCCCAGGGGAGATGTATCAATGCAAATTATTTTTTTAAAAACAGACGTTTTTCCGGGAGCAGTGATTTTTTTAATGCTTAAAGTGAAACAATAAAAATGAAATATTCCTTTAAATATCGAGCCTGGAGGGTGTCTATAGTATGCCTGTAAAGTGGCGCATTTTTCCCGGGCACAAGGCCATCAGAACAACAGAATGATGACTTTGCTATTCGTCTGCCTCCCATTGCTGTATATTATTCTAGTCCTGATACCCCCAACTGCCCCTGTGAACTTGCCCCACTTTCTGCACTGCTGCCATAAGGAGTCCACACTATATACCGAGCTCAAGTTTACACTAAACTGCTGCTAATCATGACACTCTGAGTCATCTTCATCATTTTGCATGCCAATGATCTTAAGGGGCCCCAATATAGCCGGCAGCAGTGATTTTTTTAATGCTTAAAGTGAAACAATAAAAATGAAATATTCCTTTAAATATCGAGCCTGGGGGTGTCTATAGTATGCCTGTAAAGTGGCGCATTTTTCCCGTGTTTAGAACAGTCTGACAGCAAAATTACATTTCTAAAGGAAAAAAGTCATTTAAAACTGATCATGGCTGTAATGAATTGTCAGGTCTCGGCAATATAGATAAAACTCATTGAAAAAAAGAGCATGGGTTCCCCCCCAGTCCATTACCAGGCCCTTTGGGTCTGGTATGAATATTAAGGGGAACCCCTAACCAAGATGTAAAAAGAAAATTGCGTGGGGGTCCCCCTAAAATCCATACCAGGCCCTTCAGGTCTGATATGGAAATTAAGGGGAACCCTGGGCCAATTTTTTTTTAAATGGCGTAGGGGTCCCCCAAAATCCATACCAGACCCTTCAGGTCTGGTATGGATTTTAAGGGGAATCCTGGGCCAAAATTAAAAAAAATGGTGTAGGGGTCCCCCCCAAAATCCATACCAGACCCTTAGCCGAGCAGGCAACCTGGCAGGCCACAAGAAAAGAGGGGGGCAAGAGAGCGCCCCCCCTCTTGAACTGTACCAGGCCACATGCCCTCAACATGGGGAGGGTGCTTTGGGGTCTGACCCCAAAGCCCCTTGTCCCCATGTTGATGGGGATAAGGGCTTCATCCCCACAACCCTTGGTGGTTGTGGGGGTTGTTATGCATCAAGAGCTCCAGTGGGAAGCCCAAAGATTTTCCATCATATATATGTCAGCTCAGGCAATTACCAAGAAACATAAAAGAAAATATTGAAAAAACATTGAACCATAATAATAGTGGCAATTCAAAATTTACCTCTGCATATGTTTGTGTCCGGTATCATCCACATAGGAATATTGCTTTAGGACCCTCTCAAGGTATGTGAACCTCTTGCCACTATCCCCTTGACATTTTATATGCATACCCTTCTATAGTGTGTACTTGACTCAATCCAAAGCACCTAGCGGGATTTCAGATCACAAAGGGGGGTCAGACCACAAAGCACCCTCCCCATGTTGAGGGCATGTGGCCTGGTACAGTTCAGATGGGGGCGCTCTCTCGCCACCCTCTTTTCCTGTGGCCTGCCAGGTTGCCTCTGATAAGGGTCTGATATCGATTTTGGGGGGGACCCCTACGCCATTTTTTTCAATTTTGGTGCAGGATTCCCCTTAAAATCCATACCGGACCTAAAGGGCCTGGTAATGGACTGGGGGCGGAGGGGGGAACCCATGCTCTTTTTTTCAATGAGTTTATCCATATTGCCGAGACCCGACAATTCATTACAGCCGCAATCAGTTTTAAATGACAATTTTTCCTTTAGAAACTTAATTTTGCTGTGGTACTGTTCTAAACACAGGAAAAATGCGCCACTTTACAGGCATACTATAGACACCCCCCCAGGCACGATATTTAAAGGAATTTCATTTTTTTTGTTTCACTTTAAGCATTAAAAAAAATTACTGCTCCCAAAAAAAAGGCCATTTTTTAAACATTTTTTTGCATTGATACATGCCCCCTGAGGCAGGACCCAGGTCCCCAAACACTTTTTATGACAATAACTTGCATATAAGCCTTTAAAATTAGCACTTTTGATTTTTCATGTTAATATCCCATAGACTTTAACTAGTGTTTCCGGCGGGTTTCGAATTTGCCGCGAACACCGCATATTGTTCGCTGTTCGCCGAACAGGCGAACACCCGATGTTCGAGTGGAACTTACCTTCGACTCAAACATCGGGCTCATCCCTACCTCCTACAGTTGGGTGATTGTTGAGATACAGTACAGTAGTTTCTGTCCTTTCAGGCAGGTAAGAGGGTGAATTTCTCTAACAAATTTGTTTATCTTTATAACCTTTAAATGATTTCTATTAATGTTCTCCACCATCACGGCATAATGTTTACTTATAGTCTGGTCAGTAAATTGTTTTTATTTTCCTCCTCTCAGTAAAATGATGAGAACAACATCTAGAGTTTAGAAACATTTCCCCAGTGCAAATTTTGTGAATATTCTTTTCCAAATGCTTCAAGGATAACAAAACACATCCTTGCATGGCAAAGGTGCCCTAAAGACATTCAAAATACTTTATAGAATGAACTGATGAGGACCATAATGAAAGTGCAAGTAAACTTTCCCTTCAGAGTCCTCATTACAGAAACATTCTTTCTGCTGCTTCTGGATCATCGCAAAGTGTTTCTTCACCAGCAGCATCTTCAATTAAGTGTAACAAACCTCAGCCTCCCAAAATACACAATACCTTCATTTATAGATACAATGACACCTGAATCTCAGGAGAAAATTGATCAAGCTCCTGCAAGAGCAATATATGCTTCTGGATCAGCATTGTCAATAACCAAAAATGCATATTGGCAGTAAGCGTTTAAATTATTATGGGAGTAATGGGGGTGGTTACCTGATCATGTATAGTTGAAAAGTTCTTTCAAATACAGTCCTTGTAATTCCACTTGTAATAAAAAATAAAATTTTCAAAAAGAAGTTTAGTTTATTGACTGAATAAGCTGTATTTTTATTTCTGGTACAATAATTTTTATTGTTGCGCATGAAAGTAACATAACAACTGATTACCCACGCAGGGGTTATACAACAATGAACAGGAAACAGGGCGTATGGGAAACTAAATATTTTTTAATAAAGAAAAACGCCAACTAACTGACCTAACGGATGGAGCAGTAGGTCTGCATAACCTGCCTAGGCCTGAAGGGCCATGAGGAAACCATGAGGAAACAAGAGGTGCAAGCCAGTCACCAAAGAAGAGGTGTGGAAGGAGAAAGGAAAGGAAAAAAAGGGGGGGTGGAGGGGAACAAGACAACGGGGGGGGGGGGTGGGAGTGGATCTCAAGGGAGGAAGCTGGAAATTAGAGGAAAGGATAGGGAAAAGGGGGTCCTGCAGACTTGGGTAGTATTATCATCCATTGTAAGATACCCGGACTGGTCGGATGCAGGTTGGGAAGGGCATACGGCTACCAGGGAGCCCATACGTTCAGAAATTTAGCGTGAGGTTCATATAAATACTGGGCATTTTTTCCTTAATCCTCATGTGTACTTTTGTTTCAAGCATAATGCTTTTATATACACTGTATCCCACATTCCTAGTGTAACAAAATGACTTTCAATTAGTAAAACTACTCCACACTGAACTTTTTTTTTTACTTTTTCCAAAATTTAATTTTTTTTTTCCATAGCTTCAAAATTTCCAGAAATTTTACATCTCTAGTTAGAACCCCCCATTGGGTTTTTACGGCATTTCCCTCATGTTGTGTGTTGGTGAACACTGTCTTCAGGGGAGGAACTGAAGGAAAAAACATGGCTTTTAAACTAAACCTTAGTTGCTGGGAGACATTATGTGATATCATGCAGCTGACCAGGCAACAACTGTCAGAATTCAGAGACCTCTAAAGCCCTTACTTTCAAGTATATCTGTCAGACTTGAACAAAATAAAGTGAAATATACATATACAATACAAATATCTTGTATAGGTATCCTACATAACTATAATGCATTTTTAGATCCTTACACATGCCAAGTTGTAAGAATTTCTTTTTAAATAGAATCAGTTCTTGAATAAGAAAACAAATTCTGCAAGTGTAAGAACCTAGAGTTGCTGACAGCAGTCTCTAAAATCTTGCTTTTATGACCGATTCCTGAGCCGATGTGAAAGGCAATGTGAAAGGTTTGAGAGTGACAAATTAATATTCCAAGTGGACAGTCCCTCATAGTAAGGAGCCAATGGGAAGGTGTGCATGAAGCAGCAAGCTCCTACACTACCTGACCATGTTCTGACCATGTCAGAACTTTGCCTTTCAGAATGGACATAAATTAGGCCATAGGAGCAATGCATTGTTGGTGGTACATCAAAAGTTGAAGGACCATCACACCTATTATGCTTGCTTGTCATCTCATTCCAAAACTGTGGGCAATAATATAAATGTATTCCTCTTTAAAAGCCTCCACTCTTCTGGGAAGGATTTCGATATTTTGGAACACTACCTGACCAAGCTCCTACACTACCTGACCATGTTCTGACCATGTCAGAACTTTGCCTTTCAGAATGGACATAAATTAGGCCATAGGAGCAAGGCATTGATGCTGGTACCTCAAAAGTTGAAGGACCATCACACCCATTACGCTTGCTAGTCATCTTATTCCAAAACTGTGGGGAATAATATAAATATATTCCTCTTTAAAAGCCTCCACTCTTCTGGGAAGGATTCCCATATTTTGGAATGTGTGTGTGGGAGATTTCAGCCAAAAATGCATTTGTGAGGTCAGGTCATAGGACGAGAAGTGCTGGTCCATAGCTGATGGTTCAATTTACTGTATCCAAAATATGTTCAGTAGGGTTGGGGTCAGGTGCAGGCCACTTGAGTTCCTCCTTTATGGACTTGGCTTTGTATGTCGTCATGCTAAAAAAAATAAGGGTCTTTCTCAAACTGTTACCACAAGGTTGAAAGGACACAACTGTCTAAAATGTCTTTGCTTTTTGTAGCATTAAAAGGACAGAAACATCTAAACTGAATGATTTGATGGGGTGTCCATCTGACCATTACTGTATGTCCACATAATCAGGTGTCAGCAAATTATTGGCCACATACCTGCACCTCAAGGTGCCTTCACTTTACATCAGCAGTAGTTTATTTTTTTTTTTTTATGACAGAGTCTCCCAAAGGAAATCAGTGATTCAACTCCTCGGCAGCTACAGTATACTGAAATAAATGTTGTGGGTGGACATATTGGTACTGTGAACAAACTAGCAGCAATTATATGGACGTGAACTGATACAATGGAGTGATCTTTAGTATGCAGTAAGAAATTCTTCAGCTATAGGAAATAAAGCAGCTAGATAAATTATCCTCTGAGGATTAATAGACAGGAGTAGAGAACAGAAGAGATATTATAGACAGGTGAAGATTAAACACTTCATGAGAATAGGAAAGTACAAGACAGATTACTGAGCAGTCACAGGTTACTATGAGGAAAGGCCAAGAATGAATCTTGGACTTCACAGATAATTGTTATAGTCTAGGACTGCACCTCCAGCACTCGTACACTTAAAAGCAAACACTATAAATTGAACTGACATATCAGTGCAAAATAAATCTGTTATTATGGGTGATGTAAATATTTTCTGCTCTCTTTCTCCTCGTTTGCATATTTTCTGTCTTTTTCCTATTGTATTGTTTGATGCATGAACCCACACACAATGTGTTTGCTGGATTTTCATAGATACCGGATTACTAGGTGAGAATACGACATATGTGAAAAATGTCTCTCTATTTTCCTGTGCCAGCTCCTGGAGTCCCAATGTCCAATGTCTAAACAGTCAAGCAATGTGCATATGCATTTATAAAACATGAACCCACACACAATGGAACTACTAAAATATTGATGACACACCAAATCTTTGGAACAATTTATGGAATGTGCCAAATAATTGTTCAAGTTAAAAGGAAATATGAGGAAGCTACAGTGGACTTTCTTAGAACCCCATGAACAACAATTCAAAATGTCATATGATAAAATAAATTATTATTACATTATAATAAAAGCATATCAAAAGGATTAAAGCATACAATATGACCCCTTTGAAGCATGATGGAGATTGTTCTACAACCAAAGATTATACAGTAATGCCCTGTACACACGGTCGGATTTTCCGACGGAAAATGTGTGATAGGACCTTGTTGTCGGAAAATCCGACCGTGTGTGGGCTCCATCACACATTTTCCATCGGAATTTCCGACACACAAAGTTTGAGAGCAGGCTATAAAATTTTCCGACAACAAAAGTCGGAAATTCCGATCGTGTTTACACAAATCCGACACACAAAGTGCCACGCATGCTCAGAATAAATTAAGAGATGAAAGCTATTGGCTACTGCCCCGTTTATAGACCCAACGTACGTGTTTTACGTCACCACGTTCAGAACGATCGGATTTTCCGACAACTTTGTGTGACCGTGTGTTTGCAAGACAAGTTTGAGCCAACATCCGTCTGAAAAAATCCATGGATTTTGTTGTCGGAATGTCCGATCAATGTCCGACCATGTGTACGGGGCATAACTGTTGATAAGCGAAAATTACATAGCTGTAGTACAGAGAAATAAAAGACTCCAGGTATGATATGATCCTCTACATGTTTTTCCATTCATACTGCTTCTTCAGGAGGCAGAAGGGAAACATATTAAAGTGTTTTTAAAGACTCAGGGTTTTTTACCTTCATGCATTCAATGCTCAAAGGTAAAAAAACTTTTGTGTGCAGCAGCCTCCCTAAATACTTACCTGAGCCCCATCTTGCTCCAGCGGTGTGCCCGAGAGCAGCAGCTCTTCCAGAATGATACAAAATAAGTGCAGCGCTATACCAAAAATCAAAAATCAAATGTGCATATACACAATTATATCCAATGTGCATATACAAATATTTTATATATAAAAAAGTGCAATATGCTGTAAATTTCCAGATACTATGCAAAAGAAATAATGATATGCCATAAAACTAGCAATAGAGTGCAATGTACTCCTTATTGCACACAATGTCCTTATAAATTCCAATCAATCGTGCAAAAGAGAATTATTGTGCAAAAAACAACAAACGAGCGATTGTGCAAAAAACAAACAAACAGATTACAGATCACATTTGGTGATCTGTGATATCACTAGATGGATGAAGGTAAACATCTTCACTCTAATCCACCTCTGTGCATATATATAGGCTTAATAGCTACACCTTTAGATTATAATCAATCTTCTGCTTGGCCTCTTCCAGATTTCTTTCTGCTCATTGGCTGAGACAGCAGTGGGAGCCATTGGCTCCTGCTGTCAGTCATAGCCAGTGAGCCAATGAGGAGAGAGCAGGAGCTGGGCCGAGCCACTCTCCATGTGTGAATGGACACACAGAGCAGTGGCTCGGGAGTTAGCCGACTCTGGTGCCCCCATAGCAAACTGCTTGCTATAAGGGCACTTGGCAGGAGGGAGGGGCCAGGAGCACCAGTGGAGGATCCGAGTATGACATATTTGCTGGTTAAAAAAGAACAACCTTTCCTTTAATATCACATTCAATTCCAAACAAAAATGAAAAGCACAATAAACATCACAAAATAGTACATAATGTAATATCATTAAGCAAACACCAGGCTGGACACTGAAATTCACCCAATGTGGACTATTGAGGGGGTCCAACATAGAACTTGACCCAATCTCCGGGAGCAAGCCCATCCCCAGAGGGCGAGCAAGGGAATGGACCAAAACAAACACCAAGGGGTATACGTCTAAAAATATATACAAAATACTAATTAATATGGATAGACAGAACCAGCTGAATAATATGGCCTCTCAATCACCTAATGTGTATGAAAAAATGTAGCAGGTGAGGTCAAAGAAGAATCCAAACAGGCCACAATACCCCCAGGTGATGGTGCAAAAGGAAAGGACAAAAAATAGAAACACGTGGTGTATAAATCTCCCCCACAGGCCTAATCAGAAGAGGGAGCAACAGTTGTCTATAAAAGGGGGAGGGGGGCGGAAATAACCAGCTGTACAGTATGAAATCCCAACCAACAATTGTGTGTATAGCAGATACCAAGCAGTGGAGATCTGCAATATACAAAACACACACAGTGGCCCTATTAGCAAACATAACAGCCACTGTATTAGAAAAAGTACATATGTTGCATAAAGAGGATTTCCACCACGCACTAACCAGCCACTGTCGGACCCCTTGTATGAACCCACGATCCACAGGTCGTGGGTCTGAAGGCGTGTGCCTGGATTTTGCCTTGCATACAAACGGCAAGGAATTGTCAGCCAAAAAACACGAACGTAGTGAAGTACTACGTGTTTTTTCAGCTCTTTAGTGCCACCCTTTGGGCTCCTTATGCTAATTTTGTGTTAGTAGAAGTTTGGGGAGTGTTGATTTGCGCTTTTCATTTTGCTCTTTTCGGTTTGCGCTTTTCATTTCGTGCTTTTCATTTAACGCTTTTCAGCCGTTCGTCAACCAGACATGTTGCGGAATCAGAGGAGATAAGTGTTATTTATTATTGGCCTTGGAGTTATTGCTTTGACCCAAGTCCAGTCCAGGAACAGGAGGAGGAGGTCTTGGACCAAAAATTGGTTGCTTTATTAATCGTGACCAGTTATGTCATATGCCTTTGCTGCGGGGGCTCCAGGAGAATAATCCAGATGATTTTCGAAATTATCTCTGGATGACGGACCCCTGCTTTCACCAACTCCTGTCATTGTTCACCCCCTATAGTAAGAAGCAGGACACATGCATGAGGCTTTTATTTTATTTTTTGGTTGAATAATAATGATTTGATTTGTTATATTTTCTATATTTTTAAATGCATAGAATGCATTTTTTGGTTAAGTTCTATTGGCAGATAGCATGTCTCATTGTATTTGTTTTCTTTTTTAAGAATTGTGTAGAATAATACTTGGCTATGTGTTTTACTTCAAATGACAGTTTGGGAGTAGGCAGTTACATTTAAAAAAATACAATGTAAAATTGGCAAGGGACACTAATATAGTTGTATCTTTGATCTTAAAAACTACAGGATAATGGTGTTGTGGTAACTTGCCCAAAAAAAAAAAAAAAAAAAAAAAAAAAAGAAGCATAATAATATTATTCTTGATATCACTAGAAAAAAAAGCCTTTGAAAATTCGTTTGCAATAACTCCATCAGTGTCACCAGCAAAGCAGCTTCATTATTATCCCATTAAAGAAGAAGAGAATATGCGCTGCATTTCAAAATTTCATAATTTGCCACGTCACGAATAAGCAAACACTAGCTTACAAGACTGACCGCTTCTGGCTCATCCTTGCTTCCGAGCATGCTTGTTTGTACTTTGGACTTTTGTCTGATGGACTTGTGTACACACGCTCGGAAAATCTGACAATAGACATTTGTCCGCAAAAATTTTTAGAACCTGCCATCCAACATTTGTCCACGGAAAATCAGACAACAATTGTCCGATGGAGCGTACAAGCGGTCGGATTTTTCGCCAACAGCCTGTCATCACACATTTCCTGCCGGAAAATCCGATCGTGTACATGCGGCTTATAGATTATTTTTGGAGATCTTCTTTGCTTACATTTATTGCATATAAACAACTTGCAGTTGTTCTGATAAAAAGGCACTAAGGTGGTAAAGTTTTCAGGAGGCCATATATCTCTTTAGTTACAATTCTTCAAACCCCCTGTTCCCTCCTGGTATAGAGAACCCTTCCAAGTTTCAGTAGCGGTAGGATCGTGTCTCTCATGATACAATTTCCAAAAGCTCCACAACTCATTTGACATAACCTTAAGGGAACATTATTGCTATCTCCAGACAAGATATCATATACTCCCACTTCTTTGCAATCATCCTCCCTTTACCTGCTAACCCAAGTAAATGTTGAACTGATCCTCATGTGTCCGGTTTGAGTTCCTTAATTTATGCTCTATAATTTCCTCCAACCATACAGTCATTAGAGCATACTAGACCCACTTAGAAACTGAACTCACTCACTTTAGGGGCCCTTTAAGGCACCTTTCACACGGACGGCTAGTCTGCCACAGTTAAAAGCATGTTTTTTTTTCTGTGAAATTCAAGACTCCAGGCACTACGATCAGCTGCATTTGTACAGTGCAATTAGCTGCGGTTGCGTTTAGCTGCGGTTTGCCATTTCCATAGCAACCTGACAGGGTACCGACTCGTATTGAACGGGGATCCGACTTGGATCCCCGCCAATGCCAGGCACTTTTTGGTATGAATCTTGAGGGGGAACTCCACGTCAAATTTTAAATAAAAAACCGGCATGGGTTCCCCTCCAGGAGCATACCAGGCCCTTCGGTCTGGTATGGATTTTAAGGGGAACCCCTAAGCCAAAAAACGGCGTGGGGGTCCCCCTCAGGATCCATACCAGACCCTTATCTGAGCACGCAGCCCGGTCGGACAGGAAAGCAGGTGGGGATGAGCGAGGACCCCCCCACCCCAAAGCACCTCGTCCCCATGTTGATGAGGACAAGGGCCTCTTTCCGACAACCCTGGCCGTTGGTTGTCAGGGTCTGCGGGAGGGGGGCTTATTGGAATCCGGGATTACACTGATCAGTTTTTGTTCTGTTTTTGCCTTACCAAAGGTGGAAGAAAATGCATGACCATTAAATCCTATGGAAATCTTCACACCAGTCAGTTGCGGGTCAGTTGCATTTTTAAAAGTCCTGCATGCTGCATTTTTGGTGCTGTAAAAAAATGCACCAAAAACACACCTTTCCTTTGAAATGAATTGAGAAAAGCTGCATTTTTGGTGCGTTTTTTTTGCATCACAAGTTCTTTTTCATAGATTCAAACCCCACTGGAAACACAGCAAAAATGAATATATGTTTTTACCACGTTTTTGCAATGGAGCGGTGTAAGAGCAGAGGACTGGCAGGATATATGGCAAGCAACTGCCAAGAGTACAGGAACATTCTAATTTTAGAAAATTCTTACAAAGTTCTTTATAGCTCATATTCCCCAACTTAATTGGCACGCTCTATTCTAACTGCTTTTGCGCCTGTTTTATTTAGGCACAATGGCACACATTTGATGTACCTGTCCAGTTGTGAGTATGCTAATCCATAAAAAAACCTTATGAAGCTCTGCCTAATAAACCTATTCTTACTCTACAGTTTTTCAAACTGAACATACGGTATACTTGTTCTTTACATATTTACTGTCAATGGACTAATAATTGGTAGAGACTAGAAGACTTCTACATTAAGTTTTGAACTGGTTAAAGTGGAAGTGAACCCTCCTATCGTTTTAAGCCTTGGAAACTGCCATCTTGGCCTCTGTTTAATCTTCAACTGCCATGATGCTGCACATGTGATAAGTTATCACTCCATCCATTGGATGGTTTAACAGTTTTGTAGAGAGCACAATCAATGTGACAGTTACATTTCCGGCATGTGCCGGAAATGTAACTTTTTTTAAACTTAAATCTATGGGTTTACCTCTGCTTTAAGAATATACTTACCAGCACTATGCTGAATGAAAAATTGATGGCCATCCTAGCCGATACCCACGCCAAATGTCTTCTTATTAGGCAACCCTGGATATCCTGTGCTCAACCCCCCCCCCCATGGTTTGACAGCACCCTGTTAGTCATCAGAACGTTCTGGACAATTTCCCCAAGATTTTTCCCTTCCTTTTCCCCCGCTGCCCTCCCATTCCCACCTTTTACCTTCTTTTTATTCGCCCTATTATTATAACTCTTCTTTTCACTTCTCATTTTTCCCCTTTTCTTTTTTTTCTTCCTTACTTCCCCATCTTACTTTTCATCCTTGTTCCTTTACATTTCTATATCTTTCAATTTACTTTCCATCTAACTCCCTTGGCGTAGGTATATACCACATCCCTTTGTTATACTCTCTGTTTAAAAGTCTACACTAAGGTCTAACTGATTTTGTTTCTAACACCACCCATGCCCCATTCTTCTTAAAAAGGAACTTTGGTTTGCCCCCCCCCTCCCACCTTTAACCTGTAACACAGTGTCATTCTCAAAAGAGATACTCATCTGATCAACCGATCCAGAGTTATCCTCCTGTGATCCTCTGCGCCACTGTCACAGCTTGTATCCTGCACCTACCTCTAAACATCTGACGTCATCCTGTGCCAAGTACCTCTTCATGGTTTAGGCATCCCGGCCCGCTGATGATGCATTCCAGACTCGGCCTACCTCACCTTCTGTGAATAAAAGAAAAACAGCTGATTTTGTATGGGGAGGAGCGAAGGAGCACAAGGATGGCCAGTGCATCCAGGGGGTGAAGTCCACTTTAAGTATCGAGTATGCTTACAATGGTGTTTACTGTGTCATCATTTGTACCTATCTTGTTTGCTGCTAACATGACCAACTCACTGGTCAAAGAACAGGTTAAAAAAAAACCTGTACTTTCAAAGAAGGCTGGAATTTCGTATGTCGGCCAGCGTGTAAATGTCTGTGTATGCGCACAGAAACATGTGCATGCACCTCACAGTACCCTTCTATATGACTCACTATGGCTTTTAGCAAATTAAAGGTAAACTCCAGGCAGCTATAGAAGACACACTTTTTTCAGCTCTATAATTAATATTGCATAATCAAATGTGCATTTCCACAAGTGCCTGAACTTGACCTGGAATAAGCCTCTTGCAGTCCCTGTACAATCAGTACAACAGAGCTCAGAAATGGGGAGGGAGAAGCAGCACAAGGAGCCACTTAAATGTGCTGCAGTACAAATAGCCATGTTGGCAGGAGAAGAAAGCAAAGTCGCAGAGTGCTCATCAATGTGTAGCTTCTTCTTTTACAATCTTGTCATGGGATAGGGAGGAGACCTGTAAGGGAAAGAGAAACTGAAGCAGAGAAATAATGGGTCCTCTCTCCAGCTAAAAGGGTTGTGCTGTCTGGCAGAGCTGTATAAATCTCAGATGGGTAGAAATACTAATCTTTTGGCAGGTAGAAACCTTTTATGTATTACTTAGCTGTTTCAACAAGTGTCTGGGGAATGCCCAGGAAAAAAGCCAAAGTCTACTTACCACCAGCTTGCAGACAACCAAATTGACCTATCTAACAGTAAGCGTTAAAAAAGGGGTTTAGTCCGCACGCATTTGCAAACGCATGCGTGAGCCACAGAGCCACGTCACGGCACCCTTGTATCTGTGGTCCTAACACTAAACTATGAGTGTCCCTACAGTGGAGGCACATGCATTTAATGGATAAATGAGAGCAGGTGGTTGGAGGGGAGCCCACCCCTCCTTAAAGGTACAGGAGCACACCAAACACCCAGCAATAGCACAATGGCTGCAAAGGTGTTGGTGCACTGCTGGACCAATACAAACACTCAGCTGTTTGCCTGGAGTTCAGATTTAAGATTTCTATAATCTGCTTTATTGATAGCTGTGTACATGTACCAAGGTTATATTACTACATGGTATGCACATTTAAAAATGTTAACCATCAGAGAAAATATAATTTTTGGGCATGCCATGGCTTAGCTGGTAAATATTTAAAAAACACCTGTAAGTAAATTTAGAGTAAGCACTGCTATGATTAATGTGCATACATATGGACATATTGTTGTTGTAGTAGTAGTAATAGTAGTAGTAGTGGTCGCTGTAGTTGTCATAGTAGTTCATCATAGTAGTAGTACTAGTAGTAGCAGTAGTAATAGTAGTAGTCATTGTTGTCGTTGCCATAGTAGTAATAGTAGTAGTTGTAGTAGGAGTAGTAGTAGTAATAGTAGTATTAGTAGCAGCACTACTACTACTAGCCTTTTTTTACTTACTTCCATGTAAGGAGAGCAGAGGTGTTAGTAAACTCATTTTGAATGATCAGAGGTGTGCATAGTTAGACTATACTAGAGAATTACCTGCAAAGAGACTTTGATAGACAGAGAAGAGAATATTTTTCTTGTCAATGCACAGGATAGATACTACATGTTTCTAAACACAAAGTTACAGGTATTAAGATGATTTTACAGTGACCTGTTTGCAATGTGTCTGTTGCATACCTCCCAACATTTTGAGATAGGAATGAGGGACGCCTACTAGCAAACGTATGTAGGCATAGGACACGCCTCCTGCCACACCCTCTTAAAGAAGAATTAACCAAGAAAAAATGTTAATTAAATCCACAAATGGCTTTTTTTTACCACTACTATTCATTTATATTGGCTTTTAAAATTTACAAATGCAGCAATTTAGAAATTGGATGAAAGATTTATCACTGGGAAACACTTTTTGAAAGATAAAAAGTGCATTTTATATACAACTATATAGATCAGACCAAAATGAGGGACAAATGAGGAGGAATGAGGGACAGAGGGACATTGTTCCAAATCAGGGACAGTCCCTTGAAATCAGGGACAGTTGGGAGCTATGCTTGTTGAGTTGTGAAGGTAAACGTATAGCTCAGTTTTAAGAGCATTATTTAGCCCTTTCAATAAAGTTACACTACCTTTCCTAAAGTGGTGGTGGGGTGTTAAGTTAAGTAAGTTAATTTTTAAGTGCAGTAATCCATAACAACCAAGACTTCATTGAGTTGAAGTCATCTTAGTTCAATATGAATTCAAATTAGGTGCTATTGAGTACTTAAAGTGATACTAAAGTCGTGTTTCTTTTTAGATAAAAATAACAAACATATTATAATTACCTGTTCTGTGCAGTGGTTTTGCACAGAGCAGCCCTGATCCTCCTCTTCTCGGGTCCCTCTTTGGTGCTCCTGGCCCCTCCCTCCTGTTAAGTGCCCCCACAGCAAGCAGCTTGCTAAGGGGGCACCCAAGCTGATCCCTTCAGACAAGAAGCCGCGGCCCGGCCCTGCCCCCTTTCTCTTCCCATTGGCTGACTGACTTTGATTGGATTAGGTATTGGATTTTTTTTTATTTTTTGTTGTTTTATTTGCTCTTATGGTTTAGAAAATCTAAAGGCACAAATATTTCAGTTTAGTGCGCACCAACCAAAAATAATTTCCATATATATATATATATATATATATATATATATATATATATATATATATATATATATATATATATCTTGTAATTTTATTGGTAAACACATATTTGTATCTAGTAGCGCTTTTAAATATTGTTGGGTTCTTATGTTTTCATTTACTGGACTTTTAAGTTTTGTTGTATTTATTTAAGTAGAATGAGAAAGGGCACTCCAATCTGATTGAAAAATACTGCTCCAGGGAATTTTTAGGCTATCATTGCATTGTCACTCTTAGGGCATTGATTTTCATATAAATTTACACAGGTCTATGATCATGCTTTGTGGCTCAGTGACTTTAAGCAGGAGTTCATTCATCTTAGGTGAAAATTTAATTTTACCTGAGCACACAGATTGTGCCACCGATTAGCAGTTCATCTATTCCTCAGACATCACAGGACAATTTTTTTCTTAGTGTAATCATTTATGATTTGAAAAACTAAAGCGAATGAATGATGTGATATTTATATCTCATGAAAAATATACATGAAATCCCGAACAGTCTAGGTTGGATGTGATGCAAAAGTGTACTTGCTGCCCTAAGGTCCAGCAGGTTTGAATTTTCTCATCTGCATGTTGTTTTCTAGAGTTTTTTTCTTTTTAATAAAGGACTTGTCAAAAATGGTGTAAGCATTTTTATTTACTGTTATTTTTTTTCTGAATGAGTAGGAGTCATGTCACATGTGGGGGAGAGAGGTTGCTATCTGGTTATTGAAGTGATATTAAAGTACATTTTTAAAATTTTAATATGAAACATGGTATACTTAACCACTTCAGCTCCGGACCATTTGGCTGGCAAAAAAACAGAGCACTTTTTGCGATTCGGCACTGCGTCGCTTTAACTGACAGTTGCGCTCCCAAACAAAATTGATGTCCTTTTTTTCCCACAAATAGAGCTTCTTTTGGTGGTATTTAATCACTTCTGCGGTTTTTATTTTTTGCGCTATAAACAAAAAAAGAGCGACAATTTTGAAAAAAGAACTCTTTTGCTATAATAAATATCCCCAAAAAACATATAGAAAAACATTTTTTCCTCAGTTTAGACCGATACGTATTCTTCTACATATTTTTGGTAAGAAAAAAAAATCGCAATAAGCGTTTATTGATTGGTTTGCGCAAAAGTTATAGCATCTACAAAATAGGGGATAGTTTTATGGCATTTTTATTAATAATTTTTTTTCACTAGTAATGGCGGCGAACAGCGACTTTTATCATGACTGCGACATTATGGCGGACAGATCGGACACTTTTGGCGCTATTTTGGGGCCATTCACATTTATACAGCGATCAGTGCGATTAAAAATGCATTGATTACTGTGTAAATGTGACTGGCAGTGAAGGGGTTAACCAGAAGGGGACACTGTAGGGGGTAAGTGTGTCCTAGGGATGTGTTCTAACTGTGGGGGGATGGGCTGTGTGTGACATGACACTGATCACCACTCCCGATTACAGGGAGCTGTGATCAGTGTCAGTGTCACTAGGCAGAACGGGGAAATGCATGTTTACATCATTTCCCCCTTCTTCCTCTCCGAGAGACGATCGTGGGTATCCCTGCGGACATTGAGTCTGCGGGACCCGCGATCACACTCACGAAGCTCAGGGGAGGTGCGCGCCCACAAGCCGTGTCTTAAAGAGCAACGTACATGTACCTTAATATGCCTGAATGTGCCCTTCTGCCGACATATATCGGTGTGAGCCGGTCGGCAAGCGGTTAAATGTTTAGCAGGTCTATGGACGTGATGATGCCAGAAACAGTTCACCGTACAAGAAGGGGGAGGGGGTGCGGGGCAGAAGCCACATTGACTGGTCTTGTGCAGGATTATCAGAGGATTAGGAAGAATATCTCCATTCTCCAAACCCCTAGACAAAAACAAGCAGGTGACCTGTGCAGTACGGACACAGCCCAACTGCATGGGAAAACGTTTTTGCTTGCCTGGAGTTCCACTTTAAATTTTAATTTGGTAGTTCAGAGGATTGGAGGATTGGTAATTAAGGTCTCTTTCACACAGAGAGGGGTCCGCTCTGAATAGTTGGGGATCCGTGAGCAGATCATCTGCTGAATCGGAGCCCAACAGTATGGTTGTCAGTTTTTGACATCCATGCCTATCCATTTTTTGGGGGGCCAGTATGTAAATAGACTGTTCGTTTACATCAGGCTACCTCTGATCCTTCCTGTCTAGGTCTGGAAAAATGGAAAAGGACGCAGCCCTTTTGAATTTTTTTTTTTTACGGACCAGGATGGGCTTGGAGTTAGGTGGGTGTAAATGGACGCTTATGTTTGTCTGTCAATAAAGTTGCATGGAGCTGCCAATCAGGTCTGCCTGAAAAACAGCTAGTCGGACCAGATCGGAAAGCCTGTGTGAAAGAGCCCTAACATTATATGTTATTGTCACGTACCTGGTGGGAAGAGCCTGGTTAATGCAGAGGAAGGCTTCTCTTACACCTCTGACTCAGGGCCCCTGGTAGAGTATACAGGTGGCGCAGGAGTGCAGAGTCGCACAAGTGCCGATAGACACGCAAGTTGCTGGGCAGCTGGATGAGTAGTACACCAGATGGCAGTGAATGTCCCGAGGGCAGGAACAGACTGGTACTTGGACGTTGTTAGCCAAAGAGCAGGTCCCCTGGTGGCAGATGGGCAGGTGCTGGCAACTTGGTAGCTTCAAAGGGGCTGGAATATAAGCAAAGTCAGACAAGCCCAGTCATACACAGAATAAACAGATCAGGTACAGATGCGGAGACAGGATAATGGTCAATGGACAAGCCGGGGGCGATGCAGGCAGAGAGCAGAAACAGTCAGGAGCAAGCCGGGTCAAGTAATTCAAGAGCAAATACAGGTACCAGGGAACAGGACAATCACAGAATGCTGTAGATGAGTCAGCACTGATCCTGGGTGCTGATCCAGCTTAAATAGTCCACTTGGCACCCTTATCTGTCACAGGATGTGCTTGGGTCATTTGAGTGCGCATGTGCATATTTGTTCGCATTCCAATGCATATTGGTTCGCTAACGTGCCTTTTCTTCCACAGATTCGGGGAGAAGGATATGTCTGCCACTATTATTCTGTCTTCTGACAGAGCCTTCCTGACAGTTATACTCTGCATATGTATAGTAAGTACAACATAACAAAAGCTAAATCATGGAAAAGACCATGGCAGGTCAAAAGAGAGTACATAGCAAACATCAAGGCGGGGGATTATCCATAAAGCTACACAACGGTAGGCTGAAATTCTAGGCGTAAGCAACATATTAACAGTCGGGGGGGGGAAATGGGGGGGGGGATAAGGAGGGGAGCATTTACACTGGACTCTGGACCACGCCCAAGTAATAACAGAGGCAGCTGTTTGGCACCCCAACAGAGGACAATACCAAAAAGCACAAGAGTACTGGGAAATTGTAGGTCGGGAAGGACAGTGGAGTGTACTAAGAATCTCAAGCTAGGGTAAGGAGGCTACGGGGGTAGAATAGGAAGGATAGAGATAAGAAAGAAGTGGGAAGGACAAGGGACAAACTCGTAGCGGGAGTATAAGGGAACAAGAGAAGGGGAAGGAGAGAGGCTGGGAAGGGGTCAAATGAGGAGTAAGGGGAAGGCAAGTGGTAAAAGGAGGGCAGGCAAAGGGACCCCCCTAGGGGAGGGTAGGAGAGTGGTGTCAGCCTCAAGGGTGGGGCAAAGAAAGTTGGCTGGAGATATTATAGACATAGTAAGGTTTTATTATATGTTACACTTATCTTCACTATGAAAGGGTAATACTTTTTTGGCCAGATGTTTTGGATTTTTGAGTAAGTCAATTTATTTTAACATTGTTCTTACCCAGAAAAAAAAATGTTTGACATTTTTCATCAGAAAAAAAACTCTTTTATACTTATGATTTTCTCAGACTTATTGACAAGGAAGTGAATTGAGTTGGTCAAATCACATTAATGTTATTGCTTCTTCTAAATTCTTCTCATTTGCCTAAATGCATTTAAAAACATAATTCCATACAGTGGTCACCTTTATGTTATTCATATTGAGTTTAATTGTGCATTGTTTAAATTCTAAAGTGGATTAGATATTCATGCTGCTTGTTCCTCTTGGTAGTGCTGAATGCATTTATAAATAGCAATTAGGCCTTTTCTCTTCTTCGTGACAAGTCCAAAAAGAACAATTCTTGTGGGATAATAGATGAGTACTGTACTTTTAGAGATCTTCTAAAAATAGCAATTTATACTAGAGTTGTGACCACTGTAGATGTACATAATAGAGAGCAATTATGCTGTTTCCATCTGTCAAAAACTTTTTTGTGTCAGTCAGGGTTTAGTAGCTAAGCCTCCAGCTGCAGAAAGCCTACAAGGCCCAGTGGATTGGCATGTTGGAATTTTTAGTTTCTTCAAAACTGCAGCCCCAGTTTATACTTGCCTGGGTACATTTGCCTATCTCCTACCTTACTCATAACATCAGTGTGTCACCTGTAAATAAGCCATTTCTTAATTAGAAGCAGGATACATAACCCGTAAAAGAAACTATATATTACGTTATTAATTAATAACTATACATCATTATGACCACTGACAGATGAAGTGAATAACATTGATTATCCCATGACAATGCCACCTAAAAGTGAATGAGATACACTACCGTTCAAAAGTTTGGGGTCACATTGAAATGTCCTTATTTTTGAAGGAAAAGCACTGTACTTTTAAATGAAGCTAACTTTAAACTAGTCCTAACTTTAAACAAATATACTCTATACATTGCTAATGTGGTAAATGACTATTCTAACTGCAAATGTCTAGTTTTTGGTGCAATATCTACATAGGTGTATAGAGGCCCATTTCCAGCAACTATCACTCCAGTGTTCTAATAATACAATGTGTTTGCTCATTGGCTCAGAAGGCTAATTGATGATTAGCAAACCCTTGTGCAATCATGTTCACACATCTAAAAACAGTCTAGCTCCTTCCAGAAGCTACAAAACTGACCTTCCTGTGAGCAGATTGAGTTTCTGGAGCATCACATTTGTGGGGTCAATTAAACGCTCAAAATGGCCAGAAAAAGAGAACTTTCATCTGAAACTCGACAGTCTATTCTTGTTCTTAGAAATGAAGGCTATTCCATGCGAGAAATTGCAAAGAAATTGAAGATTTCCTACAACGGTGTGTACTACTCCCTTCAGAGGACAGCACAAACAGGCTCTAACCAGAGTAGAAAAAGAAGTGGGAGGCCGCGTTGCACAACTAAGCAAGAAGATAAGCACATTAGAGTCTCTAGTTTGAGAAACAGACGCCTCACAGGTCCCCAACTGGCATCTTCATTAAATAGTACCCGCAAAACACCAGTGTCAACATCTACAGTGAAGAGGCGGCTGCGGGATTTTGGGCTTCAGGGCAGAGTGGCAAAGAAAAAGCCATATCTGAGACTGGCCAATAAAAGAAAAAGATTAAGATGGGCAAAAGAACACAGACATTGGACAGAGGAAGACTGGAAAAAAGTGTTGTGGACGGATGAATCCAAGTTTGAGGTGTTTGGATCACAAAGAAGAACGTTTGTGAGACGCAGAACAAATGAAAAGATGCTGGAAGAATGCCTGACACCATCTGTTAAGCATGGTGGAGGTAATGTGATGGTCTGGGGTTGCTTTGGTGCTGGTAAGGTGGGAGCTTTGTACAGGGTAAAAGGGATTCTGAATAAGGAAGGCTATCACTCCATTTTGCAACGCCATGCCATACCCAGTGAACAGCGCTTGATTGGAGCCAATTTCATCCTACAACAGGACAATGACCCTAAACACACCTCCAAATTGTGCAAGAACTATTTACAGCAGAAGCAGGCAGCTGGTATTCTATCGGTAATGGAGTGGCCAGCACAGTCACCAGATCTGAACCCCATTGAGCTGTTGTGGGAGCAGCTTGACCGTATGGTACGCCAGAAGTGCCCATCCAACCAATCCAACTTGTGGGAGCTGCTTCTAGAAGCGTGGGGTGCAATTTCTCCAGCTTACCTCAATAAATTAACAGCTAGAATGCCAAAGGTGTGCAATGCTGTAATTGCTGCAAAAGGAGGATTCTTTGATGAAAGCAAAGTTTGATGTAAAAACAATGTTATTTCAAATACAAATCATTATTTCTAACCTTGTCAATGTCTTGACTCTATTTTCTATTCATTTCACAACGTATGGTGGTGAATAAGTGTGACTTTTCATGGAAAACACAAAATTGTTTGGGTGACCCCAAACTTTTGAACGGTAGTGTATATCAGGCAGCATGTGAACATGTTGTCCCAGAAGCAGTTACGTTGAAAGCAGAAAAAATGGGCAAGCGTAAGGATTTGGGTGACTTTGACAAAGGCCAGATTACTGGGTCAGAGCATCTCCAAAACTGCAGCTCTTGAGAGATGTTCCCAGTCTCTAGTGGTCAGGACCTTTCAAAGGTGGTCCAAGGAAGGAAAAACGGTGAACCAGCAACAGGGTCATGGGTGGCCAAGGCTCATTAATGCATGTGGGGAGTGAAGGCTGGCCCATGTAATCCAATCCAATAGAAGAGCTACTGTAGCTCAAATTCTGAAAAAAAGTTAATGCTGGTTTCCGATAGAAAGGTGTCAGAACACACAGTGCATGACAGTTTTTTGCATATGGAGCTGCGTAGCCGCGCGCTGTTCAGGGTGGCCATGCTGACCTGTTTTCCCAGCCAAAAGCACCTACAATGGATGCATGAGCTTTAGGTCTAAACCATGAAGCAATAGAAGAAGGTGGTGAATCGCATTTTTCTTTTACATCATGTGGATGTCTGTGTGTGTGTGCTATGCTTACCTGGGGAAGAGCTGGCACCAGAATGCAGTTACTGGAAAAAGGCAAGCCGGTGAGACAGTGTGATGCTTTGTCTGGAGTTCATGCCCCAATAGGTCAGGGATATTTTGGGGGCAAAGGGGGACTAATTTAATATTAGGTGGGTGGTCATAATGTTAAGATCTAACTCCACTTTGACTAAATGTTGTTATATAATAAAATTGCTTCACATGCCACTTTGTGATCTAATGATAATAAAATTACCTTTCTATTTCTAAGGGAGCTAGCTATGATTTTCTTAAACTAAAGATTTAAATGTTACTTCTTGGTCATTGCAGCATGAGCAGGGCCGGATGAACATAGAGGCTATTGGAGCTGCAGCTCCAGGCCCCTTACCTTAAGATAGGCCCATTTGCCAAAAAACAAACAAACAAATAAAAAAAACAATCAAGTTTCAAGGGTCGTAGAGACCTACCCCACCATTGGTCAAAATTTGGGGCTCCTAGGACCTATGGTTCCGGAGATACAGGGCTCCTTGCACAGCCTGTCAGAAGCTACATACAGAGCAGCCAGTTTAAATGAAAGCTGGCACACTCTGTTTGCAGCAGACTGAGAGGATGATCTCACAGTGCCTCTCCTCACTTCTTGTCAGAGGCACTGAGCTCAATGGACAGCTTGGAGCCTTGGTCCAATGGTAAAGTACCATTAGCTCCAGCTGTCCAATTAAAATGTGTCATAGAATGTGTCTAAAAGACAAATGCTCCCTTCCAGCCCTGCCCTCTTAACTACAAGGGAAAAACGTGTTTATTGGTATAAGGTTTACCCACAATCCCATGTTTTTCTCACACAGTTAAGAGGGAGAATGAATATCTGCTGCTGTTGAAAAGGTACACGCTAAATCATATAATATTATGCTATAATTTGTCTGCTTGAGTACAGTTTTTGAAAATATAGTAATTATAATATATGGTTATAGTATTATTATAGTATATAGTATATTATAGTATATTATTATAGTATATATAATTATAGTGTATAGTAAATATAGTATATTACCTTAAAAACAATATATAATATTTTTTTGTATATTACTTACTTATGGTAATTAACCACTTGAAACCCAGGTCAATTCTAACAATTCTCTCCTACATGTAAAAATTATAATTTTTTTTTGCTAGAAAATTACTCAGAACCCTCAAACATTATATATAATGTTTTAGCAGACACCCTATGGAATAAAATGGTGGTCGTTGCAATTTTTTATGTTACATGGTATTTGCGCGGTTTTTTTTTTGGAAAGAAACTGTTTCATGAATAAAAAAAAAAAAAAAAACACTAAAGTTAGCCCAATTTTTTATTATACTATGAAATATGATGTTACATCGAGTTAATAGATACCTAACATATCATGCTTTTAAATGGCTCACACTTGTGGAATGGTGCTAAACTTCAGTACTTAAAAATCTTCATAGGCGTCGCTTTAACATTTTTTACAGATTACATGTTTAGAGTTACAGAAGAGGTCTAGTGCTAGAATTATTGCTCTCACTCTAACGATTGAAGTGTATGTAACCTGTGTGTATCTGGCTCTGATACTAGCCAGTGCCTCACCAGCCACTGACCTCACTGCACGTCCCTGACCCAAATATTAAAAATACTTTTGGACGGGGCTGTACGAATGCTGTGGCTGTGATGCTTTACTTCACAGCTGCAACTTTTTTTTTTTTTTTTGTAATTTCTTTAGCTGCAGCATCTTTAACTGAGCCTGCAGAGTTTGACAGGCAGCACTGCCTGTCAAACTCGCCTATTGATTTCAATGGGGTCACTCTGCAACTGCAAGCCAAACTCACTCGCAGTAGTGAGTAATGAGTAAGCACTCAGTCCTGAGTGCGAAACGCGTCAGCTTACCTGTACTTTCTGCATGACAGTCTTGTTATTTTGATGATCCCATTTTTTCAATGAAGTGAAGTTTTTTGACTACATCCGGTGTGCGGCATCCAAATCTTCTCCTCCATTCAAGCCTGCTTTGCTTAGCATTCAGCCAGCACCTGGAGCTCTTCTGCTCTGAAACTTCCACTTACACCTGGGTCAGTGTCAGCCTGAGCGGTGGAAACACTTAGCTGCTGCTATACCAATCGTTGAAAAGCAATCCACCACAGATCCCTTTTCAGAGGGCAGTAAGTATTACCGCAAATGTGAAAGAAACTTGAAACACATCATCCATTTCACACTCACCACCAACCAGGTCACTCCCTAGCCACCTCCCTTCAACTTATATCACAGGTGACCATTTCCCAACCTGCAGATGACAGATCCTACTCCAAAAGATATCACTCCCAGTTACTCCCCCCCACCCACTGATTGATATCCCTCCTTGACCACCTCACACCCCCCTACTGACAGACCTCTCTCCCCAGCCTGTCCCCACACACCCTCTCTCCTGCTGACCTGTGGATGGGGGAATCACTCCCGCAGTGTTATTGTGTTCTGCCAGTGGGGAGCCTTCCCTACCCACACAATACAATGATCAGAGTTGCTAACTATAGCTGGTAGCACTGATTGTTTTGGGAAAAACCTGACAGGCTGCTTGTACTCAAGTCAACTAATAGATTTACTTGTGTACAACCAGCTAGCCCATACATAGATCGACTATGGCTGGTCTCTGCTTAATTGGCTTAATTTCAATCCATGTATGGAGCGCTTAACCACTACGCAGTCCCTAAATATCCTTCCACAATCCTTTACATTTTTCCTTCTCAGATTCCTTCATCCTCCTCATCTGTACATAGTGCCCACTGTCATACCCTCCACACTCCTCTCCTGTACATACTGCTCACTGTCATACCCTCCACACTCCTCTCCTATACATACTTCTCACTGTCATATCCTCCACACTCCTCTCCTGTACATACTGCTCACTGTCATATCCTCCACACTCCTCTCCTGTACATACTGCTCACTGTCATATCCTCCACACTCCTCTCCTGTACATAGTGCCCCCTGTCATATCCTCCACACTCCTCTCCTGTACATGCTGCTCACTGTCATACCCCCACACTCCTCTCCTGTACATACTGCTCACTGTCATACCCTCCACACTCCTCTCCTGTACATACTGCTCACTGTCATATCCTCCACACTCCTCTCCTGTACATACTGCTCACTGTCATATCCTCCACACTCCTCTCCTGTACATAGTGCCCCCTGTCATATCCTCCACACTCCTCTCCTGTACATGCGGCTCACTCTCATACCCCCACCCTCTACTCCTGTACATACTGTCCTCTGTCATACCCTCCACACTTCTCTCCTGTACATACTGTCAACTGTCATACCCTCCACACTCCTCTCCTGTACATACTACCCACTGTCATACCCTCCACATTCCTCTCCTGTACATACTGCCCACTGTCATTCCCTCCACACTGCTCTCCTGTACATTCTGCCCTCTGTCATACCTTCCACACTCCTCTCCTGTATATACAGCCACTTTCATACCCTCCACACTCCTCTCCTATACTGCCTTCTGTCATACCCTTCACACTCCTCTCCTGTACATACTGTCCACTGTCATACACTTCTCTCCTGTACATAGTGCCCGCTGTCATACCCCCCACACTTTTCTCCTGTACTTACTGCCCTCTGTCATACCCTCCACACTCCTCTCCTGTACATACTGGCATCTTTCATACCCTTCACACTCCTCTCCTGTACATACTGCCCTCTTCCATACCCTCCTCATTCCTCTCCTGTGCATACTACCCACTGGCATACACTTCTCTCTTGTACATGGTGCCCACTGTCATATCCTTCACATTCCTCTCCTGTGCATACTGCCCACTGTCATACCCTTCACACTCCTCTCCTGTACAAATTGCCTGCTTTCATATCCTCCACACTCTTCTCCTGTACATACTGCCCACTGTCTTTCCCCCTACACGTGTCTCCTGTACATAGTGCCAACTGTCTTTCTCTCCACACTCCTCTTCTGTACATACTGCCCCATAATACCTTCCACACTCCTCTTCTGTACATATTGCCCCCATCATACCCTCCACACTCCTCTCCTGCACATACTGCCCACTGTCATACCATCCACACTCCTCTCCTGTACATACTGCATACTGCCCACTGTCACACTTTCCACACTCCTCTGCTGTATATACCGCCCCATCATACCCTCTACACTCCTCTCCTGTACATGCTGCTCACTGTCATACCCCCACACTCCTCTCCTGTACATACTGCTCACTGTCATACCCTCCACACTCCTCTCCTGTACATGTGGCTCACTGTCATACCCCCACACTCCTCTCCTGTACATACTGCTCACTGTCATACCCTCCACACTCCTCTCCTGTACACACTGACCACTGGCATACCCTCCACACTCCTCTCCTGTACATACTGCCCACTGTCAACCCTCCACACTCCTCTGCTGTGCATACTGCCCACTGTTATACCCTCCACATTCCTCTCCCTCACCTGCACATACTTCCCACTTTTATACCAGCCATGCTCCTCCCCTATGCCTCTTACCCACAAAAACAGTTCTTTAAAATTATACTGAATATCCTCAATGTTACCAGCTCTAGAATGGGCACACTTTTGCTAGTTCAACTAAAGGAAATCTTCTCAGTCCTCATATTTGTTCTGCCCAATATTTGTACTCATTTACTTTTGTTATTACTATTGTGATGTATAGAGGAACATAGGGGATGTCAGCTACTCTAAACATACCAATGGTAAAAAAATTGTCCCTGAAAATATTTTTGAAATGTTGGCAACTATGCACTTGGGCACTGCTCAAAGGCCACCAGGTCAGTAGGGGGCCCCATGAGAGGCTCCTGGTATCCTGTGATATTA
Organism: Lithobates septentrionalis; assembly: GCA_037952835.1. NCBI lineage: Eukaryota > Metazoa > Chordata > Amphibia > Anura > Ranidae > Lithobates > Lithobates septentrionalis. Next base: position 1,551,838 of record JBBDGP010000489.1, on the reverse strand, counting down.
AAGCTGTAGTAAACTTTGCTAACATTACTACTTTTTAGAGGCCCTGAGGTAGGTTATGCTATAATGTACAAGTATGCAGAGCATATTAGCACATTAGGGTACACTTACCTGTCAGCACTGCGCTGTGATCTATCCGACGGGTCTTGGGCGCTTCCATCTTCATCCTGTCTTCCTTCCAGGTTCTGTGCCTTCAGTCACTTACCTTGGCCGGGCTGCATTGATGTCACTGCCACGCATGCTCATGCGCATCCTCTCTCTCTCTATTTAATTTAATTTGTTATAACAAATAAATTAGCATTTTTATTTATTTATTTTTATTTTTTATAAAAAGCCCCACCAAAATCCTCAGCACCAGGCCCACAATGTTCCTAATCCGGCACTGAACATGAAGCATTCTGTATACTGTCCCAGATAGAAAGCAATTGAGCTGCAAGTTTGAAAATAACTTGCTAAACTTTTGCAAGACTTGCCAGGCTTCACAAGTTTATTGCACAATTGCAGCAAGTCCGAATTACATGGCTCCAAATCAACTTTTTTTGCAAACATTCTGCAAGTCTGCTGCAAGTTCTGGTTCAGTTATGTTGTGCAATAGTCATCCCACCACAGGGGTGACTGTGGCTGAATTTTCATGAATTTTTGCCGCGCAAATTTGCTACAAATTGAAAAAGTGTCAACTAGAACTTGTGCTTCAAGTGCTCTGCAAGTGTACAACTTGCCAGTGAAAATGTGCAGCAAGTTAACAGACTTACATTTCAGCACTGCCACAAAGTTGTGGCAAGTTATTCATGATATCTGGGGTGTGCTGAATCTTTTGCTTCATCAGGATCCTTAAAGGGTATCTCCACTTTCGTGGGGGAAAAAAAATATCAAATAAAGAAAAAATATTATAAGGTATACAAGTCATATTGTAATTGCATGTTATTAAAAATTACCTTTCCTTTTCAATCTGCAGCCGCTGTAATTTTCTGAAAATGCAATGCAATATGGCTACCTGGAGGTGTTCTGTACACAATATGTGTACTGAACGCCCCCCAGAAACATAATATCCTGCTTATGTGATTGGCTCACCGATTTTCCCAGAAGTCTGCACCAAGAAACAAGTCAGATTTCAGGCATCCCCTGCAACAAAATTTCATTTTTGGTGGGATACGCCCAATAGGAAATCACATCTAAAGGGATGCAGGCCCAGCAACTTTCCTCATTAGTGCACTGCAGCTGCTGCAGCTGATGGATAATTATGAAACCACTCCCATTAGACTCACTTTCCCACATGGACAAACACACAGGGATTTCTTCAGAATAACAAAAGGTAGGAATCTGTGACAACGTTTGTTAAAATCCTTGCAATGTACATAGATGGGGGGGGGGGGGGGATGTTTTTTTTTTCAACAAAAGTGAACTTATACTTTAAGTGTGTCCAAGTTCTTTCATAATCCTAGCAAAGCCTCTGCTGCTAACAGACTTGCAGTGTGTATAAAGGTATTGTGATTATTCTCAATAAAAGTAGTTACACTCAGGGACTTTTTTTATAGTAGTGGGCTTGTGTGCAAGATCATAGGTTGCCCTTTCCTCGTGAATTTGCAATAATGGAGAGATATGCCAGACTCCAGCCACCTAAACATGTACATTTTTTTTTTTAATACCCCCCACCCACAAAAAAATGATTTCTAGTAATAAAGTGTTGTGCTCAGCATGCTATGCCGAATTGTGGGCGTAGCCAGATTGGGAGGATCTTAAAGGGGCACGGTTGAACAAAATCTGAGTTTAAAAAACACATACAATACTCACCACAATAATTAAAAAAATAAAAATAAATTGTTTCATCACATTGGCTTTTTAGCCTTAAAGTGTTACTAAAGGCAATATTTTTGAATTAAAATAATAAACATGTTACACTCATCTGCTCTATGCAATGGTCCTCTTCTAGGGTCCGCCGTCAGCGATCTTGGCTCCTCCACTTTTCTGTGTGCCCTATAGCAAGCCGCTTGCCACCCCCCCTGCTTCTTCCTCATTGCATTTGGTTGGCGGTATGAGGAGTCAATGGCTCCTGTTGCTGACCAAGTCCCTGTGTGAAGAGGAGGAGAGGAGAGAAGTGATACAGCCAGGCACAGCACTAGATTGATTGAGGTTTCAGGTAAGTATTTCGGGAGGTGGGGGAGGACAGAATACTGTAAAAAGTATTTTACCCTAATGCAGGGGATACATTAAAGTGGTTGTAGAGGCAGAAGTTTTTTTTTTATCTTAATGCATTCTATGCATTAAGATAAAAAGCCTTCTGTGAGCAGCAGCCCCCCTCAGCCCCCCTAATACTTACCTGAACCCCATCTCTATCCAGCTATGTCCACGAGTCCCTTGGCTGTCCTCCTGATTGACTTAGACACAGCAGGGGATGCCAAGTCAGCTAGCCAATCAGGGGAGAGAGGGGGCGGGCCGCTCTGTGTCTGAATGGACACAGGGAGCTGTGACTCGGCTTGGGTGCCCCCATAGCAAGCTTCTTTCTGTGGGGGCATGCGACATGTGGGTGAGGCCAGGAGCAGCGAAGAGGGACTACAGAAAAGGAGGATCTGGGCTGCTCTGCAAATATACTGTACAGAGCGGGTAAGTATAACATGTTTGTTATTTAATAAAAAAACAAGACTTTACAATCACTTTAACCACTAAGCCACCGCCCACCGTCATATGACGGCGGGACGAGGCACCTCTTGTTCTGGGCGGACGTCACATGACGTGATCGCTCCCGAGCCACTAGGGGGCGCGCGTGCGCCGCCGCCGGCGCACGCGCGTGCCCACTGCGTCGCTCGGGATCCGGTGCGCGTGCCCGGCGGCCGCGATGTCCGCCGGGCACCCGCGATTGCCGGGTAACAGAGCAGGACCGTGGATCTGTGCATGTAAACACAGATCCACGTCCTGTCAGAGAGGAGCGGAGACCGATGGTGTGTCCCTTGTACATAGGGACACCGATCGGTCACCTCCCCCAGTCAGTCCCCCCCCCCCACAGTTAGAATCACCTCCCTAGGTCATACATTAACCCCTCGATCGCCCCCTAGTGTTAACCCCTTCCCTGCCAGTCACATTTACACAGTAATCAATGCATTTTTATAGCACGGATCGCTGTATAAATGTGAATGGTCCCAAAAATGTGTCAAAAGTGTCTGATATGTCCGCTGCAATATCGCAGTCACAATAAAAATCACAGATCGCCGCCATTACTAGTAATAAATAAATAAATAAAAATGCTATAAATCTATCCCCTATTTTGTAGACGCTATAACTTTTGTGCAAATCAATCAATATACGCTTATCGCAATTTTTTTTACCAAAAATATGTAGAAGAATACATATCGGACTAAACTGAGGAAAAAATTTGTTAAAAAAATAAAAATAAAAATTGGATATTTATTATCGCAAAAAGTAAAAAATATTGTGTTTTTTCAAAATTGTCCCTCTTCTTTTGTTTATAGCGTAATAAATAAAAACCACAGAGGTGATCAAATACCACCAAAAGAAAGCTCTATTTGTGGGGAAAAAATGATAAAATTTTCATTAGGGTGCAGTGTAACATGACCACTAGGGATGAGCCGAACACCCCCCGGTTCGGTTCGCACCAGAACCTGCGAACGGACCGAAAGTTCGCACGAACATTAGAACCCCATTGACGTCTATGGGACTCGAACGTTCGAAATCAAAAGTGCTCATTTTAAAGGCTAATTTGCATGGTATTGTCCTAAAAAGGGTTTGGGGACCCGGGTCCTACCCCAGGGGACATGTATCAATGCAAAAAAAACATTTAAAAACGGCCGTTTTTTCGGGAGCAGTGATTTTAATGATGCTTAAAGTAAAAAAAAAAAAAGTGAAATATTCCTTTAAATATCGTACCTGGGGGGTGTCTATAGTATGCCTGTAAAGTGACGCGTGTTTCCCGTGTTTAGAACAGTCCCTGCACCAAATGACATTTTTAAAGGAAAAAATCTCATTTAAAACTGCTTGCGGGTTTAATGTCATGTCGGGTCATGGCAATATGGATAAAAATCAGTGAGACAAATGGCATGGGTACCCCCCAGTCCATTACCAGGCCCTTTGGGTCTTGTATGGATATTAAGGGGAACCCCACACCCAAATTAAAATAAGGAAAGGTGTGGGGCCACCAGGCCCTATATACTCTGAACAGCAGTATACAGGCGGTGCAAACAAGACAGGGACTGTAGGTTTGTTGTTAAGTAGAATCTCTTTGTAATTTTGAACGGGTACATTTTTAACGTGTTTAGCTCCAGCCAAAAAATCTTTTTTAAGCTTTTTGGAAAACATAGGGAAGGGTTATCACCCCTGTGACATTTGTTTTGCTGTCTTTCCTCCTCTTCAGAAGATTTCACCTCACTTTTTGTCCCAATGAAAAATGTTTTTTGAAAATTTGGGTTTTTTTGTGGAACAAGGATTGGAAAGCATCAGTGGAAAGGAGAAATTGTTTTCCCATATTAACTCTTACAGGAGAGAATTTCCCTTCCTAGGGGTAGATTTCATCTCACTTCCTGTTGTCTCCTTCCGTTTGCAAGTAGGAGTGGTTTGTAAGTTAGATGTTTGAAAGTAGGGTCCTGCCCTATATACTCAGCAGAAATTTGGGCCTTAGGTGTTGCTGTGGCCACAACACTGTAAGCCCTCACAGGGCCCTGCTGTGAAATATTAGATCAAGAATTGTAATTACATGCCCCTGTTGAACAGGAGCTGAAAAATTAGGCCTTAGGCACTGGTGCTGGTGCCACAACACTGCAACCCCTCACAGACACTCTAGTTGGAACGCAGGAACGAGCCCTGCTGCAAAGTATTGCATCAAAAATTGTAATTACACGCCCCTGTTAGACAGGGGCAGAAAAATTGGGCCTTAGGCACTGGTGCTGGTGCCACAACACTGCAACCCCTCACAGACACTCTAGTTGGAACGCAGGAACGAGCCCTGCTGCAAAGTATTGCATCAAAAATTGTAATTACACGCCCCTGTTAGACAGGGGCAGAAAAATTGGGCCTTAGGCACTGGTGCTGGTGCCACAACACTGCAACCCCTCACAGACACTCTAGCTGGAATGCAGGAATGAGCCCTGCTGCAAAGTGTTGCATCAAAAATTGTAATTACACGCCCCTGTTAGACAGGGGCAGAAAAATTGGGCCTTAGGCACTGGTGCTGGTGCCACAACACTGCAACCCCTCACAGACACTCTAGTTGGAATGCAGGAACGAGCCCTGCTGCAAAGTATTGCATCAAAAATTGTAATTACACGCCCCTGTTAGACAGGGGCAGAAAAATTGGGCCTTAGGCACTGGTGCTGGTGCCACAACACTGCAACCCCTCACAGACACTCTAGTTGGAATGCAGGAACGAGCCCTGCTGCAAAGTATTACATCAAAAATTGTAATTACACGCCCCTGTTAAACAGGGGCTGAAAAATTGTGCCTTAGGCACTGGTGGTGGCGCCCAGAACAAAAAATGTTCTTACAAGCTATCAGCGTGATGATTGAGGAGGAAGAGGATAATTACTCAGGGATAGTCACTCAGCATCAGCATAGGCAGTCTTTGAAGGGATCTGAGATTTCAAAAAAAATTATTCGGTTACATCAGCATCAGGTGCTTGGTAGCTGGTGGTGATCCAAGACTGATTCATTTTTATGAAGGTCAGCCGATCGACTGAGTCGGTGGACAGACGCACTCTGTGATCGGTTACCACGCCTCCAGCAGCACTGAATGTGCGTTCCGAAAGAACGCTGGATGCAGGACAGGCCAGTAGCTCAATTGCATACTGTGCAAGCTCTGGCCAGTGATCCATCCTCAAGACCCAGTAACCCAGAGGATTTTCGGTGGGAAAGGTGTCCAAGTCTGATCTTGCCCCTAGGTATTCCTGCACCATGTAAAACAGACTCTGGCGATGGTTGCTGGAACCGATCATACCTTGGGGCTGCGGACCAAAAAATTGTCTGAACGCATCGGTCAGATGGCCACCTTCTCCACCGCTCCTTCTTTGACTGACCGAAGCCTCAGCAACACGTTGTCCAGAAACAGGAGTTTGTAACCTCCCAGTCTCTGGGAACGCATTGCACAGACCTTTCTGCAAGGCCTCCCGAAGATGTTTCATCCTCTGCTCCCTCTGCGATGGCAAGATAAGGTCCGCAACCTTACCCTTGTAACGTGGATCAAGGAGGGTTGCCAGCCAGTATTGGTCCTTCTCCTTGATACCACGAATACGAGGATCCTTACGCAGGCTTTGCAGGATCAGGGAGGCCATGCAGCGTAGGTTTGCTGAGGCATTCGGTCCGGAGTCCTCTGGGTCACTAAGGACGACAACGTCCGCAGCCACCTCCTCCCAGCCACGTACAAGTCCATGTGTTTCTTGGGACTGATCCCTTAAAGACTGCTGCTGATGCTGAGTGCCAGGCTCCACCTCCATACTGACACAATCTTCCTCCTCCTCCTCCTTGTCCTCTTCCTGTGTGATCGGCGGGCACGCAGGAACACTGTCTGGATAAAGGTGGCCTTGAGAGCTAAGGAAGTCCTCCTCTTCCTGCCTCTGTTCTGCCTCAAGTGCCCTGTCCATTATTCCACGCAGCGTGTGCTCCAACAGGTGGACAAGGGGGACAGTGTCACTGATGCATGCACTGTCACTGCTCACCATCCTCATGGCCTCCTCGAATGGTGATTGGACAGTGCATGCATCCCTGATCATGGCCCACTGGCGTGGGGAAAAAAAAACAAGCTCCCCTGACCCTGTCCTGGTGCCATAGTCGCACAGGTACTCATTGATGGCCCTCTGCTGCGTGTGCAGCCGCTGCAGCATGGCCAACGTTGAGTTCCACCTGGTGGGCATGTCACAGATTAGGCGGTTCTTGGGCAGGTTAAACTCCTTTTGGAGGTCCGTCAGCCGAGCACTGGCATTATATGACCGGCGGAAATGCACACAGACTTTCCTGGCCTGCCTCAGGACATCCTGTAAGCCCGGGTACCTGCCCAAGAACCGCTGCACCACCAAGTTAAGGACGTGAGCCAAACAGGGCACATGGGTCATTTGTCCCTGTCGGAGGGCAGAGAGGAGGTTGGTGCCATTGTCGCAAACCACCATTCCTGCCTTAAGTTGGCGTGGCGTCAACCACCTCTGAACCTGCCCCTGCAGAGCTGACAGAACCTCTGCCCCAGTGTGGCTCCTGTCCCCCAAGCACACCAGCTCAAGCACCGCATGGCATCTTTTGGCCTGCGTACTTGCGTAGCCCCTTGAACGACTACGGAGCACCGCTGGTTCCGAGGAAGAGGCCATGGAGGAAGAAGAAGAGGAGGGGGTGGAGGAGAGAGGTGTGTCACAATCAGCATTTTGGAGGCGTGGTGGCGGAACAACCTCCAACACTACTGCACCTTGTCCTGCATCCTTCCCAGCTGCCAGCAGAGTCACCCAATGCGCCGTGAAACTTAGGTAACGTCCCTGTCCATGCCTGCTGGACCATGAGTCAGCGGTAATATGCACCTTACCGCTGACCGCCCTGTCCAGCGAGGCATGGACATTGCCTTCCACATGCCGGTAGAGAGCCAGAATCGCCTTCCGTGAGAAAAAGTGGCGTTTGGGTACCTGCCACTGAGGAACCGCACATTCCACAAACTCACGGAAGGGGGCAGAGTCTACCAACTGAAAAGGCAGCAGTTGAAGTGCTAGCAATTTTGCCAAGCTAGCATTCAACCGCTGGGCATGTGGATGGCTGGGAGCAAACTTCTTTCGGCGGTGCAGCAGCTGGGGCAGGGAAATTTGCCTGGTACAATCTGACGTCGGTGTACCAAAAGCAGATTGCCCACAAGTACTTGGCTGTGACACACCTAATTCTACACCTTCATTCCTCTCACTGCAGGTCTCAGAGAGGACTGGAGGTCTAGTGGGGTTGGAAATCTCAGCTGATGAGGAGCAAGGAGAGATCCTCTTTGTTCTTTGGTGTGGGTCTTTTAGATACACTTGCCAACGAACTGCATGGCAGGTCAACATATGTCTGGTCAAGCATGTGGTACCCAAGCGGGAGATGTTTTGGCCACGTGAGATACGCTTGAGACATATGTTGCAAATAGCAGCGGTGCGATCTGATGCACTCGTCTCAAAAAAGGCCCACACCAAAGAACTTTTTAAATAACGCGCAGAGACTGCAGCACCCTGCACATGTGGAGCTTTGGGGTGTGATGCAGTCAATGTGCTGCCCTTAGGCTGGCCCCTGGAGGGCATCCTGCCTCGTTGGTGATGTGCCGCCTCCTCCTCCTCCTCCTCCTCTCTCCTATCAGGCACCCACGTTGAGTCAGTGACCTCATCATCCCCTCCCTCCTCATCACTGGAGCAAACCTGGCAGTATGCTGCAGCAGGGGGAGCATGACTGCCAGCTTGCTGTCCTTCTTGGGCACCCCCTCTGTCCGTGCTCATGTTACTGCCTTCATCGAGCTCATTATCATCATCAGAGCCTTCCAAACGCTGGGCATCCTCCTGGAGCATGTACCCAACACTGTGGTCAAACAGTTCGAGGGACTCCTCAGGAGGACATGGTGGAGCTAGGGAAGGAGTCACTGATGACATTGAGCTGAGGGAAGAGGCCGCTGCTTTGCCAGACAAAGCACCCTGGGCATGGGTGAGAGAGGATGAGGAGGATGAGGACGGCTTGGTCATCCACTCGACCAAGTCTTCCGCATGTTGCGGCTCAACACGGCCAGCTGCCGAAAAAAAGGCCAAGCGTGTCCCATGGCCACGTGCTGATGAGGATGCACCGTCTCCACGACCAGCACTAGACACAGAGCCTGCTTGCCCTCTCTTATTGGCTTGTGACTGTCTGCCTCTCCTTCTTGGCCTTCCAGACATACTAATGGCCTGTAGCTGCACTAAGCTGGGATAGAACACCAGTAATTTTCTTCAGGTAGCTTTATATACTGTAACCAGACAAGCCTGCCTGTCAGTAGGAAGATAACAGGAACGGATCTAGCTGAACACTGTGAGCAGGACGCACTGTACTAAATGTAAATAGTCTAGCTGCCTGACCGTGGTACTAATAGGATCAAATAGAACACCAGTAATTTTCTTCAGGTAGCTTTATATACTGTAACCAGACAAGCCTGCCTGTCAGTAGGAAGATAACAGGAACGGATCTAGCTGAACACTGTGAGCAGGACGCACTGTACTAAATGTAAATAGTCTAGCTGCCTGACCGTGGTACTAATAGGATCAAATAGAACACCAGTAATTTTCTTCAAGTAGCTTTATATACTGTAACCAGACAAGCCTGCCTGTCAGTAGGAAGATAACAGGAACGGATCTAGCTGAACACTGTGAGCAGGACGCACTGTACTAAATGTAAATAGTCTAGCTGCCTGACCGTGGTACTAATAGGATCAAATAGAACACCAGTAATTTTCTTCAGGTAGCTTTATATACTGTAACCAGACAAGCCTGCCTGTCAGTAGGAAGATAACAGGAACGGATCTAGCTGAACACTGTGAGCAGGACGCACTGCACTAAATGTAAATAGTCTAGAAAATAACAGGAACGGATCTAGCTGAACACTGTGAGCAGGACGCACTGCACTAAATGTAAATAGTCTAGAAGATAACAGAAACGGATCTAGCTGAACACTGTGAGCAGGACGCACTGCACTAAATGTAAATAGTCTAGAAGATAACAGGAACGGATCTAGCTGAACACTGTGAGCAGGACGCACTGCACTAAATGTAAATAGTCTAGAAGATAACAGGAACGGATCTAGCTGAACACTGTGAGCAGGACGCACTGCACTAAATGTAAATAGTCTAGAAGATAACAGGAACGGATCTAGCTGAACACTGTGAGCAGGACACACTGCACTAAATGTAAATAGTCTAGAAGATAACAGGAACGGATCTAGCTAAACTGAATACAGTGTATATATATATATGCAACACCTGGGATGCATATATATACACAATACACTGTACGTGCAGCTAACTGACTGACTGTTCTGCCTAATCTATCTAACTCAAATGAAATGACACTGTCTCTCTCTCTCTCTATCTCTCAGCACACCGGAACACACACTACACAGGGCCGCCGTGCAGGCGGCCTTATATAGTGTGGGGCGTGTACTAAATCCCCTGAGCCATAATTGGCCAAAGCCTCCTTGGCTTTGGCCAATTACGGCTCTCTGTTCAGGCGGCGCTGTGATTGGCCAAGCATGCGGGTCATAGTGCATGCTTGGCCAATCATCAGCCAGCAATGCACTGCGATGCCGCAGTGAATTATGGGCCGTGACGCGCCACACGAATTTGGCGCGAACGGCCCATATCGTTTGCAATTCGACGGACGGTCGAACAGCCGATGTTCGAGTCGAACATGGGTTCAACTCGAACACGAAGCTCATCCCTAATGACCACGCAATTGTCATTCAAAGTGCAACAGCGCTGAAAACTGAAAAATGGTTTGGGCAGGAAGGAGGTGAAAGTGCCCTGTATTGAGGTGGTTAAGATAAAAAGCATTTTGGCTTCAGTACCACGTTAACTACTTAAGCTCTGGAAGATTTTACCCCCTTCATGACCAGGCCATTTTTTGTTATTTGTTACTGCACTACTTTAACTGACAATTGCATGGTCATGCAACGCTATACCCAAATAACATTTTTATAATTTTTTTTCACACAAAGAGAGATTTCTTTTAGTGGTATTTGATTACCACTAGGTTTTTTGTTTTTTGAGATATAAATGAAAAACAATATTTTTTACTCTCTGCTTTCTTCTATAAAACATATCCAGTAAAAAAATTAAAAAATTCCATTTCAACATACATTTTGGGCAAAATGTATTCTGCTACATGTTTTTGATTAAAAAAAAAAATGAAAATCCCAGTAAGTGTTTATTGATTGGTTTACATGAAAGTTATAGCGCCTACAAACTATGGTATATGTATTGGAAATTTTTTTTTTGATACTACTAATGGCAGTGATCAGCGACTTATTACCGGAATGTGATACTGCGATGGTAAATCTGACACTAACTGACACTAGGGGGAACTGACTAACTGCCGCTGACATTACTAGTGACATTAATACAGTGATCCGTAATAATACTATACACTTTCACTGTACTAATGACACTGGCTGGGAAAGGGTTAGCATCTAGAGCAATCAAGGGTTAAATATGTGCCTAGGTATGTGTAATGTGTGTACAGTGTGCTGCTTTTACTAACTGATCTCTCAGGTTCTCATCCCTGCTTTGAGGGATGGAGAAACTGGGCCCATTTATGACATTTATGTTATACGCAGGGCTTTTTTTCAGTGGGAATGTGGGGGAACGCAGTTCCGGCACCTTCACCACTGACTGTATGTAATGGCAAGGGGTGCTGGGGTGTGCTGCAGGGTCTATTGATGCTCACTGCTAGGGGATCTGTTCTAGCTGGAGGGGATCTATTTTTGCAGGGGGGTCTTTTGTTGCTGAGGAAGTCTATTGTTGCTGGTGGGGGACCTATTGTTGGTGGGGGTGGGTCTTATATTTCTGGGAGAGAACTACTATTGAAGGAGGGGTCTATTGTTGCTGGCTCCCAGAGAGTCTATTGATGGTGGCTGTGGTTAGATCTGTTGTTGGTGCCGGCAGCCTATTGTTGCTGGGGGGGTGGATTTTGTCGCAGGTGGTCCATTGTTGTTATGGAGATCTATTGTTGCTGGTGGGGGCTTTATTGTTACTGGCTGCAGGGGTTCTATTTTACTGCTTTTCTTGTTATAATTATCAAATTCCTTACAAATTATTTAGCACCACAAAATGATACTTGGTTCTGTAGGGCCATACTGGGGGGTGGGTGGGGGGTGGAACCAAGCAATGGTGCCCGGAGGTGGGTAGGGACAGAAAAAAGGAGTGACTTAGACAGGGGGAGTTCCTGCGCCTATTCTCTGAGAAAAAAAGCCCTGGTTATACGTGTCACATTTCTGTTCTGGCCTGAACACCCGTGTTTTACAATACATTTATAAAGGATCAAATAGCTAACTGACATAAAACAGGTGATCTAATATATGCCTTATTTTTGGAAAGGAAAAAAAAAAAACGCTGCTTCTGAAATGAAGCAAGCCCGTGGAACTAAGAGGAAACGGATGTGCTCCAAATAATTACGCTCACCAATGTCAAAATCCTGTACTGATCATAAAAAACATTTCATTCTCAAAGTCCTTCTTCATGTCTTTATTGGTGTATCATACTAAAGTAAAATATAGTAAAAATAGATGAAAACTGTTAAAAAGAAAGGACCGTAGCTGAGCAGGCACAAATCAGCGGTGGGGATACTTGACAGGGTGATAAGGGTATCCAGGCAACGCAGGGTTAACTCAAATACTGTCTGCTTAACCATGTCCTCACCCATTGGCTGGGGAGAAAAGGAGATGGGGGGAGCTCAAAGAGTGTTAGCTGCTAACAGGGGGTGGGGTTTTAGCAGTGCAGAGCAGGAAGCAAGGAAAGAACATTCCCGCCCTCCCGCCCATGTTTTGCTGTATATGTTGGTTTGATTGCTGTTTAATTTTGCTGTGAGTGTTTTGAGGTCCTTGAAGGCGGTCTAAATATGGTCATTGGGTAAACAGTGGGGAACCATCTGAGGTATGGTATCCTCGAGTGGGAACGGTTCATTGTGTAGTGAACGGGTATTGTTAAGAACCCTGGGTGACTGAGGTCAGTTGGGTTTAGGCCCTGAGTCAGTAGGTCGGGACTGGGATGGCAACTCAGCTAGCTGGTGCCTCAGACACAGAATATGTTAAGGGTATATTGGTACCGTCAAGGATGTCAAAATCAATGGATATGGAATAGGTCAGAAGTATTATCTTAGTTATTTAACCACTTCCCTACCCGCCTATAGTCATATGACGTCCACAGATGGGATCTCCCATCCTGGGTGGGCGTCATATGACGTCCTGGGATTCCCGGCCGTCTAGGGGGCACGCGCGCGCCCGCCGCCGGGAGCGCGCGCGCCCGCCGCGTTGCTCGGGACCCGGTGCGTGTGCCCGGCGGCCGCGATGTCCGCCGGGCACCCGCGATTGCCCAGAACGGAGGAACACTGATCGGTCTCCTCCCCTTGTACGTCCCCTCCCCCTTCAGTTAGAATCATTGCCTAGGAAACATACTTAACCCCTCCCCGCCCCCTAGTGGTTAACCCCTTCACTGCCTGTCACATTTACACAGTAATCAATGCAATTTTATAGCATTGATCGCTGTATAAATGTGAATGGTCCCAAAAATGTGTCAAAAGTGTCCGATGTGTCCGCCATAATGTCGCAGTCACGAAAAAAAATCGCGATCGCCGCTAAAAAAATAAATAAATATTTTTTTTTTAAAAATGCCATAAATCTATCCCGTATTTTGTAGACACTATAACTTTTGCGCAAACCAATCAATATACGCTTATTGCGTTTTTTTTTAACCAAAAATATGTAGAAGAATACGTATCAGCCGAAACTGAGGAAAAAATTTGTTTTTTTTTAAAAAAATTGGGATATTTATTATAGCAAAAAGTAAAAAATATTGTGTTTTTTTCAAAATTGTCGCTCTTCTTTTGTTTATAGCGCAAAAAATAAAAACCGCAGAGGCGATCAAATACCACCAAAAGAAATCTCTATTTGTGGTGAAAAAAGGACGTCAATTTTTTTTGGGTACAACGTCGCACGACCGCGCAATTAACGTTTAAAGTGCGACAGCGCTGAAAACTAAAAATTGGCCTGGGAAGGAAGGGGGTGAAATTGCCCTGTATTGAACCGGTTAAAATAAAGCTGTTCTGTTAATAAAGGGTCGTTTTCGGCCATTTACCCCACCCGTTGTGTTGCGTGGTTCTTGCTTAGATAAGGGGGTGTCAATGTTCATAATGTGGTGAGCAATTGGTTAGTTGGGTGGTTAGCTCTTATGCCGCGTACACACGAGCGGACTTTACGGCGGACTTTGCCCGGCGGACTGGATTTCGTCGGACAATTCGATGTGTGTGGGCTCCAGCGGACTTTGTTTGCTCAAAAGTTGGACGGACTTAGATTTGAAACTTGTTTAAAATTTATCCGTTGAAATCGAGTCCGGCCGAAAAGTCCGCCGTCTGTATGCTAGTTCGACGGACAAAAAGCCACGCTAGGGCAGCTATTGGCTACTGGCTATGAACTTCCTTGTTTTAGTCCGGTCGTACGTCATCACGTACGAATTCGACGGACTTTGGTGGATTGTGTGTAGGCAAGTGCGTTCATTCAGAAAGTCCGTCGGAAAGTACGTCGAAAAGTCCGCCGGGCAAAGTCCGCCGTAAAGTCCGCTCGTGTGTACGCGGCATAAGCTACCCTAGTCATTGTCAGTACATAGCAAGGCAAAAAGACACAAACTAAGAAATGTGGTGAGCCAAATGAGCTGTTAAACAACACATTTTCTACACAGCTTTCCAAACTTTTAGTAATTAGCAGCTTTTAGAAAACATTTCCTGTAAAAAAAGTCAACCTATAGTCTTCAATTTATTGACAATTTTTTTTTTAAAGTTGGTCAATACCTTGTGATAAAACACTGATGTAGGATTTTATTGTAGAAACAATTCTGTATGTCTGCCAGAAATGTATCTTCTAAATGTACACTGGGCAGTGGGTATACAGCTTAGTTCACATTTTTGACATGCTGTGGAGTCAAGATTAACTCCTGTGCGAATGCTTGGCACTGCACCATCTCGGACTGGCCAATCAAGATGGCCAAAGATGCTGAATCTGTTAGAAGACCAGTCAAAGATATCAACATGGTTACAGAGTCATGAGGGAAATCAGAGCCGTTGCTTCATTGTAGGGGGGCCCATTAACAGGTCATTCTGCCATAATGCCTTTGTGGTAGTATTACCTAACTCCTGTGCAAATGCACGGAACTGCAACATTTCAGATTGGCCCATATAAGTGTTAGTAAATGACTTTTGTTTATGTTTTATGTACAGGTAAACCTATAATAAGGCTTACCTGTAAGTACTAGAAATATCTCCTAAACGTGCATGCGATTATTAAGCTTATGATCTACCAAAACCCCCAGATCCTTCTCCACCATTGATTCCCCCAGTTGTACTCCCCCTAGTTAGTATGTATGATGCATGTATATTCCTACCCTCCAAGTGCATAACTTTACATTTATCAACATTAAACCTCATCTGCCACATAGTTGCCCAATTAAACAGTGTATTGAGGTTGGCTTGTAAGTTGGAGACATCCTGTGGACTTTGGACTTTGTTCTGTGTTGGAAGTCAATAAAGTGCATCTCTCTGGAAGAATTGCTTTGCTGCAGAAGAGTACTTACTAATTAATTTTCATACCCACGATACCACTATCCACCCGATATATTATATCACTACAGTTATTCCACTGCATAGCTTGGTGTCATCTGCAAAGACTGAAATGGTACTTTTTATCCCAGACCCAATATAATTTATAAAGATATTAAAAAGTAAGGGTATCAGCACTGAACCTTGGGGTACAACACTAACAACCCTAGACCATTCAGAGTAAGAATCATTAACCACTACTCTATGAATTCTGTCTTTTAGCCAATTTACTATCCATTTACAAAGTTACATGTTATATATTTCAACAGGTGTATCATTCAAATACAGCATCGCCTCAGAGAAGTTGTATCTTATCCTAAATATAATTATCCAAAAGGCATATTTCACTATCTCCCACTGGAAATCAGGAAATTTCATAACTTTCATAAAAGGTCAAAATCATATACAAGTCCAAAGGCATATCTGAAATCAATGTAAACATTAACAATTTCCTTTTTGCCACTTCACAGACTATAACTAGACTATAACATTTCTCATTTTTCTCAGAGTATGGGTGTAGGTACTCCCCCCTTCCGAGCCACCGCTGGTCTTTGCCCTCTACCTACCTCCGAGCACCGTCCTTGGCTCTCCCCCTACCCACCTCTGAGCACCACCCCTTTGAAGAATACAGAATCAAGTATCATTTTGTGGTCCTAATTAAATGTATCCTTAATTTGTTACTGATAAAAAAAAGCTGTAAAATAGATCCCCTCAACAAAGGACCCAACAGCAGCAATAGATCCCCCAGCAACAATAGACCTTCACCAACAACAATAGCTCTCCCAGCAGCCATAATCAACCCTCCAGATGCCAGCAACATAAGACCCTACCCCAAGCAACAATAAATCCCCAACCAGCAACAATAGACCTCCCCAGCAACAATAGACCCCCCACCCTTGCAACAATAAATCCTCCAGCAGCCAGCAACAATAGACCCTCCAGCATACTCCAACACCCCTTGCCATTACATAAATCCAGTGCTGGACATGCTGGAATTCCACTTCTTCACATCCCCAATGAAAAAAGCACTGACAGCACCCAGTAGTTTAAAACAGGGTCAATTTAATCTCCCTCTCACCATCCTCTGATTGCTGGATCAAAAAAAATAATCTAAATTCTCTTGTTCACTTACCTTATACATCATGGGAAATCATTACAAAAAGTTTACTGTCCAGAACCATATCTGCCAAGTTTCCCAGGGTGTCAGCCTGCTGCTAATACCACACACACCAAGCTGTGCTTGATCGCAGTGTACAAATTACAACTAAACGACTAGTTTGAGGTCATGTCCCTACTTATTGATCTTATCTTAATATTGATAATACTGCCTTACTCAGGGGGTGAGTCTTATTCACACTCTTAAACACATAGTTCACCTTTACCAGAAAACAATCAATGCAGATAAGGGACGTCTGTAGATTAAAACAAGCTGTGCAGCTTTGATCAAAATTGAATAACGGCCTTGCTAGAAGTGTAGGCCATTTACGTACCCCATGAAGCCTGACTGGAATACCTCTAGGACGTTGCTAAGAGAAATTTAGTGTTACTGCTTACCTTCAACGTTATAGGAGCAAATTCTTTCTCTGATTCAACCCCCCTCACAAGCTCTCTCTCTCCCCTGATGATGTAGCTCTGAGCTCAGCATTTGAGAGTTCAGTCCTGTGATGATGAAGGTGAACAGTAATACTAGGCTTACCGTAGCAATGTCCCTAGCAATATCCTAGAAGTTTCCCAGTAAGGCTTCTTGGGGTATGTAAATGGCCTACACCTATAGCAAGGGCATCATTCAAATTTAGTGAAAGCTGCACAGCCTTTCTTTTATCTACAGAGGTCCCTTATCTGCATAGGCAGTTTACTGGTAAGTGAGAACTAAACTTTTAGTACATAGTGCAGGGGTCAGGTCTATGTAATGTACACAGTGCAGGGGTCAGGCGTAGTTAATGTAATGAGTGCAATGGTCAGGTGCAGGGGGTCTAAAGTATGATATATATATATATATATATATATATACAGTCCAGAGCAAAGTACCACTTAAATATCATTTAACCACAACCCCCTTGTGCACTGTGCAGTAGTACCACCTATGCACGCAAACTGTATATCTACTGTACACATGCACTGTATATGTTACCATAGTTATCCTTCCTCACTCTTGTTTATTCCTCTTTAAAGGAGAAGTAGGTCCAAAGCGCCCGACACTGACAGTCATTGGCCCTTTGCTCACTGAACACAGAGAACTGAGCAATCAGCTTTTTTTGATCACTCAGTTCTCGGTCTTAGAGGAGGTGGGGGACAGATGCATCTTCAGAATCAATGCTGCATCCACCTAAATGAGTGTGACTGTTTATTTTTTTTTTATATTTTCCCGCACTTCTCTTTCAATAAATTATTCCATTGTATATGTATAGTAGATATTTTTCTGCAGCCATAAGTTCCCTTATGGCTGCCATATGCTCAATTACACAGTACTATTCTATGGCAGTGACTATTACACATATCTACACTAAAAAAATCTGATCAGCGCAAGACTATATATTTGTGTCCCTTCACGGATGTCTCCAGCTTCACGTATATGGCCTGGAACTGCATACCTCCCAACCGTCCAGGATTCTGCGGGACCATCCCAAGATTTCAAGTACGTTCTTTGAATCTGAGCTGGAGTCCCAGAGCCCACTGCCAGAATCAGTTCCGAAACTGGGCTCCACTAAGTGGTGTATCCTCAATGGCTGCAGTGTATGTTCATTGCACCCAGTGAGTATTCCTGTCAGTAGGGCCTGTCTGCTCTGTTCACCCCCCCCCCCCACTTCAATCTTTTTTGTAGTAATCGGTTGCTAGGATCGTCGGCGTCCTAAGCGAACGATGACACACTTTGCAGCCACACTCAGCAAGATGAAACTCCCTCCATGCAGGGCTGCTTCGCCTACCAGCTCCACCCCTCAACTCCAGTTCCCACTTCCTGGCTCTTGGCAGCTGCCGCCCAGTAAGGTAAGAGGGACCCAAGGATATCTGACCACAGGGGACACAGTGATAAGGGGGCACAGTGACAAGGGGGCACAGTAAGAGGGGGATACAGTGATGAGGGGGCACTGTGAGGAGGGGGCACAGTGCAAAGGGGACACAGTGATAAGGGGGTACAGTGATGAGGGGGCACAGTGCAAAGGGGACACAGTGAGGAGGAGCACAGTGACAAGGGGACACAGTGATTAGTGTGCACAGTGATTATTATTATTATTATACAGGTTTTATATAGTGCCAACAGTTTGCGCAACGCTTAACCGCTTCCCGACCGCCTCGCACAGATATACTACGGCAGAAGGGCAGGTACAGGCAGATTAACGTACCTGTACGTTGCCCTTTAAGAAGCGGCTTGTGCCCGCCGGGAGCTCCATGACCGTGATCGCGGGTCCCGTGGGCTCGATGTCCGCGGGGATACCCGCGGTCATCTCACAGTGAGGAAGAACGGGGAGATGCTAATGTAAACAAGCATCCCCCCGTTCTGCCTAGTGACACTGTCACTGATCACAGCTCCCTGTAATCGGGAACAGTGATCAGTGATGTGTCACACACAGCCCCTCCCCCCTACAGTTAGAATCACTTCCTAGGACACACTTAACCCCTACAGCACCAGACAGTGGTTAACCCCTTCACTGCCAGTCACATTTACACAGTAATCAATGCATTTTTAATCGCACTGATCGCTGTATAAATGTGAATGGTCCCAAAATTGAGCCAAAAGTGTCCAATGTATCTGCTGATCGCCGCCATTACTAGTAAAAAAAAAATGATCAATAAAAATGCCATAAAACTATTCTCTATTTTGTAGACGCTATAACTTTTGCGTAAACCAATCAATAAACGCTTACTGAGATTTTTTTTTACAAAAATATGTAGAAGAATACGTATCGGCCTAAACTGAGGAAAAAAAAAAATTTTAATATATTTTTTGGGGATATTTATTATAGCAAAAAGTAAAAAATAATGCTTTTTTTTCAAAACTGTCGCAATTTTTTTGTTTATAGCGCACAAAATAAAACTTCAGAGGTGATCAAATACCACCAAAAGAAAGTTCTATTTGTGGGGAAAAAAGGACGTCAACTTTGTTTGGGAGCCACGTTGCACGACGGCGCAATTGTCAGTTAAAACGACGCAGTGCCGAATCGCAAAAAGTGCTCTGGTCAGGAAGGGGGCTTAAGTGGCTAACAAAATAGGCAGACATTACAATTACATTACAAGAGGAATCAGATGGCGATGGCCCTGCTCATTAGAGCTTACAATCTAAAAAGGAAGGGTCAATTGATACAAAAGGTAATAGCTGTGGGGGATGAGCTGATGGAGGAAGTAAAACAGTTTTAGTTAGAAGCAGGATAGGCTTCTTTATAGAGAAGGGTTTTCAGGGATTGTCTAAAGATGGATAGATTAGGGGACAGATGGACAGATTGGGGTAGGGAGTTCCAAAGGATGGGAGAAGCTCTAGAGAAATCCTGGAGGTGAGTATGGGAGGAGGTGACAAGGGAGCTAGAGAGCAGGAGGACCGAAGAGAGCAGCTTGGTTGGTATTTTGGGACTAGGTTAGTGATGTAGCTGGGGGCAGAGTTATGGATGGCTTTGTAAATTATTGTTAGTACTTTGAATTTTATTCGTTGGGTGAGTGGAAGACAGTGGAGAGATTGGCAGACAGGGGTGGAGGATACTGAATGGTTGGTAAGGTGGATGAGTCTTGCAGTGGCATTCATTATGGACTGAAGGGGGATAGTCTATGTAAAGGTAATCCAATGAGGAGGGAGTTGCAGTAGTCGAGTCGAGAGATAATGATGAGGGGACAGGGTGATGAGGGGGCACGGTAAAGAGGGGGCACAGTGAGAATGGGGCACAGTGATGAGAGGACACATTGATGAGGGGACACAGTGATGAGGAGACACAGTGATGAAGGCGCACAGTGAGAATGGGGCACAGTGATGAGAGGACACAGTGATGAGGGGACACAGTGATGAAGGCGCACAGTGAGAATGGGGCACAGTGATGAGAGGACACAGTGATGAGGGGACACAGTGATGAGGAGACACAGTGATGAAGGCGCACAGTGAGAATGGGGCACAGTGATGAGAGGACACAGTGATGAGGGGACACAGTGATGAAGGCGCACAGTGAGAATGGGGCACAGTGATGAGAGGACACAGTGATGAGGGGACACAGTGATGAGGAGACACAGTGATGAAGGCGCACAGTGAGAATGGGGCACAGTGATGAGAGGACACAGTGATGAGGGGACACAGTGATGAAGGCGCACAGTGAGAATGGGGCACAGTGATGAGAGGACACAGTGAGGAGTGTGCACAGTGATGAGAGGACTCAGTGATGAGTGTGCACAGTGACGAGGGGGCACATTGATGAGAGGACACAGTGATGAGGGGACACAGTGATAAGGGTGCACATTGATGAGAGGACACAGTGATGCGGGGGAACAGTGAGCAGGGGGCACAGTGATTAGGGGACACAATGAGGAGGGGCACAGTAATGAGGGGACATAGTGGTGAGTGGGAACTGTGATGAGGGGGCACAGGGAGGAGGAGCACAGTTACAGGGGAGCACACAGATAGGGACACAGTGACATGGGAGCACACAGATGGGGGCAAAGTGACAGGGGGAGCACAGTGGATGGGGATACAGTGACAGGGGAAGCACAGTGATGGGGATACAGTGATGGGAGCCATGATGGGGACACAGTGATGGGAAAACAGTGACAGGGGGAGCACAGTGATGGGGACATACAGTAGTGAGAGGCTTAGAACATTGATAGGGGCATAGTGGCTGGGGGAACAGTGATGGGGACCACAGTGATGGGGAGCACAGTGATGAGAGGCACAATAACAATGTTTTATCATGGTGAAAGTGAAGCATTTGTTTTTTTAGAATAAGTATGCTGAGGTTTATATGTGTCTTAGAGACTCTTGCTTGTGGGACAGCAACCAAAGCATATTTTTTGGGTCCAGGGAAGCCTAGGTTTTGTTTGACCATGCCCCTTTACCCACTCCCACTATTTGGTCACACCCACTTTTTGCTGTTGGGTGCTACATGCGCCACAGGTCACTGTTTCTCCAGCCCTCTCTCCTTGAACTTCTGGGTTTGGGCTTTTGTTGGTAAGTTTGTGCTTTTTTTTGTTATTTCTGTTTTTAATGTTTTTTGTATGTTTTTTTTTTACATCTTTTGTTCTCATGTCATGGCAGTGATCAAGGGTCTAGGGGTCTTTGCGTCTTTGAAGCTGGTGATGTATTAACCTTTTTGGAGGATTATTGGTTTGGGCCAGTCTTATGGGTGTTCCTTCCCAACAGTAAGGTACATTGGTAAATTTGTCTTTATTGGCCTATGTCTGGGAGTACATAGGTTGATCATTGTCCTGAAGCAATTTAGTAACGACTGGGGTCCTTCTCACTGAGTGGCAGATAGAGCCAAGTTTTTCCTGGGATTACCAGTGCCTTCAAAGGTCTTGGGCCTGGTTAGGATCATTACTGACATGTTAATACATTATTTGTTTTTTTATGCATGGATTCTATAGCAATTGTATGCCATTTGGTTTGTTATGTTAAAAATAAAGGGCTGCTATGGCCAATTGACACCAAAATGGAGAGTTGTCATTTGGTTATGTATGCATAGGGGGACAAGCGTTGCTTTATAGTTAGGTTGCTAGGTCAGCTAGAGAATTCTGCAAGTCCCTCAGTCATGACTGAGTCTTCCTCATTTGCCATAGTATCATACTAGCTGCTTCCCTTTCTGAGCTTTTGAGTTACACCTCTCTATGTTGAATCCAAGGCCATTGTTTTGGAAAAAAAAGTGGTGGCGAGGGCGGAGAGGAATCCAAACAGGGAAAGCAGCAGTGATTGCAATTGGTGGGCAAGGATGTGGTTGGGTGGCTATAGAGTTGGTTTAGTAAGACTTGGATAGCTACTCTAGGTTGCAGGGTGTGGGGCTCAGGCCTCCCTGCTGGCCCAATAGGGCCCTAAGTGCAAGAACAGGAGGAGGAAAATACAGCCCACACTTCCTCCCTTCTCTTTACTTCTCCCTAGCTTGGTTTTCTTCTTCTAGTGATACTGCCAGTGCTGTAACAGGTTGCCAAGTAGATTACTGGGCCAGGAACTGAAAGTCTCCAAGTGGTCTACCAAGCCAGGGACTCAATTTTTTAAATAGGCAAACATCCAGAGACACTTTTTTCCAGAGACAGACTCCTAAAATTGAGGACTGTCCCCAGAAATTGGAGACAACTAGTCAGCCTACTTACGTTCACTTTAGATGCACTAAATGCTACTGGATCATGGCCTCTGTTGAGACATTAAACATGTTTCTGATCCTTTATTTCAACAGTGGAGATTCCTTTTATTCTATGTTTGTTCCTGAATGTTAGGATTATCTATTGTCTTTACCAGTTTTGTGCATTGAAAGAGACATTTAGGTGCTATCTTATTCAGTTATGAATTACAAAACATGTATAAAAGTAATCCATTATACACTACCGTTCAAAAGTTTGGGGTCACCCAAACAATTTTGTGTTTTCCATGAAAAGTCACACTTATTCACCACCATACGTTGTGAAATGAATAGAAAATAGAGTCAAGACATTGACAAGGTTAGAAATAATGATTTGTATTTGAAATAACATTGTTTTTACATCAAACTTTGCTTTCATCAAAGAATCCTCCTTTTGCAGCAATTACAGCATTGCACACCTTTGGCATTCTAGCTGTTAATTTATTGAGGTAAGCTGGAGAAATTGCACCCCACGCTTCTAGAAGCAGCTCCCACAAGTTGGAATGGTTGGATGGGCACTTCTGGCGTACCATACGGTCAAGCTGCTCCCACAACAGCTCAATGGGGTTCAGATCTGGTGACTGTGCTGGCCACTCCATTACCGATAGAATACCAGCTGCCTGCTTCTGCTGTAAATAGTTCTTGCACAATTTGGAGGTGTGTTTAGGGTCATTGTCCGGTTGTAGGATGAAATTGGCTCCAATCAAGCGCTGTCCACTGGGTATGGCATGGCGTTGCAAAATGGAGTGATAGCCTTCCTTAGCTTTTACCCTGTACAAAGCTCCCACCTTACCAGCACCAAAGCAACCCCAGACCATCACATTACCTCCACCATGCTTAACAGATGGCGTCAGGCATTCTTCCAGCATCTTTTCATTTGTTCTGCGTCTCACAAACGTTCTTCTTTGTGATCCAAACACCTCAAACTTGGATTCATCTGTCCACAACACTTTTTTCCAGTCTTCCTCTGTCCAATGTCTGTGTTCTTTTGCCCATCTTAATCTTTTTCTTTTATTGGCCAGTCTCAGATATGGCTTTTTCTTTGCCACTCTGCCCTGAAGCCCAAAATCCCGCAGCCGCCTCTTCACTGTAGATGTTGACACTGGTGTTTTGCGGGTACTATTTAATGAAGATGCCAGTTGGGGACCTGTGAGGCGTCTGTTTCTCAAACTAGAGACTCTAATGTGCTTATCTTCTTGCTTAGTTGTGCAACGCGGCCTCCCACTTCTTTTTCTACTCTGGTTAGAGCCTGTTTGTGCTGTCCTCTGAAGGGAGTAGTACACACCGTTGTAGGAAATCTTCAATTTCTTTGCAATTTCTCGCATGGAATAGCCTTCATTTCTAAGAACAAGAATAGACTGTCGAGTTTCAGATGAAAGTTCTCTTTTTCTGGCCATTTTGAGCGTTTAATTGACCCCACAAATGTGATGCTCCAGAAACTCAATCTGCTCACAGGAAGGTCAGTTTTGTAGCTTCTGGAAGGAGCTAGACTGTTTTTAGATGTGTGAACATGATTGCACAAGGGTTTGCTAATCATCAATTAGCCTTCTGAGCCAATGAGCAAACACATTGTACCATTAGAACACTGGAGTGATAGTTGCTGGAAATGGGCCTCTATACACCTATGTAGATATTGCACCAAAAACTAGACATTTGCAGTTAGAATAGTCATTTACCACATTAGCAATGTATAGAGTATATTTGTTTAAAGTTAGGACTAGTTTAAAGTTAGCTTCATTTAAAAGTACAGTGCTTTTCCTTCAAAAATAAGGACATTTCAATGTGACCCCAAACTTTTGAACGGTAGTGTATGTTCAGGCACATGATTTGTCTGTTCATACAAACGTACACCATGATGTTGAGTGGGACATTTCCACTTTAATAACCATTTATCTTACTTAAAACTTAAGGGCCATACAGTTAATTGCTTTTCCGATAAATCAAAGTTTTCTCCTGTTTACTAAAGTACTTGCTGCAGTTACAGTATATTTTGGAATCCATTTTCTGAACATCAGTATTGCTGTTTTTTTTTCTAAGCAACCCTCTTAAGAAATAGATCTAGGCATTAAAGAACAAGTGTGCCTGTGTGATAAAAAATAAACACTAATGCTCTTATCAAAACTGGATAATTAATTAATAAGTTTGTAGTTCTAAAATCATAATTCTGTAGTCTATATAATTTCCATAGTAGTGGCTGGCAAATAAAAAGTTAAAGGGTAACTCCACTTTGGTGCAGCATTGCAATTTTCTGTTAAATTCAAAGCAATATGGCAACCTGGAGGCCTTCTGTACACATTTGATGTACAGAACTTCCCCAGAAATTTCAATCTTTACTTATGTGATTGACTTACTGATTTCCCCAGAAGTCTGCAATACAGAGGAAGATTTCAGACACCTCCTGCAATAGAAATTTAATTTTTGGTGAGATACTCTCAAAGGGTTGATCACTTCTAGAGGGATGCAGATCTTGCAACTTTCCTCTGATTTGTTTTAGTTTTTGGCATATTTTAGTCAACTAAAATCAAATGGATTTAGTTAAATTGTAACGCATTACTAGGCATTTCTCTAGAATTGCCAAACTCATGATAATCTCCTGGAGTAAAAATCTAATAACATGTTTATGATTTATGGAATTAAGGTTTGAACGTGCACTACAGACACAGATTTAGCCATTGTGATACATAATGTCTTTTTAAATAAAATCAGGTTACATAAACAAACAAAAATATTGCTTTTTGACAAAAGAAGTGCAACTTTAAAATATAACAAAAAAAAAAAAAAAAAAAACGTAATCTCTATTGGCTAAAATGCAATAGAACACACCTGAATATTTGTAAAGTGCTGTAGGAATATATAGTCAGAGCCACAAGCTCAAAACAGGCTTGGCTGACAGGGAATCCCAGCCCTAAAAATTGACAAGGAAACAGTAGAGAATGTAAGGACGTTGGCATTTAAGTGGAGATTCCCTAATGATATAGCATACACATAAAATCGTAAAAACAACGGTTTATTAAGATATTCATAGAAGATACATATACAAATACATATTCTCTGTTAGCCCCCTTTATGTATTTGGGTATGTATCTTCTATGAATATCTCAATAAACGTTTGTTTTTACGAATTTATGTGTATGTTATATCATCAATCACCACTTAACCACTTAAGGACCAGCCTCGTTTTGGAATTTAGGTGTTTACATGTTTAAAACAGGTTTTTTTTGCTAGAAAATTACTTAGAACCCCCAAACATTATATATTGTTTTTTTTCTAACACCCTAGAGAATAAAATGGAGGTCATTGCAATACTTTTTTTCACACCGTATTTGCGCAGCGGACTTACAAGCACACTTTTTTTTGGAAAAAAATCACTTTTTTGAATAAAAAAATAAGACAACAGTAAAGTTAGCCCAATTTTTTTTATATTGTGAAAGATAATGTTACACCGAGTAAATTGATACCCAACATGACACGCTTCAAAATTGCGCCCGCTCGTGGAATGGCATCAAACTTTTACCCTCAAAAATCTCCATAGGCAGCGTTTAAAAAATTCTACAGGTTGCATGTTTTGCGTTACAGAGGAGGTCTAGGGCTAGAATTATTGCTCTCGCTCTAACGATTGCGGCGATACCTCACATGTGTGGTTTGACCACACATTTTTCTTCTTTTTTTTTTTTTTTCAGCGGCTTAGTAGGTGTCCCTTACTTATTCTTATGTGGTAGTGCAATAGTGAAATACATGTTTAAACTTTAATGTGCTATTATTATAGGCTAGGGATGGAATTGTGTTGCAGATTTAGAAAAGGCGAGCAGAAAGCGCCAAAGAGATAGTGTGAATGTGTGGGACTGCATAGGAAAGGGAAAGGATTGATGGGAGCCTGCATCTCTCAGCCAATACAGCTTGCTAATAGAGCTTTACCAGACAGGCGGAGCTCTGAGGAAAACGGAAGTTCTGGTGGGTAAACGTCCCTTCTTCACATTTTCATTCCGTTTTCATTCATTGACGAAAATTGGAATTGATTTTTGTCATAGTTTTATTCAATTGACTTAGTTTGAATTTTATTTTCGTTTAGTTTTTGTCTCTAAAAAAATGCAGCTGACTAAAATTATGAAAATATTTTTGAAATTACCGCTGATTCAGAAACAGTATCCAAAAGATATAATGGAACAAATAGTTATTCCAGAAACAGGTAGGAATCTGCAATACAATTTGTTTAAATCCTTGCATTATACATTGATCACACAGAGGGGATTGTTCTTTTCTCAACTAAAAGTGTACTAAACCCAGGACCCTGCATTCGCTATGTCTGCTCTCCCACAGTACACAGAACATGGAAATGCAATCAATTTAGTAAATCTAAACTTCTTAATACCTTTTCTCATCAGCAGTATATAGCAGTCTTGTGACTTCTATCAGTGTCTGATTAAAGCTTGTAGGAGGAATTTTCATACTGCACTGAGCTGTCCTATCAGGACGCAGGACCCCTGACCCTCTGTCTGGACAGTGCTGATAGGCCCTGTGCTGATCACTTGCACTCTCCCAAGAAAAAAAAAAAAAACTCTCTAGCAATTAGACATG
Organism: Lithobates septentrionalis; assembly: GCA_037952835.1. Lineage (NCBI taxonomy): Eukaryota > Metazoa > Chordata > Amphibia > Anura > Ranidae > Lithobates > Lithobates septentrionalis. Next base: position 1,524,657 of record JBBDGP010000489.1, on the reverse strand, counting down.
TGCACACTGAAATATTTTGTTACGGAATTTTGGTTTCGTCTGAAAAATAAATTTATTTAATTACTCCCCAAATTCTTTTTTATTTATCTTGTTTCGTTAAAAAATGCATTCGTCCGAAAATCCAAATTAAGGTTGAATCTGTCAATTGAAGGCTTATGGTATCTGTTGAATGTTCTAAGAAGATTCAAAGAAGAAGCTAAACTGTACGAGGCCGCAATTGTACATTTCCAGTCGAATGCTCCGCCCACAAGCTATAGTAGAATTCTAGTGTTGTATAACGTAACAATTATATTTATTAATTATTATTACTAGTTAACCAACATTAGAATTCTTCTATAGCCTATGGGCGGAGCATTTGACCATAAATGTCCGCTCGTGGCGATCGTATGTATTTAGTTGCTTCGTCGAATCTACGAGTCTCTATAATGTTAAATCTTTTCCCTCTATGTCGAATAATCTTGGACTAATAGATTAAGGTTAGGCACATTTGACCGTTCTATCTATATCGAACTGTTGTCGCAACGAAACAAAAATAAAGCATTTTTTATGTCGGATCTTTCGGATTTCGGAATCTGCGCATTTGTTATAGTTTGTTAACACGAACGCGAAAATCCCAGAAATTCGGAGGAAAATGCATTTGGAAGAAAATTAATGCACATGTCTACTAGCAATACACACCAAACTGCCCATGTGCAGCCTGACTCCATAGACGCTGTCTTATTGGGACCTGTTTTGGAGTTAGTGGAAGAAGAGGAGGATCTGTGCATACAGGATCAAACAGCCTTTTTATACAATGCAGTGGATTAACCCCTTAGGTTCCACAGTGAGTATAACAAGCACTCTTTACTGCAAATACAGACTGATTTTACTGTTGTAGGTTTAGAAACACTTTAAGTGGAGTTACTTTAAAAAGAAAAGAATGGATCATAGAGTAAGCTGTCTGTAATTCTGCTGCATTTGTATATTCCTTACTTGTTCCTGCATGACAATGAATAGCAACATCTAAAACACCTTTTCAATTTGGACATATTTTAACCTCCCTGGCGGTATGATTATATCGGATTTTAGGTGCTGAAAGCGGTACCATTATTTTGCATGGAAATTTGGCGTTTTATATTGTAGGTCTGTAATTCTTAACAATAACACACTTAAATCTGTCCAAACAAGAGTCTAGTAGATATCCCGGGTATGATAAAGTTTGAAACACAAAAACATAAATTATAATATAATAAATAAAAATAAATAATTAAAAAAAATAAAAATAAATAGTAATAAAATAAATTTCCCCACGATTCACTATCGCTCAATTCTGCAAGTGTTCTAATTTACTATCGCTGTTTTCTAGCTGGTCTAAAGCCACTTTTGACGTAAAGGGACACTTTTTGGTTGCTATGGACAATCTCCAGTTTCCAGGCAGAAAGAACAGTATATATCACATAAAACTGCATGCAGGGCATTGGCCAAAGCACTGGGGACAAAAGGGATGTGAAATCATTTCATACAGTACTGTAATCTGTAAGATTACAGTACTGTATGTGTTATGATTTTGACAGTTTTTTGAATTTGCCGCCAGGCTCCGCCCCCGTGCGTCGCGACGCTCGCAGAGAACGGAGCCTGGCACAGAGAGGCTTCGGGCAGAGGACACAGCCCGCGGACACTGCGGGGGGACATCGCAGGATCCCGGGGACAAGGTAAGTAATGCCACACCAGGATTCTGCAATGTAATCCCGAGTGTGGCTCGGGGTTACCGCTAATGGTCCTGAATTTTAACCCCGAGCCACACTCGGGAAAACCGCCAGGGAGGCTACAGACACAATGGGGTTGATTTACTAAAGGCAAATAAACTGTGCACTTTGCAGTTGCTCCAGAGCTTAGTAAATGTGCAGAAGCTCTGCTGACTTCTGTCATCTAATCATGTGCATGTAAAAATGTTTTTTTTTGTTAATTTTCCTTCAGTGATTGGGTATTACTTCATTTACTAAGCTCTAAAGCAAATGCACTTGCAGAGTGCAACTGCACTTTGTAAAGTGCACAGTCTATTTGACTTTAGTAAATCAACCCCTTTGGCTTATCAGGCAGCAGACAGGATGCTTATACCAGCAGAACAGTTGGAAATTACAGCAGAAGTCTCAGGGGCAGCAGAATAAGAGAAAACAGTGAAACAATGCAATTGAAAACTTGATTGATTGAGTGAACAGTTGATTGGTTGCATCCGCTGATTGAATGAAAGGTTTTCCAACAGTTCTGTTCAGCCAAACTTCGATCCATCTATGGCCAGCTTTGGCACTTGTATCATATAATTTAGGTATTCAGTTTACATTATCTTGACACAACCAGCTTTGTAATAGTCAATATTTCTGTTGGTGTTAAGTTCATATGGATATAGAAAGGAACAATATCTTTCTGCTATTATGTCAAAAAATGTTTTTGGTTCAAATATCTTGACTATAAAAATGTATTATGTAAAAGAATTCCCAAGTGAACTTCACCTTTTAGAATAAGATATTTATTATGATTTAACGTAACACACAATCCTTGCTGAGTATATCATATTTTTTACTTCAGATCCAAGACAGTATTCCAAAAAAAAATAATATTTTGAGATAGAGTGAAAGATAGATACTATAGGTAGCCACTTGCCGACCGCCCACAGTATATATACATCATGAGTGTGACCTTAAATACTGTTGTTATGGCACCCTGGTATCTTTTTATTTTGTGGGCGATTCGGTGTCTGGTAAAAGTGGTCCCGGCAACAGATTTGCTGCAGCATAACTTATATAGGCGGCGGAAAAGGTGTCCCCCCCCGCCACTTCCCGACTGTTTCCGAGCTTACTGGAGCCATCATCCCTCTGTTGTTTTGGCAAGAAGTTGCGTGAGGGCAAGATAGCCCCCACTCGGCTCTATGCCCTTGGAGGACCGAAGCGACCTCTGATGTCACTTCCTGTTCTCAGGCGTAAAGAGATTTTTTTTTTTTAAGTCAAAGGGGTTGATTTACTAAAGGCAAATAGGCTGTGCACTTTGCTAAGTGCAGTTGCACTCTTTAAGTGCAGTTGCTCAAGAGCTTAGTAAATGAGATGAAGCTTCACTTTGCAAAGAATACCCAACCACATGTAAGGAATTTTTTTTTTAACACTGCATTTTTCCTAGCACGTGATTGGATCATGGAAGTCAACTGAGCTTCTGCTTATTTACTAAGCTCTGGAGCAACTGCTCTTGCAGAGTGTACAATCTTTTTGTCTTTGGTAAATCAACCCCAAACTGTCTTTTTTTTTTTTTTTGCCTTTAAGGGTAAATTAGAGATCTGCGGTCTTTTTGACCCCAGATCTCTCAATAAAGAGGACCTCTCATGCTTATTATTTCTATTACAAGGGATGCTTAAATTCCTTGTAATAGGAATAAAAGTGATATAAAAAAATAAAAAAAATAAAGAGACAGTGAAAAAATAAAAAATAAAATAAATAAGAAAAAATAAATGTAAAGCTCCTCATCACTTCTTGCTCGCACACAGAAGCTAATGCATATGTAAGTCGCGCCCACATATGTAAATGGTGTTCAAACCACACATGTGAGATATCACCGCAATCAGTGGCGGCTGGTGCTCAAAATTTTTTTTGGGGGGGGTGCAAACAAACTGAAAAACTCTGAAAAAAAACCCCATCAATTGCAGCCTCACTGTACCATTAATCGCAGCCACTGTGCCATCAAACACAGCCACTGGCCCATCAATTGCCACCACTGTGCCCCATCAAATGCAGCCACTGTGTCCATCAAACGCAGCCACTGTGCCCATCAAACGCAGCCTCTGTGCCATATCAAATGCTCCCACTGTGCCCCATCAAATACAGCTACTGTGCCCATCTTATGCAACCACTGTGCCCATCTTATGCAGCCACCGTGCCCCATCAAATGCAGCCACTGTGCAGCATTGAATGCAGCCACTGTGCCCATCATATGCAGCCACAGTGCCCATCATATGCAGCCACTGTGCCCATCAAATGCAGCCACTGTGCCCATCAAATGCAGCCACTGTGCCCATCAAATGCAGCCTCACTGTCCCCCATAAAATGCAGCCTCACTGTGCCCCATCAAATGCTCCCACTGTGCCATATAAAATGCAGCCAATGTGCCCCCCGCCCGTCGTCTGTACTTACCCTGCCTTGTGGCGGTGGGACAGCTCCTCAATGTCTTCTCCCGTCCTCTCATCCCATCCTCTGCTGTGATTGGATGCCCGATAGGTGTCCAATCACAGCACCTGTCATTTCAGCCAATCAGGGGAGGGGTAACAGATCCGAGCACCTTTAGGTGGAGAGGCGGTTTAGTGTTAGAAAAGCGAATATTCATTCACTTTTCTAACACAGCTGAGTGACCTGCGAGCGCCCAGCATCGTGCTCACATGTCACCTTTTTTGATGCCTATTAGAGCCTATGGCTCTAATCAGGTGCTTAAAAAAATTGCAGCTTTAATTCAGGGGCCGGGTGCCTGAATAGGCGGTGGCAGCAGTGGCCATAGATAGATTCATGCAATGCACAAATCTATCTATTGGTGCTAGAGGGGTGGCTGGAGAGAGGGAGCGGCGCCTGTGCGCCCTTATGGACGCACCGCCATTGACAGCAATCATTAGATCGAGAGCAATAATTCTCTGCAACTCTAAACAGGTAACCATTTTTAAAGCGTCTCCTATGAACATTTTTAAGTACCATAGTTTGTCCTCATTCCATGAGCTTGCGCAATTTTAAAGCATGACATATATCTATTTATGCTGCGTAACATCATCTTTCATATGCAAAAAATTGGGTTAACTTTAATGTTATTTTTTTTTTTTTATTTATTAAAGTGTAGTAAAGTGAAGTACAGTGTTTTTTCCCAAAAAAAATTGTGTTTGAAAAAACCACTGCGCAAATACAGTGTGACATAAAATATTGCAATGATTGGCATTTTATTCTCTAGGGTCTCTGCTAAAAATATATATAATGTTTGTGAGTTCTAAGTAATTTTCTAGCAGAAATACTAATTTAAATGTGTAAAAAAAAGTTCCAGAAAGGGCCTGGTCAGCAAATGGATAGATAAAGTAACACTAAACAATATCCATATTTTCCAAAAATAATCCATACATATGGATTATAATTAATGGATGCCCTGTAATCTATTTTTCATGAAATCATTTCTTACTGTGTTTTTCTGCCTCATTGTAAGGTCCTCTGTGAGAATTCTCTTTTCCCCTTTCCTACATTCCACTACATTCCAACATACAGTGGGACAATGGAGAATGAATGAATACACCCCTTAACCTCCCTGGCGGTATGATTCTTTCTGATTTTAGGTGCTGAAAGCGGTACAATTATTTTGCACAGAAATTTGGCGTTTTATATTGTAGGCCTGTAATTCTTAGGAATAGTTCACTTAAATCTGTCCAAACAAGAGTCTAGTAGACATCCCGGGTATGAAAGTTTGAAAAACGAAATAAAAAATTATAATATAATAAATAACTATAAATAGTTTTTGGTTGCTATGGACAATCTCCAGTTTCCTGGCAGAAAGAACAGTTTTATATATATAAAACTGCATGCAGGACACTGGGCAGACCACTAGGGACAAAGGGGATGTGTAGTTATTTGATACAGTACTGTAATCTGTAAGATTACAGTATGCTGTATCTATACTGTTTGTTTCACTTTTGAATTTACCGCCGAACTCCGTCCCCGTGCGTCGCAACGCTCGCAGGGAACGGAGCTCGGCACTGTGAATCGAACGAGACACAGCGGCTCGCCGATCACAGCGGGGAGACATCGCAGGATCCAGGGGACAAGGTAAGTAAACTCTTCCTGGATCCTGCGATGCAAGCCCGAGTCTGGCTCGGGGATACCGCTTTTGGTATAAAAAATCCAACCCGAGCCAGACTCGGGAATACCGCCAGGGAGGTTAACAGAAAGTCAGATAGCAGCAGCAAAAAAAAAAAAAAGGAATTAACCGCTTGCCGACCGCCACACACAGATGTACGTCTGCAGAATGGCACAGGCAGGCTAAACAGCGTACCTGTACGTCCCTTTAAATTTGCCGCCTTTCGGGCACGCGCCTGCCGCATGTCAGCGGAACGTGTGTGCGGGTTTTGGGACCTCGATGTCTGCCGGCGGCCTGCGATTGTGGTGTGGAGAGGTAGAATGGGGAGATGCCTATGTAAACAAGCCGTTCTGCCTAGTGACATGACAGGGATCCACTGCTCCCTGTCATCGGGAGCAGTGATCACTGTCATGTCAGTGGTAGCCCATCCCCCCTACAGTTAGAATCACTCCCTAGGAAACACTTAACCCCTTGATCTCCCCCTAGTCTTTAACCCCTTCCCTGCCAGTGTCATTTACACAGTAATCAGTGCATTTTTATAGCACTGATCGCTGTATAAATGACAATGGTCCCAAAATAGTGTCAAAAGTGTCTGATGTGTCCACCATAATGTCGCAGTCATGATAAAAATCTCAGATCGCCGCCATTACTAATAAAAAAAAATCCCCTATTTTGTAGACGCTAAAACTTTTGTGCAAACCAATCAATATACGCTTATTGCGATTTTATTTACCAAAAATATACAGAAGAATACATATCGGCCTAAACTGAGAAAGAAATTTGTTTTTTTATATATTTTTTGGGGATATTTATTTTAGCAAAAAGTAAAAAATATTGCTTTTTTTTCAAAATTGTCGCACTTTTTGTTTATAGGGCAAAAAAACCCCGCAGAGGTAAACAAATACCACCAAAAGAAAGCTCTATTTGTGGGAAAAAGAGGACGTCAATTTTGTTTGGGTACAACGTCGCACGAGCATTTGTCAGCTAAAGCAATGCAGTGCCGAATCGCAAAAAATGCTCTGATCAGGAAAGGGGATAAAATCTTCCGGGGCTGAAGTGGTTAAGAGATTCATAGGAGGCTGAGAGCAATACTTGATCTCCAGAAGGTTTTACCCCCTTCACGACCAGCGCATTTTTTTGCTATTCAGCACTGCGCTATTTTAATCGGCAATTACTCGGTCATGCAATACTGTACACAAAAATAATTTTTTGTCATTTGTTTCACACAAATAGAGATTTCTTTTGGTGTTATTTGATCACCACTGGGTTTTTATTTTTTGCTGTATAAATGAAAAAATACTGAAAAGTTTGAAAAAAAAAAACACACAAGGTCCATAAAGACATGGATGAGCGAGTTTGGGGTGGAAGAACTTGACTGGTCTGCACTAAGTCCTGACATCAGCACGATAGAACACCTTTGGGATGAATTAGAGCAGAGAATGTGAGCCAGGCCTTCTCATCTACATCAGTGCCTGACCTCACAAATGCGATTCTAGAAGAATGGTCAAACATCCCCATAGATAATGTAAAAAAGGAAAAATTCCCCGTGGGGTTTTTTAGCAGCAATTATGAGTCAAAAAAGATTTTGTAAAAAAGTAATTTTATTATCGAAAGACAATTGGACAATACTGATACAGAAGTTAAAACATGAGCTCTGGTATACACAATGCGAGACTAATGGATTGGAAAAGGGAAAAAAAAATTGACAATACCATATGGATTAGGGAAAAATTAAATTTTCTTAAATATCAACCTACAATAATTAAATTATGGTTGTACTGTCCGATGTTCAGGAAAAAGCCCCAATGCATTTCGACCTAAATGTTTACGGTTTTCCTCAGGGGGTTCTTATATTTCTATAAATACATCCAAATACAGGTTTCAATGGTATATAATATGATGTACAGTCATAATCATTTGGGCATCATATATCATATATAAAAATCGGTAGTCACATAGACACACTCCTAAACCTTGTGGACTGCCTTCCCAGAAGAGTTGAAGCTGTTATAGCTGCAAAGGGTGGGCCAACTCAATATTGAACCCTACGGACTAAGACTGGGATGCCATTAAATTTCATGTGCATGTAAAGGCAGGCTTCCTAATACTTTTGGTAATATAGTGTAGATAGATAGATAGATAGATAGATAGATAGATAGAGAGAGAGAGAGAGAGAGAGAGAGAGAGAGAGAGAGAGAGAGAGAGCGAGAGAGAGATTTTATAGAGAGAGAGAGAGAGGGAGAGAGAGAGAGAGAGAGAGAGAGAGAGAGATTTTATATATATATATAATATATATATCTATATATATATCTATATATAGATAGATATATATATAGATATATATATATATATATATATATATATATATATATATATATATATATATATATATATATATCTCGATAGATAGATAGATAGATAGATAGATAGATAGATAGATAGATAGATAGATAGATAGATAGATAGATAGATAGATAGATAGATAGATAGATAGATAGATACCCTGTTTCCCTGAAAATAAGACCTAGCGTGATTGTCGGTGATGGCTGCAATATAAGCCCTACCCCCCAAATAAGCCCTAGCTAAAGTCCTTGTAGATCTTATTTTCAGGGTAGGGCTTATTTTCGGGGAAACAGGGTAAGGCTTATTTGGGGGGTAGGGCTTATATTGCAGCCATCACCGACAATCACGCTAGGTCTTATTTTCGGGGAAACAGGGTAGATAGATAGATAGAAATAGATAGAGTAGAAAGAGATATTTATAAAACTGTGCCTTGCTATGAAAAATGTCCACTTTAGTGTCCCTCTGTCAAACATTTCTATATAAGAGGTTGAGGCAAAAGATATGAAATAAAAGCTCTGCTCTTAGAATTGCCAATCCTTGCCACGAGTGCCTTGGAAAGTTATATTTATTGATACACATTTATCGCTTGATGTGCAATAAAGTCCTGGTGGGACACTTACAGAAGAAGGGCACAAATCTTTTTTACCTTCTCACATTTATGGTGCGTCTAACCTGTGAACTGGAGTGATTTGAATTTGAATTTAAACATTCATCAGAGACCTGTAACTATATTTACAGTAGGATATGGTCCATCACTGTGAAAGAAATGTTGGAAGAGTGCTGATGTGTATGCTGTGGAGTTCGCGTGTCTCCGGGTTGCTGAGTACACATAAAAAAAGAAAAAAACACTCACACCTGCACATTTAGCTGATTCTCCACATTTCAGGATAGAAGATATCAATACCAACAGAAGAGATCTCAAATGCACAAGAGGGTTTAGCAGTCACTTGGTGTTACCATGGCAACCTGTATACCTTCCTTTAAATGCAAAGGTGGAAGTGGCATCAGTAGGATCCTTCAAAGGGAGTGATTGTATAATCACAATGCAGTTTATCAAGGTGGGCTATTATTATTATGTTGTATTATGTTTCATGGTAGACCTATCAACCTATATGATCCCATCCCATATCCTTCTTTCTGACAGTGATAAAATATAATAGTGGCCCGGAAATAAATAGATTCACTGCGGGAGTTCCGTTTGATTGATCCTACATATCAGATCATGTGACTAAATACCTAGGCTTTTGTTTAAAATGCATTTATGTTTAAATACTAAAACTTGGTTCTCTAACTAGAATTCATGAGTAGTTTAATGTGAAAGAGCAAATAGGTAAAGAAAAATGGACCTTTGGCATTTAATTACTGATAAGAAGTAGAAGAGCACTGCAGTTCATGTAGCAGTAACTAGGCACGCTTGGTTAGTCTAGCCTCACAGGAGTTTCATATGCAAACCCTGCCCACCCCAGCCTCTGGTTGTTCGATTACATTGATGGTGTCATGAGAGAGTGGGGTCTTGGAACAGAAAGAGCTGTGTGAATGTGCTTAGCAACAGCTGAACAATAACTACTGTAAATACAACTGACGTTGCCCAAAGCTAGCCAGTGAGGGGTTATTATTTTTAAAAAGTGAAAAAATAAAAAATAAATAAAAGATTCCTCCTTGTGTGGATGGAGGAATCTTTCCCAATGGGACATTGTTTTCTGAAAGCGTGACTCGCCACTATCATAATACACTAACCGACAGAATACATTAATCAAATACACTGATCAACAATTCCAGCTTGTCCTTTAGACAGAAGTCAATCAAACAATCAACTTTTGTCAAGCAGGGATGGCCACACACAGATCGAAATCCAGTCAGTATAAGCTTAAAGTGTTACTAAACCCAGGACCCTGCATTCACTATATCAGGTCTCCCACAGTACACAGAACATGGAAATGTTATTTTACATAGTTACATAGTTAGTAAGGCAGAAAAAAGACAATAGTCCATACAGTTCAACCTCTGTAGGTGCATGTATCAGTGTCTATACTGATTTCCCATATGCCTGTATGTTGTGTCCTTTAAGATGTATATCTAAGAGTCTTTTAACCACCTGGCCCATCAGTGCCGCCCATCAGTGCCCATCAGTGCCACCCATCAGTGGCCAACTATCAGTGGTACCTATCAGTGCCCATCAGTGCCACCCATCAGTGCCACCCATCAGTGGCCATCAGTGCTGCCTTATCTGTGCCCATCAGTATCACCTTATCTGTCCCCATTAGGGATGAGCTTCGTGTTCGAGTCGAACCCATGTTCGACTCGAACATCGGCTGTTCGACCGTCCGTCGAATTGCGAACGTTATGGGCCGTTCGCGCCAAATTTGTGTGGCGCGTCACGGCCCATAATTCACTGCGGCATCGCAGTGCATTGCTGGCTGATGATTGGCCAAGCATGCACTATGACCCGCATGCTTGGCCAATCACAGCGCCGTCAGTAGAGAGAGCTGTAATTGGCCAAAGCCAGGGTGGCTTTGGCCAATTATGGCTCAGGGGATTTAGTACACGCCCCACACTATATAAGGCCGCCTGCACGGCGGCCCTGTGTAGTGTGTTCCGGTGTGCTGATAGAGAGAGAGACAGACAGTGTCATTTGATTTGAGAGCTAGATTAGGCTAGATCTGTTCCTGCTCTTTACATTTAGTGCAGTGCGTCCTGCTCACAGTGTTCAGCTAGATCCGTTCCTGCTATTTACATTTAGTGCAGTGCGTCCTGCTCACAGTGTTCAGCTAGATCCGTTCCTGCTATTTACATTTAGTGCAGTCAGTGCGTCCTGCTCACAGTGTTCAGCTAGATCTGTTCCTGCTATTTACATTTAGTGCAGTGCGTCCTGCTCACAGTGTTCAGCTAGATCTGTTCCTGCTATTTACATTTAGTGCAGTGCGTCCTGCTCACAGTGTTCAGCTAGATCTGTTCCTGCTATTTACATTTAGTGCAGTCAGTGCGTCCTGCTCACAGTGTTCAGCTAGATCCGTTCCTGCTATTTACATTTAGTGCAGTCAGTGCGTCCTGCTCACAGTGTTCAGCTAGATCCGTTCCTGCTATTTACATTTAGTGCAGTGCGTCCTGCTCACAGTGTTCAGCTAGATCTGTTCCTGCTATTTACATTTAGTGCAGTCAGTGCATCCTGCTCACAGTGTTCAGCTAGATCCGTTCCTGCTATTTACATTTAGTGCAGTGCGTCCTGCTCACAGTGTTCAGCTAGATCTGTTCCTGCTATTTACATTTAGTGCAGTGCGTCCTGCTCACAGTGTTCAGCTAGATCCGTTCCTGCTATTTACATTTAGTGCAGTGCGTCCTGCTCACAGTGTTCAGCTAGATCTGTTCCTGCTATTTACATTTAGTGCAGTGCGTCCTGCTCACAGTGTTCAGCTAGATCTGTTCCTGCTATTTACATTTAGTGCAGTCAGTGCGTCCTGCTCACAGTGTTCAGCTAGATCCGTTCCTGCTATTTACATTTAGTGCAGTGCGTCCTGCTCACAGTGTTCAGCTAGATCTGTTCCTGCTATTTACATTTAGTGCAGTCAGTGCGTCCTGCTCACAGTGTTCAGCTAGATCCGTTCCTGCTATTTACATTTAGTGCAGTGCGTCCTGCTCACAGTGTTCAGCTAGATCTGTTCCTGCTATTTACATTTAGTGCAGTGCGTCCTGCTCACAGTGTTCAGCTAGATCCGTTCCTGCTATTTACATTTAGTGCAGTCAGTGCGTCCTGCTCACAGTGTTCAGCTAGATCCGTTCCTGCTATTTACATTTAGTGCAGTCAGTGCGTCCTGCTCACAGTGTTCAGCTAGATCCGTTCCTGCTATTTACATTTAGTGCAGTGCGTCCTGCTCACAGTGTTCAGCTAGATCCGTTCCTGCTATTTACATTTAGTGCAGTGCGTCCTGCTCACAGTGTTCAGCTAGATCCGTTCCTGCTATTTACATTTAGTGCAGTGCGTCCTGCTCACAGTGTTCAGCTAGATCCGTTCCTGCTATTTACATTTAGTGCAGTCAGTGCGTCCTGCTCACAGTGTTCAGCTAGATCTGTTCCTGCTATTTACATTTAGTGCAGTGCGTCCTGCTCACAGTGTTCAGCTAGATCTGTTCCTGCTATTTACATTTAGTGCAGTGCGTCCTGCTCACAGTGTTCAGCTAGATCTGTTCCTGCTATTTACATTTAGTGCAGTCAGTGCGTCCTGCTCACAGTGTTCAGCTAGATCCATTCCTGCTATTTACATTTAGTGCAGTGCATCCTGCTCACAGTGTTCAGCTAGATCTGTTCCTGCTATTTACATTTAGTGCAGTGCGTCCTGCTCACAGTGTTCAGCTAGATCCGTTCCTGCTATTTACATTTAGTGCAGTGCGTCCTGCTCACAGTGTTCAGCTAGATCTGTTCCTGCTATTTACATTTAGTGCAGTGCGTCCTGCTCACAGTGTTCAGCTAGATCTGTTCCTGCTATTTACATTTAGTGCAGTCAGTGCGTCCTGCTCACAGTGTTCAGCTAGATCCGTTCCTGCTATTTACATTTAGTGCAGTGCGTCCTGCTCACAGTGTTCAGCTAGATCTGTTCCTGCTATTTACATTTAGTGCAGTGCGTCCTGCTCACAGTGTTCAGCTAGATCCGTTCCTGCTATTTACATTTAGTGCAGTCAGTGCGTCCTGCTCACAGTGTTCAGCTAGATCCGTTCCTGCTATTTACATTTAGTGCAGTGCGTCCTGCTCACAGTGTTCAGCTAGATCCGTTCCTGTTATCTTCCTACTGACAGGCAGGCTTGTCTGGTTACAGTATATAAAGCTACCTGAAGAAAATTACAGGTGTTCTATCCCAGCTTAGTGCAGCTACAGGCCATTAGTATGTCTGGAAGGCCAATAAGGAGAGGCAGACAGTCACAAGCCAATAAGAGAGGGCAAGCAGGCTCTGTGTCTAGTGCTGGTCGTGGAGACGGTGCATCCTCATCAGCCCGTGGCCATGGGACACGCTTGGCCTTTTTTTCGGCAGCTGGCCGTGTTGAGCCGCAACATGCAGAAAACTTGGTCGAGTGGATGACCAAGCCGTCCTCATCCTCCTCATCCTCTCTCACCCATGCCCAGGGTGCTTTGTCTGGCAAAGCAGCGGCCTCTTCCCTCAGCTCAATGTCATCAGTGACTCCTTCCCTAGCTCCACCATGTCCTCATGAGGATTCCCTCGAACTGTTTGACCACAGTGTTGGGTACATGCTCCAGGAGGATGCCCAGCGTTTGGAAGGCTCTGATGATGATACTGAGCTCGATGAAGGCAGTAACATGAGCACGGACAGAGGGGGTGCCCAAGAAGGACAGCAATCTGGCAGTCATGCTCCCCCTGCTGCAGCATACTGCCAGGTTTGCTCCAGTGATGAGGAGGGAGGGGATGATGAGGTCACTGACTCAACGTGGGTGCCTGATAGGAGAGAGGAGGAGGAGGAGGAGGCGGCACATCACCAACGAGGCAGGATGCCCTCCAGGGGCCAGCCTAAGGGCAGCACATTGACTGCATCACACCCCAAAGCTCCACATGTGCAGGGCGCTGCAGTCTCTGCGCGTTATTCAAAAAGTTCTTTGGTGTGGGCCTTTTTTGAGACGAGTGCATCAGATCGCACCGCTGCTATTTGCAACATATGTCTCAAGCGTATCTCGCGTGGCCAAAACATCTCCCGCTTGGGTACCACATGCTTGACCAGACATATGTTGACCTGCCATGCAGTTCGTTGGCAAGCATATCTAAAAGACCCACACCAAAGAACAAAGAGGATCTCTCCTTGCTCCTCATCAGCTGAGATTTCCAACCCCACTAGACCTTCAGTCCTCTCTGAGACCTGCAGTGAGAGGAATGAAGGTGTAGAATTAGGTGTGTCACAGCCAAGTACTTGTGGGCAATCTGCTTTTGGTACACCGACGCCAGATTGTACCAGGCAAATTTCCCTGCCCCAGCTGCTGCACCGCCGAAAGAAGTTTGCTCCCAGCCATCCACATGCCCAGCGGTTGAATGCTAGCTTGGCAAAATTGCTAGCACTTCAACTGCTGCCTTTTCAGTTGGTAGACTCTGCCCCCTTCCGTGAGTTTGTGGAATGTGCGGTTCCTCAGTGGCAGGTACCCAAACGCCACTTTTTCTCACGGAAGGCGATTCCAGCTCTCTACCGGCATGTGGAAGGCAATGTCCATGCCTCGCTGGACAGGGCGGTCAGCGGTAAGGTGCATATTACCGCTGACTCATGGTCCAGCAGGCATGGACAGGGACGTTACTTAAGTTTCACGGCGCATTGGGTGACTCTGCTGGCAGCTGGGAAGGATGCAGGACAAGGTGCAGTAGTGTTGGAGGTTGTTCCGCCACCACGCCTCCAAAATGCTGATTGTGACACACCTCTCTCCTCCACCCCCTCCTCTTCTTCTTCCTCCATGGCCTCTTCCTCGGAACCAGCGGTGCTCCGTAGGCGTTCAAGGGGCTACGCAAGTACGCAGGCCAAAAGATGCCATGCGGTGCTTGAGCTGGTGTGCTTGGGGGACAGGAGCCACACTGGGGCAGAGGTTCTGTCAGCTCTGCAGGGGCAGGTTCAGAGGTGGTTGACGCCACGCCAACTTAAGGCAGGAATGGTGGTTTGCGACAATGGCACCAACCTCCTCTCTGCCCTCCGACAGGGACAACTGACCCATGTGCCCTGTTTGGCTCACGTCCTTAACTTGGTGGTGCAGCGGTTCTTGGGCAGGTACCCGGGCTTACAGGATGTCCTGAGGCAGGCCAGGAAAGTCTGTGTGCATTTCCGCCGGTCATATAATGCCAGTGCTCGGCTGACGGACCTCCAAAAGGAGTTTCACCTGCCCAAGAACCGCCTAATCTGTGACATGCCCACCAGGTGGAACTCGACATTGGCCATGCTGCAGCAGCTGCACACGCAGCAGAGGGCCATAAATGAGTACCTGTGCGACTATGGCACCAGGACAGGGTCAGGGGACCTTGTTTTTTTTTCCCCACGCCAGTGGGCCATGATCAGGGATGCATGCACTGTCCTGTCACCATTCGAGGAGGCCACGAGGATGGTGAGCACTGACAGTGCATGCATCAGTGACACTGTCCCCCTTGTCCACCTGTTGGAGCACACGCTGCGTGGAATAATGGACAGGGCACTTGAGGCAGAACAGAGGCAGGAAGAGGAGGACTTCCTTAGCTCTCAAGGCCCCCTTTATCCAGACAGTGTTCCTGCGTGCCCGCCGATCACACAGGAAGAGGACGAGGAGGAGGAGGAGGAGGAGGAGGAAGATTGTGTCAGTATGGAGGTGGAGCCTGGCACTCAGCATCAGCAGTCTTTAAGGGATCAGTCCCAAGGAACACATGGACTTGTACGTGGCTGGGAGGAGGTGGCTGCGGACGTTGTTGTCCTTAGTGACCCAGAGGACTCCGGACCGAATGCCTCAGCAAACCTACGCTGCATGGCCTCCCTGATCCTGCAAAGCCTGCGTAAGGATCCTCGTATTCGTGGTATCAAGGAGAAGGACCAATACTGGCTGGCAACCCTCCTTGATCCACGTTACAAGGGTAAGGTTGCGGACCTTATCTTGCCATCGCAGAGGGAGCAGAGGATGAAACATCTTCGGGAGGCCTTGCAGAAAGGTCTGTGCAACGCGTTCCCAGAGACTGGGAGGTTACAAACTCCTGTTTCTGGACAACGTGTTGCTGAGGCTTCGGTCAGTCAAAGAAGGAGCGGTGGAGAAGGTGGCCGTCTGACCGATGCGTTCAGACAATTTTTTGGTCCGCAGCCCCAAGGTATGATCGGTTCCAGCAACCATCGCCAGCGTCTGTTTTACATGGTGCAGGAATACCTAGGGGCAAGATCAGACTTGGACACCTTTCCCACCGAAAATCCTCTGGGTTACTGGGTCTTGAGGATGGATCACTGGCCAGAGCTTGCACAGTATGCAATTGAGCTACTGGCCTGTCCTGCATCCAGCGTTCTTTCGGAACGCACATTCAGTGCTGCTGGAGGCGTGGTAACCGATCACAGGGTGCGTCTGTCCACTGACTCGGTCGATCGGCTGACCTTCATAAAAATGAATCAGTCTTGGATCACCACCAGCTACCAAGCACCTGATGCTGATGTAACTGAATAATTTTTTTCAGATCCCTTCAAAGACTGCCTATGCTGATGCTGAGTGACTATCCCTGAGTAATTATCCTCTTCCTCCTCAATCATCATGCTGATAGCTTGTAAGAACATTTTTGGTTATGGGCGCCACCACCAGTGCCTAAGGCACAATTTTTCAGCCCCTGTATAACAGGGGCGTGTAATTACAATTTTTGATGTAATACTTTGCAGCAGGGCTCGTTCCTGCATTCCAACTAGAGTGTCTGTGAGGGGTTGCAGTGTTGTGGCACCAGCACCAGTGCCTAAGGCTCAATTTTTCTGCCCCTGTCTAACAGGGGCGTGTAATTACAATTTTTGATGCAATACTTTGCAGCAGGGCTCGTTCCTGCGTTCCAACTAGAGTGTCTGTGAGGGGTTGCAGTGTTGTGGCACCAGCACCAATGCCTAAGGCCCAATTTTTCTGCCCCTGTCTAACAGGGGCGTGTAATTACAATTTTTGATGCAATACTTTGCAGCAGGGCTCGTTCCTGCGTTCCAACTAGAGTGTCTGTGAGGGGTTGCAGTGTTGTGGCACCAGCACCAGTGCCTAAGGCCCAATTTTTCTGCCCCTGTCTAACAGGGGCGTGTAATTACAATTTTTGATGCAATACTTTGCAGCAGGGCTCGTTCCTGCGTTCCAACTAGAGTGTCTGTGAGGGGTTGCAGTGTTGTGGCACCAGCACCAGTGCCTAAGGCCCAATTTTTCTGCCCCTGTCTAACAGGGGCGTGTAATTACAATTTTTGATGCAATACTTTGCAGCAGGGCTCGTTCCTGCGTTCCAACTAGAGTGTCTGTGAGGGGTTGCAGTGTTGTGGCACCAGCACCAGTGCCTAAGGCCTAATTTTTCAGCTCCTGTTCAACAGGGGCATGTAATTACAATTCTTGATCTAATATTTCACAGCAGGGCCCTGTGAGGGCTTACAGTGTTTTGGCCACAGCAACACCTAAGGCCCAAATTTCTGCTGAGTATATAGGGCAGGACCCTACTTTCAAACATCTAACTTACAAACGACTCCTACTTGCAAACGGAAGGAGACAACAGGAAGTGAGATGAAATCTACCCCTAGGAAGGGAAATTCTCTCATGTAAGAGTTAATATGGGAAAACAATTTCTCCTTTCCACTGATGCTTTCCAATCCTTGTTCCACAAAAAAACCCAAATTTTCAAAAAACATTTTTCATTGGGACAAAAAAGTGAGGTGAAATCTTCTGAAGAGGAGGAAAGACGCAAAACAAATGTCACAGGGGTGATAACCCTTCCCTATGTTTTCCAAAAAGCTTAGAAAAGATTTTTTGGCTGGAGCTAAACACGTTAAAAATGTTCAAAATTACAAACAGATTCTACTTAACAACAAACCTACAGTCCCTGTCTTGTTTGCACCGCCTGTATACTGCTGTTCAGAGTATATAGGGACCTTTCCTTATTTTAATTTGGGTGCGGGGTTCCCCTTAATATCCATACAAGACCCAAAGGGCCTGGTAATGGACTGGGGGGTACCAATGCCGTTTGTCTCACTGATTTTCATCCATATTGCCAGGACCCGACATGACATTAAACCCGCAAGCAGTTTTAAATGAGATTTTTTCCTTTAAAAATGACATTTGGTGCAGGGACTGTTCTAAACATGGGAAACACGCGTCACTTTACAGGCATACTATAGACACCCCCCAGGTACGATATTTAAAGGAATATTTCACTTTTTTTTTTTACTTTAAGCATCATTAAAATCACTGCTCCCAAAAAAACGGCCGTTTTTAAAAGTTTTTTTTGCATTGATACATGTCCCCTGGGGTAGGACCCGGGTCCCCACACCCTTTTTAGGACAATACCATGCAAATTAGCCTTTAAAATGAGCACTTTTGATTTCGAACGTTCGAGTCCCATAGACGTCAATGGGGTTCTAACGTTCGTGCGAACTTGCGGTCCGTTCGCGGGTTCTGGTGCGAACCGAACCGGGGGGTGTTCGGCTCATCCCTAGTCCCCATCAGTGCCGCCTTATCTGTGCCTAGCAGTGCCGCCTTAACTGTGCCCATCAGTGCCACCTTAACTGTGCCTATCCGTGCCCATCAGTGCAGCCTATCAGTGCCCACCAGTGCCGCCTCATCAGCGCATATCAATGAAGGAGAAAAATTACCTGTTTGCAAAATTTTATAACAAACTATGAAACATGATTTTTTTCCCCCAAATTTTCCATCTTTTTTTGTTTGTTTAGCAAAAAATAAAAATCCCAGCTGTGATTAAATACCACCAAAAGAAAGCTCTATTTGTGGGAAAAAAAATTATAACAATTTCATTTGGGTACAGTGTTGTATGACCGCACAATTGTCATTCAAAGTGCGTCAGCGCTGAAAGCTGAAAATTGGTCTGGGCAGGAGGGGGGTTTAAGTGCCCAGTAAGCAAGTGGTTAAAGATATCCATACTCCCCGCAGCCACCACCAATTGTGGGAGAGAGTTCCACATCCTTATTGCCCTTATAGTGAAGGTTTAAGGTTAAACCGCTTCTCCTCCAGTCTCATTGAGTGGCCCCGTGTCCTTTTACACTCCCTAGGACTGAATAGTTTATTTCCTATGCTGGAATCACCCTTGAGATATTTGTAGATCGCTATCATGTCCCCCTCTCAAGTGTCTTTTCTCCAGCGACAATACATTTTGCGAGTTTATTACTCTGCTTATCTTTGTGTCATCTGCAAAGACTGAGAATGAAATAGTTTTCCCATACTCTGTATCGTTTATGAATATGTTGAATAGAATTGGTCCCAAGACAGAACCTTGGGGTACCCCACTCACCACTCCAGACCAGTCTGAGTACATGTTATTTATCACTACCCTTTGGACCTGTCCCCGTAACCAGTTTTTTACCCAAGCACAAACCCTATGGTCCAAGCCTGCAGACCTCAGCTTGTAAATTAGGCGTTTATGGGGGACTGTGTCAAATGCTTTTGCAAAGTCCAGATACACCACATCCACAGGCATCCCTCTATCTAGATGGCTGCTTACTTCCTCATAGAATGTTAGATTATTGGTCTGGTAGGAACGTCCTCTCATAAACCCATGCTGATTACCACTAATGATATTCTTCTCCTCAGTAAAGCTTTGGATATAATCCCTAATCATCCCCTCCAATAATTTACCCACTATTGATGTTAGGCTGACTGGCTTATAATTCCCAGGAATATGTCTCTGCCCTTTTTTGAATATTGGTACCACGTTGGCTTTTCTCCAATCAGCTGGTACCAATCCTGTCAGTATATTGTCCACAAAGATTAGGAACAATGGCCTGGCTATAACATAACTGAGTTCTCTGAGGACTCGCGGGTGTAAGCCACCTGGTCCTGGTGATTTATTTGAGTTAGGTTTTTTGAGTCTTTTGTTGACTCCGGCCTCTGTTAGCCATGTAGGTTAGTCAGATGAGGTGTTGATGAGGCTACTCGCATTACAGTTTAACCACCCAGGTCTAATTTTTACTTTACTATATTTATTGCACAATGGAATGCACTGTTTGATACATTTTTTAATATGTTCCTAAAGCATTCCAATTTCTCTTCTGTGTTCAATGATTCCAGAATTTGGTCCCAATTAATGTCATGTAATAACCATAGCTCAGGAAAATTGGCTCGTTTGCAATTTAGTGTTTTTGTATTACCCATATGCCTCCTTTTCCTGTGATTTATGGTAAACGTGATCATCCTATGATCGCTAGATCCCAAGTTGACGCGTATCCCCACATCTGAGATCAGACTTGGATCTTTCGTAATTAATAGATCTAACAGGGCATTCTTTCTAGTTGGGGAATCCACCATTTGGGACATGAAGTTTCCTATAAAACATTCATGAAGTGACGGGCCTTTAGTGTGTGAGCTGTTCCCTTTTGACCAGTCAATATTGGGATAATTGAGGTCCCCCATTATGATTACATTACCATGTTTCCCTGCCATTTCTAACTGAGATAGTAAATATAAACTGCTAAATATAAACTGATAAATACCTTTTCTCATCAGCAGCATATAGCAGTCTTATGACTTCTATTAGTGTCTGGTTAAAGCTTGTAGGAGAAGAAACCCAAACTGTGTGCAGGTAATATGAGAGTTCTACTGAAGACCATGCCACCCTCAATTTCCATATAATAAGGTCCAGATTGTGTATTTTTCACTTTTACCTTTCACACTGGAGGTGTTTTTCAAGCGCTTTAGCTCTAAAAAATAGCACCTGTAAAGCACCTGAAAAATGCCTCATCTGCAGTCCCAGTGTGAAAGCCAGAGTGCTTTCACACTGGGGCGCTGCGCTGGCAGGACGTTAAAGTAAAGTCCTGCAAGCAGCATCTTTGGAGTGCTTTAGGAGCGCTCCTAAAGCGCCCCTGCCCATTGAAATCAATGGGCAGTGCAGCCGAAGCGCCTGCAAAGCGCCTCGGCAGGGCCATTTTTAACCCTTTATTCGCCCGCTAGTGGGGCGCTTTTATCCCCCACTAGCACCTCTTAACCACTTAAGCCTCAGACCATTTGGCTGGCAAAAGACCAGAGCGTTTTTTGCGATTCGGCACTGCGTCGCTTTAACTGACAGTTGCGAGGTCATGCGACGTGGCTCCCAAACAAAATTGACGTCCTTTTTCCCCACAAATAGAGCTTTCTTTTGGTGGTAATTGATCACCTCTGCGGATTTTATTTTTTGCACTATAAATAAAAATAGCGACAATTTTGAAAAAAACACATTATTTTTTACTTATTTGCTATAATAAATATCCCCCAAAAATATACAAAAAAACTTTTTTTTCCCTCATACGTATACCTATTCTTCTACATATTTTTGGTAAAAAAATCGCAATAAGCGTTTATTGATTGGTTTACGCAAAAGTTATAGCGTCTACAAAATAGGGGATAGTTTCATGGCATTTTTATTATTATTTACTAGTAATAGCGGCGATCAGCGATTTTTATCCTGACTGCAACATTATGGTGGACAGATCAGACACTTTTGGCACTATTTTGGGACCATTCACATTTATACAACGATCAGTGCGATTAAAAATGCATTGATTACTGTGTAAATGTGACTGGCAATGAAGGGGTTAACCACTAGGTGGCGCTGTAGGGGTTAAGTGAGTCCTAGGGAGTGATTCTAACTGTGGGGGGGAGGGGCTATGTGTGACACGACACTGATCACTGATTACAGGGAGCTGTGATCAGTGTCCTGTCACTAAGCAGAACGGGGAAATGCTTGTTTACATCAGCATTTCCCCGTTCTTCCTCTCCGTGAGATGATCGCGGGTATCCTCACGGGCATCAAGTCCGCGGGACCTGCGATCACACTCACGGAGGTTACGGCGCGTACCTGCACCCGCAAAAACGCTTCTTAAAGGGCAACGTACAGGTATGTTAATCTGCCTGTATGTGCCCTTCTGCCGACGTATATCAATAGTAAAGCGCCGCTAGAACTAGCGGCGCTTTAGCGCTAACGTGGCCGCACTGTCAGTGTGAAAGGGCTCTAAAAACCTTTTTATTTTACTCTTGCTTTGGTTTTGTAATATCCTTTCTGTAGGAAGAAATGGCTAGCTGAAGTATATTACATTTTTGTTCTTGTATTTAGATATGCTTTAAGATTAGATGATAAAAATTTACTAACAAGGAGAAAATAAATTCCTTATTTTAGACCAAAGCTATTTGAATCATTATTTGATGGTTCTCCTCATAGAAAGTTTGTTTGATCCCCGCCCTTAAATGCACCTGACCTGGCACTTGTGGTTATTTAGTAATGCTATTTAGACACCAAAATGTCATTTACCATGAGAAATCAGACCATTTAATTAACAGCACACTCAAGATTATTTATGATACCTGCATCTACTATCACAATTTAAAAAAATTTGGGGCGGCATGAAGAATGGTCAACCCATAGGAGTTGATTTACTAAATGAAAATCCACTTTTCACTACAAGTGCACTTGGAAGTGCAGTCGCTGTAGATCTGAGGGGGACATGCAAGGAAAATAAAAAACAGCATGATTGGATGATAAAATCAGCAGAGCTTCCCCTCACTTCGATCTTCCCCTCAGATCTAGAGCAACTGCACTTCCAAGTGCACTTGTAGTGCAAAGTGGATTTGCCTTTAGTAAATAAACACCATAGCTTTTGCAAGAAAGTTTTGTATTACCTCTTGGATATTGGAAGTGAGGATCATCATGCACGCTTACCAAGTTGAGTAATTTAGTGTGGACATTCTTTAGTTGTTTTATTTTTTTGAACTTACAAGACTATAACTTAAAATTCGGAAGATATTTAAATCTTTTAGTGGGTCAGCAATGAACCCAGTATGATATTCTTATCAGAAACTTTAGATTAATTTATTAATCTCAGTGCTTTAAAAATGTACAGTACTCCATGATTATTTTGAGGATATCAAAGTATTTTTTACGCTTATGGTACTTTCTAAAACTTTCCAAAGACTCCACCTATTAGGCAAAAATGGTAATACCTCAAAATCTCTTTGCTTATCTTTAAAGAAGGTGTTCCCATGGAGAACCAAGAATTCATTTGTACATGTTTATTGTATAAAAATCGAAAGCGGTATAAAACCCAAAACCAAAAATGGAACATATTGCAGCTTACTAATCATTAGATGTAGACACTAGTTTTATTTTTTAGGCTTTTTTCCTTCTGTTTTCATCTGGTAATCTGGCCAGTAACACACCTCCCATATTAAAGGAGCCCCCACTCTGGATGAAGAAGCAACAGACATACTTTTGGACAGAAACATTGTCAGTCTGGAGGGAGGGGAGTGTTAGATGCACTAGCAGATTTAGAGGCTCTAACCAATGAAGCCAAACTCCAGCTAATACTTTTTAAAGTGGTAGTAAAGCTTAATTTTTTTTTTTTAATTAAAATAACAAACATGTTATAGTTACCTGCTCTGTGTAATGGTTTTGCACAGAGCAGCCAAGATCCTCCTCTTCTCAGCCCCCCTGCTGGGGCTCCTGGCTTCTCCCTCCCGCTAAGTGCCCCCATAGCAAGCCGCTTCCTATGAGGGCACTTGTGCGTGATCGCTCCTGAGCCCAGCCCCCCCCACTCCTTCGTCACATGCAGTGATTGACAACAGGAGCCAGTGGCTCCTGCTGCTGTATCTGACCAATGTGGACGGGGAGAACCAAAAGTGCCTCGGCTCTCATGCACACCACTGGATCGAGATCAGGTATGTATTTAGGGACTGCTTCGGGAAAAGCTGCATGCAGAAGGTTTTTTTTTTTTACCTTACTGCATAGAATGCAGTATAGTAAAAAAAAACCTTCTGCCTTTACAACCACTAAGCAGTTACAGCAGCAGTTTTTGTTCTTTTGGGATAAAGGTTTTCCTACATGAATAAAAACTGATCAGTTTAAGCACCTCTGTAAGTGTTAAATTGATACTAAACACACACAGGGCAGAGATTTACTAAAACTGGTGCACTCACAATCCAGTGCACCTGTGCATGGTAGCCAATCAGCTTCTAACGTCAGCCTGCTCAGTTAGTCTCGGTTCACACAGGGGCGTCACGACTTGCAGGTCGACTCACCGAGGCGACCTGCACACGACTTCAGCGGCGACTTGCAAAAGGACTTCTGTATAGAAGTCAATGCAAGTCGCCTGAAGTCACCCCAAAAATACTACAAGAACCTCTTTCTAAGTCGGAGCGACTTGCGGTGCTCCTATTAGAACCATTCCGTAGTACAGAATGGGACGCGACTTGTCAGGCGGCTAAGTCGCCTGACAAGTCGCCCCTGTGTGAACCGGGGCTTAGGCTTTGACGATAAAACTTGGCAGCTGATAGGTTTCTATTCAGAGAAACCTGATTTTGCACGCTCCAGTTTTAGTAAATAACCCTCACTGTTTCATTTACATTGTCCCTTCTAGATCTGTATATGAATAATAGCACTGTAATTATTTTAATTAAAAAAATCTAAGGAGCTTTTTTATAATTAATATACAGCTGTCACATGCCCCAGAGCTCTTTCCCAGTCTGTCTGCAGGGAAACATAAGCAGGGGGAGCTTCTAGTTCTCTGCTACTGGTCACATGTTAAACAAAAACAGCCTTTGGAATACAGAGTAAAAATAAATAAATAATATCAATAAATGTTCAATTTTTAAATTGTCATGCACATATATCTTTAAAATCAACTCTTTATTATTTTTTGGCAATAACATTGTCTGGGACAGATTTCTGCCAATGCCAGTCACAGGCTGTGTCACGCCCTTCCAGCCTGTGTCTTAGAATAAGAGGAAGGTGAAGCCTCGGGCACGGCAGCCCATTCACTTGAATGGGCTGCTGTGCCAAGTGAACTGCAGAAAAAAAGGTGCATGCAGCTTTTTTAAAACATGTCTGCAGGGAAACCACATGGTCTTTTTGACCATGGAGCTTTCCTGCAGTTCCTGCACCCTCGATTGTGCTGCAGGCTGAGATACATTGGGGGCCATTCAGAATTAACGTCAGTCCTGCGCGTCACAAGAGCAGCGCAATTTGGCTTCTGGTGGTTGCGGGTATGGCAATCGATGCATGGAGTGGGCTGGTGTAAACCTAGCGTTAATATCCCACAACCATTGTGTTTAGCTAGCTAGTGGGCATGGAGGAGGGGGTAGGGAGTGGGCTGTCATTTACCACTGTGTACACGCCCACATGTGTAACTATATAGTCACATGGGCTGCTCAAATGTGATAGGCAGGAAATGCTCAGCATAGAAACACGCTGAAAACTGAGCATGTGCAGAGTTGCCAACACTGTTCTGCAAAATCCCTAGCTGAATTGGAGACTTGGACAGAAAGGGGAGATAGGGAACAGCGGGATCAACCAGGTTTTTTGCAGAATACAGAAAACGAATCCTATAGTAACTAAGTGAGTATGAACAGCATGTAATACAGCATTTATTGATAGCTTTGTATGATGAGGGTATGAGGGTTTAGTGACACTTTAAATGGTTTGTCTCAGCCCTGTATTGGCTACATCTTCAGGACAGCTTGTTCCGTTGAAAGACAACAGGCTTACTGGTAGGATTACCAGGTGAAGTAGAGCCAGTAATAATTGGTAGGCTGGAATGCAATAAATGTTTGCTTTTGGGTTTATTACTGCTTTAAGTCCTAATTTATCCTATAATGAAATGCAGACACTCTGCACTTGTTTACCAAGGTGCCTGCATTGTATTATGAAACTTAGGGCATTAGTTTCACTTGCCAACTTTGCAAAAGTTTCTTACAAGGATCTGTGTGGGAGCTCTTGGGTGACCTTGACCTTCACTAAATATAGGGTAGTAGGATGAGCTGGTACTAGTAGTGGTGGCTATCAACATATTAGATTAATGTATGTATTATGGTTTAGGTTACTTTACCTCAAAACTGTTTACTTAAGCTAGGTACTACATTTTTTAAAAGCCTGGAACAGGCATGCTGTTCATGTAGCCACCCTGTGTTCTTTTATCACTTTAAATCACATTGGCACCTGTGGCACTGTCATACTTCTTTTTGAGTAGCATTATCTATACTGTAAGTCCAGTCTTTATATTAGACCCACCATCACCCATTTCCACTCCAAATCCTTTAGTTGCCCCAAAAATCCTGAATTTGCAAGCAGTCTCTATACATAAGCTGGTTTCCAATGAAGAAGTCTCAAACAAGAAACTAAAGTGTTGTGAAATGATTACCCGCATGTATATGTGCTGTGTTGAAAGCGTACTGTACATCATGGTCAAATTTTGAAATCTCCTAACTTTAAAATTAAACCATACAACAGTTTAATGTCGCCTTTCTCAACCTTCTCAACATAGAGGAACCCTTGAAATAACATTCCAGGGAACCCCTGCCAAAAATGACCATGTCTAAAACTCATGATACGTTAGAGTGATGGTCAGTGGAAAGAATGCTCCTTATACTTGTGGTCATTGAGAAGAATTACCCCTTACAGACATCTAAAAAGATCAATGGTGTCAGTGGGAACTTATTTGAAAAGCGGAAATTGCTCATTGCTCAAGGGACTCCTAATCAGGGCCATCTTAATGCATGGGCATCCCTGGGCACAGGGGCCCAGGTGCATGGGGGCCCCATGATAATATTGCACTACATCACACTTGCCAACTGTCCCGGATTTGCTGGGACGATCATGGTTTTTACTAAGCTAGAGGGGATGGCTATGTCCCGAAAGCATCCTGAAACCTGTGTCCTCCTAAATCCATGACTGCACCCTTTGTGTTGATTAGTCTTTAATTTATGGCATGTTTTTCTAATTGTTTAAAATCTAATTTATTGGAAGTATTAATAAATATATGTTTAATTCTATCCACTATTTATACTTTAATTCTTGAGAGTAGGTGCATAAATTGAGGCAGGCTGAGAGGGGCCCCAGCACATTATTTTGCCCAGGGGCCCATGATGCTATTAAGGCTGCCCATCTCCTAACAACCAGTGGACGAACCCTAGGGTTCCATGGAACCCTGGTTTAATTTGTACTATGACATAAGTGCAGAACATACTGTGTGAATCAACACCCCTCTATCATAAAAGGAATCTAACATCATGTCAGTTTTTTTAAAGTTCAATATCCTATGACGTTTTAATGGAAGACACAGTGCTTATGCATAATTCATGCATACAGCTATACATTAAAATCCACAAGCAGCATAAAGGTAATCATAATGCAAAAGAAAAAGTCTACTAATATAATCCATCGACTTTTATAATTGACCATGTTCAGCTTTGATTAGTACTAGTCGCTAGACATAAATTTTCCAAACATTAAACATTCACGACCTCTCATTAAACGGTCTGCACGTGCCCTGAGCACTGCCAAATTCCGTACTTCATTCACAAACACTTTTACACGACTCCCTCAATCCAACGTAGAGGCCCCCTTTAACCCCCTCACTGCCTGCTCACCTGCAAGCAGTTAAACTCCCACAACTCCAATATTCACGACGTTCCCTGTGAGAGAAAAAAAAAAGCCTGAGATATGTAGCGGAAGCCTTTCGAGAACATTACGACTGCGGATGACTCTTATCTGGTGGCTTTTCATGCAATATAAAGAAGAACAAGCTTGTACTTTCCTTCTGAAGAATAAATAATTGAAGAGGAGGCATCAATAATTACTGCATGGGAGATACATAAAATCTATTTTTATATCACCAAATAATCCGAAGAACTAATACAATGGAGCGGAGTTGGAGACCTGAACATTTGCATGTTATAATACAGCAAGCATCCACCTCCACCTATTAGGAAAGGCAATGGAAACCCTGAATGTTGTTTATAGCTTTAGACCTGAGCATTTTCAACCTGGTCTGCATTGATTTCATTCAGGATTTGTAGAAAACCTGCACTTTCCACCCAAGTGCCAGTGATACCAGCTTTTACCGAAGCCCTATTACTCTTAAAAGAGCAATTTAGTTGCTTGCACGGCTATTAGGATCAGGATCAGCCAAGCTTTGAGCTGTCAGGACAACCGCCTCTCTCGTCGGTTTTGGACCAAGCCTGGCAATATTTTCTCTCTATCCTCCTTGCTGGACACAGTCATTATAGTTTTTATATTTGTCAATCAATCTCTCAGTGGAAACAATAGCAGGATATTCTTCTGAACATAAGCAAAGTGGAGAGACACAGAGAGAGAGAGAGAGAGAGTGTGTGAGAGAGAGAGAGGGGGATATGTGCATTTGCCTGTGTGAACTAGCAGCACAGTGCTCTCAGCATCCTTGCTCTGTATGTTGATGAAGCAGGAGGATTGAAGAAATGTGCTTTTTCCTCAGGGCTACATCTCTGAGATATTGCTTCTACATCCAGCTATGGCAAAGCCACTGTGTGCTCTGATTCTTCAGTGATTAATGACTTCTTGCTGAGAAAGAACAGAGGGGGGAACATAAAGGTATACCGTGGAGTCAAAGGAGATGTTAGCAATGGTGTGAAATGATCATCCGGACATGTTATCTTCATTGAGAAGCAGGAATATCACCCCTGAACTTATTCTCCTCTTCACCTTGCTCTTCCATGGTGGATCTCTAAGCAAGGTTAGCAGAACCAAAGGCAAAAACTGGAAAGGAGGTAAGTCACCAAAACTTTCCTACTTCCCGTCCTGGTACCTGGATGTTCCTACGTTCTACTGATGGCCATTTCCAGGCATCCCTGGAGTTCTGGAACTTTTTTAAGTGGTTGGCCCGGTGTGTTGGCATTTTTTGGCTTAACTCTCAACGAGACGGCTCTTCGGAGTTCACAAGTGCATGCGACGTGTAAGCCTCGCTGTTTGTGTCCTACGCCTGCCATTTTTTAAAGCCATTAAGGAGATTTGAGGCCCGCCGCGCAGATTGATTCGCAGCGCGTTGCTTTTTAGCTGCCCTTTAAATGTTAACAAATAAAAAGTTGGCCGTGAATTAGAACTTTTTTTTTTTTAGAAATTCTGTGTATTGTCATTTAGGAGAGCTGTGAATTGTGAATGCCGACAGCAAGATTAATATTCTGCCGCTGATGTGATTATAGAGGTAAATTAAATTGACCTTATTAAAAGAATTGCTTATAGAGAAGGGGATGGCAAATGCTTTGTAATATTAGGATCACAGTCAGCTTAAGTTTGGCTTAAATGAGCAGTAGCTGAAGGATGACATTAGATGGCTAGCGAATGGCAGATCACAAAGTTTTGTTTGTCCAGCTTAACCCGTTGTGGTACCATTGCCATGATTTACAAACATGATGAATTTGTGATGATATTTACAGGTTTTGGAGATTTGTACCTGGAAAACTTTTTGTCCCTCCAAATCCTCAATTTGCATTATTTAATTTATTATCTGTCCCTGTTATTTAATTGGTATGCTTACATATTACTGTCTATTATTAGAATTTTTAACCTTTAAAGTGAAATTAAGCCCAAAACCAAACATGTATTATATTGCAGCTTACCAACCCTTAGATAGGATGACTGCATAGGTGTGCACAGGGGGTGTGCCAGGTGTGCCTGGGCACACCCTAATCACTTTGTGCGTTTCCGATTCCCCTTTTTTTTCCCACCCGGTGATCTGGCCAGTAACACACTTCTTGTATTGGAGTGCACCCACTCTGGATGAAGGATCACAGCGGGCACCTGTGGACAGCAGCATTGTCAGTCCGGGCGGGAGTGTTGGATGCAGTAGCAGATTTAGATACACTAAACAAATTGAAGCCAAACTCCAGCTCACAATTTATAAGCTGTTACAGCAGTTTTATTTCCTATTGGGGTCAAGGTTTTGCATAAACAAACACAAGCTGATCATTGTAAGTGTCCCTGTCACTGTTAAATGGTTTGTCTCAACACTATACCTGCTACATCTGCAAGATAGCATGTTCTGTTGAAAAACAACAGACTTACTGGCCAGAGCATCAAGTGAAAATAAAGGAAAGACAATCTAAAAAAGAAAACTAATGCAGACTTCACATCTAATTATTGGTAAGCTGCAATATAATAGATGTTTGCTTTTGGATTTAATACCGCTAAAAGTTGTAATAATCAATAGAATTGATTTACTAAGGCTGGAGGGTGCAAAATCTGGTGCAGCTCTGCATAGAAACCAATCAACTTCCAGCTCAACTGAAAAAGCTGAAGTTAGAAGCTGATTGGCTACCATGCACAGCTACACCATATGTTGCACTCTCCAGTTTTAGTAAATGAACCACTATGTCTATGATCAATAAACAGCACTTGGGCAACAGGCAGTTGGATAATAAAGACGTGCTTCTACCAGTCAGCCAGTGATTGGGTTGATGTTAAAAGGTAATGGGGTAGATTTACTAAAACTGGTGCACACAGAATCTGGTGCAGACGTGCATGGTGGCCAATCAGCTTCCAGGTTTTATTGCCAAAGCTTCATTGAACAAGCTAAAATAGCTTGCTCAATGAAGCTTTGGCAATAAAACCTGCAAGCTGATTGGTTTCTATGCAGAGTTGCACCAGATTTTGAACTTTCCAGCTTTAGTAAATAACCCCCAATGTGTTCTTGCTGTGGCCATTTTTAATAATTAGCAGCATTGTCAATGAATAGAAAAAATGTAAAGATCCAGACTCGCAGGGTTGATTTACCAAAACTGGAGAATGCAACATCTGGTAAAGCTCTGCATGGTAGCCAATCAGCTTCTAACTTCAGCTTGTTCAATTAAGCTATGACAAAAAAAACTAGAAGCTGATTCTATGCAGAGCTGCACCAGATTTTGCACTTCCACTCAGTTAAATT
Source organism: Lithobates septentrionalis (assembly GCA_037952835.1). Taxonomy (NCBI): domain Eukaryota; kingdom Metazoa; phylum Chordata; class Amphibia; order Anura; family Ranidae; genus Lithobates; species Lithobates septentrionalis. The sequence goes on along the minus strand of JBBDGP010000489.1, from coordinate 1,494,124 downwards.
AGCTGATTTTCCACTGTTGATTGCTTGGCAATGGAGGAGATTTTTATATTGATTCAGTCTGCTACACAAAAGTTTGATCTAGCATCCCAAGTGACAGGTTCACTTTAAGAGGCATATGAAAAATTCAGAGAGGAGCATTTTCTAATTGAGTTTTGTAAATACGCCTAGATAGAATGAATGCCCTGCTGTTCTGCGAGACACCAGTGCTTGCTCAGGTCCACTTTTTTTTATTAGCAAAGGATCCCTTAAAACAATTTTCTGCTGTTGGCAGCTATACAAGCATTGGCATCCACTGAGGTTAAAGGGGATATGGATTATTCCTGGTGCCCAAGTGGCAACCTTTATTGCACAATAGAATCACTGACGGTGTGTTTTCTTTATTATATTCCTGCAGATAATCAAAGTCATTTGGTAGTAATGTCCTTTTGTCAGCGAGAGGCATTTTAATCACAGCTGTTATCGTGGTGTGTGCTGTTTTCTTCTTCCCACTGCTCTGTGTTGTGATATGAGGTTAACGAGAAGCATCGACATAAAAAAAAAAAAAAAAAGAAGTTTAAATAATTTATAGTAACATCCCAGCGGCAGCAGCAGCCACTCAGCTCATCCTTGCTGGGTTTCCTTTGTTGCATTAGGGCTCTGCAAATCTTTTTACCTACAGTACTTGCGTGGAAAACTTCCAAGAGCCACTTAGCCTGTGCTGCCAGGGCAAAGGGATAATAAGTGCAATAAAATGTCAGACCTGAGAGTGGCTTGATAGGCTGGAAAGTTCCAATTTTACAACAGTACATAAACAAATGAACACATTATCTGTGAAGCTGTACAGGGTTTATGTGTGCTTTATATTTTGGTTTAAACGCCTGCTAAGCTGCGATTGTTCAGATGGTATTGTTTGATGTGATAGGTTACTTGTTTGGTGTAGAGCGGGAAGGAATCCTGAGCAAAAATAATAAAGGAGCACCTGTTACTCATACATGATGGAGTCATCTATACTGCAGGCAAACTGAAGCTTCGTAGTAACTGTACAAACTCACAATTATTTCAAGTGTTTCTATGATCAAAATGAAATATCATACACTATGTTACCAAAGGTATTGGAACGCCTGCCTTTACACGCACATGAACTTTAATGGCATCCCAGTCTTAGTCTGTAGGGTTCAATATTGAGTTGGCCCACCCTTTGCAGCTATAACAGCTTTAACTCCTCTGGGAAGGCTGTCCATAAGGTTTATTAGTGTGTCTATGGGGATGTTTGACCATTCTTCCAGAAGCGCATTTGTGAGGTTAGGCACTGATGTGGACAAGAAGATTGGGCATGCAGTCTCCGCTCCAATTCATCCCAAAGCTGTTCTATTGGGTTGAGGTCAGGACTGCAGGCCAGTCAGGTTCCTCCACCCCAAACTCGCTCATCCATGTCTTTGTGGACCTTGTGGAACTGGAAGGGGCCATTCCCAAACTGTTCCTACAAAGTTGGGAGCATGAAAATGTCCAAAATGTCTTTGTAAGCTGACGCCTTAAGAGTTCCCGTCACTGGGACTATGGGGCCAAGCCCAACCCCTTAAAAACAACCCCACACCATAATCCCCTCTCCACCAAATGATTTGGACCGGTGCATAAAGCAAAGTCCATAAAAACATGGATAAATGAGTTTGGGGGGTTGGAACTTGCCCTCAACCTGACAGAACACCTTTTGGGATAAATTAGAGCAGAGACTGCAAGCCAGGCCTTATCGTCTACATCAGTGCCTGACCTCACAAATGCGCTTCTGGAAGAATGGTCAAACATTCTCAAAGACACACTCCTAAACCATATGGACAGCTTTCCCAGAGGAGTTGAAGCTGTTATAGCTGCAAAGGGTGGGCCAACTCAATATTGAATCCTACGGACTAAGACTGGGATGCCAATAAAGTTCATGTGCGTGTAAAGGCAGGTGTAACAATACTAGTTTTGGTAATATTCATTTCCACACATCAATTGTTTCTAGCCTACTCCTATTTATCGATCTTGAAGTTTGTACATGGACATTGTGAAGATCCTCACACATTTCCTTTTTTGAATTCCATTTATTCATTTTATGCGATTTTTATTTTAATCCTCCCTTCATTGGCGCACTTTTATACTGTGTCTTCTACTTTGGGCACTTGTGGCCAGCAGTTAAGATGGCACTGCCGATGTAGCTATTTCTGATATGCGTGATGTTACATCTTTCCACCTCATCCCTAAACAATGTCACCTATGACAAAATGCATAGGGTGGGGCCTACGATGGTGATATCACCACGCCTGTTGGATCTGATTGGTTAGTTGGATTTGTGCCCGGAGTGGAGCTCGTAGGAATGCCTTTTGCATTGTGTGGAAGTTTGCTGAGCCGTTTATACTTCATAATTCTGTGAGTGCAATACTTACCTTGTTATTACAGTTTTTTATTACCTTACTACACTATGAGAGAGCTATTATATAGGTGCTGAGAGGAGGCGGAGTCAGTACAGGAATCACGGCTTGCAGGCAGCAATGTACCATGTGATATGTAGTCCTTAGAAATTGAAAGTAAACAGAAGAGGAGAAGCTGCAAAGTCTGGCCAGCAGACACGCAGAACTTAAAACTAGAAAGAAGTACTTTCAAGTAAACTTATATGGGATTATTAAAGATAACTATTGTTTGTATTGTATTACAATCCTGATGTGATAATATGAAAAAAGTGTATGCTGTGATCATTGAACTCCTCCTCTAAGCCTATGATAAAAAGTTATACAGAGTATTGGTAACTGTAAGCGCAAACACACAAGTCCATATATAACAGGAGATATAAAGGGCTGAGCAACTTAGTCCATAGGGGACAGGCTGGAAGTTCAAGGGTTAAGTGATAACCGGTAATGTAATGGTTAAAGTAGGCTGGTAGGCTAGGCAGCTGCTGTCCTCAGAGAGCTGGCTCTGTGATGGATGAGAGAGGGGTAGAGAAGGAAGTGCCACCTGAGTGTAGTATTAACAAATGATGTTTAATGACACCAGGTAAAAACACACTTACAGGATAAAAACATATAAAAGGCTCATCTGTATAGGTATGTGGTCCTCGGCGTTCCCTCTGATCCTGTGGTGGTGATGCTGCAGGGATGCTGGGCTGCAGAAGGTGGATTACCAGCCGGGAGCTCCTTCTGTGGCCATCAGGAAAAGACTAGGGGCCGGCGTGGAGCGCACAAGGAGCGTGCATGACGTCTCAGGTCGTCTGTCTGCTTCTGGGTTCGGTATCCAGGGGAGGGATTGTATAGGGGGGGGGGCTAGCAGGGAGGTTGAGAGAAGGCTACGCGCTCGGAGCCACTGCTCCTTCAATAGGCCTAATAGGGAGGTGTCCGCAATGTGCTTTTATATGGCAGTGCTGTGGGATAACAGGTCCCAGCGTCTATCACAAGAAAGCACAGTGCCACCTGTGGGCGGGAGGAGAACTACAAGGAAACATAATATACACAGAGAAAAAAAACAAAAAAACAGGAGGTTATATAATAGTCAGTGTCATGGAAACATATATATGAAGAAGTGCATGGTAGTAAACATGGAGACAATAATATTAACAATAGTAAAAATGGGAGTAACAATGGGGGCAAAAGATGGAGGTAAGTATAAAAATATATATACATATATATACATATACACACACACACACACACACATACATATATACCCTGTTTCCCCGAAAATAAGACCTAGCGTGATTGTCAGTGATGGCTGCAATATAAACCCTACCCCCCAAATAAGCCCTACCCTGTTTCCCCAAAAATAAGCCCTACCCTGAAAAGAAGACCTACAAGGACTTTAACTAGGGCTTATTTGGAGGGTAGGGCTTATATTGCAGCCATCATTGACAATCACGCTAGGTCTTATTTTTGGGGAAACAGGGTATATACATATATATATATACATACATACATACATATATGCAAGTATAAAAGCATAACATAATAATAATTCCCATGGTGATGATACAAAAGAACCCGAAAATGCAACGGTAAAGATAAAAAAAAATATAACACATACATATATATATATATATATATATATATATATAAAATTAAAATAAATAAATAAATAAGTAGAGAAAGGCAAAAAAATGGTGAAAAAATTATGGTATAAGAAGTGGACATGGATAAAGCACGCGTATTGGGAAAACACAAGAAACAGGGAAGCACGTATCTGTGCAGGGTTCTTAAAGATATATATATTGTAGCAAGGCTACATCTGTAGGGGTGGTCTCATGAGGAAACGGGGTGGCTTAAAGTAGTGTGTGCACCTCAATATCCTCGTTCAACCCCCCAGGTGCTAAAGTGCCCAAAGAGTAGATGCAATAAGTTTCTTGCTGGCAAAGACGTTTATACCGCTCAGCGGCAGGGTTTTTGGCCGGGATTGATTCAATGACCCACACACTGAGGCCAGCTGTAGATCGGCCGTGGTGAGTCAGGAAGTGTTTAGGGACGCTGTGGTGGTCACGGCCTTTTTCGATAAAGCGCCGGTGCTCCCCAAAGCGTGCCCTTAGGGCTCTGATGGTTCTGCCGACATATATTAGGCCACAGGGGCAGGTGAGGCAGTATATAACAAAGTCAGTTGAACAGTTGTAGAATTCTTTTAGGGTATAGTTTTTTCCTTTGACAGTGAAGGTTTTCTGACCGTGTTGTATGAACTGGCAGGTTAAGCAGAGGGTTTTTTTGCATTGATACATCCCTCTGAGGGGTATCAGTGAGTGGTGATAAGGTGGGTTGGGTAGGCTTAATTCTACTGGGTGCAATTTTACTCTTAATGTTTCTGGATGTTCTATATGCCACTTTAGGTTTGGTATCAACTGTGGTTCTGAGATGAGGGTCTTCCAACAGAATAGGCCAGTGTGAAGCCAGGATCTTCTCCATTTTCTTGTATTTGTCATGAAATTGCGTGATGAAGCGGGTAGGTTGTTTACCAGTGGTAGGAGGACGGTTGGGGCCTGGGGATAGACTACGGTAATGATGGAAGGCCGCGTCTATAAGTGGGGTGGGGTATCCTTTGTCTAGGAATTTTTTTGACAGAAGTTGTCCATGGGTGTCATAGTCTGAGTTACATTGCAGGGCGTGGTCTGGACATGGCCGGATAGAGATGTGTGTTTGCTGAGCTCCCCACCATCTCCTATCCACCCCACGCTCTGGGCCCTTGATCGAACGATCACACCAGACCCCGGGATGTTATCTGTAGGTTGCATCATTACACCCACAAGGAGAACATCATCTGGAATGCCTGGGAAGTAGGAGACCTGGAATTTGACGGAGCCCCAATTAAAATCCTTCCAGACCTCTCCAGAGCTATGTTGTAGCACCGGCCATGCTCCGACCGCTCCTAGATCTGGCCAGGCGGCTGGATTTCACGTACCGATGGGGTTTCCCCCTTTCAGTCACATTCAGGAAGCATCAACGGTCATTTACCCACAGAGCACCGGAATCCCTCCCAGCCCTATTCACTTTCCTGGAGACTAATCCAATTGAAGTCCCAAACTGGCTAACCTTCCTCCCAAGACCTGGTTTGGATGGGAGTTAAGATTAGTCAGTTAGGATAAGATAAGGGCTCAGGACAGTTCTTTTTAAAACCTGTATTCAGCACTTAAAAATCCAGAAGAAGAACTACTATTGATGAATTGGGTATCCAAAAGCATTGAGGCAGAATGTCCGTATAGCAGGTCCACAGTGTTCACTAGTAAACATCTTGCACACCATGTATTTATCTCTATATATACCACTTCTAGAATCCAGAGGGTCAAACTAAATTTTTGCTATGAGGCCCCATGGTTTGTAGTTATACCCCTACATTATATATATTAGTTTGCATACCCCTGGTCAAATCAAATGTTTTGTTTATTTTATACATAAGTTATAATAACTTTTCAGGTAAGAAAGATATTTAAGGCATATTTAAATATTTACTATTTGTTTTTCATATATATATATATATATATAATATATATATATATATATATATATATATATATATATATATATATATATATATATATATATATATATAAAAATTTCGACACGTGGAAAAAGCTTAGTTTGTCTTATACATTATCTAGTAACGCCCTCTGCAGAAATCACGCTAATTATTTTATGTAGACAGCTGTCCATGTATGAATGTTTGTCCACACTTCCTTCCAGTAATTAATTGATAATAATTGTATTCAGTAAATAAGTACCCACTGTAAATGTAATTTTTTCCAGTAGTATTCAGTTTCATTTAGAAAAAGACCAACATGTAACTTTGCAATAGCTGGTCAAACGTTCGCACATTTCCATATGTGCCACTTGTAAGTTACTTTCACAACTATCAGACATTCTCTCTGAAGCAGAAGAAGGAGCATAGTGTCACGGATCACGGATAATATATACAGAGCAGCGATCAACGGGATCTGTTTAGACAGGTTAGTAAGAAGAATATGGCTGTGTTTCTGCACTTTGTACATTCCTAATGCATCTTCTATTTCTTTTTATAAACACTATGTAAAGAGTAACTTTGCTCTCTCAATCAACATTATGCTGCTAGTATTAGTAAATAGATAGGAAAGTATATCATATTTACTTTTTTTAAACTTTTTTTTTTAATTTCTTTAGTTACTTCCTGGTTTCTGGTCTAGGCAAATTATGTCATACATCCCAGGAGTCTTCAGGAGGGGAGGAGGGATTTTCTCAGCTTTTTACAGTATAAGACTTTTTTGTGCAGACTCTTGCACTATATTAGTGCAAATATTATTCATGACAACAGTTTATGGAAGGTAGTTTTCTGTTCCAGGGTGACTGTGCACAAAGCCAGCTCCTTAAAGCAGATGTCCGCCCACCCCACGAAAAATCAAAAGTCAGCAGCTACAAATATTACAGCTGCTGACTTTTAATACATGGACACTTACCTGTCCAAGGTGCCCGCGATGTCGGCACTGCAGCTGATCTTCGGATTGGTTGTCAGGTGCAGCCACCGCCATTGCCGGTAAGGGAACTCGGCAGTTCAACCTTTCGGCTTCACGCCCGGTTCCTCACTGCACATGTTCAAAGCACGCTGCGCATTCCTATTGGTCCGGCGGCAGAGAAAAGAGGAGGGGGCCAGACTTCTGATGTACCTCGCAGTGGCGAGGTCCGACAGACGTTAGGAAGAAGACCTGTCAAAAACAAGTCCCCATCCCCCCCTTCTCCCTGTAAGGTGCCAAATGTAGTACCTGAAGGGGGTGGAGACGAATAAGCGGAAGATCCACTTTTGAATAGAACTCCGCTTTAAACATGGTTTGAGGAACATGGTTTGACGATTTTGGTGAACTTGCACAGAGCTCTGATCTTAACCTCATTGAACACCTTTGGGAAGAAATAGCATTCCAATGGCAAGCCAGGTTTTCTCTTCTGATATTAGAGGCTTAACACAGAAAGTTTTGTGTTAAAATGGTACCCTTTAATGACTAACTTAAAGTGGAAGACTGTAGCTAAACATGTTCCCTTCCCCCTCCTCCAAGCTATCCTCTCTACCCTGTGTATAAAAGTTTTTTAGATACTTACCAATTTTTAACCTCTTGGCACTGAGTGCATGCAAATATACAGCCTTCCGGCGGGTGGGCTTTTGTGCTGAGCAGTCATATATTCGCGTGAAAATAGAGCTGTGCTGAGAGCTCACACCCTGCATAGTAAGGTAATAGGTACTTGTGCGCACACCAAAGAATAAATAATCCAGCAATAAAAGTATAAAAATATAAAACTCATCTACTAAGAAAACGAATAGCAGCCACAAATATTAGTGTTCACACACCTAAAGACAATTAATAAAAAGGGTTAAATCTGCGGCGCTAATCTAAATATGTGAATTCCTGGGACGCCAAGGAGAAAAAAACTAGTAGAAGGATGCCACTAAGAGCTCAAAAAAATGACAATAGTTCTAAGGTGCGTGGATAACTATTAATAGAAGGAATATGCTATGTACCAAAGCCAAATAAAGAACAATAATGTATACCAAGCTCATCCAAGGAGGAAAAGATAGCGACCACAGATGATAGTATTCACACACCTAGAAACAAATACGGGGGGTAAAACTGCGGCATAAAACTAAATGGGTATATTCCTGGGATGCCAAAGATGACACAGAGGACACCGTAGGAATATAAGCCAGAAAGGAAGATGCAGGTAGCAATACAAAAATTCTTATGATGCGTGAATAACTGGTAATTCCTCAAGCGGGATAAGCTATGTGAAAAAAAAACTAATGACCACACCAAGAAGGGGAATCCAGGTACGGAACTAGTTCATGTAGATTAATATTCCACCATTATTGTGCAACCAAGAGTACTACCAAATCAATGTTGCATCAAAAGAGTGCGGCTAATTAGGGAACTAAATGACTGGGATCCAGATAATTGGTGGCCTCTTTAACCTTAATTTTGTAAAACAATAAATTCTACTCGTGACTCCAACAGCACAGTGTTCCTAAATATAAATAGGTGCAAACAATAATAACACAGTGCAACATCCAAGGTAAGGGCAAGTGAATAAATAAATAAATAATTACATTTATATTGACTACGGTCCTAATGATCGAAAACCAAATACAGATAATTAATTGCTGTTTGAATAAACCTTAAATAGAAAAAACGGTGAATGAAACTAATTAAAAAATATATAATAGCTGAATTCAACTCTATAAAGAACACTCTATAAATAATGTGTGCAATTGTTTGTGCAGCATCCAAAAAATGATAATATAAATAAATAAATAAGAATGAGTGTCCAGTTTAACGGAAAAAGTGTATCAAATCGGACAAATGTTTCAACTAAGCATAAAATGTATCTTCCAAAAAAATAAATAAATAAATAACACACCAGCAAATCCCACAGCCAGTGTTCAGCACAAATGACAACTGAATGTGGTAAAAAAGATTAGTTCCCAAAGTGAATAAAAGTCGTTCCTCAAAAAAATGTGAAAAAATAAATGAACAAAACATCCTATTCATATCTCCTTCGTGATGAATCAAAAACAATCCTTCACATATCCCCAGTGAAGGCAGACAAGTGTATAGACAAATATAACGGTTCCCCCAGCCTCTCACCTCCCGGCTGAGCGATAACAGCCCAAAAAATAGCCTCACGCAGTCTGTGCTTGCAGGTGGTTTTGAACGCTGTCAGCTCCCAACAGAATGATATCCGCCTTTAGTGTAGATGATACAGCATCTCCCGATCTCCAAGTTTCTCAAGCAGTGTTCGCTGCAAGACACATAGAACATACATTACTCTCTCACACCCTGCATGCTCCCGGTACAGTTACGACGGCTAACGAAAAGTTCCCGATCGCTGCTTGCGATCAGGAGCTTTGCAATCATGTGACCACCATGACATCCAATCATGGCGGTCACATGACCATAAGTCCCACTCCACCTCCTGCCATTCTAAACCCTTTAAAGGTCCGGCAGGCACCCGTTTCAAGGGGTTATTTTGGCCCAGTCATGTAGTCCTGCGTCTCCAGCGTCCCTGTGCAAGGGAGTGCTCAACAACGGCTGTGAATAATGGGAGCTATTACATCACACATAGTCTCCCATGGTCCAACAATTGTCAACGCTCCCTCTCTCTCCTTTCCCCTGTAGCAGCAGCTGACTGACACAGGGGAGTGGGAGCTGCAGGATCATGTGACTGGACCAGACCAGGATTAAAAATAGGTAAGGCCACAGTTCTTTTTTTATACAGGGTAGGCAGGATAGGTAGAAAAAGGGGGAACATTTTTTTTTTAAATAGTTGAAGTTAGGCTTTTCTTCCATTTTAAGTTATTAAAGCTGCAAGATTTTGGGATGAATTACATCCCTTCTTCAAGATTTATACCACTGCTCTTTTGGCTCAGTGGGCACAAATTCTCACAGGCATTCTCTGAAATCTTGTGGAAAGCCTTTCCATTACAGTGAAGGCAGTTATAGCAGTAATGAGGGGGAGACTCCATATTAAATATCATTATGTTTCCAGCACGACTATTATATTCAATCAAATCAGCCTTTATTGACATTTGTTTACCATGTCAGACATAAGTGCAGAACCTTTGTCTGACATGCTGAACAAATGTCAATAAAGGATAATTTGATTGAAGAAAACTAGGTGAGTTCATTTTCACCATTCACTAGTTGCGTCAGCAGCACCCTGTGCACAATGGTGAATTCCAGTCCGGTGTGCAGTTGTGATGCCTATGGAGTAAGATGTTGGCGGAGCAATGAAGCAATGGTCAGGAGCCCACAAATGTTTGGCCAAATAGCTTGTTTCCTTTACATAATACAACGTGCAATGTATATTTAGTGCAAGGATATGCAAAATGCAGTAACTCAAAGCAATCAGATTTTTGTCTCCAGTAGCTTAAGGTAAATCCTAATTGGTTGTGAAGGATACTGCTTCTTGTTCTATAACTTATTTAATAGCTCTAGCTGTCATTTATAACACGGCTTGTTTTATGACTGCCTGCAATTTTCATATTACAGTGATCCAGTCCTCTAAAATGCTGTTTAATGACTATTAAGAAGACAACACTGACTGGCAGTACTGGCATTAACTTTGGAGTAAATGACTTCAATATTACACTTATCATCCTAATGCAAGACAGTGAATACTGATGTAATGATCAATAGGCCACTTTATTGAAGATTGCTAGCACATTTTCACTTGCCCATAAATGCAGCAGTTCGGCTCATCCTTCATGAGTATGTACTGGTAAATATTTTCTATTAATGGCACCAACATTTCTTGACGTAGAGCTTTGTATATATAGAAGAGTCTTCAAAGCATGTGAAGGTGGGTGAGTAAAACAACCAATCAAAATTTATCTTTAGCAGATGAGAATTTGGAAGCAAGAATTAATTGTTTATATGGGCAATATTTACGATGCAAACCTGGTGGCAGTGGTAGCAATAATGAATAATGGGGATCATCATACTATGCACTGTGGTTTGTACTCTCTATGGTTGGTGGTTGATTGACTTTGTATAGAACTGTGAAATTAAGACAGTTCAAAGCTCAGGGTGGGTTGGGGCAGTTTGTCTAAATATAAGATCTGCATTCATATTTTAATCTTTCATAAGAGGTGTGCATACAACTAGACATTTTGGGAGGAAATTTTCATTATTTGGAGAAATGGATGTATCCAAAACTCCGAATCACATTAGTAAGTAAAAAATTTCAAACGAATCCCAAATAAATTATAACAAAACAACACATTAATTTGTATTGATTCAACTCATTCTGACCTTTTGTTAATGTTTGAAGCAACCAAAATAATGTATCGACCTAACAAATGATCCAAATCGATTCGGATCCATTTTGTTTTTATGTTGCGTTCATATTTTTCATTATTATAACAAAATGCACTAAATATGAAATGGAAACATATTGCAATAAATAAAGTAAGGTATAAAAATGAAATAAGATGACGATTCCTACCTATTGTGTTTGGGTTAAATGTAGGTGGATCCATCAGAATCTCTGATTCATAACATAAAGAATGAATCCAAAACTAATTTTGTTCCATTGCTTATGCTATTAACCAAAGATTCTGATGGATCCACCTCCATCCAAACCAAACAGAGTGGATAAGTAATCTCCCAAAATAACAAAATACCATGATAAAACAAACCAGCCAATTAGCCAATATTCCTAAATAACTTCCGAAATATGAATCAATTCAGAACAACTAATATGTGAAAAAAATTTCAGGGCCGTCTTAATAACATCATGGGCCCCTGGGCAAAGTAATGCTCTGGGGCCCCTACAATGGAGACAGCGCAGGTAAACAGACATCAAGTAGGTAGGAGGCAGACAAGTGGAGCTTCCCCTTTTGGGTGGAGCTCCGCATTAACTACATGAACAGTCATTCTGTACAGCAAAGAAACAGTGGGACAGGGTGGCACAGTGGTCTAGTGGTAGCACTCTCACCTAGCAGTAAAAAGGGTCGCTGGTTTGAATCCCAACCACGACACTACCTGCCTGGAGTTTGCATGTTCTCCCTGTGCCTGTGTGGATTTCCTCCAGGTACTCCAGTTTCCTCCCACGCTCCAAAGACATGCTGGTAGGTTAATTGGCTTCTTTCCAAAAAATTGGCCCTAGTATATGAATGTAAGTAGGGGACCTTGGATTGTGGGCTCCTTGAGGGTAGGGACCGAAGTGAGTGTGCGATGTATGTGTAGAGTGCTGCATAAAAATTGACGGCGCTATATGGGTACCTTAAAATAAATAGTAATGTTTAATGAGACACAATTTACAGGAATAGGGACAATTGTAGACACACCCACAGTCACTCAGGATGGACTGGTGTCTTTATTCAACCTTACTAACTATGTAACTATGTAATACTACATACATAAAGTAACAAAGCTGTCCTGTGCATATAATATCTGCTAAATAATATAAATATCTGCTAGATTGATGCCTCCGCAACACTCTGACCCCTCTACACCCTAGATATTCCCCCCAGCACTGTTACTATATACAATAAATACCCCTTGTATTGTGACCCCACTACATGGCTGATGCCCCCTACACCGTGGCCTCTCTACATCCCTGATACCTCTAGCACTATAGCCATCCAAGCTACCCCAAAGCATTGCTACCCACTATACACTCCGGATCCCCCCTCAGCATTGTTTTCCCCCATACACTATTGATATCCCCAAGCACCATTATTCCATCCATGTAGTACCCCCTTTTCCAGTGGAGATGCAGGGAATGTAAACTTTTGGCTATGTGCCCACCTCCAGCACTGGACTCACCTATACCAATCAAGCAGGCAGAAGGAGGGGTGGAGGAGGGAGCATCCCTCCGGGCATTCCAAGCCCTTCAGTGCAAACAGTGCTGGACAGCTGGGCTCAACATGACACCATCCACAATACTACTTCCGCAGGTGGACTCTCAGTGCTGCCGACTCAGCAGCTCCCACTCCAGCTCCTACCCCGCAGCCTTCGAGTCCCGAGCATTCAAGCTGCATGGGGTGGAGTCAGAGCATCACTGGTGCTCCGGCCCTGCCCCTCCCTGCTGGCTGTGAAATAATAGGTATCGTTCTGCACAGCACGGTGCACCACTGCCATCCTGCCTCCCCTGTGTATCCATCACTCTCAGTGCCATAATGGGGCAGCGTGGGCTCAAGGACATGCTTGTTGGTTTTCTGGATTCAGGACATTTTAAAGTCTGGAATTCTTAGAGAGAGACAGCACCTCTATTAGGTGAAGCTTGTGTGCTTGTGTGTGTATTGGGGGATATATCGCTGACTTCCATGCTATTGCTCAGCTAATCTGCAAGAGAAAAGCCCTTCTTTTATTTTAATGTAATGGCCCTCATAGACTTATCATTAGGTTTTGGACCCTCTATAACTGACTGCACTAAGCCCCCATTCACATCAGCGTGAGTTGATATGCGATTTGACATGTTAAATTGCATGCCAAATCACAGCCTATTTCCGGCAACGGCACTGTCCCAATTTGTACATCGCCAACTTTGCAGCGCCGCACCGATTTCCAAAAGTAGTTCCTGCACTACGTTTAGCAACTTCGGGGACGATTTCAATAGACATCTGTGCATGAACCTGCCCAGTGTGAATGAGGGCTTATAGTTTTTTCTTAGTCCCCCTGCAATGTCCAACAAATATCTATTGATCCTGCTAGTGAAGACATCCCAGTGAAGCTTTAGTTGTGTGGCAATGATGCTGCACTGCTCACAAAACCCAGAGTTGCCACTCATATAGACTGTGCCTGCTTGTACTACAGTGGGAGGAAACTGGCAGCCAGCTTCAATGATGCACTGGACCCGTCCCCTGGCCCACCCTCTGAACTGCCCCTGGCTGCTCTGTGTGATGGTCCCGCAGCCTCCTGGGAGATGTGATGTAAGTATACCAATAGACCACTACACATCATTCTGGCCAAGGAGGGGTTAGAGATTTAAAAAAAAATGTAAAAAATAGATAGAAAAGAAAAAAAAAGGCCTGCAATACTGCTTGTGGAGAGGAGAGGGGGTGTTAAAGGGGAACAAACCCCCTTTTTAAAGTTTATTTCTGCTTTAACCACTTGAAGGATTTACCCCCTTGATGGCCAGGCCATTTTTCGCGATATGGCACTGCGTCGCTTTAACTGACAATTGCGCGGTTATACCCAAACAAAAATTATGTCCTTTTTTCCCCACAAATAGAGCTTTCTTTTGGTGGTATTTTATCACCTCTGCAGTTTTAATTATTTGCGCTATAAACAAGAAAAGACCAACAGTTTTGAAAAAAAAAAAAATGTTACTTTTTGCTATAATAAATATTCAAAAAACAAATTTCTTCACCAGTTTAGGCCAATATGTATTCTTCTACATATTTTTGGTAAAAAAAATCACAATGAGGGTATATTGATTGGTTTGCGCAAATGTTATAGCGTCTACAGAATAGGGAATAGATTTATGGCATTTTTATTGTTTTTTTGGTTTTTTTTACTAGTAATTGCAGTGTTCAGTGATTTTTAGTGGGACTGCAACATTGCGGCGGACAGATCAGACACTTTTGACACTTTTTTGGGACCAGTGACATTTTTACAGTGATCAGAGCTAAAAATACACGCTGATCACTGTATTAATGACACCGGCAGGGAAGGGGTTAACATTCTGGGGGCGATCAAGGGGTTAAGCGTGTCCTAGGGAGGTGTTTCTAACTGTGGGGGGAGTGGACTGACTAGGAGCAGAGAAATCGCTGTTCCTGATCACTAGTAACAGACGATCACACTGTACTCCCCTGACGGAATGGGGATCTGCTTTGTTTACATTGGCAGGTCCCCGTTCTGCCTCTCTGTGGAGCGATCGCGGTTGGCCGGCAGACTTTGCGGCCGCCGGCCACAAGCATCGGCTCTGGCGCGTCCAGCACGCCCGCTGTATCTATTACACGGAGCACTGTACTGGTACAGCGATTCGCGCAATAGAGTCGCCCTGCTGCAGTATAACTGTGGCGGTTGGTCAGCAAATGGTTAAAAAAATATTTTACTTTGTTTTTTATTTTATTTCTTTATAAAATAAAAATAAATATATTATTTATTTATATGATGTGGCTATGTATTCCTTACATAAACATGCAAGCTTACTAATAAAAGTAAGGTATTTGCAATATATAGAAACACCTACTGACTGCTTTTGTTATTGTATTGTCTGTACATAAGGTTCAATAGGACAAAAAAAGATCAAGGTGTCTGTCTTCTATATGGGGACTGTTTCGATAGAAATACAGCTTTAATCTCATATAAGTGGTAAAAAGGTCTTACTCAATTCCAGCTGTATTAGTTTGATATCAAAAAAGCTTAGCAATAAATTGTCTCTCTGTAAATATGATCCTTCGGAGTTGCTGCTAGGGACTCTATGATCCTTTGGACATTTTTTTGTTTTTTAAATAACTTCTTTCTCAATTCCATATAGCCTGAGACCAAGTGTTTTATCAATTTCAGGAGTTTAAAAGAGTCAGTGCTACATAGTAACATTTACATTTGTGTAACATTTAAAGGGGATGTGCATGTTTTTCTCAGTACACAATTCTTCAAGAGCAGCAGATGGCTCACACACAACAGTCACCGCACTAGAGATCAAATGGGGAAGGGCAGCGGGATCCTTAAAATATACCCATCATGAAATAAAAATAGGGGGCTGCCATTACTGAACTCTGATATTACTAGTCGCCTGGCTGCGTCTGCCTTCAATACCTCTGAGACACTGGGTTAAATGACTTAGAATTAGGAGTAGAGCCCAATTACTTAACTTAGAAAATAAGGCAAAGCTGTGTTCATTTAAACCAGCCATTTATGTGCTAGTAAAATCCTATTTTTAAATTTTTCCTTGCATGCTATTAATAATTCCAAGTGACCATAGGTGTGTGCAGCCTATTGCATTAGGCTGTGCACCTCAAAGCTCAAACACACATGCATGTGTGTGTGTATATATATATACTGTATATATAGCAGTAGGGCAATGGACAGTGTCAGTAGAGCAGTGGATGGTGTCAGTAGGGCAAAGATTGGTGCCATTAGTTTATTTTAAAATCATATTTTTGTATAATTTTTAAAAAAAATTCTATTATTTTTTTTTTTACAATTTTTTATGAGCCCCATTGGGGGTTCTGGTGAAATATCAGGGGTCTAAACAGACCCCTGATGTCTCACTTTTGAGAGAGAGGAAGGGACTGAGGACAGAGATTCCCCAGTGCCTTTCTCTGCAGCAAGGCAGCAGGGTGACTCTGCGCAGCACAGGGTGATTAGGGTGTGCCTAGGCACAAAAAAAAAAAAAAAATTGTAGGTTTAAACAATCAGCTTTTGCTTATTATTTGTTCATGGGCCACATAGCTGGTGGAGTGTACTTTGCCTACATAACCACTTCCAGACCAGCTGCCGCAGTTTTACTGTGGCAGGCTGGCTCGGCTGGGCAAATCGACATTACCTTACGTCGCTTTTGCTTTTGACCGCAGCGCGTGCCCGGAGCCGATGTGAGTGCTCGGGGGGGGGGGGGGCGCGATGACCACTGGGCACCCACGAACGCTCATGGCAGAGCGAGAACCAAGATCTGTGTGTGTAAACACACAAATCCCGGTTCTTTCAGGGGAGTAGAGACAGATCGTGTGTTCCTACTAAGTATGAACACCAATCTCTCTCTCCTCCTAGACAGTCCCATCCCCCCACAGATAGAACACACCTAGGGGACACAGTTAACCCCTTGATCGCCCCCTAGTATTAACCCCTTCCCTACCAGTGACATTTATACAGTAATCAGTGCATTTTTATAGCACTGATTGCTGTATAATTGTCAATGGTCCCAAAAATGTGTCAAAAGTGTCCAATTTGTCCGCCACAATATTGCAGTCCCGATAAAAATTGCAGATCGCCACCATTACTAGTAAAAAAAAAAAATAATAATTAAAATGCCATAAATCTATCCCCTCTTTTGTAGACGCTATAACTTTTGCGTAAACCAATCAATAAACACTTATTGTGATTTTTTTTTAACAAAAAATATGTAGAAGAATAATTTCAGTGTGGTTATATTTTAGAACAGTTTTATTATTCTTTTATGTGCATTGCAATTTTGTCACCCTGAGGGCAAGCTAATCTTACGTAGACAGATAGCTTTAAGTAGACTTTATAGTAGGTCACCTCTTGCTCTTATAACAACTATAACAACTTTAGTAGGTCACCTCTTGCTCTTATAACAACTATAACAACTTATAACAACTATTTTGGATTTCTCTTTAAAGGGGTGAATTTACCCCATGGATACTAAGACAGCAATTAAATCGTAATCTAACGCTTTCTTCCTTTAGCCAGAATTTAACATAAATTTTAAAAGACTGACAAAAACATAAAGATCTACTTGTACTTTTTATGCAGGTACAGCAAGTTTATTTTTTCCTTTTAAAACAAAGGTTTAAAAATATGAATTGAGTTAACTGTTGTAAGCAACCCTGCAGTGTTATATCCTTTGACCCAAATCCTTGATCTGTCACTAGTGCTGCTGGAAAGTTTACATGTAAATGCGGAGAACAGAATAAATATTAGTATGTGGAAAAGAAAAAAAAAATAATATAGTGACTTCCATTATCACAGGCATTACCAGAATACAATATTTTATTTCTATTTTTTTCTCTATGTACAATGTATTAGACAGGAACCCCTCCAAATAAAAACAATATGAATCTACGGGTAAGTGACAGCACATGATTGACTCTTATTGCTGATGGTATCTTCTTTTCTATGTGTTGGCTTTTCTAAACGCTCCATATGCTCTGTGACAGAAAAACATGACTAATACTGAAAATACCAGCTTTCATTGTCAGCTGTATATGGAGGGCATCTGAAATGGGGTTTTTGCTCATCTGTTTAGAAACATTCGTTCACAATTTTTTATATTCACAACTTTCATACAATGATAAGATGTCTTTATTCCTATATTTATCACAAAGGGGTACATACATTTCATCTATGTCAAAATGAACGGAATTTCGTATCAATCTTTTGGGTTTGGTGCATGAGATGCTGGATTGTCTTCTTAAAATAAAATAATTGTATCATTACTTTTATCACCATAAAAATAAATGTTTATTCTGGTTTTTTAAGAATAATAGGCAGATCTATTCAAATCATTCCATACTCCCACCTGTGTGCCCAGATCAGGTTAAGATATAACTGCCAACTGTCCATAATTTGGGGGGACTTTCCATCTTTTGGAACCAAATCCCTCTGTCTCACCTCTTTCCTCAGCTGTACCTTGCTTTGGTCTGACTAGACCAGTATAGAAAAATCTTCTATTCAACTATTGTAGCCAGTGGCAGCTGGTGCTCCATTTTTTTGGGGGGGACGGCAAACAAACCAAGCAAAACACCTCCTTCCCCTCCCCCCTCAGGGGTCAGTCAGTAGGTCAATCAGTCAAAACTCCCACCCCCATAGCTCGCTCGTCCGCCCACCAGCCCCGCACTTACCCTATCTAGGTCAAGGGCAGCTTCGGCTCCTTCTTGAGTCTCCTCCTCCTTGCCGGCTTCACCCCGCATCTCCTCTTCCTTGGTGGCTTCACAGCGGCTTCAGCCTGCATCTTCTCCTCCTCGGCGGCTTACTCCTCGGCGGCCAATACGGTCACTTCCCCTCTCCGCCAATCGGGTCTTAAGACCAGCTTCCTGATTGGCCGAGAGGAGAATCAGGAAGACAATAGTGAATATAAATTTGCTATTGTCACACGACTGGTTGGGCTCAGGGCGCAGTGCCCTGCGCCCCAAGCCCACCTTTTTTTGAAGCCAATTAGAGCCTCAGGCTCTAATCATGTGCTAGAAAAAAACTCCATTGAAATCCATGCATCCAGCGCTCTGCATGTAGATTAGGGCACGGGCGCATGGATTGGGGGGGTGGCACCCCTGCGCCCCTTATGGATGGGCCACCATTGATTGTAGCACTACCCCTGTAGGAGCCACTGTAGGTTCAACAGGTTCTTTCCCAACACAGTGCAGAGGCATTCAGGCACACAGCAACAGTCCATTCACTCCGGCTCATTGAACAGTCCAAAGAATGTCTTTTTGAAGTTTATTTGCTTGTAGAACTGGTAATAGGGGGTTTGGGGTGATGGGGGATACTCCAAAATGGGAGATATTGCTAGCAGAGGACACTTCTCTCTCAGTAACAGTAGCACAAACATAGGTAAATTGAGACAGCCTGCTGGTTCACAACTGGGGACCATGAAGTATCTTTAGCACGGGTAAAGGCAGACTAGAACAGTTTACAGGTTAACAGCTGGGGACCATGAGGTAGCTTTAGCACACAGGATGCTCTACTCTCAGGATTCTGGAATAAATCAGTCCATAAGTACAGCCTCTTGTAGAGTAGTGCAGCATCCAGTCTGAAGGGATCCATGTGCAAGCAGCCTCCCTCCTCTCAGCTCACCAATCTATTCCCTCAGGAGGGAAAAAGACAATCTCCTCAGGGCTCCAGACTATTTTACAGCATGCCAGACACTTTCTGGGCACACCTCCTCAGGGATTGGCTAGGTCCTGCTCAATATTCAGGCTGGTCATTTGAATCCCACCTCTCTAAGCTCTAGAAACATTTTCCAGAGGCAGGTAAAAGGAAGCAGTATAAAAAATAAAAAAATGTTACATATTGCATCTTACCATCGTAAAATGTGGTGGCTGCATTTCTTTTCTTTGACCATTGTATGTACCCCTGTCAGTGTTAAATAGTTTGTCTCAACCCTCTAACTGCTACTTTGTCTTGACAACTCTGTTAAAGGAAATTGAAAAATAAGAGACTTACTGGCCATATCACCAGGTGAAAATAAAGAGAAGAAAAAAAAATATATAGCAGTTACCACATCTAATGCCCTGTACACACATTTGGACATTGATCGGACATTCCGACAACAAAATCCATGGATGTTGGCTCAAACTTGTCTTGCATACACACGGTCACACAAAGTTGTCGGAAAATCCGATCGTTCTGAACGCGGTGACGTAAAACACGTACGCCGGGACTATAAACGGGGCAATAGCCAATAGCTTTCTTCTCTTAATTTATTCTGAGCATGCGTGGCACTTTGCGTGTAGGATTTGTGTACACACGATCGGAAGTTCCGACAACGGATTTTGTTGTCGGAAAATTTTATAGCAAGCTCTCAAACTTTGTGTGTCGGAAATTCCGATGGAAAATGTGTGATGGAGCCTACACACGGTCGAAATTTCCGACAACAAGGTCCTATCACACATTTTCCGTCGGAAAATCCGACCATGTGTACAGGGTATAAGAATGAGTAAACTACAATATGTCAATATACAGGTAGATACCAGTATTAACAAAACAAAATACCAATCTTTAAAAGGGGCAGAGAGGCATTCTCACCTAGGTGAGAATTTAAAATGTGCTGCTTTGCTATCCCTTGTTCATGTTTTGTAGCTGAAGTCTTATTGCCTCACCTGTGGCCACTCAGATAACACCTGTGTTTTCAAAGAGAAAACTAAATATTTTAGAAATTGTATTCATCTGGGTAAGCCTGAATTTGTGATGTGACTATAAGGCTTGATGAATGTAATTATTGTATTGATTGTAAATGTGACTTTACGCAGCTCTTGTCTATATACAGCATTGTTACTATTTGGCAACACTCCTGATGAAGCCGCTGTTCGGCGAAACATGTTGAGGAAAGCAACAGTGTAGCCCTTATGAAGAAAAGAGACACCAGAATGCCTGCTGTATTTGTAAAATAAAATTACACTTTTTTTAAAAATGATTTTAAATATATATTAAACGATTGGTATTGTTTTGGCACCGCAAATAAAAATCCCATATTTGTTAATACTGGTCTCTATATTATTATTGGGGATGTTGGTGCAATTTTTTAGATTTACAGTATCTCTTGATTGAGTGAGAATTTATGTTAAAAACTTTACAATATATCACATTTTTGGCTTGGAGTTTAATACGGCTGGCCATACACAAATAGAATTTTGTTCAAAGAGTTTTGTTTTCCGAATATTCATTAAATTTTTTTATGTTAGTGACAAGAAAATTCTAACTGTAAATGTGATTTTCATGCAGGAATGATTAAATATATTGTAGTGTGCATGTTTAGGCACAAAAGAAACCTGATAAATACATCTGGTATTTCAATCAAATAGCAGGTCTGGACAAAATTTTAAGAGCTTTTAAAACAAAATTAGTGGATTCAATGATGGCAATATCAAATGATCTTATAAACAATTGTCCAGCAATTAAGTACAAACGTTCAAACAAAATTATACTGGTTTATGGCCAGTTTTAATCACACTTCTATATTATTGCTTTTGTTAATTTGTCAGTATAATGGAAAAGCAGTAGAAAACAAAAACACAGGGTTTAACCAATCAATTTTTGTGCATTATTTTTTTGTGTTCTGTGTAGCTGGTGGTTTGGCAGGTGTGTGTCCTTTGCCTACACACTTAATGCTAAAACCTGTCCTTCTTTGTCCAGAGAGGTGGGAGGTATGTTATTTTACAGCTACGGCCTTAATATTTATTTGGCTATCTAGTATTTAGCTATGTCGGGTTAGCTTTTGTCTGTGAACTATGTCTCCAGTGAAGAAGGGCTTGAAAAGCATCAAAACACTTTCCCCACAACAGAACTCTAGCCAAAATAACAAGATAAAAATGACAACCTCATTAAAAGATACAACAAAAACAGGTTTTGTTGTAATAAACAGTTTCATTCCAGAGCTCTCCCCCACATTTCTATCTCCAGATGCCCTCAGTCTGGTAGCCAGCATAGTTAAACTGATTTCCTTTAAG
This sequence comes from Lithobates septentrionalis, assembly GCA_037952835.1. Taxonomy (NCBI): domain Eukaryota; kingdom Metazoa; phylum Chordata; class Amphibia; order Anura; family Ranidae; genus Lithobates; species Lithobates septentrionalis. The sequence goes on along the minus strand of JBBDGP010000489.1, from coordinate 1,472,338 downwards.
CCTAGGCTGTCCTGGACCCACCCAAACCTTTAACTGTTCAGTGAAAGGAGAAGCAGCACAGTGATGAGCTCATCCCTCTGTCATTTTGTCCTCTCCTCCTATCAGAATACTGGCTTCTTGTACTGCTTCGTTCTCCTACACTCCAGCTCTACTATACAGGGACTACAAACAGCTGATACCAAACCAGATCCAGGTACTTACACTGATTGCATTTAAAAAAAAGTGTACTAGATGATGTATTATTGAATACAGAGCTGCAATAAGGTGTCTCCATTTAATTGTGACTAGAGTTTATCTTTAAACTCTTTATGAACTTCACAGTGCAGTGAAATGTGGGTAATGCCGTGTGCACACGACCGGACTTTTCGACCGGACTGGTCCGACGGAACAAATCCGTCGGACAATCCGACCATGTGTGGGCTTCATCAGACCTTCAGTGGACTTTTTCTGTCGGAAATCAGATGGACTTTAGATTTGGAACATGTTTCAAATATTTCCGACGGACTCGAGTCCGGTCGAAAAATTTGTTTGTCTGTATGCTAGTCCGATGGACAAAAAGGGATGCAAGGGTAGCTATTGGCTTCTAAAAAAACGAAAAGGGTTGGGACTTTAAATGAAGTGTGTGGTCATAAGCGAGCACTACACTTCCATCCCTAATAATCATTTGAAAGAAAGGACATTTGGGACTTTAGATGAGATGTGTGTAAGCAAAGAAACAATAATATACATGAGCAAATGACAGGTTTATTTAAGAAATTGCATTGGACCTGATGCATTGCCAGTATGACGAGCTGATACACATGTAATACATCTAAACAACATATATATTACACAAGCTTTAAAATTCAAGGGACATTGTATACAAACATGATGAAATATAAAACTGCATAAATAAGCTTGACGCGTTTCGTGGATTCGTTCCACTTCTTCAGAAGCAATTGCAGAATTCATATCTAAAAGTAATATATCCAAAATTATTCCAATGAATTAGACAAGGGTGCGGGGGAAGGAAAAACCCAAACACCCCAATGGCTTACTTGACAACCTTGTGAACAGTCATACAGTGCTGAAGCCTAATAGTCAATGGAGGCCGGGACACATTCCCACCGGGAGCTGAGGGGGCGTCACCATGCAGACAGCCAAGGCGGAGAACACCATACCCCAGGGGAGCAAAAAAACATGAGCTGCAGGAAGATGCCTGTGAGTAGCTCCAATCTGTATAAAGTGAAAAAAACAAAACTCAAAAGAGCAGACTGGCCAGGCACATGAATTGTAGCTGACCAGAAAAAAAACCAATAAAGAACCAAAAACCCATAGAAGTAAGGAGGAAATGATGAGGCATCCTAGAATCACAACAGACCAATACTGCCCAGAGATTCAGGACAAAAAGAAAAACAAATTAGATAAAGCAGAGAAAATTGGATGAGGTATTCATGAGAAGATGAACCAAGAAAACAGCAAACCATAGGCGGATAAACAAAAAACAACCAGAAAACCAGGAGTGAGGAAGTGGTGAAGTGCATAGTCCTGGAATGGCGACAGACCTATCCCGTCCATGAATTCAAGGACCACCAAGGAGGTAGAAAAGAGAGAAACCCCCCAGGGAGAGGAGTCCTGGGGGGGGGAAAGGAAAGAATGTAGTTGTACTTAGTAATCTGTGTGTGAGTGCCATGACCTCCATGTAGGTCCAAGGAACGTTCTGTGTAAAGGGAAAGAAGATTGCATCTCCCAGGATTGAAAGATATACCCGCCCGGGCCGCCACACAGGACGCCCCCAGCGTCACGCTGGGTGTGTTTGTATGTGGCCTTCCCGCCAAACAGCTGACACGTGACCGCCAGCGTCAGCGGAAACGCCCACCACACACTGGGCTGGACAACTCGCCGCCGCCAATGAGACACAATGAAGTGTCCTCACACATAGCGGCGCGGGGCGTGGCGCCGATGCACAGTGAGACACCCACCACCCCTCCCAGCAAACCAGCAGTTTCTTAAATAAACCTGTCATTTGCTCATGTATATTATTGTTTCTTTGCTTACACACATCTCATCTAAAGTCCCAAATGTCCTTTCTTTCAAAGGGTAGCTATTGGCTACTGGCTATGAACTTCCTTATTCTAGTCCCTTCGTATGTCATCACGTTCAAACGCATGGACTTTCGAACAGACTTTAGTCCGTTCATGTGTGGCCAAGTCCGGTTGTTTGAAAGGCCGTCGTAACTTCGTCGAAAGTCCGTCGGAAAGACCGTCGGACCTTTGATGCTGAAAAGTCTGCTCGTGTGTACACGGCATTAGAGGTTTCTGGTCCCCTATATTATCTTTTCACTTTCTACTTTCTGCTTGCTCTGTTTTTTTTTATACCTTTTTTCATTTTTCTACTATACTCTCTCATACCTCTCAACTTTTTGAGATGGAAATGAGGGACACCTATTAGCAAAAGTATGTAGGCATAGGACACTCCCCCTGCCATGTTCCCGTAGCCACCCTGGTGGTACGATTATGTCAGATTTTTGCGTCTTAAAGCGGTACAATGTTTTGCATAGAAATGTGGCATTTTATATTTTAGGCCTGTAATTCTTAGTAATAACACACTTAAATCTGTCCAAACAAGAGTCTAGTAGACATCCTGGGTATGATAAAGTCTGAAACACTAAATCATAAATTATAATATAATAAATAACTATAAATAATTATAAAAAACAATAATATAATAATAAAATGAATTTCCCCACAATTCACTATCGCTCAATTCTGCAAGTGTTCTAATTTACTATCGCTGTTTTCTAGCTGGTCTCAAACCACTTTTGATGTAAAGGGACACTTTTTGGTTGCTATGGACAATATCAAGTTTCCAGGCCGAAAGAACAGTATATATCATATAAAAGTGCATGCAGGGCACTGGACAAAGCACTGGGGACAAAAGGGATGTGAAATAATTTCATGCAGTAATGTAATCTGTAAGATTACAATGTACTGTATGTGTTATGAATTTTGCACTTTTTGAATTTGCCACCGGGCTCCGCCCCCATGCGTTGCGATGCTCGCAGGGAACGGAGCCCGGCACAGAGAGGCATCAGGCGGAGGACAGAGCCCGCAGACACAGCGGTGGGACATCGCAGGATCCTGGAGACAAGGTTAGTATACCGCACCAGGATCCTCAGATGCAATCCCGAGTGTGGCTCGGGGTTACCACTAATGGTGCTGAAATTTAACCCCGAGCCACACTCGGGAATACCGCCAGGGAGGTTAAAGGAGAATTAGCCCCCCCAAAAAATATCAGTTAAACCCACAAGCATTTTTTTTTTTACCACCACTATTCCTTTATACTAGCTTTTGAACTTTACAAATGCAGCAATTTAGAAATTAAATGTAAGTTTTAGCAGTGGGAAACACTTTTTTAAAGATAAAAAGTGCATTTTATTTATAGTTCTATAGACCAGACCAAAATGAGGGACAAATGAGAAGGAAATAGGGACAGAGGGACTTTGTTCCAAATCAGGGACAGTCCCTCGAAATCAGGGACAGTTGGGAGCCATCTCTTATCATCAAGCCATTAGTGACTTGGACTTTGGCTGACAGTAGTTTCAGGACAGATCCTTCTAAAAGGACACCTGGAAGGTGCTTGTAGCCTCCCTACTTCCACCACACCTTATATTCCATCTTCCTATTACAGCTCTGCACAATTAAAGTGATTTAATTGATTACCTTGTAAAACAATCCATTCAGTTTAAAATAGAAATGAAAGGCAAAACATTTGTGTATAGATATAAAAAAAACTTTATAAATACCTTTTTTCCCTTTTTTAAAAATGATCACATTGCCTTTGTTTCAGCTGCATAAGAGGTGGGGTGAGAAGCAACAGAACACGGAGCTTCCCAGTGAATGGCTGTGCAGCAGGGGGGGGGGGTGTCAGGACAAGTCTGATCATTGGAGGAAAGTACATTAAATTCCCAGCACAGCTAGAGAACTGACCTAGGTGTGTTTTCCTGTTTAGTGTGGTCAGTTTTTAATAGGAAAGCAGAGGGACTGACAGGAACACCAGGGATTTGAAACAAAGGAAGCAATACAAAGAGAACAGGATACTTTTTCATACAAGTACATGGTGTAGCATGCAGAGATCAGGAATATGAAATGTTGGGGTAACAAATGCTTTAAGCTTGTAGTTGGATTTCTCTCTCCTCTATTAAAACTCAGATCTAGGTCTCAGACTAATATAATCTATGTTTATATTAAAGGATAAGTTCACCTTTACAAAAAATAATAAATGTACAGTTTTTGCAGATAAAAATATATGCATTTTATATATATATATTTTTTTTGTTAGGAGCCTGTAAAGCATTGCACCTACGATGGGCAGATTGTGGGTATAATGCCACGGTCCTGCAGACTATCTGTGTAGCTGTCTGCCCGTACCTCCAATACAGGCAGGCAGTTAGGGCACTTTCACACTGAGGCGCTGGGGCGTCGGCGGTAAAGCGCCGCTATTTTTTTTACCGTCGTTTTAGCGGCGCTTTTCGGCCACTAGCGGAGTGCAGCCAAAAAAGGGTTAATAGCGCCGGCGCTACCCATTGATTTCAATGGGCAGGGGCACTTTAGGAGCGGTGTATTACAGTGTCATTATTATAGAACTGGTAATTGTATTGTATGGTTACTCCTGCAATTTAGTTTCATATTATTATATTCATTTTATCCCTTTCGTTTATACTTTTTTAATTATATCAGTTTGTAGTGCTGTAAGAACATACACTATCGGGATTCATGCCAGATCCCCTGGTTCTAATCCCATTATCAAATTAGTGTGACCAAGTGCAAAGCACTTTACCTTCCTATATTTTTGCTGAGCTGAAAGTTTCTGCACAAAAAGCAGAACCCAAACAAGTTTATTTCTATGCATGGAATGAACTATTGTATCAGAATAATAAATACCTGTGCTAAGCAAGATATGTAGCTAAAATGGCCAAGTTAACTTTTTTTGTAAAGTTCCTAAATGTATAGCCATTTGTATAAAAAGAAACACTTTTTGCCCCCACATTCTAACAGCCAAGTATGCGTGTATATACAGTATTTTAACATCTGTGTTTTTTTTTTTCTTTTTCGTATGTTGATTGACTATATTTTTCAGAATTAAGTTGCTTTAAAATTATATGCAGCCTTTCAGTTAGCCTTTAGCTATTTAAATATCCTTGACTATATAAATGACCTCAGTCCTCACATAGAAACATGCCTTTTTAATATTAGTATTTTGACTGGACTGATGGAGAGAACCCAGGTCATTGTTTTTCCGCCTGTGTCCTATTAGGGAGGTATGTGGACTTGGTTAATGAAGAAAGTGCCACCATAGCAACCTATGCTGTTGTGAAAGAGACATAGGGGCACATCGCTGATCTTGATGTTGCTCTTAAAATTTTAATAAGGGCACCATATACAGTCATTGTATACAAATTAGTTGTATAATTTATGTTAATTTGGCAGCTTGGGAGCTCATGTTGAACACAGACGTCGGCACTAGATCATCATTAGTCATTTCTTCGCTCTCTTTGGGGTATAGGAGCAGACTATCTTTTGATATTTCCTGCCCTTGTGCTCTCTCTCAGCTGCGGAGATTGGAATGTGACACAGCTCCTTATACAGCAGTGTGATATCTTTAAGAAACTATGAAATAGCTGCGCCTTTTTTGGACTTTCTTATTGACGCATCCTCATATTCGTTGTTGTTCCTTTGGTCCGCATGAGCTCCCAATATAGACACATGTTTGTTTTTATCGGATAACGATATCGTTATAATTTTTCTATTTTGGATGGCTTATTAACTACAAAAACATACATCCCTCCCTACGGGTGATCTGGCAACTTTTTTTGGACTGTCTAGGCAGCAAGATCTGAGGGGTCTCCCCCCCTCCTCCCTGAACACCCCTGGAACTGCGTTCTACCCGGAACTCATCACTGAGGTTGATCATATCATGTGTATTGTTATTAAGTAATCAAATATCCTCGTCCATTTTCCTGATGAAGCCTTCCCGGCGAAACGTGTTGAAATCTTTGGACGTGGTTACGTTTAGACTTATGTGACTACAGTCTTCTCCTTCATTTGTCAATGTTTGGTAATGGATGTTTACCTTTGACTGTGACTGTAAACTGTATTCACTTTTCACTGTCTTTTTAAACTGCTTTTTCAATAAATATTTATATAATTTTTACTTAATAATGTTTTCTTGCATATGTAGTACCTTTAAAGTCCCACATTCTACACATCTTTGCTCTATTACCTTTAGAGATGTTGGTACAAAAACGTTTTTTGTGTTCTCTGAAAACTGATCTCGCTTGCTCATTTAGAATACTCTGTACAGTTCTGGAGACCTCATTATAGAAAGATATTGATAAAATAGAATGAGTCCAGAGATGGGTAATAAAAATGGTGAAAGGTGTGGGGGATAAAACATATCAGTGAGATGTCAGGAACTTAATATGTACAGTCTGAAGGAAAGAAGGGAAAGGGGAGACATGGTTGAAACCTTTAAATACAGTCACAGTAAATGGCTTCAAACATACTTGGGACAAACATAGATCTATAGTCAGACCAAAAAGTTAACAAAAAAAACCCACCAAAAGCCACCATGGGCAGACTCGATGGACTACTCAGTCTTTTTCTGCCTTCACTTTTTTATGTTTCTATACACATCCTTCTCTGTGTATTTATAGAGGAGCACAAAACAAGCAGCCCATGTTCTTTTGCCTAACATTTGGATTTCACTGCTATTGTACAAGTAAAGGCGCAAAAATCTAAGACAATATATATCCTATGGCTATTTGTGCTAGCAAACGTTCCACAAAGTTGACAGTCACTGTAGTAGTTTTGAGGGGAAATGTCCACAGGTATCTTCAAATGGAACTTAATTAGTTAGTATTGGGGGAAGGGGGGAGAGGGAGAGGAAGGAGAAAGGTGGGGACAATCCACTTTCAGGGCTGCCATCGCTGGGGAATAGAGACCATGTTCCCAAAAGACTGAAAAGAAAAGAGAGGGAGAAGAGGCGCCTCTGGGTGCAGATTTTTTTCAATTTTAATATGCAGTAAGGTTTTCCTTATAGTAAACTCACATTTTAGTAGTTAAAAGCAGGCAGTGGATAATATCCCAAAGATATGGGGCTGTCCTCAGTGGAGTCAATCCCTTGGGCCCGTCTGTGTCCGTCCTGTGGCGTTTCTCGTGTGCAGCTGGATGATGTTCTGCCGGATGTAGTGGAGTCTCTCAGCTGTGCAAGTGTCCTGTCCTTTCTCAAGCTTGTGAAAGGAGCGCGGCTGTGTTATGCCCTGTGCACACGATAGGATTTTCCGATGGAAAATGTGTGTTAGGACCTTGTTGTCGGAAATTCCGACCATGTGTAGGCTCCATCACACATTTTCCATAGGAATTTCCAACACGCAAAGTTTGAGAGCTGGCTATAAAGTTTTACGACAACAAAATCCTTTGTCGGAAATTCCCATCGTGTGTACACAATTCCGACGCACAAAATGCCACGCATGCTCGGAATCAAGCAGAAGAGCAGCACTGGCTATTGAATTTCATTTTTCTTGGCTCGTCGTACGTGTTGTACGTCACCGCGTTCTTTACGTTCGGAATTTCTGACCAACTTTGTGTGACCGTGTGTACGCAAGACAAGTTTGAGCCAACATCCATTGGAAAAAATCCCATGGATTTTGTTGTCAGAAAATCCTATCGTGTGTACAGGGCATTAGTCATCCACAGCCTGCACACTCGTGAAACGCGTCGCGATTGAGTTACGTCACCCCCCTGCCTGGACACTTCCCTGCGTCTCAAACCTCATGTTGGTGATCGGTTCTACAGCGGTCGGCCGAGCATCCTCCAGCGGAGCCTGAAGCACAGGATGCTTGTACAGCTGAGAGACTCCACTACAGCAGGCAGAACATCATCCAGCTACACACGAGAAATACCACAGGATGGACACAGACGGGCCCAAGGGATCGACTCCACTGAGGACAGCCCCATATCTTTGGGATAATATCCAATGCCTGCTTTTAACTACTAAAATGTGAGTTTACTATAAGGAAAACCTTACTGCATATTAAAATTGTAAAAAATCTGCACCCAGAGGCGCCTCTTCTCCCTCTCTTTTCATTTCACTGCTATTGCCTTCGGAGTTCATTAACTATAGAACAAATGAAAAGAGTACAATATTTCCAAGGATAAAAAAACTCCAAGGGCAAATCTCCCAATCTAGGACTCTTAATGGAAAACAAGGGTAAGCTATGTGTTTTATGTTAATATGTGTATCATATGAAACACATTGTCTTCTTTATTTGCTTTCGTCCTTTCACTCTTAGCAGTTGTTGCTTTTTCAGCAGTTACATTCAGCCCCTCACCAACTCCGCAATTAAATGATTAAGGATTAATCTTCAGCAGACCACACAGGACTTGAATGGGTCTCCACCATTGCCCTTTTCGTATTAACTTTGCTAGGAACTAATTATCAATTTTATGGGCTGACCTGTGAGCACAACATTTATACTACACTGGCTAAATACTAATGACTTGGCAATATGTCTTTCAGCCCTCCTGGGAATATACAGTGCTTCCGTACATATAAATACATATGCTACGATCAAAGAATGCTCAATGACCACACAGTCATGCATTTTATGCCTATGATTATTCTGTGTAGGTATTCTGGTGCCATCAAGCACGGTCATTTTTCAACCTTGTCTGTTGTAATCTGATAGCGCTTAGACATATTAGACTTTCCTAGGTGTGATTTTTCTAATACCCAAGAAAGAAATGTGATTTCTTCCCTACCCCTTATACTGTATACTGTATGAGCAAAATTTATAGTGAAGGTTTTCTGGCATTAAAATAGAAGAACCCAACATCCACTAATGTGGTGACTACTTAAAGGATAAATACCTTTCCACACATAAACAGTGATGAACGCCTCCAATGCCTGCAGCTATAAACTAAATATCAGCCCAGTAGCTTAGATTAGCAAGTTAAATGGTCTACGCAGGCAGATACAGTAGGGCAGATTAACTAGAACATTCTGAGGAGCACTCAGAATCTGATGCAGCTGTGCACGGCAGCCAATCAGCTTCTAACTTTAGCTTGTTAAATTAAGCTTTAACAATAAAACCTGGAAGCTGACTGATTTCTATGCAGAGCTGCACCAGATTTTGCTCGCTCCAGTTTTAGTAAATCCTAGTTGTGGCAATATGTATCTTTCAGTGTCATAATAAGAACAAGGAGGCGAAGTCTGTGGCAGACTAAAACCTAGTACAGGCATCACTAAATGGCGGACTGTGGGCAAAATGCGGACTGCGTCACTCTTCCATTTGGACCGCCGTGGTACCGCCATTTAGGAGCCTTCTCTTACCCCTGCCGTTGCTCTGTAATCCTCACAAAGCCCGACAGAGGGAGGTGGAACAGTTCTGGATGGAGAGAGCTGAGGACTGGAATTTGGGGAGAGCTGAGGACTGGAATGTGGGGGAGCTGAGAACATTGAAGTGGGGGGAACAGTGGACTGGAATGTGGAGGAGCTAAGGATATTAAAGTGTGGGGCGCTGAGGACTGAAATGTGGGGCGCTAAGGACATTAAAGTGGGGAGAGCTGAGGACTGGAATGTGGGGGGAGCTGAGGACATTAAAGTGGGGAGAGCTGAGGATTGGAATGTGGGGGGAGCTGAGGACATTAAAGTGGGGGGAGCTGAGGACTGGAATGTGGAGGGAGCTGAGGACATTAAAGTGAGGAGAGCCGAGGACTGGAATGTTGGGGGAGCTGAGGACATTAAAGTGGGGAGAGCTGAGGACTTGAATGTTGGGGGAGCTGAGGACTGGAATGTGGGGGCTAAGGACTGGAATGTAGGGGGAGCTGAGGACTGTCATGTGGGGGGGGGTGAGGACTGGAATGTAGGGGGGGCTGAGGACTGGAATGTGGGGGGACTGAGGACATTAAAGTGGGGGGAGCTGAGGACTGGATTGTGGAGGAACTGAGGACAATAAAGTGAGGGGAACTAAGGATTGGAATGTGTGAGGGAGCTGAGGACTGTAATGTGGGGACTGAGGACTGTAATGTGGGGGGCTGAGGACATTAAATTGGGGGGACCAAGGACCGTGATGTGATGGGAGGCTGAGGACATTAAAGTGGAGAGGACTATAATGTGGGGGCGGGAGCTGAGGACATTAAAGTGAGGAGGCTGAGGACTGTGATGTTGGGGGATGAGGATTGTAATGTGAGTGGGCTGAGGACAGTAATATGGGGGAACTGAGGACAGTAATGTGGGGGTACTGGTGACAGTAATGTTAATGGGGGGTTGATGTCAAGGAAGTGTGAGAACACTACTGTGAAAGGGGTGGAGGGGATGATGCAAAGGGGGGAGCTGAGGACACTCATCAAAAGGTGATCTTGATGTGAAGGGGGAGGGGACTGTGATGTGCATTGGGGACTGAGGACACTGATGGAAGAATGGATTAGAATCTGTGCATGTGCATTAGATCCACTCGTCGTGGGTAGATCAGCTAATTTTAATGGGCTGCACTAATCACAAGGAACACAGAGAAAGAAGTCCTTGACCTTTTTTATCAAAATTGCGCCACACCAAGCTGCAGCACTATGCAGTGTGGCACACGCAAAAATGCACAACGGGTACCGACATGGGATTCGGACCTCTACTAGAAATTTTTTTTACTGACTGGACATCGGTGAATTGTAATTCAATACCCCTGGCCACTACTTCAATACCACTCTTTTTTTTTTTCGTTCAACCTGCTGAAAAAAAACCTGACAGCTCAGATCGGAGCCGCTGTACTAACAATCCACTGTTAGTACAGGCATCTCCCCTGCTGTGCTATTGTGTTCTGACAGAGGGACAGCCCCCCTCAACAAAACACTCCGGTCAGCACTCTCAACCATTGGCGGTCGGGAGTCGGCCGTGAGACATTTTTCTGTCATGAGCGTTCGACAGAAGCCGGCCAAATAACCAGCTTCTGTTGGACCGGCTGCCATACACATTGGCTGAATGTCGGCTGGTTTCTATTGAACTGGCCGATGCTGGACCGACATTCAACTCATGTGTACTAGGCTTAACTCACAAGGAATAATGGATAGTTTGCCACAGACTCTGCCATCCAATGTGTGTCTCATTAGAAATTACTTATAGCTATTAGCTAACATTGTCAGTTTAAAAAATGTACTGTCTGTTAGGATTAATGATAATGTGTCATTTTGGCACTGAGTGAGAGCATGGCAACTTAGCAACTTCAATGCACTGTGACCTTGACTGTAATTATGACTGATGATAACACTGAGCAATAATAAGAGGAAAAGTCCAGCTCAGAGCACTTAGATAACATCAACTGCTGTGCTTCTGCAAAAAAGTTAGTAGATGTTGTGATGATGCAGCCCCACGTGATTGGCTTAGAAGAAGAATAAGAAGGCAAGTGTATGCATAGCCTACTGTATGATATCATATTCTGTGATAATCATGAAAGTGTGTAAATGACTCAGTAATGCTAAAAGATCATAGTGATACTTTAAAAGTTTTAGATCATTCTAATTATTATTAACAAGAGAAACAAAATGAATCACACTAATAAAATGAAATAGAAGGACCCCGAGTACACAATTTCTAATAGATTGTCTTTGTCAATACGTATTTTCTAAAGAACATAATAACATTGATGCCGCGTACACACGACCAGACTTTATGGCATACATGGTCCGGCGGACTGGAGTCCGTCAGACAATTCGATCGTGTGTGGGCTCCAGTGGACTTTTTTTCCCCAAAAGTTAGACGGACCTAGAAATGAAACATGTTTCAAATCTTTCTGACGGACTCGAGTCTGGTCGAAAAGTCCGCTCGTCTGTATGCTAGTCCGACGGACAAAAACCGACGCTAGGGCAGCTATTGGCTACTGGCTGTGAACTTCCTTGTTTTAGTCCGGTCGTACTTCATCACGTACGAATCTGTCGGACTTTGGTTGATTGTGTGTAGGCAAGTCCGTTCACTCGGAAAGTCTGTCGTAAAGTCCGTTGAAAAGTCCGCCGGACAAAGTCTGCCGTAAAGTCCGCTCGTGTGTACGCGGCATAACACATTCACTCTGCACTTACACCAATGTGTATTATGGGAAAGCCTTACCGACTGCATGGAATTGATGGACTTGTGTCTTTTTTCAACCTCACCTACTATGTAACTATTTAAAGCAAATGTGCCAACATGATTAAAGAATGTTATTTATGTGTTAACCACTTCAGCACCGGGCCATAGACGAATGACATCCACAGATGGGATCTCCCATCCTGGGTGGACGTCATATGACGGCCTGGGATTCCCGGCCGTCTAGGGGGCGCGCGCCCGCCGCGTTTCTCGGGACCCGGTGCGTGTGCCCGGCGGCCGCGATGTCCGCCGGGCACCCGCGATTGCCCGTTAACCGGGCCGGACCGTGGATCTGTGTGTGTAAACACACAGATCCACGTCCTGTCAGTTCAGAGGAGAGCGATCTGTGTTCCCAGTACAGCGGAACACTGATTGGTCTCCTCCCCTTGTACGTCCCCGCCCCCTACAGTTAGAATCATTCCCTAGGAAACATACTTAACCCCTTGTGTCCCCCTAGTGGTTAACCCCTTCACTGCCTGTCACATTTACACAGTAATCAATGCAATTTTATAGCACTGATCGCTGTATAAATGTGAATGGTCCCAAAAATGTGTCAAAAGTGTCCGATGTGTCCGCCATAATGTCGCAGTCACGAAAAAAAATCGCGATCGCCGCTATTACTAGTAAAAAAAAAAAAATAATAATTTTTTTTAAAAATTGCCATAAATCTATCCCGTATTTTGTAGACGCTATAACTTTTGCGCAAACCAATCAATATACGCTTATTGCGATTTTTTTTTACCAAAAATGTGTAGAAGAATACGTATCGGCCGAAACTGAGGAAAAAATTTGTTTTTTTTAAAAAAAATTGGGATATTTATTATAGCAAAAAGTAAAAAATATTGTGTTTTTTTCAAAATTGTCGCTCTTCTTTTGTTTATAGCGCAAAAAATAAAAACCGCAGAGGTGATCAAATACTACCAAAAGAAAGCTCTATTTGTGGGGAAAAAAGGTTGTCAATTTTTTTTGGGCACAACGTCACACGACCGCGCAATTGTCGTTTAAAGTGCGACAGCGCTGAAAACTAAAAATTGGCCTGGGAAGGAAGGGGGTAAAAATGCCCGGTATTGAACCGGTGAGACAGGTTTAAAACCCAAATACCAACTTGTGCAATAATGCAAACATAAAACCTTGAGCAGTCTGTAAAAATAAAAAAAACATCTTTGCAGATTCACCTTCTCGGGGATAAAACATTTGTCTTCATTCAACCCACTTCATGTGAAATGATGGTTTCCTGGCTCTACCCCATGCCTTGGACCCCACCAGTAAGGAAGGGGAGCAAATTGGGAAGGAGAGGGATCCAAGCCCTAAGATGGGTTTTAAAATAAGCCTATAGTGTGAGAAATATGTAGGTTGGCCTCTCCTTCTGAACATGCTAGCTGTGATCCAGAGTCATTGATCCAATACTAGTATGGCATTGGGAAGTTTTGATCTATGTTCAGTCTGACTTCACTGCTAAAACTAGGATTTTCGTGATCGTTAGCATGAATGTCAGAATATTCCATGTCTTTCTTATTATAAATTCACAAGAAACATGCATTTCTTTTATCTCTTGTTGACTTTGAGAATGAGGTCTGTGCATTTACATTCTCAGCCCCTGTGTGATAATTTTAAGAGATTCATACTTTTCCTGTAGCATTCTATATTTATTTTACATTATAGAGAATGCAGCAGAGAGAGTGAGACTCCCTTCTTGCAGTCAGAAAACCGAGACCCCATTGTAGCTCCCGTAGCAGGGTTGCTGGCCCCAGCATTGGTCACAGATTGCTGAATTTCCTGAGTGATTGAAAAAGGTGGTGGATGACTGACTATTTAAATAATGCAAATATGGACCATCTACAAATAAAGAAAAATGTGGAATGACTTCTCCATGGAAATGCAAACATATATATAGAAAATGTTGAGCCTATAATCCCACCGTATGAAATCTATATATCCCAGTTATCATCCAACTACTAATATTCTCGACCCAAATTCAAAGAAAATCTGCTGAAAAGTAATTAGTCTCTCTGGATAGTGCACTCCGTAATACAAGGAATACATGCTGTCATATGTAGAATATAAATCACATCAAGCCTGACATATTTATTGGGTTTTCAAAGAAGAAATATGTCCTTAAAGCTCAAAAGATTTGCTCCATATGATATTTTAATCCATTGATTTAAAGGGAAGAGGAAATTCCTAATTATACTTTAATGAGTGTACTTGTGTGAGAGCTTTTTTCACATGAGATAAAATACATCTGCCTCTGAATTTTGCGTAATTTTCCTATATTTCTCTATACACTAATGAATTAACCGCCAACTCCACCTAAAAGTAACAGTTCAGTTTGGCCTGGTTGCAGCAGCATTGAATCTTGTGCAGCGATTTTTTTTGCACTTTGGATATTCCCATAGAGAAATACATTATATTACCAAAAGTATTGGGATGCCTGCCTTTACACGCAGGCAGGAGCGGACTGATAACTCATGGGGCCCCCGGGCAATAGGAGATTATGGGGCCCCCAGGCAATCAGAGATTATGGTGCCACACAGTATACACACACACAGTATACAATCACACAGTATACACATACATGTACACACAGTATACACAGACAGATGTAAAAAAAACACAGATTTATACATACTGTCCCTGGTTTACTGAGGCTGGCAACCCTGATGGGGCCCCCTAGTGGCCCAGGGCCCTCGGGCAGTGCCCGAGTCGCTCAATGGTCAGTCCGCCCCTGCATGCAGGTGAACTCTAATGGCATCCTGGTCTTAGTCTGTAGGGTTCGATATTGAGTTGGCCCACCCTTTGCAGCTATAACAGCTTCAACTGTTCTGGGAAGGCTGTCCACAAGGTTTAGGAGTGTGTCTATGGGGATGTTTGACCATTCTTCCAGAAGCGCTTTTGGGAGGTCAGGCTTACTGATGTCGGACGGGAAGGCCTGGCTTGCAGTGTCCGCTCTAATTCATCTCAAAGGTGTTCTATCGTGTTGAGGCCAGGACTCTTTGCAGCTCAGTCAAGTTCCTCCACCTCAAACTCACTCATCCATGTCTTTATGGACCTTGCTTTGTGCACTGGTCCAAATCAATTGGTGGAGGGGGGATTATGGTGTGGGGTTGTTTTTAAGGGGTTGGGCTTGGCCCCTTAGTTTCAGTAAAGGGAACTCTTAAGGTGTTAGCATACCAAGACATTTTGAGCAATTTCATGCTCCCATCTTTGAGGGAACAGTTTGGGGATGGCCCCTTCCTGTTCCAACATGACTGTGCACCAGTGCACAAAGCAAGGTCCATAAAGACATGTATGAGCGAGTTTGGGGTGGAGGAACTTGACTGGCCTTCACAGTGTCCTGACCTCAACCCGATAGAACACCTTTGGGATGAATTATAGCGGAGACTTCGAGCCAGGCCTTCTCTTCCAACATCAGTGCCTAACCTCACAAATGTGCTTTGGAAGAATGGTAAAACATTCCCATAGACACACTCCTAAACCTTGTGGACAGTCTTCCCAGAAGAGTTGAAGCTGTTATAGCTGCAAAGGGTGGACCAACTCATTATTGAACCCTACAGACTTATAGGGCATACACACGGTCGGACTTTGTTCGGACATTCCAACAACAAAATCCTAGGATTTTTTCCGACGGATGTTGGCACAAACTTGTTTTGTCTACACACGGTCGCACAAAGTTGTCGGAAAATCCAATCGTTCTAAACGCGGTGACGTAAAACACGTACGTCGGGACTATAAACGGAGCAGTGGCCAATAGCTTTCATCTCTTTATTTATTCTGAGCATGCGTGGCACTTTGTCCGTCGGATTTGTGTACACACGATCGGAATTTCCGACAACGGATTTTGTTGTCGGAAAATTTTATCTCCTGCTCTCCAACTTTGTGTGTCGGAAAATCTAAAGGAAAATGTCCGATGGAGTCCACACACGGTCGGAATTTCCGACAACACGCTCCGATCGGACATTTTCCATTGGAAAATCCGACCGTGTGTACGGGGCATTAGACTGGGATGCCATTAAAGTTCATATGCGTGTAAAGGCAGATGTCCCAATCCTTTTGGTAATATAGTGTATCTACATCAGAGTTGTCCCATCTACCCAAAAGTCATGGACATTACAGACCTACTGTAAATAATAGTGTTATTCCAGGTACATTTTTTACATTCATTCAGTTTCTGAATGATAAAGCTCTTCCATCACTATAGGTTATGGTTTTATGTTGTGGATTGCTGGACTTCATACTTGCTAACATCTGCTACTCTTGTATATGCAGCTTTATACACATAATCACCCTCGGAGTAACAAATGCCTACACTGGATTGTAGCTGTGATTTACTGGATTATTCATCAGCTAGCATCTGCTACATTGTGAACTTTTTGTTTTGAGTTACACTTGGACTTGCTACTGTCCTTAGTTTGAGTACTATTATGCTGCTCTTATCTGGTTCATGGTCTATATGTCCTGAGGTTGGCTGGCTGGCCATCTGAGGATTTATTCACACCTACTTGGCTCTCAGGATTTGGAGGTGCTCTTTCCTGGGATCTCAGATAGGTTGTTCCCTAGTGGTCACAGCCATCTGCCATATAGGTATCTGCGTGAGATCAGGTATAGGACTGTACCGCGTCTGTCTTGTGGACTACTGTGACCAGTGGCCATTGTGAATGAGGAGCCTATGAGTGTATTCACTCCACCCATTGTGGAATTATTGGCTTTCGGCCCTGGTCCTCTTCACTTATAGTGGCCACTGGTTTAGCGTATTCATCATACTTGGTTGTGGTGGAGCTCAGGGGGAAGGGAGGTTGTTGTTGGTGGCTTTTGTTTTGGGGGGACCTTGGTCTTGTGGGGGGTATGGTAGTAGCTGTGGGTGGATGGTGGGGCGGGCTTAGGGGGGTACTCGAGTAGGTCTGCATGCACCGGCTTACATCTTGTTTTGCTATTTATATTGTTTGTGTTGAGATTTTTATTCTAATTACCTTAAATTATTCATGGATGGTAGCTCCCGTGGTGTCTATGCCCTTTCCTTCTCTTTTTTACTCTCCTTACTCTCAGTGGCACCCGTGGCAGGAAGTAAAAGGAAACTTCCCTAGTAGAACATAGACAGAAAAAACTAACATCAGATCCAACTATTTCCCCACTCTAAGAATGAACAAAACAAACAAACAAAAAAATACAAGTCTTATTTGAAATTTGCAAATGAAAAGATTTTGTTCTAACTTTTACTAGTTAACTAGGGGAGAAGGTGAACCGTAGTGCATGATATGCGACAGTTGGAGGGATAGATGACAGGAACAGAAGGATAATGTCGTCACTAATCCCAAAAAAGATTTTTTTGGAACAAATTAGACCACCCAAAAGTGATATTTCAGTAATAGTTGTACTTTGGCATTCTTAGTTTGTATGACTGGGGCTTACCTTTCATGTTAGAGCAACATTATTACTAATTGAGTGCAACTTTAACAGTGTGTAGCTGGACCACTGTAGAGGCCAGCAGTTTTTAGGCCCCAAGGTCTTTTCCCACTATTGCCCCTCAGCCAGGCACACATCGCTCTGGGCTCAAGAAACCATCGTCTAGGGCAGGGGCCTGCAAACTATGGCCATCCAGTTGTTTAGGAACTACAATTCCCATCATGCCTAGTTATGTCTGTGAATGCCAGAGTTTTACAAGGCCTCATAGAACATGTAGTTCTGCAACAGCTGGGGGGCATAGGTTTGAGATCCCTGGTCTAGGGTGTTGTGTTGTTTTGTTTTTTTTTCTGTATTTTGGGATGAGCTTGGATGTTTATTGAGAAAACTAGGATGCTCCAACAACTTGTTTCAATGAAACTTTGAGGACATTGAACTTGCTTTGTGGAAGATAAAACTCTTGGAACTTAGAACACAGTCCCTCTGTAGAAGAAAGCGGGCAAGTTCTGTAGAGCAGTATTGAAGAGGTTGAGCCTTCCTTGGTGACCAGTCCAAACAACAGCTCCCTTCCTGTGGCATGGATTAGCTATGCTCTTCAGGACAAATGTCTTAGCAAACACAAGGCTGACTTTCCAGCACATAAGTGGGGTGGCAGCACTCAGTCTCTAGGATCTCTCCTAGCCTGTACTCACAGAATGCCTATGGATAAATGGTTGCCTCCCACCAGTATCATGCATGCAGCTTCTCTCAGATCCTCAAATGACACCCCTCTCAGCCAGCCCTCAACTGCAAACAGCAGCTCCAGGCCTTCCAGCCTCTCGACTAGGGCCTCCACTTGATGGGTACATGGCAGGATTTGCCTGGAAGTACAAATGTGCCCCCAGGCAATGATCTCCCCTTGGCCAGAAGAAAACCCTGCTGCTCCCTGCTCCAGAGTATTTATACTTTCTCCCAGAATATTCTAGGCTGACCCTCCTAGAGATTGACTTGGGGTACACAAATATCAAGCTGCTGATTAATATGTTCCCACCTCTATTACCCAGAGCTCCTCCAGGTGAACAGGGAGAAACAAATAATCAGACAGCCCCTGGAGCACAGACCTGACCAAATCAATCTAACCCAGCTCCAGTTATTACTGTGAGCTAGACTAAATTTACCTACACTAAAACTTCTCTGCAAACCGCAAACAACATTCCAGCCTCACTGGGTACAGTTAGCCAAACTAAATTTACCTAATAGAACAAGTTAACCATGTTGACTACAATGGGTACAAACTAAATTTACCTATCCTAGCACCTGACTAAGAGGGCGCTACAAGTGTAATGGCCCAGACAGAATTTTATCATGGACCATCCTCAGTTGGAGAAACAGGACTTCTGTCTTGGCTGTGCTACAAGGGCTTTTGACGCCATGTTGTCAAACAAAAGAAGGACCAGAAGCAAAAAACAAAGCAAAAAAGGACAAAGCAAAAAGGACATAGAACCATGTGACATGGTTGAAGGTATGCCTGGCAATTAGAGGGTTAAGGGAAAAGAAAACAGAAAAAAAGGCCTCTTACCTAATTGTCTCAGGAGGAGGGATCTTCTGAGCTGATCTGTGGGGAGGAGCAGGGTAGGGGCATTCTTAGCTTGACCAGTGTCTGAAGAGATTTTCACCCTGCATTTTGTTAATTTTATCATTTATTTTGTTTTGATGGTAATGGCTGCTGGTTTGTGGTTATGAGGGTCCTTGAAGGCGATCATTTGTGCAAAAGTGGGTAGGCCCCGTTTAAGTCTTTAGTGTGGTACAATTGTTGTGACCCAGAATCAATGTACAAATGGGTATATGTGGCAGGTTTTTGTTATCATCCTTGAGGCACGGTATAGTGCAGCTGGGGGCCTGGTAACTAACAGATTTTGGGCTGAAAATACTGTGTTCTGATTGGATTTTTCTTTCCTCTGGTGTCCTTAAAGTCATTCAACCCATCTTTTGTTATTTGTTCTATGCTGTTATTTATTGGTGGAATTTTGTAATAAAAGACTGCTATGGCCGTTAAACTCTACTCTTGTATGGTCTGTTAGTTCTGGGGAACAAAAGTGGTACGATTGGATATTGGCCTAATAGTAGTGGGTTCCCTTATAAAATACTGTAGTCAGGAAATAGAGGCCACTTTGGAAACCACCAGTTTCATGTGGAAAACCACATTGTTTCTCAATAACTCAATCCAGTCATTCTGTGTGTGTCAGCCAACCCAATTGATCTTGATAAGTAACTCTTTGTCACTTCTTTTGATCTCAGAGCTTCAGGCTTTGGAAACAAAATGCTTTATATTACATATGTCACCTTTCACAAAAACCTGGCACAACATTTAGCTCCTACCTGCCATGCAATGTTCTCCCCATCCACAACATACAAAGGCTCCCAGCTGGAGTCTGCTCTACATAACACTTTAAAGTAAGAACAAATACATTAAATAGTTGTTTTAGTATTTGTTATTCACAGCACACTGAAGAAGCAAAAAATGAAACTTTGGTTGTAAGATCTTCATTTCTTTCAGCCCAGGATTTTACAATCCCGTAGCCAATGTGGACTCTATAGTATGCGTTAAAGATACATTCTTTAAGATGAATTTAAATCTACAATGTTATAAATGTTTAAATCAAACCATTAATAACATTTATTCTTGGGAATTGCAAGCATATACTTTGTTTTACACTCTAAGCATAATATGCCTTTTTAAGTAGAACTATTAACTTATTCATCGCTTTGAATTTCTAAATTTAGATGAAGCACTGAGATAAAAGTCTTTCCTTCCCAAGAGTCTTTTCAATTAAAGGAATCAATATGTGCCCTACTTTTCCTTGGACCAATTTCAGTTTTCTTTTCCTGTTTTTTTTTTCCTTATAAATTTACTCTTGGTGCTTTTCACAATATTGTGCTCGGCCACCTTTATTTTATTTATAAGCACACATTTTTCTTCTAAAGCCACGGATGGGAGGAAAGAACTAGTGAGCAGAAACCATTCTGGATTTAGGTTCTACTTTTTGACTGACTACAGGAAAATTCACCTGAGGGCTGAAAATGATTAGTTAATCACTTTCATCCATTACACATGCAGTATAGATTGTTGCAGTTCTCTGCTGCATTTCAGGAGCTCAGTCTAAAATTTACACTCCAGTGAAAAATGTGCCATTGCTTGGAATAAAACTAAATAATTTGAACTTTCTCATAAATAATAACATCAGCAATATGAATAATAAAAAATAGCAGAAAAATCTAAATCTATCGAATCTAAATGATAAAATGTAACACCATTGATCAATGAAAAGGCAAAGCATTTTTATATTATTGTTATTAATTTTTGTTTTTTTATTTTAATAATAGTAATTATAATAGTATAAAAAACATTGTTAAAAGCATTTAGTAAACTCAGCTTTGTATATAGTTATAATAATAATAATAATAGTGTCAATGATCCACACTCTTTGGCCAGAACAAAAACACCCAGCAGAAGTGCAGGTTTAAAAATGTATCTTTACAGACTTTCAATGAGACATGGTTATCAGCTCTATTCGAAAAATCATTAGGGATCGTCTTGTTTTTTCCGGGCTTTTCTAAGACAGCAGTCTTACAAAAAAAACGGAGGTCTGAAATATTACAATCTTTGTGAAATCAACAACCGTTACCAGTGTGTAAAGCAGTCAGCTTATCTGCATAGTTGATCTATGAGTTACTGTGCCTCCTCTCAGCAGGTAGCACAGATAGTAGTCATAGTAGATGGTAGATAGTATTAGTATCCTGTACCTAGATGAGGCCAGTCAGACACCTTGGCACCGGCAATTTGGGGCTGAGATTTTAGTCACCACACATTCTTACAAGTTATTTATTTAAATTAAAAAACACACTCAAAACATGTCTCAATATGGAAATCATTATCAATCAGTTTGTTCGATAATGTACATTCATATCAATCGTGATGAGTGGTGCTCACTAACACATTTGCTCCTGGCAGAGACCTGCCGGAAGTTACATTTCCCTAGCTGGCAGCTAAATTTAAACAAATGAACTAGGTATGTAAGGTGAGTCATTGACCAAACATGGAATTGACCATATTTGGCCAGTGACACAAATGATAGCTCCCAGAAGAATGTAAACACATGGCCAGGAGCTGTCTGACGTTATTGACCAAATATGGTCATGATTATCTTTGTTCAATTGCATCTCTTGGGATAACAGCAGGCAACAGAATAGTAGTTGCTAAGACCCTGCCGGAAACCAATGATTCTGTGCATCCTGCACAGCAGGATGTTATTATTTTTAGACGGTCCGCTCTTGTGTGCAGGACGCTGTCGGTCTGAGCTGATGCCCAATAAGTTTATACAAAAGACCACCCAGGATACACAACTTACACCAGTTACTTTCAACACTTTCTCTTGAATCCCCTACAATAGCCAGGATCAGGACCCGCATCTGGCCTCAGTGGAACCTCAGATCCAAAACTTCTCTATGTCCAACATATGTGGGCTTTTTCCTCTGGTTTATGAGGAATCAAACCTATCCATACACACCTATACCTAGTCATTTGTACTTGCTACGCATGAAATACTAAGACTTTGGGTATGACAATCAACCCGTATTGATCACAATTGGGAAACACGCTGGATGGGCAGACAGTGTCAGTGCCTCTGCTTTTAACTCCCTGTTTGGAATGCGAAGCTAGTCTACATATTGCCAATAAACCCTTGCTATAACTCACATCCACCCCTGAAGAAGGAGGCTAAACATCTCCGAAACGCGTCGGGTGCAAATACATTGGTACCAATATCCAACATATGTATAAATGCATAAATCGCATTCATTTCATTGCTCGCTATATCTATATTGTTATTGATGTTTTTAAGATGTTTCTGAAATGAATAATTTACTTTTTTTTATATATTATACATTTTCTCCTTTATTTATCCATACGTGCCTTTAAAGTCCGCCATTAGGGGAACTTTCTTTTTGCTTGATTTTTTTTAGACGGTAGTAATATCTGCAATCAATCAACTACTTCCTGGTGCCTCTGCAGGATTTGTCTGGCCGGTCCTCGAATGGCAAACATCCAACCCTGAATTGGGCTGAACTCAAAGCTCATCCCTACTGGTGACTAGTCCTTTGGTTTCTGCCTGTCTATTTGGGACATAGCTTTCAAAGTTTAGTTCCTGTTTAGGCAGAAACATACAAAGTTTCAACAGCTTGACCAGGTGATTTTTAGTGCAGAATACTAATGCCTGGCACATAACTTGCCCTGAATCCCAGGACAAGGTCGTGCACTTCCCTTTACACATTGTTGGAAGGATAAACTAATGCCGTGTACACACGACCGGACTTTTCGACCAAACTGGTCAACCGGAATGAATCCGTCGGACAATTCGATCGTGTGTGGGCTTCATCGGACCTTTTCTGTCGAAAATTCTGTCGGACTTTAGAAATAGAACATGTTTCAAATCTTTCCGACGGACTCGAGTCCGATCGAAAAATCCGTTCGTCTGTATGCTAGTCCGACGGACAAATAAGAACGCAAGGGCAGCTATTGGCTACTGGCTATGAACTTCCTTATTCTAGCCCGGTCGTACGTCATCACGGTCCAAACTAGCAGACTTTGGTGTGATCGTGTGTAGGCAAGTCCGTTTCGTTGGAAATCCGTCAAAGTCCTTCAGAGTTCAGTCCAAAGAAAAGTCCGGTCGTGTGTACACGGCATAAGTTAATCTTTTTCGTTCTCCTGGTTTTGCTACCTTCTTTTAATATAGATCCTTTTAGCTTCATCATTTATTGATGTTTTTGGTCCTGAGAACACTGATTTCACAACAGTATTTGCAAATTTTTCTTGCCTGAACACTGGTCATGGTATTTGTATAACTATCACAAGCCTATCATAAGCCCTACAAAAATAAACCTTTTAGCTACAGGTTCACAATGTTATTATACGTATCTAAGCAAAAAAAAAAATGACACTATATTTATTGGAGCGATTAAATATACAGGTACTGTAAAAGAGAAAGAATATTATAAATACATATTCTTTGTATTCCAGACGCGATAGCTTTTTTCATAACACATTATTCAAACATAGCAAAACTGCCTGTGATTCATCGTTTATGATGCATCTCGTGTTTTACCATAAAATGCAATGCAGTTATTACCTTTGCAAAAAGGTCAAAGGTTGGATGCACTACTGAACGTAGAGTAAATATATGTATATATTGTGAGAACCAGCTTGAAACAGTAGAGCAATAAGGATGCAGGTACTTGCTTATATCTTTTTTTAAGAGCTTTTCTTGCCCGCTTTCATTAATACAAAGTCCATCTCAACACATAGGTTTCCTTTGCAGGGGTTTTCAGCTTTACTTTGCCTCAAAAACAAATGTTCATCAGCCTCCTTGCTTACACTTGTAGCGCTCCTGCTCTGGCCTCAGTTCTCTTGTCTGCCTTCTCGAAACAGTCTTCTCACACAAACTCTATGTATGCAGCTAACAGCTTCCTGCGGCACTGGCTTCCACATATCTCCTACAAGGAACCATCCTGACTCCTGGGCAGAGACCTCTTCTGTCCGACGGGATGGAGCCCTGAACCATATTCATGTCTTTATTAAAGTGGTTGTAAACCCTGTTACACCACTTTTACCTACAGGTAAGCCTATAACAAGGCTTACCTGTAGGTACCTTGAATATCTCCTAAACTTGCACAGTTTAGGGGATATCCAGTATATGCGCTGCTGCCGAAGTCATCGGTGCATGCGACTGAAGAAACGTGGTGGAGTGACGTCATTGTGGCTCCGGCCAATCACAGCACGGGAGCCGCAAACTCAGAAGTAACTCCTGTGGAAGATGTCCGCGCTGTACTTGGAGGGCCGACGCCAATCCAGAGCACCACTAGTATGCGATGCCTTTGTCTTGCAGAGTTTTTATTCAAGTTTGTTTGTTTTTTTCTCGAGGTTTAACTGGATCCATCTCTCCCAGGTCTCTACAAAGCCTTCAGACTCCCGGTCCAAAATTGGGTTTTACTAACCTATGAGGAAACTGAAAATCTAGTTTAGTCTATATAAGACAAGCACCCAAGAGCCCCTCTATTTGTTTGAATTAGAACCCTGGGTGATACAAAACCCTTTACACACTGTGACAGGGCACATCAGATCATGTCAGCTGATCTCTTTTTATTACTATTTGGAAAGGAAGTTTGTGCTGGAAACATAGCATGTCAGGTCTGTATATTAATGGACACATAGGGGTTGTTTACTAAGTCTGGAGAGTCCAAAATTTGGTGCATCTCTGCATAGTAACCAATCAGCTTTTAACGTCCGCTTGTTTGATTAAGCTTTGACAATAAAACCTGGAAGCATATTGATTTCTATGTACACCTGCACCAGATTTTGTACTTTCAAGTTTTAGTAAATCAACCCCAAAGGCACACTGAATTCCTGGAAATGTGACGCCACCCATGGGCTCCCATGGTCCAGCCGTTTTTGCTGCTCTTTCTTCTCCCTGGTAACAGCCACTCACTGACACAGGGAGGCGAGAACTTTTTTAAGAATAGTGCGAGTTAGCCTTATCGTGAAAAAGGAAGTACAGACTGTAAATGTAACAAGCTATCCCCATGTATACAGTTAATTACACACTATACGTGAAAACAAGGTGTTTATAAGATTATCACTCTTTTTTTTTTACATTAAGATGATGCTTATACAATAAGATGATGATCCATAACATTTCTGCAGCAGAAGATTGGCCCTGGAAGGTTTTGTTGCTGAGAGCCCACCTAACACCAACCCTCCTTGTAATCCTAACAAATCCTCTTTAAATCTAACTAGAACCCTCACACTAAACTTTCCTGTAACACTTACCTGTTTCTGTAACCTCAGCACATGCCATTCTTGCAATCCTAACACTAAACCCCCCCCCCCCTATAACCCCAACTTAATCTGAGTGTAACCCTAACAAAAATCTTCTCTTATGCAAATCTAAAGTGACCCTAAACTCTGATTTTTTTTTTTATAAAATAAAATAAATTTAACATGTTTCAAAATAAGTAGAATATACCATAGGCATGTGCAGGGGGTGTGCAAGGTTTGCTTGTTGCTGATTTCCCCTACTTCCCGCTGCCCTGCAGTGCTGCTGGCTTCCCTCCTCTCCCCCCGGTTGCTGCGGAGGATGTTTCAGGATGGAGAGCAGGGAAAGGGGCCAGTAAATAGTTCATTTTCTAAATGAACACAGTAAACACACTCACTCACTGTGTCCATTCATAAATGAAGCATAGCAAACGTTTACTATGCTTCCGTTTGTGAATGAACAGGAAGCTGCTTAGTACAGTGCACTTCTCATTCATTTACTGTCCAGTGCAGCTGAGGCTGCAGAAAAGGCATGTGTGTTAGAGCTTTGGGGTGCACACCCTAAGCAATAGGCTGTGCACACTTATGGAATATACCTTCTGTCTCTCTTCCTTTGTCTCATCTGTAAAATGCAAGATTTTTTTCTGTTATTCTCAGAATTCCTGTTCCAGGGTGGCTATGTTCATTCTCTATGTTCCTAAGTGTGTATGAACGTGGCCACCCTTTCCTCCTTGTCCCCTCGATGGACCATAGATCTATGTGTAGACAATTTCAATTCTATGAGAATTGTAGAGTGCATAGAGCGGAGCATGTGACCAGAAGTAACGATACTGCTCGCTCTACGCTAGTAACAGTACAGTGCATTAGTGGAGGATAGGGAGCATGCACAAGACAATAAAAAAGCCTGAAAACAACTGTAAGAGACTTTTTTAGGGCTTTATGGTATTCTTGATATTTTAGAATGATGGATATAAAAAAATGTGATTTTAGTGTCTCTTTATCCCCTTCTTTCCTAACTTTCCCTTCCTCAACCAGGATCCACTGCTCAAAAGAACCACCAAGCCAAATACTGGTACTAAAGTCCAATTAAAACAACCACAATTTCCTTTAAAACATATTTCAAACACACAATCGCAAAACATTTTAGGAACACCCAGATATCAGCAGACTGCATCCTGAATACAGGAGGCAATAGTTAAGCTTTGCATACTTTTTAATATGCACCATTATGAAACCTTGGAGTATCTACTGTACATCCGCCTTGTACTTTTATGTGCATCATTTTTACATCTGTTTACTTCTAGTGAGCTGAATATTATAGAATAGCTTGATCCTCGTTTTGTATAGCTTCTGATACCGTCTCCCTCTTTACCATTGTGCTGAGCTCAGCTCAGATAGCTACAGTAGTTAAATAGGACATTGCCTGTCCTAGATGTAACAGATTACATACAGCGTATTTTATGAATGTTACGGTGCTCTAATAAATGATTGCAAGATAAACATACATTCCCTTCAACTTGTTATTATTCATTTATACAAGACAGGGCTTATTTCTAAATGATTTCCAGTGCAGAAAAGATAACAGCCTCAAAGACACATTTTCTGGGTGGAGGATGAAATGACAGGCATCCATGACAGCTGCTGCAAATAGCTAACTTAGAGTGATAATATTGTAGTACTTTTAATACATGCAGACAATATTTTATCAGCTTATGGGTTTCCTGTTATACAAAATGTGACTAAATTGGTAGGATGAGGAATAAAGAATCATCCCATCATGTTATCTGAGTTTTGGATAGAAGCTAATAAGTAGAAAGTCTGGATTGTGGCAATTTATGCTGAGGTACAAAGTGATGGGAATCCGGGACTGATTTCACTTCTAGATTCCCTCCTCACCACTATTTATGTCCACATGGCTCCACATAGCTCAAATTGTATAAATAAGGATATTCCACTTGTAGTGAAATATTCATTCTCTAGTAACTTTTCCCATAAAAGTTTACAGAAATGCAAAACTGAACAGTAGAACAAGCTGACTTCCCATAAGACTCTATCCTCCAGGCCATGGTTGGCAGTGGGTATTTGACTCCAGGAACATAGGATAGGGCTTTTGAAAGCAAAAGTAATTTACAGCCACCCGGTCACTTTATGAAATATACCTAGTAAGATACGCAAAGATGCGTAAAAGAAAAGAGTATATATTTACCTTTTATGCCACACAGCACCACTGCATTAAGTACAAATAGGCGCCCAAAGTCCACAGGGAAACTGTAACTTCTGAGAGTGTTAATCATCTTGGTCCCCCATGGCAGTGGTTTCTCCTGTTTCGGTCACAGGGATTAGAGGTTACGAAAGTATTAATGCCAAGGCAGGCCATAGGTGTTAAAATTTTCTTTCCTGCAACCATGGTTTGCAGGGAAATAAATGGCTCGATTTCCCCACCAACACTGACTCCCTCCCATGGAGCTATTGTGTTCTCCTAGCAGGGGGTGCGGGGAGCCGAAAACACAGTGATTATTGCTAGTGGCTACAGCTACATGCTGGTTGTACCCAAGTCGATCGATGGTTCAACTTAGATACATTCATCCTGCCCATAGATGATTAAAATCTTGGCCATTCCCTGCTGAACCAGCTGAGGCTCGAACCATCTATGGTCGGCTTAACTTTGGCCAGGGCAGATTGTGTA
The DNA here is from genome assembly GCA_037952835.1 of Lithobates septentrionalis. Lineage (NCBI taxonomy): Eukaryota > Metazoa > Chordata > Amphibia > Anura > Ranidae > Lithobates > Lithobates septentrionalis. The sequence continues at coordinate 1,444,259 of JBBDGP010000489.1, read as the reverse complement.
TTTTTCATGATACGTTAGCTTTAGTCCACATTTGCATACTGCATTGATTCTTAGTCTCATCTGCTCATTATCACAGCTTCTACTTCTGCCAAGATAATGGACAACTGGTTTGGCTGAATGTGCATGTTTATAAATTAGGCAGACAGCCTAAGTGCTAGACCCATGTTGGGGAAACATTAGAAATCATTTGGGAGAACCAGTTACTGAATGATCTTTTTCTTTTTTTGAGATAAATTCACCATTTGTGAAGGTTGCACAGACATAAAGTAGGTGTCAACAGACAGATGAATGTGATTCAGTTGCTGTTTGGCTGAATCGGGCAACAGTTTTAAAATGTCTAGCAATTTTTGCCTTATATATTAACTTTTTAAACTCCCCCTGTGGAAGTTGATTAAAAATAACATTAATTTGGGAAGCTCTGCACAAAAGAGGCAAGGAGATGGCCAGGCTTCTGAAGACATTACGCATTGATGACGAAACGTGTTGAGCAGAGACTTCCAGTGCGTCACTTCCGATCCATAGGTGGAACGCACGCCTGGTGCTAGGCGGCATCCATTTTTTGCTGGCAATACAGCGGACTGAAGTTACTATTGTATGTGGCTTTGTATTAGACTTTTAATAAATTCCTAAATGGTATCACACCATGAGAGGACTCCTCTCCTTCCTCATTTTATCAATTGCCATTTAATTGAGTGGAGTAACACCGGGACCACATCAAGAAGAAGACTTGATCTAGGACAGAGAGACATCAGGATAGGTCTCATAGTGACCAAACAGGCGATATTGACTCGCCGGTTACGTGACCCCGCCCCCTCTGACAACAAGGGGAAAGCCTCAGGGAAGTCCTGTGAATTCTCTGTGTGTCAGAGGAGGGCGGGGTCACCGGGTGGCCCCGCCCTCCATTATATTAGAAATGTCAGAAGAAGCGAAGCGTCACACGGTTGAAGACTCCCACTGAGGCGGATCGTGCGGATGGAGCGGAGAAGAAGCCTGGAGGAAGATGCGGGACGAGAAGAGCGGAGGAAGAAGAAGATGGAGAAGAAGAAGATGAAGAAGAAGATGGAGGAAGAAGAAGAACACCGAAAGAACACCAGAATAAAGAAGATGGAAGAAGAAGCCGAAAGAAGAAGAAATTAATAAAGGACTTGTGTTTTTTTAACCTTTATGACACTTTTTTTGTGAAATGGTAGGGGTTCATTTGTACCCCATTACCAATTCACACGGGGGGTGGGATCTGGGGGTCCCCTTGTTAAAGGGGGCTTCCAGATTCTGATAAGCCCCCCGCCCGCAGACCCCCACAACCACTGGGCAAGGGTTGTGGGGATGGGGCCCTTCTCCCCATCAACATGGGGACAAGGTGCTTTGGGGGGCTACCTCGAAGCACCCTACCAATGTTGAGAGCAGGTGACCTGGTACGGTTCAGGAGGGGGGGGTGCTCTCTCGTCCCCCCTCTTTTCCTGTGGCCTGCCAGGTTGCGTGCTCGGATAAGGGTCTGGTCTGGATTTTTGGGGGGACCCCACACCATTTTTTTTTTTTGGTGTGGGTTCCCCTTAAAATCCATACCAGACCCTTCAATTTTGAGGGGGACCCCCACGCCATTTTTTTTAAATTTTGGTGCGGGGTTTCCCTTAATATCCATACCAGACCTGAAGGGCCTGGTATGGAATTTAGGGGGACCCCCACACCATTTTTTTAAAAAAAATTGGCGCAGGGTTCCCCTTAATATCCATACCAGACCTGAAGGGCCTGGTATGGAATTTAGGGGGACCCCCACGCATTTTTTTTAAATTTTGGTTCGGGGTTCCCCTGTGGGGAAATCCCATGCTGTTTTTATCAATGAACTTTAATGTGTCGGACCGACAATTCATTATAGCTGTAAGTAGTTTTAAATGACTTTTTTTCCTTTGAAATGTCATTTTGCTGTCAGACTGTTCTAAACACGGGAAACATGCGCCCCTTTACAGGCATACTATAGACACCCCCCCAGGTACGAAATTTAAAGGAATATTACACTTTTATTGTTTCACTTTAAGCATTATTAAAATCACTGCTCCCGAAAAAACGGCAGTTTTTAAAACTTCTTTTTGCATTGATACATGTCCCCTGGGGCAGGACCCAGGTCCCCAAATGCTTTTTCTGACAATAACTTGCATATAAGCCTTTAAAATGAGCACTTTTGATTATTCATGTTCGTGTCCCATAGACTTTAATGGTGTTCGCGTGTTCAAACTAATTTTTTGCCTGTTCGCATGTTCTGATGCGAACCGAACCGGGGGGGGGGGGTTCGGCTCATCCCTATTGTTAATCTAACAGCTGTTGGTGTAATATTTAAGAAACAGCAAGAGATGTTACAGAAGGCAAAGTTCTACAGAATGGGTGAAACAGCACCTGGGAAATCCCTGCACTGCAGGTTTTCTGGTAAAGCTTTCTCTCCAGCATGGAGAACAGACCTAGCAACAGAAGCACAGCTATTGCGTAATTGACACTCAGATCTCCCTCTAGTGCACAATCTAAACAGTTCTGTATTTAAAACAAAAAACAAAATATGGAAGGCCAAGTTTCTAAAAACGTGAATGTCACATTGACAATTGTATGCAGGGAAAAATAACCTGTTTGTATTTGCTCCTTTCCTGTCAGCATATACTTACTATTCCTTTGATCACGCTGTTTTTTCACTGGGAACACATAAAATATCCAGTACTTCTTAAAATAAATTCTCACTAAAAACACATTATACTTTTTACCTAAAGTAACCTTTTCTTGAAAAATAATAAGCAAAAGCCCTGTTACATGTAAAAGAAGATTGTAAATATCTTACCTGATGTCTATACCACTAATCACCGCACTATTTATGTGTTCTAATCCCTTGGGGAAACTTATGCTATTGAGAATGTTGATTATAGGGTCCTCCTCAGCTTATCCTGGTTCCTTATGTTGACTTGCATGTCACTAGTGGGGCGTACAGTGATGTGAAGCTCAATGATAGAAACCAATGAGTGCAGTGGGGGACCCAAGAAAACAACACTTCACACTGTAAGTTTCCAGTGGACTTCAGGTGAAGGAAAACTCCTGAATAAAATGGTATTCAGTGGATTCAGAACCGGGAAAGGTATTTTACAATCTTTTTTACTAGGAACAGGAGTTTTTGCTAGTTGTTTTTTACAACAGTGTTGCTTTAAGTGAACCAGAAACCTTTTTCCAGTACTTCAATGTGTTATGCTGACATTGATGTCACTTCTATCGTAGCCGAGAATATTAGCTGCAGAATCAAATGTCCTGAAAAGTTTGTATTTTTTTTCTCTTGATATAAAACTATTGGATTAGCATAACTCCTGAAGTATCAGACACATTAGGGAATCAGCAGGAAGAAACAAGCTCACATAATTAGATACACTAATAGAACAAATATGTTGGAATTGTTTGTTAAATGTTGCAAGCAATTTCATTAGTATTCTAATTTATAAAACCCGCTCACCTATGATAAACACTAAGATTACAAAACAGCTGGCTTAACTTTTATTTTTATCTTCCAAAACAAATATCTCATGTGCCAAGCACTATTCATTTGAAGCTTTTAAACTTGTAAGATGTCTTTGAGTTGTACTGGGATTACCTACAGTCGATCTTCTCCGAGCAGCAGTAAAATGTTCATAAAATACAGCTGGGTGTATGAATCAAGTTGATTTGAGCTTTGCTTCATGCAATCAGCACTATTTATTTGTCTGTATATCTTTTCTACATTTTCATTGATGTTGTGTTAATAGATTGCAAGCCACACATACAAGAATGTAAAGAGAGGTTTTATGATGTGCACTCATTCATTAGTCATTATAGTATTTAAACATTTTGTAGGTGAAATTCTACCTAGGTTGGGTATACTTGACAAGAATACGGATAAAAGGGGGGGAGGGGGGGGGGGGGTTTAAATACCCAGGAGAACGAAACAGATGGACTTTGTAGGCACCAATCATAAAAAATCAAAACTTTTATTTATACACAAATTTAAAAAGAATCACAAAAACGTAAACATTTTTTAAAAAACGCAGTACATTGCGGAAATTGGTATTAAATGTCACTACATAAATGTATGAGAACGGATCGGGGAATAGCCCCTATACCAGAGGGAGGGATAAACCCCTTCCGTTCCCATTGAATAACCTCAAACTGATATAGCTCGGTATGGCTCTACATGTTTCGCAAATTTGAATGCTTCTTCAGGAGCTTGTTTGGGTTAAAATAAGACTTAAAATAGGACGTTGGCACTGCTCTACATATGAGACCTCCACAGTCCATCCTGTGATGAGATCTAATAACCCTCCAATCTTTAAGAATACGGATAAGCTGAGTGATTTTGATTAAAATGATGTAGCCATAAAATTACCAGTTTTGCAGTCAGTAATATGTTGCCAAATGGAAACTTTCAATTAAGCTGTTTAGGAGCAAATTGCTTTAAAAAAATTTAGTCTTTCTATTTGGTATTTGGGGGAAGTTTTTTTCGGGAGGATGTATTTAGAGTAATTAAATTATTTCTAGTGGTTCTCTTTGTATTGGGGGGGTTATTTTATTGTTTTTTATACTGTCACTTTCAGTTATTTTGTGAGAAATATTTCAATAAGAGGTAATTTCTAGCCCAAAAATAGTTTCAGGACAGATGGAACAAGCTTCTGTAACACCCCTAGGTGCTATTTAGAGCCAACTGTACCCTTAAAAAATACTTTATTTCTTCTTACCCAGTGACTCCAGTGCATTTTGCCAAAATTAAAAAAATTTCCCCTAATCTTCAAACTTTTGTACAAATCTCTTGGAAATGAAAATGCTCAGTTTCATCCTTCTTAGGCAAAAGACACCTAAACAAAACTATACTAGTAATTTTTAACCCTTTTCCCACTTTACATTCCTTTTAAAGCATTAGGGAAGTGCTAAACCCCTTATCCTGATTCAATGCCTTTTTTTATGCCACGGAACATTGGCCACAACATTTTGGATTCGTAGATTTGTTATACACTTTTCTTTACACCAGAGATCTGGGGAAAGCAAAAATTTCCCCTTGCAGTGGGGCTGCCCCCACAATGCAAGGGTAAATGCTTATGTAGGTCTGGGGTGGGGTGCAAAATGCACTTTTGTTACCTGATCCCTCATTTCTGCAGGTTGAAATACACACAGATTCTTCTACGCTATAATCAGGCAGTAGCAGGTCCTCTGACAAAATCAAGTCCAATGCAGAGTCCATAGCTCTACACTGAATGTGGGGTTGCCGCAGAACAGTAAAACTGCTTTTTGTGGCCCTCTAGACCTAAATGAACATTTGAGTCCCACTGCATTGGACCAGAGATGAGCTTCAAAAATGCTTTGTCAGTGCGCAAAAACGAAAAAATGCTGCAATTAAAAATTACCTACAGGTATATGCACACACATGCAGCAGCCTCCAAAACTCTGCGCCTTTGGCTGAATGGCTCCAGGCTTTTTAAAATGGTGGAGAAGCTTTGCTGCCATTTCTTGCCTCTTGCACATTCTTTTTGGCAAAGTAGAAACCCATCATAGAGACATGTGATGGCTGGAAGTAGCATGCAAGCTCCAACATTACCTGAAAGTGGAGCTTTGCCTGTTAGAATGGCCTAGCATTTAGTCATAATGACAAGGTTTTGAAGGCTGCTGCAGTTTCTTTTTATACCGGTCCTAACTTGGCTTACAATATTTTAATGATATATAAATTAATATTATATGAGTTGATTACATGCCTGCTTATGATGGAAACAAATGTTGGGCTTATAACTGCAACATAGGGTTCTGTAACAAGCAAAGATATATAGGAACACTGGAAACTCCCAGGTGGAAAGGAAATGTGCTGTGAATTTTGTCTGGAAGACAATATCATTAGAGTATATGACAAGTGCTGAGCTAGGGGCCGACACAATTTTATAACTAAAATATTACTTTAAGATGGATTGACCCATTGGCAGATGCCTTGGATATAAACACTGCTTTTTAAAGTTCTTTTTTTTTAAACAAAATAAATTTTAAATGAATTTGGTAACATATTACATTAGCTAAGAAACACATCTAAATGTTTTTTGAATGTATCTATCTCCTCATGCTGGGCACCATCTTCACCAGAACAGAAAGTCAGCTCCTCATTCTGAAAAAGTATATGAAAAGTTATTTCTTCAGCTTATCAAACTTGCTAAACTGCAAGATCTTCCTCTTTTTTTTTGAGATCCTAAAACCTGGTTGCGGCTGTCCAGATTAACATGTAAATGCTGGAAATTAGTAGACACTTCTGCTGTTTACAGCATTAATTTGTTCCCATCAGGATACATGAAATCTTACAGAGATTTCATTATAGCCTCCAGCTTTGACGGGAGAAGGGACTGTTTCTGCTCACAAGCAGCTGATTTTTCCTGGGACAATTTCAGAGTGACAGATTTTAAGCCGATGTTTTTTCTGAACAGTTTACGTGTGCTGTATGAAGCTAGAATAACCCAGGAGCAAAAGTGTTTTTAGAGTCAATGTTAGTCCTGGATTTGTCTGCCGACTTTGATATATAAACATATAAAGGAGATCTTTTGCATTCTCCATACCTTCTTTATAATGTCATCAATGTGTAATAATGTTTTCAAAATCTTATTGAAAGACTTCCCCTCCCCTCTTGTTCTGTAGAAACCTCAAACATTTTTGATTTGATTTTTTCTTACCCAGTGACTCAAGTGAATTTTGCCAAAATTACAAAATTTTTCCCTAATCTTCAAACTTTTGTACAAATCTCTTGAACATGAAAATGCTCAGTTTCATCCCTCTTAGGCAAAAGACACATAAAAAAAATCTATACTAGTAATTCTTAACACTTTTCCCACTTTACATTCCTTTTAAAGCACTAGGGAAGTGCTAAACCCCTTATCCTGATTCAATGCCTTTTTTTATGCCACAGAACATTGGCCACAACATTTTGGATTCTATTGCCGCGTACACACGACCCGACTTTCCGACAGAAAAGGTCCAAAGTAATCATCCCATCGGATATTCCGATCGTGTATGGGCTTCATCTGACTTTTTCTTTCGAAAATTCTGCCGGACCTAGAAATAGAACATGTTTTAAATCTTTCCGAAGGAATCAATTCCTATCGGGAAAACCGTTTGTCTGTATGCTATTCCGACGGACCAAAAACTACGCAAGGACAGCTATTGGCTACTGGCTATTGAACTTCCTTTTTCTAGTCCCGTCGTAAGTCATCAAGTTCTAAACGATCAGACTTTGGTGTGATCGTGTGTAGGCAAGTCCGTTTCAGCGGGACTCCATCGGAACTCCGTCGAAAAAAATGTCAGAGTTTATTCTGACGGAAAAAACGGTCGTGTGTACGCGGCATTAGATTTGTTTTACACTTTTCTTTACACCAGAGATCTGAGGAAAGCAAAAATGTCCCCTTGCAGTGAGGCTGCCTCCACAATGCAAGGGTAAATTTTTATGTAGGTCTGGGGCGGGGTGCAAAATGTACTTTTATCACCTGATCCCTCATTTCTGCAGGTTGAAATCCACACAGATTCTTCTACCCTATAATCTGGCAGTAGCAGGTCCTCTGACAGAATCAAGTCTAATGCAGAGTCCACAGTTCTACATTGAATGTGGGGGTGCCGAAGAACAATCCACTGCTAGGATGCAAGGTAGTAAATGAGAGCGCTGACTATGGGGGGAGTGGGGGATCGGGGGAAGTAAAACTGCTTTTTGTGGCCCTCTAGACCTAAATGAACATTTGCGTCCCCCTACTTTCTCTTATGGTGACAATGGTGACCAGTAGAAATCTCCCCAACAGGAAGACAGACAACAATAAAAACATGACAGGGGTTATAACTCTTCCCCACTCCCCAAAAACTGAATGAAGATGGGTGATAGTATGTCACTCCTACGTCATCACATAAATGCAAGAACATCTGTGACAGTGGATCCTGCATTGAAAGTGATGATGTTGGAGAAAGGGGTGGTGACAATTATTGTAAGAGAAACAGTCCTAATTGGGTGAGGAGGAAGAATGTGGGACCATTAATTATGGTTGGTATTATATCATCCCCAAGAAAACAAGCAATATGTTCTTCATCTGCTGGGGAAGTAAGAGGAAATCCAAAGTAAGGGAAATCCCTGGTGGTCACCAGGATCACCAGTACTAGCTTGGCCATTGGAAGATTTATCCTCTGTTTCTGTTCCAGTAACCACTCGAAATTTGGGATTTTCTTTTAATTTCACTCTCTGTGACGGTCACCAGGAAAATAGAGAGGGTAAATCAGGGATACAAACGACAATAAAAACTTGACAAGTGTTATAATTCATCTCCACTCGATCTAAAACAAAAAAGAAAAATGTTTTGCCTTTAGCTATACTTAAATTAGAATAATTTTTTTTTAGCACTGCCTGGAGTTAGGCTTTAAGAAAATCATTTTCATAGTGTTTTTCTTCCATAGCAGGATGTTTCCTTTACATCCTCATTTGTATTCTCTTTTTAGATGCAACAAGCAATTCTGTGGCTGATGTAGAGTGACACTTGTGAAGCTTATTGAGAATTGTCAGTTGTACCTGTATTATTTATTTATATCCCTAATGGGCAAATACCATTCACATGCATAATACCCTATAAGATGTAGCCTTAATTACACACTCGCTGTCTTATTAATGTCTGTAGCAGCTTGTTATTTAGCCTGTCTATTTGTAGGCATGTATCAGCACAATTGCACTATAAATGCATATTATTAGGGAATCAATATTAAATTATACGCACTTATGGCCTGATTCTTTCTTAAAATAATGATTTATCTCATGCGGTAGTTTGTGTATCAGTATTTCCTGTAAAATGAAAATGTGTGCCTGCAAGTTAACACAGCTCTATTAGAAAATAAGTCAGAGACTTATAGATGCCATGCTTCTTAAAAACAGGATCAGTGATGGTGATGGTTAAAGCATATTCAAACCTGAGAACAAGCATGGAATATATTGCAGCTATCCAGTCCTTCTTTTTCAGTCCTTTCTCTTTATCTGTTCATACGTCTTGTCCTTAGATGACAATGATCACTCACGCATACAGTATCTACTGTATGCAGAAGCATTTGTTAGGACTATGAAACACTATTTCCATTCCTCTTCTCTATAACCTATGGGGAGGTGTTTTGTAGTTCCATCACACTTCTTGATGACTGTAGATAATAATACATAATGCAGCAGATATCTGGGTCCATCTTCCAGATTCTTGGGGTCATCTTCTAGATTCCCATAGGTCTCCACCCACAGAGGCCTTTGTCCATGGCAACAAATCACAGATTAGTTCATAGTGCCCATTCAGGAGTTTCCTCCCAAATCTCATAATCCGGTGCTCAGGGCCTAAATGACTGATCCACAGTTGTCACCTCAGGGTTACTTCCATAGGAATTTCAAGAGACTCTGGAGGAGCACAAGAGAGACATAAATGTGCTGTTATGTTAAAGCTGAAGTACGGTATAAAACAAACAAACACCTATACTCATCTATTTGGCTTGATCTGATGCTGCAGCTGTCTCCCGCCAGCTCTAAGACATGACCAATAATTGCTCAATTATCGGGTCCACAGAGCGGTGAATGTAAGTCACCACTCTCTACTCTGCCCTTCCAGTGCTCACTGGAGTGCCAGGCTGGGGAGGGGGCAGAAGCAGCTGGCTCAGGCTCTCAGCAGTGTGGTCAGATACTCCAAAACATTTAGTAACATCAGTAAGAAGACAATTTTCTCCTTAAAGTGATTGTAAAGTCTTGTTTAAAAAAATAAAAAAAATAACAGACATGTTATACTTACCACCTCTGTGCAGTTGGTTTTGCACAAAGGAGCCCAGATCCTCCTCTTCTAGGGTCCCTCTTTGCTACTCCTGGCCCCTCCCTCCTATCGAGTGCCCTCTCAGCCAGCAGCTTTCTATGGGGGCACCCAAGCTGAGTCACAGCTCCGTGTATCCATTTAGACATGGAACCCTAACCTGGTCCCAGCCCCTTTCTCCCCTGATTGGCTGACTGACTTTGATTTACAGCTGCGGGATCCAATGGCGCTGATGCTGTGTCTCAGCCAGTCAGGAGGAGTGTCCCGGACGGCCGAGGGACTTGTGGACATCGCTGGGGAGAGAAGGGGCTCAGGTAACTAATTAGGAGGTGCTGGGGAGGCTGATACACACAGAAGGTTTTTTTATCTTTACCTTCTGCCTTTACAACCCCTTTAAGTAAACGTGAACGTTGGACAATCTAGACCCCCACAGCTGAAGACCATGCAACCAAGCGGTAACTTTCTGAACAGGCTAAGGCCTCACAGCTGAAGACCATGAGGCGAGTTGCTTTGGCATCTGGTTACCTTGTGCCAATGCACAGCTACTGGTACCCAGTACAACATCTAGGACACTGCACAGTACAGGGATCAATTTAGGGTCTTTACTCACAAGTCCCCAGTACAGCTGTAACCCTCCATCTTCCTCTGGACATGGTCCAGTGAGTGAGACAGTCTTTATCCAGACCAGATCCCTTATGGGGAGGTCCTGCAATTAGCTTCTAGTTAGCAATTAGCTTCAGATCCACCCAGGCCCTCAGCCCTAACTCAACTGAGGGAAGCAGCCCCTCAGGCTGTGGAACGTTCCTGGAAAGAAGGAACCCAGCTCTCCAGTGCTTCAGATTATTTATCACCTTTCCAACCCTCTACTGGATGCCCTTCTCCAGGGATTGGCTGTAGTATGATACAAATTATATCTGGCTTTTTGAATCTATCTTTTTAAACTCTGGAAGCTTCTCGCAGAAGCAGAGGGAAGCAATCAAACTCCCAGCCTGTGAAACCCTGAACAGACTAGGACAAACAATCACTGCTCCCTTGATTAGAAAAGGAGCTATAAAATGAAATGTACCTAGCATCCTACACTAGAAGGGTGCTACACCCCCCCCTAAAAATAAGCCCTGTCCTCATGGCCCAAGTAACACAACAAAAATGCTGTTGTTTCCAAGAGCGAAGCATCCCATGATTAAATAAGTGATGGGGAGAAATAAAATAACACTGTAGCATTAAGCATATTGCATTCCACATATTAAATGTCCTTTAGATTAGGTACATCAAACTTTGTACACTACATCCAAGAGGCTGTCACCAGGTCATATGGAAATCTTTTTAGGTGACAGAATTCTTACAACATAAAGATACATGTATATATACAGCAAATCTGGGTAGAGCCCTATGGCTAACTAATAGTAAATGGTTAGTGCATCAATGAACAATTTACCTGCAGAAGAACAGAATTAGAGAAGCAGCATAGACGTTACAATCTAGGGTTAAAGCATTATCTCCACAGAGATGATCCTCCAACAAATCAATGGCTGGAGCATGATACATATTTAAGCTACAGATATGGACAGGAGAGGGTGCATCTGAGTGTAGTGGTTATTAAAAGCATTTATTTAAGTAGACATTTAGCAACTAACACAATACACATAACAATAACTGGCATGTATGTGTAAACACACATATACAGTATGACAGCCTCTGGGGGTGAATCTTCTCACAGCAAGACATGATTCCTCAAAGGAATTCCAGCATGTGAGCTTGTGGTAACATGGATGAGTCAATATCAGTCAAACCCAGCCTGGCCTTCCTGTTTCCAGAGGAGCTGAGAGACTGACGGACCTGTGTGAGACTGACTCATCCATGTTACCACAAGGCACTTATTCATCTCTACCCGTGAGTTGCCAATATTAAAGCGTGTCTTCATTTGATGTACTGCTACACTTTGCCTACTGCCCCTGGCTTCCATAGCTGCTGAGGAAACCCAGCCTGGCCTTCCTATTTCTGGAGGAGCTGAAAGACAGACGAAGCAGTGTGAGATTGACTCATTCATGTTATCACAAGCCCAGATGCTGGAATTCCTTTGAGGAAGTGTCTCCTGCTGTGAAAAGAGGGGAGTTAATGCTTACCATAATCAACCCTCTCTGTACTGTGCTGGCAGATCACATTATTGGTTGAAAACTAGATTTGAACACCATACTAACAAAAGGGTTAAATATCTAGAAGCTGGGCTTCTTCATTATATGTAAACGAAGGGAAATTCAGTGTGTCCGTAATCTTTCTTTGGAGAAAGACTCACTTTTAAATTGTTTAGCATTGCTTGCAGTTTGCCCAAAGGTCTGCTCTAAAGAAACATCTAAAAGGTAAGGAATATATATAAATAAATACTCTGCACACCTAAAAATAGAAAGACAATCCCCTAGTGGGGTAGAGCAATATGTGCAGATTGAAAGATGTATATAAATAAAGTGCATCAAGGTGAAATAAGTGCTCATCAATAAAAGTCACTCAATAATAACAAAGAACATAAACTGTGACTGGTGGGTGAACATGTGTTGCTAGGTGATCTGGTGACTGTTCGTGGTAACGGTTACCCACTCGGGGCTCCCAGAACTCTCACCTCTATGGCACAATAAAAGTGCCTGTGTGCTTCCAATGAATCCTCTGGTGCAGTAGTGATGATGGCGTCCTGATCCTTCTGGAGGGAGGGAGGCGTCACTTCCACCGCTTAATAGGGCCTTTTTTCCACAGTAGGGGTGTCTAGGTGCTTCCAGTAAATCTGTGGTGGTCACTCATGTGCAGTGATGGTGCTGGTGTCCTAATCCTTCTGCGGGGCAGGGCCGTCACTTCCTCCAGTTGATAAGTTTTCACTAATCGGTCACCAACAGACGGGGCCCTCCTGTAAGTCACAGCCGGTGTGTCTGTCCTGTGCAGTTGGTTTTGCACAGAGCAGCCTGGATCCTCCTCTTCTTGAGTCCCGGATGGCTAAGACATCGCATAAGGACCAGGATATGTCTTGATATTGGACCCTATAACACCCTGCACAGCAACACTCAGACTAGAAGGTCTTGCTTCTAGTCTGAAGTGACGGCCCTGCCCCGCAGAAGGATTAGGACACCAGCACCATCACTGCACATGAGTGACCACCACAGATTTACTGGAAGCACCTAGACACCCCTACTGTGGAAAAAAGGCCCTATTAAGCGGTGGAAGTGACGCCTCCCTCCCTCCAGAAGGATCAGGACGCCATCATCACTACTGCACCAGAGGATTCATTGGAAGCACACAGGCACTTTTATTGTGCCATAGAGGTGAGAGTTCTGGGAGCCCCGAGTGGGTAACCGTTACCACGAACAGTCACCAGATCACCTAGCAACACATGTTCACCCACCAGTCACAGTTTATGTTCTTTGTTATTATTGAGTGACTTTTATTGATGAGCACTTATTTCACCTTGATGCACTTTATTTATATACATCTTTCAATCTGCACATATTGCTCTACCCCACTAGGGGATTGTCTTTCTATTTTTAGGTGTGCAGAGTATTTATTTATTTATTCATTTTGTGTTGCGCAGAATCATTCACACAATCCTGTATGATTGTGCCCATTTTAGTCTATTAGCAGTGTAAAGTGTTCACTATTTGATTTTTGCAGCACCACTAGTTATACATTACCACCATTGTTTCACTTTTTTCACGAAGTTTCATGTAGTAGCGCAGAAGTCTTTCTTTCTTTTTAGATCTTTACGCAAGGAATATATATAAGTGCGCCTATAGTTAGAGAAATGCTCGCTAACTAAAATTCTGCTGAACTGAAGGTCACACTTTAAATCTTTAAAAGGTTCTAAAAGTCTGCACTAAGATTCAAGTCACATTTTGGACATCCCCTGCAAAAAAAATCATTTTTGGTGAGATACTCCCAAAGGGAAATCATGTCTCAAGGGATGCAGACCCAGCCACTCTCCCCATTAGGACCATGCAAGTGCAGCAGCTGATTGATAAATATAAAATCAATTCCATTAGATTCACCTTTCAGATGGACACAGAGAAACAAACAGCTATTTCTTCAGAATAACAAAAGGCAGAAATACGCAACAACGTTTGGTAAAATCCCTGCAATGTACATTGATCACCCACAGGGGAATATTTTTTCGCACCAAAAGTATGTTTTAAGCATAATCTGCACAAAGGATTCAAACAATGTACAAACTCTTAGGACCTTAACACTACTTCTCCCGAATATACTTTTTCCTTTTGTTCCCTTCTTACCTCTGAATAAAATAGCACCTAGTAACTACAGTACTCTTTTCTTATCCCATTCTCTAGTCTTGTACAGTTTGTCTTGTAACTCTATTGCCCTGTACACACGGGCAGACTTTTTGGCATCAAAGGTCCGACGGACTTTCCGACGGACTTTCGACGGAGTTACGACAGACTTTCGACAGACTTTCTAAGGAACGGACTTGCCTACACACGATCACACCAAAGTTCGACGGATTCGTACGTGATGACGTACGACTGGACTAAAATAAGGAAGTTGATAGCCAGTAGCCAATAGCTGCCCTAGCACCGTTTTTCGACCATCGGACTAGCATACAGACGATCGGATTTTTCGACCGGACTCGAGTCTGTTGGAAAGATTTGAAACATGTTCCAAATCTAAAGTCTGTCACATTTTCGACAGAAAAGGTCCGCTACAGGTCCGATGGAGCCCACACACGGTCGAATTCGTCGGACAATTTTGGTCGAAAAGTCCGGCATTAGGCTTTTGTGGGGTAGGGCTTGGAAGCCAATTAGGCCATCTAGAGGCCATATTGTGGCATTTTTTTTAACGTGAGATATTTCAGGAACATTCTGCATTCCGGCCACTAGATAGCGCTGACAATAATAGGAAATAATCATATTACAAAAAATAAAGCAACCGTTCATGGTGCTTGTGCCAGTGGTTTTCCACTTTAACACATGCAATCTTAATATTGAATGTAAGGTTTTTGCAATACATACATAAAAAATACCTATGGTTGCTTTTATTATTGCTTTGTCTGTACACAAGGTTCAATAGGACAAAAAAGATCAAGGTGTCTGTCTTCTATATGGGGACGGTTTTGATAGAAATACAGCCTTTATCTCATATAAGTGGTAAAAAGGTCTTACTCAATTCCAGCTGTATTAGTTTGATATCAAAAAAGCTTAGCGATAAATTGTCTCTCTGTAAATATGATCCTTCAGAGTTGCTGCTAGGGACTCTACTTTGGGCATTTTTTTTCAAAAATGACTTCTTCCTCAATTCCATATAGCCTGAGACCAAGTGTACGAATTGCAGGATTTTAAAAGAGTCAGTGCTACATTTTAAAGTTTACATTTGTCTAACATTTAAAGGGGTTCTAAAGTCAAAACATTTCTTACCTTGATGCATATCGGCTCCATGCACACTGGCTTAAATATCGCTGCTTCTACAGGAGTTTTGTGTTCTGTCTGTAGAAGCAGCTCAATTTATCCTATGTGTCCATCCACATTAGGACGATTACAGGCATATTTTAACCACCTGAGGATCGGAAGATTTCCCCCCTTAATGACCAGGCAATTTTTTGCGATTCGGCACTGCGTCTCTTTAACTGACAATTTTGCGGTCGTGCGACGTTGTACCCAAACAAAATTGACATCCTTTTTTTCCCACAAATAGAGCTTTCTTTTGGTGGTATTTGATCACCTCTGCGGTTTTTATTTTTTGTGCTATAAACAAAAAAAAAAAGCGACAATTTAAAAAAAAAAAAAAACAATATGTTTTACTTTTTGCTATAATAAATATCCCCAATTTTAAAAAAAAATAATAATGTCTTCATCAGTTTAGGCCAATATTTATTCTTCTACATATTTTTGGTAAAAAAAAACGCAATAAGCGTATAGTGATTGGTTTGCGCAAAAGTTTTAGCGTCTACAAAATAGGGGATAGATTTTCATTATCATTTTTTTTTACTAGTAATGGCAGTGATCAGCGATTTGTAGCGGGTCTGCAACATTGCGGCAGACAGATCGGACACTTTTTTGGGACCCTGACATTTATACAGGGTTAAACACTAGTGGTGATCAGGGTTAAACACTATAAAGGGTTAACACTAGTGGTGATCAAGGGGTTAATGTGTTCTCTGGGAGGTGTTTCTAACAGTGGGGGGAGTGTACTGACTAGAGGAGGAGAGAGATTGCTGTTCCTAATCACTAGGAACAGACAATCTCTCTCTACTCCCCTCTCAGAACAGGGATCTGTTTGCGTACTTTGACAGATCTCCGTTCTGGCTCTCTGTGGAGCAATCGCGGGTGGCCGGCGGACATCGTGGCTCCCCCGCCGTGCAGCGCGTGCGCGCCTGCTATAGCTCTTGATAGAACCAACGTAAACCTACGGCGATTTGCGGGAATGAGCCGACCTGCCACAGTATAATGACGGTGGCTGGTCGACAAGTGGTTAACCTCAGAGTTTAGAGGCAGGAGTTAAAAAACCATTTGTGTCTCTGATTGGAGTTTTTTGGCAGAAAAAATGCAAAACTCCTAAACTCGTCTAAACTCTGTACAAAAAATGCTCTATATGAACATGTTTTACTGCCAAGGAAACAGACTTTTTGACTGGTTGTTGTGGTTTTTGCATCCATTTATCTGTGTCCTAGCTCATCTATCTCTTGTGTTGTACTGTGGTATAGAAATAATCATAATCCACTCTATTAGATGCTTAATAATTGTTGGAATACATTGCTAAGAACAGACAGAAGTGAAAGGATTAATGACACGACAATGTCCATTACCAACCACAATATCTCGTGGTCACTCTTGGTTACAGAATTTCGTTTCCAGAAATATGTTCCACTGACTACGAAGACCAGCTTTTCTGACTAATGAGTCCTTCCATGACTGTATCAATAGGGAAAGGAATATGAAGGCAAGTAAGAATTAATTAACTTTGCAAAACAATTAATTAAACCTAATTAGTTTTGCCCAAGTTTAAGTACATAATAATTATGTTTAATATTTCATTCTCAATGCCTGTAAAAGTTTATGAAATGAGCATTTATTTAAAGAGAACTTAATTAAGCGTAGTAAGTAATGAATTTGTGTTAAGCAGTTTTAAAGGTAACCTATTTATGGTCAGCTGAACTTCAGCCCTACCTTCAGTCTTGTACACTTGTACAGGCTCCTCTCCTGTACTACAATAGATTACTTCGATTTGATTGCATACTGTGAACTTCTCACAATGTGTGTTAGAAACTGCAGAAAGTCAGACAGCCTATCTCATTTCCTTTTTATAGGACATCCAACATCAACAAAATCTTTCCTCCCGAACCTGACTGTCCCTGACCTGCCCCTTTCATTCATTGGAGTTCAGAATCTTCAATCATGCAGCCTCGACATCACATGTGAATGTTACTACCCTGTTTCCCTGAAAATAAGCCCTATCTTTGAAAAAAGATCTAGCTTTATTTTCGGGTATGGCTGCAATATAAGCCGTACCCTGAAAATAAGCCCTAGTTAAAGTCGTTCTAAAAACATGTAATCCGTTTTGTAAAAAGATTATATAATGTGTAACTTTATTGTAGAAAATACCTTATTTACAGCGCCCACATGACCCACCGGAGACCTTCTTCTCTCCTCCTGGCTGATGTCAGCGGCCCCTCCCTCTGCAGTGCTTGGAGAGGAGAAGAAGAGCTTCAGTGGGTCACGTGAGCGCTATAAATATGGTATTTTCCACAATAAAGTGACAAAAGGAGACACATACACATTATATAATCTTTTTACAAAATGGATTACATCATTTTACAATGACTTTAACAAAGGTTTATTTTTGGGATTACAGAATGTCATAATGCTGACTCCTGAGCTGACAGGGAGAGAGGGGGAGAGAAGACAGGGGACACAGGAACATTAAAAAAAAAGAAAATTGTTTTATTCCAGGTTTTTTAGAAGAGGGGAAAATGACACAGCACAAGCACTGTGCTGTCTACCATGCTTTAAAGCAGTGGTCATCAACCCTGTCCTCAGGACCCACTAACAGGCCAGGTTTTATGTATTACCTTGGGGAGATGCAGACTAGAATACTGCAATCACTGAGCAGCAAATGATATCACCTGTGATGTATTTCAGTTATCTTGCAAACCTGGCCTGTTAGTGGGCCCTGAGGACAGGGTTGATGACCACTGCTTTAAAGGATCAGGAGATTTTTTTTTTTTTCTTTAGGGTTACTTTAAGATCGTCATGATGACATGACTGTATTTGAATAAATGTAGATTATTGTACACACCGTAAATAAATAAGACATCCCCTGAAAGTAAGCCCTAGTGTGATAACGTGACCTTAAGAAAACAAAAAAGACCTGTTTTGCAGTGCTTTCAAAGAGCTTTTAAGGCGCTTTGGAAGTGTTGCCCATTCATTTCAAAGGGCAGGGGCATTTTTGGAGCTCTTGTTACAGCGCTCCAAACACGTCCCAAAGATGCTGCTTGCAGGACTTTTTCCACTGCCCCACAACGCACCGCCCCAGTGTGAAAGCACCCATTCAAATGAATGGGAGGCATTTTTTAGGCGCTTTTCAGGTGCTATTTTTAACGATAAAATGCCTGAAAACTGCCTCAGTGTGAAAGGAGTCTAAATTTTAATTTTGCCGCAGTAGCTGTTATGCATCATGCACGTTTGCAGGCAGGAAGGATCAGGACAGCCCCCAGGCATGTTACGTATTGGAATTTTCAAAATGTAATTGTAAGCATTATTAAAATTATAGCTCCCTGTCAAATGGAATTTTCAATTCTTTTTGGTTTGGTACATTTTCCTCTGGGCAGCAACCAGCTTCCCATGTCCCATCCATGCCATTTGTTTGACAATCTCTTGCTTATTAGACATTATAGTGGAACCTTGGTTAATGAGTAACGTGGTTAACGAGCGTTTTGAAAGACGAGCAACTTTTTTTTTTTAAATCCTGATTCGCAAAATGAGCAGAATTCAAGCTAATGGGGTGTGAGGTACCACATTTGGCCAGAGGTGCGGGGGCGCCATTGACACTGGTTCGGAGCCGTTCGGAAATACTCAGAAATACTCGGAAATACTCGGAAAAGCTCAGAAATACTCCTTTCTTGAGGGTTTCCAAGCCTTTCAGACCTGTCCCTGAGTATATCCGAGGCTCTCTGGCGCCCCCCACCTCTGACCACATGCGGTATTGCATGTACTAGAAGACAATGGGGAACTAATTATCTTTGTTTCCATTGACTTTTATGGTGAAACTCACTTTGATATGCTAGTGCTTTGGATTACAAGCCTTCTCCTGGAACGGATTATGCTCGTAATCCAAGGTTCCACTGTACTGTTTTTTAACATTCAGCTCCCATTGACTTCAATGTGGTTCAGATCTGGCACCTGAACTTTAGTACTGTTTGTCGAACCTGCCCTAAACCATATGTACGGCTCATCACTAGTGATTATCTAATTAATGACTGTCCATAATGTTATGTGTTAAACGTTACATCCGTGTTTAGTTTGGAATTAAATATGTAGACTGACAAGCCTATTTGCTTGCTAGATGCTGTGTTTGAAGTTTACTAATACTGTGCAATGAGTAGGCAGATTATTTTGCAATTGATTTTATTTCAGGAATAAGGATGAGTAGCCAATATTTATGAATCACCACAAAATTAGCGGTTTTGAGTTTGCCAACATTTTCAGAAAAGTGGCCTCTACTTTTCCCATACAGATGTTTATTTATATATAAAATATATACTGTAAAAATCAAATGTCTGTGTACATTCTCCTCTGTACAGTGATGCAGTGCATAAATACACCACAACAATAAAGTCCAATCACACAAATGAATGACATTCACTCAGAGTTATGATGCCAATTGTGATGTGAGGAGCAAAGATCCCAAAACCGTAACATCATGCATGACACGGTGACACCACTTTACCTAACAAGCATTATATGGAACCACCAAAATACCTAGCGGTGCAATGTCAAACATGCAGTGCCTGTGTTGGCCCCCTACCCTGCTTGTCCTAGCTGTCACTGCATCAAAACCAAACTGTACACAATACTTCAATGAGCATCATGTGTGTTGGGGGATACGTAGGAGAGATAAGGGAGAGGGAAAATTTCACAATCAGGTAGCTTTACTTTAGGACAAATACACATAAAGAAGAGTGGGGGGAAGGGGATGCCCTAGTTTTCTTTAACCACTTGCCTACTGGGCAATTGTACCCCGTTCCTGACCAGGCCAATTTTCTTCTTTCAGCACTGCCACACTTTGAATGACAATTGCACGGCCATGCAATTCTGTACCCATATGACATTTTAGAAATTTTTTTCACCCGAATAGAGCTTTCTTTTGGTGATATTTAATCACCACTGGGTTTTTTATTTTTGCCTAAATAAACAAAAAAAGACAGAAAATTTTGAAAAAACAAAAAACATTTTCATAGTTTCAAATTTTGCAAACAGGTACATTTTTCTCCTTTACTGATGTGCACTGATGAGGCTGCACTGATAGGCACGGATAAACTGCACTGATGGGCACAGATGGGCACTGATAGGCTGCACTGATGGACTATGATGAAGCTGCACTGAAAGGTGGCACAGATGGGCACTGATAGGTGGCACTGATAGGCGGCACTGATGGGCACTGATAGGCGGCACTGATAGGCGGCACTGATGGGCAATGACAAGCAGCACTGATACACACTGGTAGGCAGCACTGATAGATGACCTTTTACACAAGTCGGTTATTGGCTCTCCTCTCCTTACGCTGTCAGCATGAGAAAAGTTTATGCAGATAATCAGCTTCTGTTTACATTATGACCATCCATGATGATCCATAACTTTGATGGTTTTTCCGACGGAATTCCGCTCAAGCTTGCCTTGCGTGCACACAGTCACACAAAAGTTCTCTGAACTTTTGACCGTCAAGAACGTGGTGACGTACAACACTACGACGAGCCGAGAAAATGAAGTTCAATGCTTCCGAGCATGCATCGAATTGTTTCCGAGCATGCGTGATTTTTTGCGCGTCAGAATTGCATACAGATGAACGCATTTTTGGATAGGAACTTTTCCCTACCGAAAAATAGAGAACCTGCTCTCAATCTTTTGCTGGCGGTTGGAATTTCTGACCAAAAGCTCACATCTGACTTTTGCTGGCAGAATTTCTGATCGTGTGCATGGGGTATAAGACTGGACACAGCTGATCATATGGCAAAGAGCCGCTGATTGGCTCTTTACATCAATCTGTGATCAGCAGTGTCCAGGGGACACAGCGATTACAGAGCATGCCCGTGAATCGGCTATAGCGAGGTTGGCAAGTGGTTAAGGTCCATAAAGTCCATAAGTCCATAAGTCCACCACCCCCTCCCTTTAGAATGTAATCTCTACGAGCAGGGCCCTCCTGTACCTTTTGTATTGAACTGTACTGTAATTGTGTTGTCCCCCTTATACATTGTAAAGCGCTGAGTAAACTGTTGGCGCTATATAAATCTCGTATAATAATAATAATAAGTTTATTGTCTCTGAGTAGACTGCAGACTGTGTCAGTGGAAATCCTGTTCCTCTGGTGGATGAGACACATTTTAGCATACCATAAAGCATCCTTAAAATAACACTGCCAGGTGCCATCTATGTACAATTTTGCTTACTCTAGATGACACTACAATTGAGCAATACAACCTTATCTAAAACACCCTACCCTGTGTCTGGATAAATATGCAGTATCACAATATTAACATTATCTGCTCTGCTTAGGCCCCATTCACACCTGAGCGATATTCTGTTCGAAGCCCCAAGATGCTCAACAAGCAAAATCCCATTCATTTCAATGATCCCTGTTCAGAATTTGATCTCTTGTAGCAAAAAGCCTGTCGCTCAACAAGTTACATGAGCTTCTTTTAGGCAGATTTTAGTGTTTTTGACCCCATATACTTCAATAGGAGCGTTATACGAGCGTTTTCCAGCCAAACAGCAGCTCTCCACTCCTATTCTACCCCCCCCCCCCCCCTCCAGTGCTTTCTATTGGCTAAAATGAAAACACCTGAATCTTGAATACAAATGAAAAACACTTGTTTACACTTATAAAATGCTAATTTATGTTTGCAGGACTCTCCAATAAAATTGCCTAAAATTCGCTCTCCTCAGATGTGAATGCAGCCCTACAGTCCTGACCCTTCCCCTCCCAGTCTGAGTATTGCTGTGCTATGGTTTATAGGAGGCTGCTGTCAAGAGAAATTCAAGTACTTTCACTAGATTTTTTGTGTAAATTGTTAATGAATGTTTAATTAGATTAAAAGGTAGCATTTTATATCTGCCTAGAGCCCATATTGGTTGCCTTCTCCAGAGACTTCCATGGATCAAGGCTTGTTCAAACCGCACAAGCATCTGTGCATGTTTATACCACTTCACCAATATTCGTGTATGATGACAGCAAACCTTTCCTAAGATTCATCAAACAAATGCCTGCCAGCTTTGACAGGAATATTTCTGATGTTTTTGTTTGAGTAAACACAAAGCAGTGAGGACTCTGTTAAGGATGAGTTTACTTATTAAAAAGCCTTCATTAGCACAGGTAAAGGCAAGCTCTTCCTTTAAAAGGTTCACTGTATTCCTCTTCAGAACCAGCTTCTGTAGCATATAAGTTTGCTCACCCAGATTTCTAGTGAGGGCATCATGCAAGACTACTCAACTGTATGTCACTAGTTTTCATAATTACCTGTCAGTCATCTACGTGGCTCAGAATGAATATCTGAGTCAGCTCAGAGATATATGTTTGAAATAATTGCTTGTCAATTACGCCCACGCTATGGTTCATTTTCACTATACACAGGGAGGAGATGTCTGCTGGAAAGAAGCTCATCTTCCATTAAGCAATATATACAGTATATATATCAACATTTAAGTATTATTATTATTATACCTTACCTTAATGAGACTCTGCCACCTTGCCCATTCAGGGGACAAGACAGCATCCTTGTAAAGCCTACCCCCTGGCTCATCTCTTGAGTTCTGCCCACTGTTCCATCTGTGTCCAACATTAAGAAAATACCTGGGCATGAGGGAACACATTATCTCCTCCTAAGATGCAGATATCCTGAATTAGATTTCTCTAGCATGGATTTCCCTTCCTGGTCTAGTGGGCTAGACTGCTGCCCAGAGAAAGACATTATTCAATGCCAGAGAAATCTGTAGCAAATTGCCCATTTACTCACCATGGTCAGATGCAGGCCCCTTTAGTTCTATTTACCACAACTCCCTGAGTTCCTGGACACATCCAAAACGTATAAATTCCTCAGAAGCCCTCCGTCAGGAGCTCAGAGAAGTGACACCTGATGAGGCAAAGGTAGCTGAGCAAGTGATCTGCAGCCAGGTGAGAGGCCCTCCACCACCAGAACCAGCATGGAAGCAGCTGGGCCTAATAGTATGCAGCTTCAACAAGGACCCAGCTACTGTGGGAAGCACCTTCCCAAATGTTACCAAAGTACTTCAGCTGCAATGGGGTTGCCTTTTGTCCTTGGTCTTTGAATCCCTCTAGTTGTTTTTGTGTTTTACTAGACCTACCTTGGACTTCACTGTAAGGAACACTGTTTATGATGATAAATGCAAACAGGTGTGTGGGGTACTGTTTTACTGAAGTAGTGATTCTCAGCTAGAGTATTTTATTAGGCCTTATAGGGACTATGCCAAGCATCCACATGTTATCCTAACTGAGTCAAAGAGGCATAGCTGTGAAGAGTCTATGTTTGTGCAGCTTTCATAATCAGATTCAGCAGTGTATGCACGTTTTCTGCCATTCTGAGCCTGTTATTTTACTATTTTTACTTTTTACTATTCTTTACTATTGCGTTAACTTAGAACCTCTTTGATAAACTTCAGTTTGCAATTCCTCTATGTCTGATTATTTGGTCAATTACCTATCCTGTTAAAAATGTACTCCAGGATAACTGTTCTCAGATCAACCTACACCTGCACAGCGAACCTTAAGTTGGGGTGTAGATGCCAAACCCCAATGAAGTAAATTTGGTATGAATGTTAAAAAACAAAAATGACCATTTTCTAGGCTAATATGAAAGGGATTTTTGAACAAGTGGCATGAGAGCTGGGCACTGGCCTGGGTGACACATACCAAAAATAAAATGTAAAAAATTATATTTGGTGGGGAATAGGTTTTAGTAATGCCTAAAGTAAAACATACAGAATTTCTTTAAATTACATGCCTCTGGGATTCCCCTAACCTGCCTATGAGGAGGCACATCTGCTCTACAGCTGATAGCTGATAGCAATTCTGGTATTGATGTTAATAAGGGACCCCATACAAAAAAAAGGAAAAAAAAGCATGGGTTTCCCCCAAGACATACACTATGTTGTTAAAAGTATTGGGACGCCTTTACATGCACATGAACTTTAATGGCATCCCAGTCTTAGTCCGTAGGGTTCAATATGGAGTTGTCCCACCCTTTGGAGCTATAACATCTTCAACTCTTCTGGCAAGACTGTCTACAAGGTTTAGGAGTGTGTTTATGGGAATGTCTGACTATTCTTCCAGAAGCGCATTTGTGAGGTCAGGCACTGATGTTGAATGAGAAGGCCTGGCTCGCAGTCTCCACTCTAAATCATCCTAAAGGTGTTCTATTGGGTTGAGGTGCAGGCCAGTCAAGTTCCACCACCCCAAACTTGCTCATCCATGTCTTTATGGACCTTGCTTTGTACACTGAAGCGCAGTCATATTGGAACAGGAAGAGGCCATCCCCAAACTCTTCCCACAAAGTTGGGAGCATGAAATTGTCCAAAATGTCTTGGTATGCTGACGCCTTAAGAGTTCCCTTCACTGGAACTAAGAGGCCAAGCCCAACCCCTGAAAAACAACGCCACAATTCCCCCTCCACTAAATGATTTGGACAGTTATCAGAATCTGAAGGCCCCCTTTAAAAATTAGGGGGGGTATGATACTTCTTCCCTACATTAATGAGTATGGGGTTTAAATGCACTTATAAATCCTTTATTAAAAAATAGAAAAAAACAAACAAAAATGTCTCACAATGTAAATCCATTATCAATCACATCATCCAATGACGCAGATCCTCATCAATCCCAGTGAATGATGCCTGATGACTCACCAAGAGAAAAAAACCTACCGACCGACGGACATGTCAGATTCCGATGACCGCTTGTGGTGAATGACATCTATCCGAGCTTTCATCTGCAATGTAAACAAAGGGGTGTGGTAGGTATACCAGTGGTGTCATTAACCTAATAAAACCATGGCCATGTGGCCATATTTTTTCAGTGATTACTGCCCCTTTGTTTATGTGGTTAGGGATTTCTGGCCAGCAACTGAATGGGGTTGAGTGATGCCTATTGTTGCTAAGGACGGGTCAGGTGCTAGCATATATATTGGAGATAGAAATACTGCTTCTATACACGATGTTCGGCTCCCGCCGAATAAGCAAAAAGTACAACATTCAGACAAATGTACAAACATGAGTTTGGACCGAAACTTGAGATCATCCCTACTTATGACAAATAGAAACTGAATTGGAATTGCAAGTATACATACGTATGGCACACTCTTAATTCTACCAGAGTTAATATTGGCAGTCTGTGGACCTCTTCTTTGAACCCATCGGATCTTGGATAGCAAACTGGCAACTAGTCTAAATACCTAGTAAAGTTTTAATTCAGCACTCCAACAACATATATTCATTTAATAGCTTTAAAATGAATAAACCTTGCATTTCAAACTTGATCAGTTCTTTGCCGGTCACAGGTGCATCAATTTTGCTTCAATTTTTTTTTTATTATTTGATTGTAATTTTTAAGATTCAATTGCTATATTTGGCACTTGTTTTTTTACATAATTTATCCAACTTATAATTAGAAATATGGAGAAAATTATTGTTTCTCTGTAAACTTTATTCATTAAATTGTTTTATATGCAGTAAAAGATATATTGAAAATATTTGAAATATATCACATACCTAAAAACTTCCTAACCAGTGTGATCAATTCCAATTTAATTGGATCTTAAAAAAAAATGTTTGTAAATGATAGAAAAATACAGACACATGGTTCAACTTTTCATCTAAATATCTAACTAAACAGATGATCAAATATTGACTATTATGGCTCCATAATTTGAATATGCTTTGTTTGAAGCAGGTTAAATAAAATAAATCCCTCTTATTTCCTAAATTCATGCTGTTGCTGTCAAGTCAAAAGTAGCTCTGGCACCTTTTAGGCAAATTTCCAAAATTTGTATAGAAGCCACTTGTAGTTGGAGTATCCAACACTAATCTGGAGATGGAAGCCGGTGAAATTTTTACAATATGGCTGCTCCAGCATGGGTTTATTTCTACAGTGTAAACTGCTGCATGTTCAAGCACACTTTACTTGCTGACAAATTCTCATTATTAGGTATTAATAATTGTTGTACCTGCTTTCTGAAAGCTTTCCGCTAAGTTACCCAAAGAATCATTTAAATGCATCACATTAGTTTGCAGGTAGGCAACAGGTCCAATCATATTAACCTTGTTACTGGAGAAATGATTCTAAAATAGGTTAAAAACTGTCTCCTTTCACTTTGCATTAAAGTAGTATGTGCAGTGCTCAGCTTTTCTGCATGCTGAACTCTCCACCATAAAAGTTTTAAGAGATAAGAAGCATTTTCTATTTCAGGGTCACCATTAGCCTGAATAATACATAAACATGGTGAGAGATTTGAAGTTCTTCTTAGATCACAGCGTATCTCCAATTAAATTATAGATCATTATCACAGCTGCCAAGCTTGATGTGGGACTTCATCCTCATATCTTACTAAATGTTCTTTGTATCTGTCGTGTTCAATTCCTTTAACAACATCATCTGTAAAGAAAAAAAGCTATATGTGCCTAAAGATCAAAAAAAAAAAAAAAAGAGTATGATGTGTTAACAGAGCATGTGAAAGGTGACTGTATGGTGCTATCAAAGGAGTAACAGTGTTTGCTTATTCCAAATTATTTTTCAGAGAGTACAATTTATTCCACACTTAAAGCGTCAATGCACCCAAAAAGGATATTTTCGTTATAGGTGGAGTCAGGTGGGCTAGGTCAAACCTTGGCTTCCTATACATTCTATATGTCAATACTTTCTTATAGACATGTACGGTTCGTTTCTTTCCAAATTAATATTCGTCTACACACCCCTGTTAAAATGTCAGGCTTCTGTGATGTAAAAAATTAGACAAAGATAAATCATTTCAAAACTTTTTCCACTTTTAATGTGAACTATAAACTATGCAACTCTATTGAAAAAAAAACTGAAATCTTTTAGGGAGGGGAAATAAAAATAAAAAACTAAAATAATGTTGTTGCATAAGTGTGCACACCCACTTTTAACTGGGGTTGTAGATGTGTTCAGAATTAAGCAATCACATTCAAACTGATGTTAAATAGGAGTCAGTACACACTTGCCATCATTAAGGCTACTTTCACACTGAGGTGGGGGGCGTTAGCGGTAAAGCGCCGTTAATTTTAGCGCCACTTTACCACTGTTATATCGGTGCTTTTTGGCCACTAGAGGGGTGCTTTTAACTAAAGGGTTAAAAGAGCCCGCAAAACGCTTTTCAGGTGCTTCAGCAACGGTGCCCATTGATTTCAATGGCAGGGGCGGTGGAGGAGCGGTGAAAACTGCTGCTTGCAGGACTTTTTCTAACGTCCTGCAAGCGCACCACTCCAGTGTGAAAGCACTCAGGCTCACTCACTGGGGCTGCAGGAGACGCGTTTTTCAGGCGCTTTACAGGCGCTATTTTTATCCCAAAAGCTCCTAAAAAACACCCCAGTGTGAAAGGGGTCTTAGAGTGCCTCTGATTAACCCCAAATAAAGTTCAGCTGTTCTAGTAGATCTTTCCTGACTTTTCCTTACACGCATCCTACAGCAAAAGCCATGGTCCGCAGAGAGCTTCCAAAGCATCAGAGGGATCATATTGTTAAAAGGTATCAGTCAGGAGAAGGGTGCAAAAGAATTTCCAAGACATTAGATATACTATGGAACACAGTGAAGATTATCATCAAGAGGAAAAAATATGGCACAACAGTGACATTACAAAGAACTGGACGTCCCTCAAATTTATTAAAAAACGAGAAGAAAACTGGTCAGGGAGGCTGCCAAGAGGCCTACAGCAACATTAAAGAAGCTGCAGGAATATCTGGCAAGTATTGGCTGTGTGGTACATGTGGCAAGACAGAAGATTTTTCTTACGAAGAAAAACATCCAAGCCCGACTAAATTTTGCAAAAACACATCTGAAGTCTCCCTAAAGCATGTGTGAAAATATTTTTTGGTCTCATAAAACCAAGGTTGAACTTTTTTGGCTATAATTCTAAAAGTTAGGTTTCGTGCAAAAACAACACTGCACATCACCAAAAGAACACCATACCCACAGTGAAGCATGGTGGTGGCAGCATCATGCTTTGGGGCTGTTTTTCTTCAGCTGAAACAGGGGCCTTAGTCAAGGTTGAGGGAATTGTGACTAGTTCCAAATGCCAGTCAATATTGGCACAAAACAAGCAGGCTTCTGGTAGAAAGCTGAACATGAAGGGGGACTTCACCTTTCAGCATTAGAATGACCCAAAACATACATCCAAATCAGCAAAGGCTTGGCTTCACAAGAACAAGATTAAAGTTTTGGAATGACACAGCTAGAGCCCAGACCTGAATCCAATTGAAAATCTGTGGGGTGATCTGAAGAGGGCTGTGCACAGGAGATCTGTCACAATCTGACAGATTTGGAGTGTTATTGCAAAAAAGAGTGGGCAGATATTGCCAAGTCAAGATGTGCCATGCTGATAGACTCATACCCAAAAAGACTGAGTGCTGTAATAAAATCAAAAGGTGCTTCAACAAAGTATTAGTGTAAGGGTGTGCATATTATTTTAGTTTTTTATTTTTACTTCCCTCCACCTAAACAAT
The DNA here is from genome assembly GCA_037952835.1 of Lithobates septentrionalis. Classification (NCBI taxonomy): domain Eukaryota; kingdom Metazoa; phylum Chordata; class Amphibia; order Anura; family Ranidae; genus Lithobates; species Lithobates septentrionalis. The sequence continues at coordinate 1,415,498 of JBBDGP010000489.1, read as the reverse complement.
TTCAGTTTGTTGTTCAACTTGTACAACTTGAGTTGTACAGTTTATAGGTTACATTAAAGGTGGAAAATATTCTGAAATGATTTATCCTTGTCTCATTTTTTTACATCACAGAAACCTGACATTTTAACAGAGGTGTGTAGACTTTTTATATCCACTGTATCCTACCCAAATTACAATATAAATAAATTTCAGTGAATGCTCCGAAAAACAAAACAAAATTCATCCAGAAATTCGGACTGAAATTCGAATCGAATTTTACATCGAACTTCAGTCAAATTTTAACTGTACACATATTGCTGAAATCAAGGTCTGTGTGTGTTATTAGAGTACCATTTCGAAATAATGCTGTTTTAGTTAAGCCAAAGGTGATTTAAAGAGTCATTGTAATCATTTGATGAAGATTTTTGTTTTGTTTGTTCACTTTGCCACATTAGATTTAAAAAAAAAAAATCTAAAGTTTACGTATCTACAGATTCGATATTTATTGATTTGAACATTTTGAATCAAAAAAACTGTAAATTCCAAAAAAATATAAAAAATTCCAAATATGAATTCCGAATACGAATCTCGAATACGAATTGAACGAATCAACCAAATTTAACAAAACGAAATAGCTAGATTAACGAATAAAAACGGAAAGGAACACATTTTTTTGTCATGCACATGTCTACTTTCTTAATCAATATTTCCCTACCATAATTTGTAGCCCTGTGTCTGTCCAGTTAGACATCCATCTGTGTGTATTACCAGCATCTCATGTTGCATTTTTTATACTATAAAAAAATCTAAAATATTTAACAGGGAAAGTGGGACCCCAGGCCAAGGTATGTTTTCATACCCAGGAACAGAGATTTCACCAACAGTCCCTAAAAATCTAAGATTTTGTCAGTTGGCTTCAAGTGTAATGCCGCGTACACACGACCGGTTTTGCCGTCGGAATAAACTCCGAAGGTTTCTCTGACGGAACTCCGAAGGAATTCCATTCAAGCGGTCTTGCCTACACACGGTCAAACTAAAGTCTGACCAAAGTCCGACCATCCAAAACGCGGTGACGTACAGCACGTACGACGGGACTAGAAAAAGGAAGTCCAACAGCCAGTAGCCAATAGCTTTCGTCTTGTACTTGCTTCAGAGCATGCGTCGTTTTTGGTCCATCGGAACAGCATACAGACGAGAGGTTTTCCCGATAGGAATTGGTTCAGTCGGAAATATTTAGAACATGTTCCATTTCTAGGGCCGTCAGAATTTTCGAAAAAAAAGTCAGATGAGGCATACACACGACCGGCATAGATGATGAAAAGCTTCCGTCGGACTTTTTCTGTTGGACATTCCACTCGTGTGTACGTAGCATTAGATCATCTTTTAAGAAAAAATGAAAAGGTGAACACCCTACACCTTACACACTCCACATTTCCCCAGTTCCCGCTGTACTTACCTCCATGGGTGATGAGTTGTTAGTGCCCATGCAGCCAGTGTAGTGGTCTGGTGCTTTGAACTCCCCACTTTTTTTCCTCTTCTTTCTGTAGGGCTTCCAGGACAGATCAGAGCGATTCTGTTGGTCCAAGCAGTCCCATTTCTGTACTGACCAATCAAAATTGCTCTCATTCATCCCAGAAGCCCTATAGATATAAAATGGAAAAAAAGCAAGGATTTAAAATCCCTGAACTGCTAAACTGGCTGCGTGGGCACTGACAGCCCATCACCCACCAAAGTAAGTACAATTGGGACCGGAGGGGTGGGGAGGATGTAGGGCATCAGCAAATTTCTTCATTTTTTCAAAAAAAAAAATGAACTAACTCTGTAGCTCTTTGGCATCTACCAAAAGCTAAAACTTCAGTTTTGGTTAGGCTGACCCAAGCCACAAGAATAAAGCCATTGCTCAGTGTAAATATGTAGTATTATTTTGGCTGGACCGGCATAGGCTGGAATTGAGTGGAATTTCTGTGGCTAAAGAAAAAACTTTGCCTAGATCTGAACATACTGGAGGGAATGTATCAGGCAAGTTGCCAACTAACTCCTATCTATCTAGAAAAAAATCAGGAGGCTTTTTATCTAGTAAAAGATTTGTCATGGTTTTTTGCCTGTGTTGGAAATCCTTTCACTTCAGGATTTGCTGGCTGAAATATCTGACTGGGCTCAAGAGCCAGCAATCTATTTCCCATTCAAATGACTAACACTAATGGTCTTATTTTTAAACTAATGAATGACATTCACTGAACATGGACTGTAGGTGAATCTTCCTAGTGCTTGTGCTTTGAATTACAATGATTGATTCACCACGGGGGAATGTTTGGTAAAAAGTCCCAGTCACTAGTGCTGTTGGAAGAAATAAATAGGACTTATTGGTCCAAAGTTTGCACTAACGCGATCTGTTCATCTTACTACACCATGTGCATGTTTTTGAATTTTGGATGTGGCCATGGTGGAGGCAATGTCCATGTCCCTCAACCCAAAACTTAAATATTCAAGATGAAAAGGAAGGTAGTGACAGCAGTAGAGGCTAGTAGACAGGCACTTCTGGCACACAGCAACTGATCTAAAGATTCCAAGAATGCCCTTCAAATGTCTTCGCTTAATGTCAATGACAGTTATCTTCACAGTCACATAGAGATTGTGGGAGGCCACCTGACACTCGCAATGTGACATTGAGCCAAGGCACTGTTCAATACTCCTCTTCAGGGCATGCATCTACTCCTTCCCAAACCAGTGTTCATTGTCATACTCTTCTGTGCTTTATAATGTAAGCTTGTCTGTGGCATAAAGTTTGTTCGAGCAGCAAGCTTTAGTTTCAAAAGAGGAAACATGGCTGTTTGAAGACTCTCAAGGCAGCCAGACCTCTGAAATGTTCTAGAGGAGGATAAAATAAAACTGGAGAGACAAATTTTCTTTGTTCCTCAGTGTGTTGCACGTGTCATGACTGATAATGTTGCTTGAGAACTTTGAATAATCAAGATCCAACCTGAAGACAGATTGAATGAGACCTTGAAAATGCATCATGGCATATTAGGTGCTAAAGAGGCATTTAGGATGAGGATACAACATCAGAAAACAAGGTTTATAATAATAATACAACGAATCCAGAGGATGCACAACTCATGAATTGCTAACAGAGCAACTTTTTTATTTGTTCATCCCTAGAAGTGAACCTACAGTAAGACAATGGTAAGGTATTTAATATCAGAGTGTACTAGGCTCAGGGTCTTCCCTGGACAAAGGGCTGCTAGCAAGTTATGGTGCCTGCTGTAACCCAGTTATGTCATTTTGTTATGTTTCCTCCAATGATTTATTTAATGAGGTGACATCATTATGAGATAATCATTCCCAGTTTTGTAGTGTATGTCTTCGTCTTTATTACACCGGGGTATCATGGTATGGCTTCTGATAACTGGCACCAGCTGCCAATGCTCACAAGAGGCAGAGTAACATCTTGAAGTCACATCAAACCTGTGTGAATGCTGACTCTGTCTTCTTGTAAATTGTTCCCTGTGGAAGTAGCTCAGTGTGAGTCATAAGCACAGATAATCTGTTCAGCCAGTGCATTGGGAAGATGCACAGTTGAAGGCACAGCAGATTTATTTTAAAAATGCTGTATCTGTGAAAGAACAGTCAATGCTTTACCTTGCATGAACAGTCAGTGATAAAATTGGCCAACGCTTATGCAGTTTTTTTTTTTCTTTATTTGTTGTGCAATCGCACTCATTCCCGTGCCATGATTCACCTGTGTATGAGTGGTGTGAAGAAGATGCGTTATTTAGTGTCTTATGCCTCGTACACACTACTGGACTTTCCGGGGCAGACTTGGTCCGGCGGACCGGACTCCGCCGGACAATTCGATCGTGTGTGGGCTCCAGCCTAGCAATAAAACATGTTTCAAATCTTTCCGACGGACTTGAGTCCGGTCGAAAAATCCGCTTGTCTGTATGCTAGTCCGACGGACTAAAACCGACGCTAGGGCAGGTATTGGGAAGGGGCTATCAACTTCCTTATTTTAGTCCGGTCGTACGTCATCACGTACGAATCCGTCGGACTTTGGTGTGATCGTGTGTGTCCAAGTCCGTTTGTTTCAAAGTCCGGCAGACGTACGCTGCAAAGTCCGTCGGAAAGACTGTCAGATCTAGTCCGTCGAAAAGTCCGCTCGTGTGTACGCGGCATTAGTGATATTGTATCTAGAAGCATATAGACAGCCTTCTAATTCTTCCCTACAGACAGTAACTACAGTATCTATACAGTGTACTGGTTGTTTTGTCTAGCAGTCAGTATTAGTACAATTATAAAGCTTATTCAACACAGATAGAAAGTTTCTTTTTTTTTTCTGAGATTGTTGAACTACATTTAAAGTGGAGTTCCACCCAAAAGTGGAACTTCCGCTTATTTGTCTCCTCTCCCCCTCCGGTGCCATAATTGGCAAGTATCCTGTTCCCACTTCAGGGAATCCGGGCCACGAGCGTGACATCACCCCGGGGCTCCCTCCTCCTCTCCCTGTGGCCGGGCCAGTAGAAGAAAGAAGCGGGGCCTCGCGCATGCACAGTAGGGTTCCCGGCGTGAAGCCGTAAGGCTACACTGCTGGGTACCCTTACCCGCAATGGCGGTGGCAGCACCCGACAGCTGATGGAAACATCAGCTGCAGTGCTGACATCGTGGGACTCCAGGACAGATGAGTGTCCTATTGTTAAAAGCCAGCAGCTGCAGTATGTGCAGCTGCTGGCTTTTATTTTTTATTTTTTTTGCCAGAACACCGCTTTTTAAGCAATATCTTTTGTGCATACAAAATAGTGCAGAGTATTGTTGGACAGTTAAAAAAAAATCTCTGACATGTATAGTTTCAGGCTCTGAATTAGGTGTTCCCAGAACCACCAGGGATTCAGTATGTATGCAAGGGTTAGTGCCCTTTTAAGGGAAACCCCTTCCTTGGGTGCAAATTGTGGGTGCAAATTGTGGGTGGGTCCTTTATAATCTTGGGCTGGAAGAGCTAGAGGCTGAGGTTTATGGGAAGGGATAGCCTACACGCCACGACCATGTAGGATACAGCTAAAGGGTGATGAACAGTCGGGGTAGGCCCAGTATAGGCTCCCCCTCAGGACTACCCATTAAAGGGACCCTGCAACTGAGGAACATGGAAGAAGGAGGAGGTCTGCTTATGTGCAGAAAAGAACTGTGCACTTTGTTCTGATACAGTAAAACATTGGAATGGCTGATCATTTGGACATTCATTGATTTAGAGAGGTGGGTCTCAGGCCAGGATCATGTGATTGATCTAGAAGGCCGGTGTTGTACCCAATCACGTTCCTGTTGCAGAAAGATGGTGGGAGGTACCCTTGACCAGCATGACCGTTGCTGGCCGCAAATCAGGTCCTTGTTTAAAAAAAAAAAAAACTGCTCATAAAGGTGCAAAGCTTTCTTATTGAAATATCACATGCCTGATGATGGGACCTTGCTCAAACCCAAAATTATGCACTTCTATGTGATCCTTCAATTTAAAAATGTTGCTCTTTATGGCAAGCTGGAGATGCTGACAACACATTGGGGTTGACCTACTAAAACTGGAAAGTGCAAATCTTGTGCAGATGTGCATTAGCTTCTAACTTCAGCTTGTTCAATTAAGCTTTGACAAAAAAAAAAAACCTGGAAGCTGATTGGTTTCTATGCAGAGCTGGACCAGATTTTGCACTCTCCAGTTTTAGTAAATCAAGGCCATTGCATCCATATTCTATAACGTATCAAAATAATACAAGTTGGGGGTCCACCCAGAACCTTGGTAAAAGAGCAGATTCTGGTATGATGCACAATGGGAAATTGCTGATTAACCCCACACACACCATGGTTTTAATGGCACCAAAACATGGGGATTTTGTTGTATTTCATTAACTATGGGTCTAAAAACAAGTACAATTGACATATCTCCATAGACATGATAGTAGTTTTGACCTTGCAGCAGCCCTGAACATTGGATATGAGGTTTGTAGGGGACCGTGTATGCCTATTACTCTGCAATCTTTCCCTGGTGCTAGTGAGAGCTTTGTATCCTCTTTTCCCTGCAGCCAGTGTGAACATAGCCTTATATTGCACATAGGTTAAAAAGGTAGTGTTTCCTCAGTATATTTCCATGTTTTCAAATATGAATGCTTTATCTTGACTCACATTTATCTATGTAATTGGATAATTTATTGTAAATATGTATTCAGTTTATGTAAAATGTATTTTCACGTTTGCAGCCAAATTGGAATAACACCTATGTAATGTGCCCATATTACGTCAGTGATGTCATGAGCATCCCCACCCCTTTGTACATATCAGCTGGGAATCTCCCACCCACAGCTCATTGGCCCAGCAATGACAGCTAACTTTTGGGTTCCGATGAACTTGGGTTCAGACCTAACCCAACTCCAAACCCAAGCTCAACACTAGTAATGAATATTAGAAAAAGAGGGGATTTTTGTAGACCAAATCAGTAGAGCAGCCAACACTGCTACTTCATAGATATAGAACAGTGACTGAGCATTGAAACCCTAGAACAGAATGCGTGTCACTGGCAGGATCAACTCTAATAGTAAAAAAATTCCATTACGCAGTTTAAGACTAAACCGCCTCTTTTCCAACTTAATATTGTGGCCATGTGTATTCTTTAGAGACCTTAGAGACCTTTGTTTCCCTACGATGATATATTTATCATTCAAGGATTTGTATATTGTGATCATTGCCCCTCTTAAAGATTATGATAAAAAGCCTTCTTTGCAGCAGCCCCCCTAACGCTTACCTGAGGTCCCTCTCTGTCCAGCGATGTCCACGAGTGTCTCAGCCATCCAAGATTCTCCCTACTGATTGGCTGAGACACAGCAGCGACGCCATTGGTTCCCGCTGCTCTCAATCAATGTCAGCTAGCCAATCAGGAGAGAGGGGGGCAGGGCCGGGTTAGGGGCTCCGTGTCTGAATGGACACAGGGAGCTATGGCTTGAATCAGGTGCCCCCATAGCAAGCTGCTTGCTGTGGGGGCACTGAACAGAAGGGATGGTCCAGGATCACAGAAGAGGGACCCGAGAAGAGGAGGATCCAGGCTGCTCTGTGCAAATCCATTACAACAGAGCAGGTAAGCATAACATGTTTGGTATTTTTATAGGAAAAAAAACGAGGCTTTACAATTACTTTAAGCGCCTCTCCCTTCTTCAGAGAGAATAAAATTAATGTTTGTAATCATTCCTCATAACTGTGGTCCTCCAGCCCCCTTATTAGTTTTGTTACCATTCTCTGGACTCTCTCCAGTTCCAGCACATCCTTCCCAAGGACTGGTGCCCAGAACTGGACAGCATACTGAAGATGTGGCTGAACCAGGGATTTTTAAAGTGGTAGAATTATAGTCTTATCTAAATATGCATTTATTATTATTTTTTTGTTAGGACTCTTTAAAGTATTGCCCCCACGATCAGCAGATCGCGGGTGTAATGCCATGGTCCTGCAGACTGCCTGTGTAGCTCTCTGCCTGTACCTCCAATACGAGCAGGCAGTTACACTCTGACAGGAAGACTCAATGAACTACTAGAGAACTCAACAGTGCCCATGTAGTTCATTGATCGCTATAGGCGGACAGCCACAAAGATTGTCGGTAGTTAGAGTCCATTAATTTGCAGAACATGGAGCCCCGCAAGGCCGCGTTTTCTTTAGACAGGGGAAGAAAATCCCCCACTCACTGTCAAAACAGGGGTTCTGGGGTCAGTACATCTGTAACAATTTACATGTTCCAAAAGGTGAACTTATCCTTTAATAAGTCTGTTGATCTACTAGTAGGACCCCCAGGTCCTTTAGCATCCTTGATTCCCCCAGAGGTTCTCTTCCTAGTGAGTAATTGCATGCAAATTTTTAGCTCCCAAGTGCATTACTTTACATTTTCTACATTAACCCCTTAGTGACAGAGGGTAAAACAAATGTTAATGCCTGAACACAATTTTGCAACTTTGACACATGTTAGTAAAACTGTACATACAATTGCATCTATTTTGTGTAGATACACCACATCTTACCCGCACCGTGTTTTTTCAGGACAAATTGTTAATAACAAAGGAAAACTGGCCCAAAATAGTAAAACCGATCCCTTTTTTTTAATGTAGCTGTATTTTTCTTGCTATTACCATAAGTTAACACCAAAAAACAACCAAAAATGTATTCTACTGTTCCTGGCAATCACAGTGATACCACATATTTGTATGTTATTTGTTTGTACCATTAGTAGGGCCCAGAAACAATAGTGCACATTTTGCTTTTCTTTTATCCTACCTTAAACACACTGATGCTAATTTAAAAAATCCTACCTAAACCATATTGACTCTGACCTTTGACCCATACCTTTGACCCTGACAGTTGACCATGGCCTTAACCTTTGACCCTTACCTTAACTCAAACACTAACCCTGGCACTGACCTAGATCAAACATTGATCTAGCTATTTTCTTCTTTATTTTTTAACTTTTTTTTTTACACATTTGTTTATTTCCATTTTCCTCTCCTGCAAGGAGACGGAGATACAATGTATATTTCTCTCTGTTCAGAAGAGAAAGTGAACACAAGGGCAGGCTGTACAGTGACTGATCACTGTAATAGTCAATCAGAGGATATCACAGCAATCAGGTGACCCGGAACTGGAGTCCCAGGTCCTGATCATTAGCACAGGATCCAGGGGCTCCCGGTGAGAGCCTGGTCTCTGTGCTGGGAGCATGCTGTGCGGTGTGCTCTCAGCATAAAGACATGTACCCAGATATACGACCCCATGGAAAAAAGCTCACTTCTGTGTATCTGCTTAGGGTTGGCAGAAAGGGGTTACATTTCATCTGCCATATAGCTGCCCACTCTTCTATTTTAACTAGGTCTTCTTGTAAAGTTGCTATATCCTGTGGTGAACTTATTGCCCTGCTTAGCTTTGTATCATCAGCAAACTTTAAGATTGAACTACTTATTTCAATTTCAATTACGTTTTACATATTACATTTTTGTTTTTGGGTTTAGATACACTTTAAGTAAACCTGAACTGTGGTTTTACTTTAAGTACACACAATTTATGCAAAAAGCCTAATAATTATTTAATGTCTTTATTTAGTTTGAGCTTTGTGACTTCCTTACATTTTTCATTATGATTTAGGACCAAATTTCTCATTTTTTATTTATTTTTTGTTCACTACAAGAACGGCTTTTAAATTTATGACCCATTTTCAAATTATGTTTTGTATAAAATTGTTCTGCACTTGACCAGTTTTATGTCAAATGTAGTTAAGCAAACAATCTACATTTACTGGAGCACATTTACATTTTGGAAGTATTCAAATTTATTTGCAGTATCTTAAAGGTAGAGTCTTAAAGTCAGACTTTCAAGAAAACCTGCTCCAATATCAATGTGCAGGATGCCATTTCTGATGTGACATTAATATTGGACTTGATGCCTGGCTGTCATGATGATCCAAATACTTCAATATTTTCGCTGACCAGGAACAAGCATGCACAGCATTTTTATGAGATGCATACTCCTCTTAGCCCTTGTTTTGCCATAACAATGACTTTAGCTAGACGCAGACCAAGGGCATGTTAGGTATGCCTGGCAGGATTTTAAGTAAGCCCACAGAGCTTATCCAGTATGCTTGACAATGCCACTGACACCACCCATGCATGTTTCATCATACGTAGCTGCTGAGCCTTATGTCCATGTAGCATCCGCTAGTGTGTGCTAATAGTAGTGAGAGTAGGTAAACTATGCTCTGACTTATGTTACATGGTGAGTCTGTAATTGGGTCAGGGTTACATGAGTTAAGGGCTGGATGACTCATCCTGGAAGCTCTCTGGTGCCCCCCCCTGTTTCTAGAATGATGGAGAATATTCTAGAATATAGTGGGTGGAGGCTGGGAGGGGCTGCCTTGAATATTTATGGGCCCTCAGACAATCTCCAGAAGTGGGCCTGGTAGGGGACTGGAAAACCTATAGATAGACATGAGCCATGCCTGCAAGGGAACTTCATGTGGAAGATGGAGAAGCAGTGCTGAGGGAGGCTGTCAGTGGCCCAGAGGGGGGTTACCTCGGGCTGGAGCTCGGGAGGCTGGCCTAAAAGGATGCCACCATAGGAGGCAGTTGGAGGTATTCAAGCTGAAGAGGCAGTGGAGAGAGCAAGGAGAGACAGTGAGTATATCAGCATGATGCAGGGACGGACAAGGAAGACAGCAGTGTGCCAAGTTTTCATCCAACCTTATCCTGAGGAGTCTTAATGTGTATGTGTGTCAGTCGGGCAAGACTGTGGCAGAGATACGATCAGGAGGACTAGGAAGAAAAGCAGCCAGGTGCGGGTGGTGACAGCCAGGTGGGCTAGCATTCCATAAGCAAGTGGAACTGAGACTGGTGGCCACAGGAAAGCAGAAGGAGATGTGTTATGCCGGTCACTCTATTTGCGCTACTTTGTCAAAAGAGACTGAGAGTACCTGCCTGTAATAGGACTTTGCTGAATAGGGATGAGCCGAACACCCCCCCCCCCCCATTCGGTTCGCAGCAGAGCATGCGAACAGGCAAAAAATTTGTGTTTGAACACCATTAAAGTCTATGGGGCACGAACATGAAAAATCAAAAGTGCTAATTTTAATGGCTTATATGCATGGTATTGTCTTAAAAAGTGTTTGGGAACCTGGGTGCTGCCCCAGGGGACATGTATCAATGCAATAAAAAGTTTTAAAAACGTCCGTTTTTTCAGGAGCAGTGATTTAATAATGCTTAAAGTGAAACAATGAAAGTGTAATATTCCTTTAAATTTCGTACCTGGGGGGTGTCTATAGTATGCCTATAAAGTGGCGCATGTTTCCCGTGTTTAGAACAGTCTGCCAGCAAAATGACATTTCTAAAGGGAAAAAAAGTAATTTAAAAGTGCTAGAGCTAGTGCCCGCTATAATGAATTGTCGGGAAAAAAAGTCATTTAAAAGTGCTAGAGCTAGTGCCGGCTATAATGTATTGTCGGGGAAAAAAAGTCATTTAAAAGTGCTAGAGCTAGTGCCGGCTATAATAAATTGTGGAGAAAAAAAGTCATTTAAAAGTGCTAGAGCTAGTGACGGCTATAATGAATTGTCGGTCCGACAATACACATAAAAGTTCATTGATAAAAACGGCATGGAATTTCTCCACAGGGGAACCTTGAAAAATTTTTAAAAAAAAATGCGTTGGGGTCCCCCTAAATTCCATACTAGGCCCTTCAGGTCTAGTATGGATATTAAGGGGAATCCCGTGCCAACATTTTTTCTAAAAATGATGTGGGGTTCCCCCCAAAAATCCATACCAGACCCTTATCCGAGCACGCAACCTGGCAGGCCGCAGGAAAAGAGGGGGGACGAGAGAGCGCCCCCCCTCCTGAACCGTACAAGGCAAAATGCCCTCAACATTGGGAGGGTGCTTTGGGGTAGCGGCCCCCCCAAAGCACCTTGTCCCCATGTTGATGGGGAGAAGGGCCTTATCCCCACAACTCTTGCCCGGTGGTTGTGGGGGTCTGCGGGCGGGGGGCTTATCAGAATCTTGAAGCCCCCTTTAACAAGGGGACCACCAGATCCTGGCCCCCCTGTGTGAAATGGTAACGGGGTACAAATGTACCCCTACCATTTCACAAAAAATGTGTGAAAATAGTAAAAAGAAGACTCTACTAGCTTTGGGACAAGTCCTTTATTAAAAAAATAAAAATGTCCCACGGAGTCTTCTGACAATTGCGCGGTCATGCAACACTGTACCCAAACAAATTTTTTATCATTTTGTTCCTACAAATAGAGCTATCTTTTGGTGGTATTTGATCACCTCTGTGGTTTTTATTTTTTGCGCAACAAACAAAAAAAGACCGAAAATTTTGAAAAAAAGTACGTAAAAAAAAAAAGTAATAAGTACGTTTCCTTTTTCAATGACAGGCACTGATATGGCTGCACTGGCGGGCACTAATACGGTGGCACTGATGGGCACCGATGAGGTGGCACCAATGAGGTGGCACTGATGAGGTGGCACTGATGGGCACTGATGATGGGCAGTGATAGGCGGCACTGATGGGCACTGATAGGTGGCACTGGTATGCAGCACTGATAGGCACTCATAGGTGGCACTGATGGTCACTCATAGGCGGCACTGATGGGCACTCGTAGGTGGCATTGATGGGTACTTATGGGTGGCACTAATGGGTACTTATGGGTGGCACTGATAGGTGGCACAGATGGGCATGGATGGGCACTGATAGGTGGGCACTGATGGGCACAGATGGGCACTGACAGGTGGCACCGATGGACACTGATGGGTGGAACTGATGACACTGATTGGTGGCACTGATGACACTAATGGGTGGCATTGCTGGGCATCACTGAAATATAATGGTGCCAATCAGTGCCCATTTGTGGGCAGTGATTGGCGCAGATTGGGCACAGACTGGGCACATTGGGCACATGTGGATGGCCATGGGGTACATATCTGGCCATTCACATGTTGCCCCCTTCCCTGGTGGTCCTGGCAGCTTCCCTGGTGGTCTAGTGTGGGCATCCAAAGGGGGGCTGCGCTAATAAACAATTAGCGCAGACCCCCCTGTCAGGAGAGCCGCCGGGCGGCTCTCCTCTACTCACGTCTGTCAGACGCGAGTGAGGAAAAGCTGATCAATGGCTCTTCCTATTGACATCGTGATCAGCCGTGATTGGACACGGCTGATCACGTGGTAAACAGCCTCCGCCGGAAGCTTTTTACCAAGATCGGTTTAGCAGTGTGTCAAACTGACACACTCCGCTCCACCGATCGCATGGATGCGCGCCCCCACATGTTATCCTGCTGGACGCCATATGATGCCCAGTCAGGATAACTGAACCAACGCCCGGCGGTCAATCTGCTATAGGCTGGGCGGGAAGTGGTTAAATGACTTTTTTTTCCCTTTAGAAATGTCATTTTGCTGTCAGACAGTTCTAAACACGGGAAACATGCGCCCCTTTACAGGCATACTATAGACAGAATTATTGTTTCACTTTAAGCATTATTAAAATCACTGCTCCTGAAAAAACTGCAGTTTTTAAAACTTTTGCATTGATACATGTCCCCTGGGGCAGGACCCGGGTTCCCAAACACTTTTTATGACAATACCATGCATATAAGCCTTTAAAATTAGCCCTTTTGATTTCTCCCATAGACTTTTAAAGGGTGTTCCGAGGCTTTCGAATTTGCCGCGAACACCCCAAATTGTTCGCTGTTCGGCGAACTGGCAAACAGCCAATGTTCGTGTCGAACTCATGTTCAACCCGAACATAAAGCCCATCCCTATTGCTGAACTAGCGATATACTGTTAGTTCCCTCAAGAGGGAACCAGCAGGAGCTGTACATAGAGGAATCAAGTGTGTGCAGGAGGAAATTAAAAGAGAAATCTGTAAATAGGGAGGAAGTTGTCCCTTAAGTTCTGTTTGCTGTCACACTGGACATCCCATAATTCCCTACCCCATCCAAGTTATCACTCCCTAATAAAACAATAAAACAAACCAATGTTTTCTGCATTGAGTGAGTGAAGGAAATGCCGTGTGACTGGCTGTGCAGCAGTGGACAACCCTAACTTCAGCAACTCCTGCAGGGGTAGTGCTACATCCAGTTTCACTGTTTCTTTCAGTGTGTAGAAATGCTTAGAACATCTCCTCATTCAATAATAATTTTAAGGCCATGTGCACATGGGCCATTAACCCTGTACCGCATGAAATTCTGCTATTTTGGGCACTTGGCAGGCATAGGTGCAGCATACAGCTTGCTGCAAGTTGCCTGTCAAAGCCTAATACAGGCTGACAATAACACCAGACAAAACATTCAGAGAGGTCACACCACTTTCTCTATTACAGGGTGCTAATTTGAAAATGAGGAGAATCAAAGCAAAGGCCAGGGGTGGCATCTGGCAAGAAACAGAGACCTCAGAAGACTAATGGGCTCCAATAAACCTTTGATCATATATCGACCCCCTCTTGACCCCCAGCCACCTTGTTAACCATAACCCCTTGGATAATCATATTGACCATTTTGGCAAACCCCAGATTTGACTTAACATTCATGAGCCCAATACCATGTGTTTTACCATTCACTCACTCCTACTTACAGTGTATGGGACACACATTCCCTCTTATGCTGTGTATGTTTTTGCCATTTTTCATGTACTGTAAATGTAGGTCTGTGTCCCAATGAAACAAGGCTAATGCCGGGTACACAAGAGCGGACTTTTCGGCCCGACTGGTCCAACGGACTGAATCAGTCGGACAATCCGACCGTGTGTGGGCTCTATCGGACCTGCAGCAGGCTTTTTCGGTCGAAAATCTGACGGACTTTAGATTTGGAACATGTTTCAAATTTGTCCAACGGCGTCTACTAACTATGGGATGTTTTTCTTTCTTTTTCTTTTTACTAGTAATGGTGGCAATCAGCGACTTTTGACACTTTTTGGGGAACAATGACACTAATACAGTGATCAGTGCTAAAAAAATATGCACTCTCACTGTACTAATGACACTGGCAGGGAGGGGTTCACATCAGGGGCAATCAAAGGGTAAAATGTGTCCCTAGGGAGTGCTTGCTAGCTGTGCGGGGGGGGGGGGGTGCTTTAGCTGTGGGAAGGCAGAGATCATTGTTCCTGTTTAGCAGAAACACAGGATCTCTATCTTCCCTACTAACAGAAACAGTGATCTGCCTTGTTTACATAGGCAGACCGCCATTCTGCCTGTCTCAAGAATGATTGGCGGATATCGGCGGACACCGCGTCCACCAGACCCGCTGATTGGCTCCCGCTGTGTCCAATCACAGCGGCAGAGGGTCGCCGATGGCATGCACGTGCACCCCGGACTCGGAAGTGTCAGATCACATACTAGGTATGTGATTAGGCACAGAGTGGCCGCCCTGCCGCAGTATATGTGCGTGGTGCGGTCGCTAAGCATGTAAAGTGCAAGAACAGTTCTTTTTGAGTTTGGACAGAGACATCAGTTCACTATGAAATTGGGTTCCAATGCTCATTGAAGTGAAATTCTACATGCACAGTCTTTCCTGCATTGAAGCAATTTAATTTTCTGTTCTTGTTGGCTGAATATGGGTTTTGAAGAAGGCAAAAAAAGTATCAAAAACATTTATGAAGACCTTACAGGCATTAACATACCATATACACTGGGGGGAGAACCTCTGGGGGAATCTAGGATGGAAAAGGACCTGGGGGCCCTAGTAGATGATAGGCTCAGCAATGGCATGCAATGCCAAGCTGCTGCTAACAAAGCAAACAAAATATTGGCATGCATTAAAAAGGGGATGAACTCCAGAGATAAAATGATAATTCTCCCACTCTACAAGACTCTGGTCCGGTCGCACCTAGAGTATGCTGTCCAGTTCTGGGCACCAGTCCTCAGGAAGGACGTACTGGAAATGGAGCGAGTACAAAGAAGGGCAACAAAGCTAATACAGGGTTTGGAGGATATTAGTTATGAGGAAAGGCTGCGAGCACTGAACTTATTCTCTCTGGAGAAGAGACGCTTGAGAGGGGATATGATTTCAATATACAAATACCGTACTGGTGACCCCACAATAGGGATAAAACTTTTTCACAGAAGAGAGTTTAACAAGACTCATGGTCACTCATTAAAATTAGAAGAAAAGAGGTTTAACCTTAAATTACGTAGAGGGTTCTTTACTGTAATGCCCCGTACACACGGTCGGACTTTGTTCGGACATTCCGACAACAAAATCCTAGGATTTTTTCCGACGGATGTTGGCTCAAACTTGTCTTGCATACACACGGTCACACAAAGTTGTCGGAAAATCCAATCATTCTGAACGCGGTGACGTAAAACACGTACGTCAGGACTATAAACGGGGCAGTGGCCAATAGCTTTCATCTCTTTATTTATTCTGAGCATGCGTGGCACTTTGTCCGTCGGATTTGTGTACACACGATCGGAATTTCCGACAACGGATTTTGTTGTCGGAAAATTTTATATCCTGCTCTCAAACTTTGTGTGTCGGAAAATCTGATGGAAAATGTCCGATGGAGCCCACACACGGTTGGAATTTCCGACAACACGCTCCGATTGGACATTTTCCATCGGAAAATCCGACCGTGTGTACGGGGCATTAGAGCGGCAAGGATGTGGAATTCCCTTCCACAGGTGGTGGTCTCAGCAGGGAGCATCGATAGCTTCAAGAAACTATTAGATAAGCCCCTGAATGACCACAACATACAGGGATATACAATGTAATACTGACACATAATCACACATAGGTTGGACTTGATGGACTTGTGTCTTTTTTCAACCTCGCCTACTATGTAACTATGTAACTATGTAACAGGTCCTCCCAAACCAGGAGATCTCACTGACAATACAGAACTTCTACGGGTCACTTGACCAAGTTAGGTTGGGTGACCCAAAAAATGAGCATGAAATGATCTTTTCGTCCTGGCACACACAGTTGTGCTCATTGTAATATTCACCTGCTCACATCTCTTTATGTTTATTTAATTAAAAGGACAATGGAGTTAGGTCTGTTTAACGCTTGCCTACTCCAGTGTGTCAAGGGTAAATGGCTCCTAATCTACAATATTGTGCACTTGTAAAAAAAAAAATATTTTTTTTCATTTTTAACTTTTTGTTTTTTTTAGATTTATTTTCGTATCTCGCTAGCTATAGATCCTGTTAACAAATAACTTTGGAAATAGAGCACTTTTACTTGATTCCTATTTATCTGTGCTTCATTATTATTTTCCTCCAGGAACTTTACAGGAAACAGATAGAACATTTTTCAGAAATCCTGCATAATGAATGCCTTCAAGCCATCATATAAATAAACCTGTTTAAAATGTAGCACAGTATTAATATGATGGAGTGCTTGAGCAAAAAAAAAACATTCTAATAAAAGTGCCAAAAGACAATGGCCCGGTTCACTAAGCGGTGCATCCTTTAAAGAATCCAAAACTTCAGAAGTGAATAGTTTAAGTGATTTTCCTATATATCATATCTGCTGCAGATATCTGGACAACAGACAACCATAAGATTAAAATATAAGTTAATATAAACCCTTTTCTGCTCTCAGTGTACTGTGTATATCAGTGGCGGCTGGTGCTCAAAATTTTTGGGGGGCGCAAATAAACTGAAAAATTCTGAAACAAAAGGAAAAAAAAACCCATCAATTGCAGCCTCACTGTGCCCATCAAATGCAGCCACTGTGCCATCAATTGCAGCCACTGTGCCCATCAAATGCAGCCTCTGTGCCCATCAAATGCCGCCACTGTGCCCATCAAATGCCACCACTGTGCCATCAAATGCTGCCACTGTGCCCATCAAATGCTGCCACTGTGCCATCAAATGCTGCCACTGTGCCATCAAATGCTGCCACTGTGCCATCAAATGCCGCCACTGTGCCCATCAAATGCAGCCACTGTGCCCATCAATTGCAGCCACTGTGCCATCAAATGCTGCCACTGTGCCCATCAGTGTTAGATATTCATTTGCTTTTCTAACACACCTGGGTGGACTCCGAGTGCAATACTTTGCTCTCTGAGTTCACCTTTCTTTTTTGAAGCCTATTAGAGCCTATGGCTCTAATCGGGCGCTTCAAAAATACACCTCCGCCGCTGTAATTCAAGTGCCCGGTGTCCGAAAAGGGGCCAGACGCCTGAACAGCGGGTGGCGGCGGCCATGGATAGATTCATACAATGCATAGAGGGGGCGGCTGGAGAGAGGGGGCAGCGCCCGTGCTCTCTTAATGGACACACAGCCACTGGTGTATATACTGTATATAGAGAGAGAGCACATAACAGTGTTCTTGTCCTTTAAAACTAGAAATAAGTCAATATGTTCATTAAAATGGTATGAGTGATGGACATTTTGCTTTTGCAGCCCGTGAAACTTTCTTTAGTAGACTCTGTCATTATATCCATAAGGTCAAACGGGCAATTTCTTTTGTAGGAACATCTCCCCACCAACTAAAGCCAGCCACAGACAGTTTGAATTTTACACTTACAAAAGTTAATGTACTAAGAGCATAAGAGCAAAAGTCGGTCCGCAAGCGCAGCTCAGCGTGTGCTTTAAAGGCTGGATGTGACGTAACTGGAAGTCCCCGCCTTACACATTTTGCCCCTTCCACAGAGCATCTGTGGCCGGCTTTAGATCAGGGCTACAAAGACATTTAAATCTGTTTTAGTCAGGCTAGTCATACATCCTTCATTTCTCTCATTCTGCCCCCCTGGAGTTTATAACAACCTGGCAGTGTCATGTTCCCCATCCACGCTTTGATCTTTTTTCACAATCTATACTATTTACTGAAGACTTGGATGGTGAGACTCCTTATACTTATCTATATAAGTATTTCAACACTGTGACCTTTAACTGTATGGTTATAGTGCTTCTTTTTTATCTATTCCATAGAGTGGTGGGGTACTCCCATGGGTCGGTAGGCGCTATCTTTATCTGGAGATCAATGTCAGATTTTTCTTTTTTTTTTTTACAATGCCTGTAGAATCCACACATGCCCACTAAAGGTATGATTTGCATGGTTTATTTGGCTATGAACTCATATGTACATCTATACCGGGGTATGCCCACTCGCTAAACCAAAGCATATCAGATGATATAAACTTGTATTAAAATTATTTCATTTTGGATATAATATTTGATGTTTTTTTCTATGTATGTTAAAATCATTTTTTTTATTTTTAGTTTAGAGTTATACTTTGTATATGCTTGAGTGGTCCAGAAGAAGCCAGTGAGTCCCGTGAAACGCGTTGACCAGACCACACTAACACTGAATACAATACTTATGTCTTTATGAGATGTACTCTATACTGTATGGTATTAATTGTGTGTGTTTTATGTCATGAGGCATTTTTTATCTGTAAAAACTTTAATAATTATTTTGTAATGTACATGTATTGTGTAATATGTTCTCAAAGGCATATGTAAAGTCCCACCCCTTTGACCTATTTTCCCTATCTTTTCCACAGAATTTGGGATGATGCCAATGAGAACATGTTATGATATGGCATCTCACTCTCAGTCCATATTATATTTACCTTACATGTTCAACTATGCCCTTTGTTTGACAATTCCTTGTCTGTTATGTCAAATAAAACATAGCACTTACTAAAAAAACAAACAAACAAAAAGCATAAAATAAATAGTGATGGTTGAAAAATTTTGTGTCATTTGTTGGAGAAGGGAATAAGATTTTAAAAAGCACACGGATACATGGATGCACTGCATTAAGAACTGATTTTGCACACTTGCTGATTTTCATGCCGGGAGAGAAAAAGTCTTTGGAAATTGTACTGTAGCAATTGATATATATCCATAGGCAGTTTGTATTGCTCAGGTGACATTTCAAAGACAGATTGGACTAAATGTTCATTAGCATGCAAGGCTTAGCATATTTTGCAACAAATTGCAGTTTACCAGTCTGTAAATGTGATGGTTGCATTAGTTTGTTTTTTAGGCTTTCTCCCTTTATTTTCTCCTATTGATGCAGCCAGTAACACATTTGCTGTTAGATGCACTAGCAGTTTTAAATGGACTTAACTGAAAAAAAAAATTCTAACTCCATCTAACACTTTTTAAGCAACAGTTTTTTTTTCTCAATTTTCTCAATTGTCATATAAATGAATGAAAGTTGGCCATTAAAGCACCCCTGTTGGTGATAAATGTTTTTATCTTAACCCTCTAACTGCCACTTTTGCTAGCTTGGTCTGTCGAAAGAAGTTGAAAATAATGAACTTACTGACCAGATCATCAGATGAAAATAATAGAAAAGAAGCCAAAAAAAAAAAAAAAAAGATAACAAATGCAGCCACCACATTAAGAATAGGTGAGCTGTAATGGGGAGTTTACTGCCACCTGCAGGCGATATGAACACTAGGCACAATGAAAGCCTAATCCTTTAACTGCTTCTGGACCGCCCTACACAGATATTCTGCAGGAAGGCGGCCCTCCTGCATGAAATCACATACCTGTACGTGATTTCGTGAACGGGGTCTGGGGCGCATAGCAGTAGCCAATCAGTGGGTCCGGTGGACGCGATGTCCATCGGGACCCGCTAATTTTTCTGAGGAGAGGCAGAACGGCAATCTGATTATGTAAACAAGGCAGACCGGCATTCTGCCAGAGGGGAAGATGCTAAGCAGAAACATGGACTTCTGTCTTCCCCCAGTCAAAGCACCCCTCCACAGTTAGAAAGCACTCCCTAGGGACACACTTAACCCTTTGATCACCCCTGATGTTAACCCCTTCCCTGCCAATGCCACTAGTACAGTGACAGTGTTTTTTTTTTTTGTTTTTTTTAGCACTGATCACTGTATTGGTGTCACTGGTCACCAAAAAGTGTCATAAGTGTCAGTTAGGTGTCCAATTTGTCTGCCGCAATGTCGCAGTCTCGCTGAAAATCGCTTATCGCCACCATTATTAGTAAACAAAATAAATGAATAAAAATTCCATAAACATATCCCATAGTTTGTAGACGCTATAGCTTTTATGCAAACCGATCAATATACGATTATTGAGATTTTTTTTGCCAAAAATATGTAGCAGAATACATATTGGCCTAAATTGATAAATAAATTGGATTGTTGAGGCGCATGCGCGGCGCTCTGTGAAATGGACGCTTGATCACAGAGCTCCGTCCCGCTCCGAGCGATCGGCACCCCCCGCAGCGGATACACTCTCCCCACACACTCCAAATCGGGAGCGGAACACGGCGGCACCCCACAGGAACGGGTTTGGGCAGTTTCATACACCCAAACGGACCCCAGAGGACAGTTTCCTTTCTCAGCCGGCCACCACACAGACACCTAAGATGGCGGCGGAGCGGCACACAGGCGAAGCTGCACATTCAGGCACAACGGATCCCTCTCCATGGCGCACAGCTCTCCTTAAAGAGGTATGTGGAGAGACTCATATGCCCCTTCATATCATGGATCCAGCATCTCCTGCCTCCACAGTGTCTCTGCTAGATCAGGCCCTGGATGGACTGCACACACCACACACTGCCTCATCCTCACAGAGGCCTAGCTCTCAGCCACAGGATGTGAATCAGCTCTCCTCCTGCCCCACTGATATTTCTATGCTCTTCACCAAATTTGCAGAAATGCTTGATAAAGGTCTCGCACACACTGCTGCCAAAATAACTTCAGATATCACCTCTGATATCAAATCAGACCTTCACCTCTTGGGATCCCGCATTGAGCATATTGAAACTAAAATGGATGCTACGATCGATCGGGTCAATCAAAACACGGATCGCTTTCAGGAACTCCATGATCAGCTGGAGGGAGCAATCGCCAAAATCGATGACCTTGAGAATAGGTCCAGACGACTGAACTTCAGGATAAGGGGTCTTCCCGAAACATTCACGGACATTCCGGAAGCAGTTCATTCTCTCATCAAACACCTGATACCTGACATCAGAGCCCACAGACTGGAGCTCGATAGGGCCCACAGAGCCCTAGGCCCCCCGCGTTCAGATGGTCTTCCCAGGGACATTGTGGTGAAACCTCTCTACTACAACGTTAAGGAGGAGGTCATGAGGAGGGCTCGCACCATGCCCCAAATTCAACTTCTGGGTCACACAGTTCAGGTGTACGCTGATATCTCTCCTTATACTATCCAACGACGACGAGCACTTAAACCACTCCTAAATGTCCTGACACAGAAAAATGTAAAATACTGGTGGCTTTTCCCGCTGAGCCTAAAATTTGAATTCAACGGTAAACCTTTCAGATTCTCTACACTGGCAGAGGGAGAACTTTTGCTGAAAAAACTGGGACTCTTGACCACTGATCAAACATCACCGATGCAGTCTTCTCCTTCACTCCTTCCCAAAAGGCCACCTCCACCCAGTCCGCTGACATCGACGTGGCAAAAACCCAAGTACAAGAAAGCCAAGGAGGGCCCTGCTACCTGAACCACCAGACTTTTTTTTTGTGTTTTTTTTTTCCTTTTCCTTCCTTTTTGGGAAGTAGACATACCTCACCTCTTCACCTTACAGGTCTCCCTCCTTTTTTTGAAGAGGCACCTGTCTGGTCTTGGGGGGCGTGGATCGTTTGTGCTCCTTGATTAATGGGGCTATACCCTTTGCATAGTATTTTTATTTCAAACATAAGTTTGGGGTTTTTTTTTTTTTTTTTTTTGTCATATGGGACAATTTTACGTTGAGATCCTCTCTGTTTCCACTTCTTACAGGCTTAATTCTCAGTTATCACTGGGAAAGGGAGTGTGTCCTAATAGGTTACACATTACTTTTTGAAAAAATTTTTTTTTGGGGTGCCGTGCACGGGGCGGTATCTATGCGCCTCGTCCTTCCCGCAGAGTCGGATTGTTTTCATTCCTACTTCGAGTTGGGACTCCCTCCACTAGTTTGGAGGCTACACATTTTTTTTTATCTCGGGATATGGTGAAAGCATTTTTCACATATCCCTGGATCCTCTTCTCTTTTCCTTCTTTTCTTCTGCTTTCTCTTTCTCTTAATATCTTTACTAAATTTGTATTCTTTTCAGTGGCGTGTGCGGTGTCGCTTACCCACAGGACCCGGGATCGTGAGCTGGGGATATTAAGGTTTGCACGTGACCACATACCACCTGTCCATCGGAAGGTAAGTGGTGGGGGTTTGCTGGCATCTCGACCTATCCTGCTCCATGGCTGACCACACCACCTCCACACAGACCCTACGTTTTGCTTCGCACAACGTACAGGGGCTAAACTCCCCACTTAAGCGTCGGAAAGTCTTTCAATACTACCATGACCAAAAAATAGACATACTATTCCTTCAGGAAACACACTTTCCGAGATCTTACATTCCGTCTTTCATACATGCCAAATTCCCCACATTCTTTCTTGCCAATTCTGATAAAAAAACTAAAGGGGTGGGAATTTTTTTTTCCCGCAAAACACAATTTTTACCAACCTCTGAATTTCGGGACCCTGATGGCAGGTTCATTATGGTGAAGGGACTCATTGATGACCAGCTTTACTCCCTAATCTCTTATTATGCACCTAACCAAGGACAAGCAAAATTTTTCCAATCCCTCTTTCACACCCTAGCTCCAATGCTGGAAGGCATGGTCCTATACGGCGGAGACTCAAACGTAGCATTTGACGCAGGAAGAGATAAGTCTAGACCCCCGGGAAGGGATGTTGTGCGCCCCACCAGACAGAGTCTCAATGTAGCGAGACAGATCTTTCACCAGGGCCTAGTGGATGCCTGGAGGGAACTAAATCCTGGAACTCGGGATTACACGCATTATTCTAGCCCCCATAATACTTTTGCCAGAATTGATCATTTCTTCATTATGCAAAAACATCTTCCGTTGGTACGTAAGGCAATCATTAAGGACTCTGTCTGGTCGGACCACTCCTCCCTTCTCTTAGTCATACACAAACCTGTAACTCATTGCCAAGGGTTCCATTGGAAATTGAATGCCTCTTTGCTTAGTAACCCCTCACATGTCAATGAAATTAGCAAAGATATCCAGGAATACTTTTTGCTTAATGATATTGAAAACATCTCTCCCATCACATTGTGGGCAGCTCACAAAGCCTTTGTTAGGGGCAAGCTAATCCAAATGTCCGCTAAACTAAACAAAGCCCGCAAACTGGAAATAGCTAGACTTGAGAGTGAATTTTCTCACCTCAGTAAACAACATAAACGTAATCCCACTTCTACATCGGCAGCTAGCCTAGAATCGGCGCGCATGGCTCTTAATTTATCACTCACGGCGGTTGCGGAGAAAAGTTTGCGATGGGATGGAGGGAGGTTCTATTATCAAAAGGACAAATTGGGTGCCATGTTAGCACGCAGGCTTACTCCAAGGTTGAGGGTACACACTTTACCTAAGATACGTTTAAGTAATGGTTCTCTGTCCCAGAATCCTCTGAAAATCATGGAATCCTTTCATGATTTTTACCGATCTTTATACAGCTCTCATGGTTCTGAACCCTTGTCTACCTCAATTGATTCTTTTCTGGACTCTCTGAAGATCCCTAAGCTCCGAGAGCATCATAAAGACAGCCTCGAAAATCCTATCTCTGCAGAGGAAGTATCTCAGGTCATTCATGACCTTAAAAATGACTCTGCCCCTGGTCCAGATGGCTTTTCAGTCCCGTATTACAAACACTTCTCCCAGCAGCTTTCCCCATTTCTAGCTCGCTTTTATAATCAGCTACGAGCAGGGGGACAACTAGATAAGACGCTTAATTCAGCTTTCATCACAGTGATACCAAAGCCAGATAAGGACACTAGCTGCACAGCTAATTACAGGCCCATCTCATTGATCAACAATGATCTTAAAATCTTAACTAAAATCTTAGCTAATAGAATATCTGCCTTTATAAGCTTGTATATTCATAGGGATCAGGTGGGATTCATTCCTGGGAGACAGGGTCCAGACCAGATCAGGAGAGCGATAGACATAGTTTCGTTACTGAACTCTGGCTGGGACAAAGGACCCCCTCAACAGGGATTATTTCTGTCTCTAGATCTAATGAAAGCTTTTGACTCTGTCTCCTGGGCTTTCATGTTCCCGATTCTACAGAAGTGGGGTTTTGGTTCATCCTTTCTGAACATTATAGGAGCCTTATACGATACTCCGGTTGCACAAGTTAAACTGCAGGGTTATTATTCAGACCCTTTTCCGATTCTAAAGGGTACTAGACAGGGCTGCCCTTTGTCCCCATTGATCTTTGCCGTGGTCATCGAGACACTAGCTATCGCCATCCGGGATAACCCAGACATACATGGAGTGCGTTGTGGTCCACAAACCCACAAATGCGCTCTTTTTGCAGATGACGTTTTACTTTTCATCTCCTCACCACTTACTTCTTTACCTAACTTATACAAGGTGCTCGATGACTTCGGCAAGGTATCGGGCCTTAGGGTTAACTACTCTAAATCTAGGGCTCTAAACATTAATCTTCCACCCTCCATGATGACCTTGCTTAAAAAAGACTTCCGCTTCAGTTGGGGGGAAAAAATGATCCCCTATCTAGGTATCAACCTTACTGCATCTATTGACGACCTTTACAAAGCTAATTTCCCCCCACTTTTTCGTAAACTCGGAGAGGATCTCTCAAGATGGGATAAAATGGGGTTATCTTGGTTGGGTAGAATTAATTCGGTGAAACTGACTTTGCTACCACGTGTCCTTTATCTCTTTAGGTCCTTACCTATACCAATCCCCAAAGATCACCTCAGGAAGTTTCAATCCAAAATTGTTAAATTTACATGGGGCGGGAAGGGACATAGGATCTCCAAGGAGACTCTGTTCAGGAGCAGGGATCAAGGAGGAGTGGGTTTACCTAATCTTCTCTGGTATCATCAGGCAGCACAACTTTCCCAACTGTCCACTGTATACTCTAAGATTGCCCACCCAGATTGGGTACATATTGAACGACAGGCGATCCCTCAATTCACTTTAGATTACATTCTCTGGTCTCATCCAAGATCTAGACCTGCCATCATGGTTCCTACACTTTCCCATTCCCTGACAATGTGGGACTCTCTCAAACACAACCCCCGATTAGTTTCTAATTGGCAACCATTGTCCCACATCTTTCGAAATCCCCTTTTTCCTCCAGGTATGGACATTCAAGCATTCCACTGGTGGCTAGATAAGGGGATGTACAGGATAGGACACTTTGCTAACCCTACAGGACCCCTCACTTTGACCCACTGCATCAACAAACTGGATATGCCCAACACAGAAAGATTTCGTTTCAGACAGATATTTCACTTCCTGCAGTCTCTTAGGTCCCCCAGTCATAATCCTCTTTCGATCACGGAGTATGAACGGTGGTGTGGTCAGGCGGTGGAGCAGAGGGGCGGGATCTCAGTGATTTACCGATCACTATCTAGGGCTGAGACTAAGACACTCTTCATGCGCGAATGGGAGAATGATCTCCATCACACCTGGAGTATTGAGGAATGGCATAGAGCTTCTATGGCTGCATCCAAGGGCATTTTGAATATAGCATTAGTGGAAGCAAATCTGAAAGTCCTTATGCGGTGGTATATGGTCCCTCTCAAAATCTCTAAAATCTACCCTAATGCTTCCCCTATATGCTTTCGACATTGTGGGCATATCGGGTCCATGTTACACATCTGGTGGGACTGCCCTAGGATACGGGGCTTATGGAATAGAATCTTTCATACCATTAGGAAAATAACGGGTTTCCCAATCCAAAAATCTCCTCAACTAGCTCTGCTGAATTTTCCCTGTCCTAACATTCCTAAAGTAGTTCAACGACTTATTATGTTCATTTTCCTAGGGACCAAACTCACGATTGCAAGGGCCTGGAAGAGATCCACTGTTTCCTATCTATTAGTTAAGCGAAAGATATCATGGATCATGTCCCAGGAGAAGACGGTTAGTATTCTCCTGGACACTTCCTCTAAACACGACGCCATCTGGGATCCTTGGGTGAAATACATTTCCCCGCCTCCCCTGTCTGTAGCTTGACCTGGACCACTGTGGTTGAGCGACTACCGCACCGTCATAGGATGTATTATTACATATTCTCTATCCTTTCTTTTCTTTTCTCTCTCCTTTCCTATCTTCTTCTCCTTTTTGCACTATAGATTTCTAGCAGACAGGTTAGACTACCTTGTTAACATATACAGCATCTACTATAACCTATGCCTTTCTTATGGATGTTAGGCTTCTTCTATTGCTTAACTGAGCTTATTTCATGCAGACTGAACCTATAGTTTTATTTTCCTCTCTTGTTGGACAGCCTCATGCAAATCTTACCATAAGCTCTACTAGTTATTTTGTCCTGCTGAGCATAACACTTTTGTTAGATACCTTATTCTTGAATTCTCTCACGCCTTTAAACACTTTACTTCATTATTTTTTCATTTTATATCATTGTAATAAAAGTTTTGATTCTCCTGGGTGGTGGACCTCCCCTCCTGGCACAGCTAGTTCCCATGTGGGGTGCAGGTGTAGGGGAGTGCCCATCTCTTCGGAGCAGGTCTTTTGGAATTCAACCCAACGCTGACAGCATATATTGCTTAGTCCTACATACGGTTCATGTTCTGTCTGCTACTTTATAGGTATGTGTTATACCAGTGATTGTACCTGTAATTTGGAGCATTATTTTTTGTTTTGTTAAACTCTCAATAAAAACTATTGAAAGATAAATTGGATTGTTTACATTTTTTATTGGGTATGTTTTATAGCATTAAGTAAAAAATGTTGTTGTTTTTTCCCCAAATTGTCTGTCTTTTTATGTTTATAACACAAAAAATAAAAATTGCAGAGGTGATCAAATACCACCAAAAGAAAACTCTATTTGTGGGGAAAAAAGAACATTTTATTTGGGTACAGTGTCACAAGATCGCAAAATTATCATTTAAAGTAATGCAGTGCCTTAGTGCAAAAAAATGGCTTGGTCATGAAGGGGGGTAAACCTTCCGAAGTGGTTAAAGGCTATAACCCCCCCTTACACCCGCTCAGTTATGCTTGGTGTTTTTGTTTTTAACAGAATGGATGTCTCCTTTCTTTCTGCAGTATGTTTCGCTTGCATTGGAAGATTTTTGCTATCAACAACTACTGGTAGAGTAATGCATAGCTCCCAACTGTCTCTGATTTCAAGGGACTGTCCTTCATTCAGAAAAAAGTCCCGCTGTCCCTCATTTGTGCCTCATTTTTGTCTGATCTATATAGTTGTATATAAAAATGCACGTTGTATCATTCAAAAAGTGTTTCCCAGTGCTAAACTTTTCATCCAATTTCTTAATTGCTGCATTTGTAAATTCCAAAAGCCAATATAAAGGAATAGTAGTGGTTAAAAAGCACTTGTGGGTTTAACTAATCATTTTTTTCATACAATTCTCCTTTAAGGGGGTGTGACAGGAGGTGTGTCCTATACTTACATACTTTTGCTAATAGCTGTCCCTCGTTCCCATCTCAGAAAGTTGGGAGGTATGGGAATGGCAGATATTAACATTCCTGAAATTCTCTTCATTTAGCTACCAAGTGCAAAGCTTCCCAGTTAATATACTGGGGTCAGTCGTTATATCCCACCTGTGCTTCAGTTTCACAGGACTCCACTATTCAAGTAAGGCCAATTATGTAGGGATTGTTTCCTGAGTGTTGAGATCAGAGCTGTGGTAATTCCTCTGGCCCTGTCTCTGAAGACTCTATTTTTTGAGTGTGCAGTTAGGCCCCTTTCACACTGGGGTGGGAGGTGCGTCGGTGGCAAAGCGCCGCTATATTAAGCGGCGCTTTACAGTCTTGTTTGTGGTATTCGGCCGCTAGCGGGGACGGTTTTACCCCCCGCTAGCGGCCGAGAAAGGGTTAAAAACCACCGCAAAGCGCCTCTGCAGGGTAGCTTTGCCGGCGGTATAGCCGCGCTGCCCTTTTGATTTCAATGGGCAGGAGCAGTGAAGGAGCGGTGTATACACCGCTCCTTCACCACTCCGAGGATGCTGCTAGCAGGACTTTTTTACCCGTCCTGCTAGCTCACCGCTCCAGTGTGAAACCCTCGAGGCGTTCACACTGGAGAGACAGCAGCGGCTGTTTCGGGTCAGTTTGCAGGCGCTATTTTTAGTGCAATAGCGCCTGCAAACCGCCCCAGTGTGAAAGAGGTCTTAGCTTTTGCTGTGGATTCTTTCCATGGTTCTGTGTGCTTTTTACAAAAGCAGCTGTAGCTGACTGGCCTTTTTTTTTGTGAAAGGTTTAAAATATTGCTGCCTTGTGTTTTACTTTATGTAATTCATAGCTGGCCACTAGGGGGAAACATCCTCTTTATTTTTTTATTTTATGTTTTGGGATATATTTTATTTTATTACAGGTACTTATATAGCACCATCAATTTACGCAGCGCTTTTACATATATATTGTACGTTCACATCAGTCCCTGCCCTTAAGGAGCTTACAATCTAAACTCCTAACTCACATTCATACATACATATACTAAGGCCAATTGAGACAGGAGCCAATTAACCTGCCAGCATGTCTTTGGAGTGTGGGAGGAAACCCAAGTACCCGGAGGAAACCATTACAGGCACAGGGAGAACATGCAAACTCCAGGCAGGTAGCACCTCTTGGTGAATGACACTGTATACAGTCGAACCTTGGTTAACGAACGTTTTGAAAGACGAGCAACCTTTTTTTAAAATCCTGACTCGGTTTGCGAGTGTTGTCTCGCAAAACGAGCAGAATTCAAGCTAATGTGGTGTGCAGTACCACATTTGGCCAGAGGTGTGGGGTCGCCGGTGACACTCAGAACGGTTCGGAGCCGTTCAGAAATACTCAGAATCACTCTGAAATACTCCGTTCCCGAGTGTTTCCGATCCTTTCCGAGGGTTTCCGAGTTCAGCCGAGCTGTCCCCGAGTATTTCCGAGGCTCTCCGGCGCCCCCCCACCTCTGGCCACATGTGTTATTGCATGCAATAGAAGTCAATGAGGAACAAATTATCTTTGTTTCCATTGACTTCTATGGGAAAATTCGCTTTGATATGCAAGTGCTTTGGAGTACAAGCATTCTCCTGGAAAGGATTATGCTAGTAATCCAAGGTTCCACTGTATATCCAAACTGCCAGTTCTAGCTTCCCTACAGTCTTGTCTGCTTGGATTTGATGGTACCCTTTTTAAAAGGTGAGAGCATGTGCACAGTACATCTCCACACACAGCTATACCAGAAGGTAGTGCAATGCAGGAGAGCGAACACAGATGCAGGAATACATGCCCACACACTATGCCATAGTTAGAGCCCCTGGCAACAGGATTCACTACACTGGTGAGCGCCTGGAATTGTCCCAGAATAGTAATAGTAATATGGCAGCTCATTCAGAATTACAGTTCTATACTGTATACTGTAATTGTTTTAGTGGTTTTCTACTTTCTAATTCAACAGTTCAATTCTGTTATAGCCCTTAGGTGGCATAACCTATGTAGACCCTTTGCACTGCACAGCAGGTCCTTATGGCTTCTGTCTCAGAGGAGACTCTCTCCATGCAGTCATTGCTGTTTTTACCCTCTGGTACCCTGCTTGGGTCTCTGAATATTTCTGGGGGAATTTGGGTTGGGAAGCTCCAATATTAAAGAGACACACCGTTGTTGGTCATTGGCAACATGTGTGGTGCCAAACAGAAGGGAGTTCACCCTATGGCTGCAGGTGACTCTTCCAATCAGGACCTAATTTGCACTGCCTTTAACCACTTC
Organism: Lithobates septentrionalis; assembly: GCA_037952835.1. NCBI lineage: Eukaryota > Metazoa > Chordata > Amphibia > Anura > Ranidae > Lithobates > Lithobates septentrionalis. The sequence continues at coordinate 1,385,327 of JBBDGP010000489.1, read as the reverse complement.
AGCCCCGGAAGAATTTACCCCCTTCCTGACCAGGCCATTTTTTGCAAAATACGGCACTGCATTCCTTTAATTGACAATTGCACTGTTTTGCGAAGCTGTACCCAAACAAAATTGATGTCCTTTTTTTCCTCACAAATAGAGCATTCTTTTGGTGGTATTTGATCACCTCTGCGTTTTTTATTTTTTGCGCTATAAACAAAACAAAAGCGACAATTTTGAAAAAAACACAATATCTTTTACTTTTTGCTTTAATAAATATCCCAATTTTTTTTAAAAAAAGCTAATTTTTTTTTTCAGTTCAGGCCGATGTGTATTCCTCTACATATTTTTTGTAAAAAAAATTGCAACAAGCGTATTTTGATTGGTTTGCGCAAAAGTTATGGCGTCTACAAAATAGGAGATAGATTTATGGCATTTTTATTATTATTATTTTTTTTACTAATAATGGCGGCGATCAGCGATTTTTATCGGGACTGCGATATTGCGGAAGGCAAATCAGACACTTTTGAAACATTTTCGGGACCAGTGACATTTATACAGCGATCAGTGCTATAAAAATGCATTGATTACTATATAAATGTCACTGACAGGGAAGGGTTTAACACTAGGGGGCGATCAAGGGGTTAACTGTGTTCCCTAGGTGTGTTCTAACTGTGGGTGGGATGGGACTGCCTGGGGAAGCAGACTGATCGGTGTTCCTACTTAGTGGGAGCACATGATCTGTCTCCTTCCCCCCTGAGAGAACCGGGATTTGTGTGTTTACACACACAGATTCCGGTTCTCGCTCCGTCACGAGCGATCGCGAGTGCCAGGGCGGCCATCGTGCCCCCCTGGGAAATCACATCAGCTCCGGGGACAAGCTGCTCGCATGTGCACCTCCTACAGTGTCTTAAGGGACCAATATACAGCTATGACGGCTCGCCCAGGGGAGCCATCCTGCAGCAATATAACTGCGGCGGCTGGTCAGGAACTGGTTAAAAGGTTAAGCTTCCTACAGCGAAAGGTTGTGCCTTTTGCAACTCTTTTTTAACCCAAAGCAGATGTAAACCCTCTTCTATACCCAGTGAAGTGAACAGCCTCAGATGATACACAGAGATTAAGCAAATCTCCCTACACAAGTTTTACATGTATATCTGCTGTCTTCAGCTTTCTATATCTTTAGAATTCTAGCATCATGTTAGAATCTTTACTTCCTCATCCAGCAGTGGGAGGGCAGTCTTGGCATACACTGTGTGACAGCTGATTGGAGGAAAGGCACACCCCCCCCCCTTCCACATAGGCAGATAAAGGAAGGAATATCCAGAGCTCTGCTGTGACAAGACAACCTCTCTGCTAATCTATTCATAGCACCCACCCTGACACAAATTTCAGGCTGGTTTTATCTTGGTTGTCGGAGAACTTGTCAGAGTTACAGTATCATGCTGATAACAGGGGAACGAAACAGCAGAAAGACATGGGACTTAGGGCTTTGGAGAGAGATAAGTAAACACTACAGATAGATCGAGTTTACATCCACTTTAATAATGATATTGTTTTTACATACATTGTGCCAACACCAGTTTACCCCAAGCAGATCTCTCTGCATGGTCTGAATGTGAGGAAGGTCATCAGGATTTTATTATTGGTAACTGATTTTTTTAGGCAGGGTTTGGATTTTCTGCTTGCTAATCCTAAAGGGTCCTCTGTCTTCCAGGTCCACTAGTAGAATCAACAGTTTTTTGTGCACACCTATGAGTTTTGAAAAAAAAAGTGCTTCCTTTTTTCATTACAGCCTACTCGACTGAGTTTTTCTTGTTTTCTTTTTGTCTCAAGTCTCTCTCAGATTTGTATGACTGCAACCTAGTCTGTCGTACATATGTGCTCTAAGTCCTATGTAGTCAATGTGTTTGCCTCAGCAGACACTAGTTTTGTTCCAAAGGTTCTGTAAGTGGCTTTTTGATGCCCATGGTTTTCTTTTGCTTTGGTTTTTGTCTTGATGTGTTAATTTGCTTGTGTTTATGTGCCCACCCATCTGTTTGGACTGCTTTGGAATGTCCCTGGGTTGCCTAATTATCATCAAGCTGTGTCTCTCAATGGATGATGGAGAAAATAGGATTTTTGTACTCGAGTCCACAGCTCCCTCCCCTCATATGCTATTTTTCTCTACTTGGACTGATTGCTACAATTGAGCAGGTGCAAGGTGGGAGAGGTTATACCTTTAAAAGATCAGCTTTCAGTTTTTCTGTGCCCAGTCTTCTTTTCTCCTGTAGGTGTCAGTATTACTCTAGGTTGCTTAATTATCACCAAGCTCTGTCCTTCAATGGACTCAGAGAAAAGGGTTTTATGGTGAGTAAAATAACTGGAATAATGTGTGTTTTTTTATATCTGTATATATTTATGCTGCTCTTCTCTACTATGAAAAAAAAAAACGTATCTCTAATAAGAATAGATAAGTGCAATATACGGCAAACAAAGGCACAGAGGAAATGCAATTGTCTCCCAGCAACCACACCAAGCGGAAAAAACTCACTGTTATTTTGTTATGTAAGAAAGAAATATCCCTATGTACCCTCTGTGACTAGAGGAAATGTTGCAGAAAATCACAACTGAAATTGGACTTCCAACCAGCTGACAGTTCCTAAGGAATGGCTGTTAATGTAGGAGATTGGATTTCTGCTATAAAAATAAAACACAGGAGAAATGTACAGCTACACAGCCTATGTTTAGCTTGACTTGAGAATCTGAATCTCCAAACTGTCAGAGAAATTTCTTTTGTAGATATTCCCAGTTGGGCTAGCCATATATACGTAGAAACCAGCGGGAGCTGATGCTAGCAAAGCCAGTAGATGTCTGACCACACGACAAGCTTGGGCATGCACTATCCATTCTGCATTTTTAATATCAGGTACCACAAAGCAGCTTGAAAAAAATACTCTTATTTTATGTTCAAAATTGAATGTTGTGCTTTTAATTAACCACTTCAATACCAGGCACTTTCACTCCCTTCCTGCCCAGGTCAATTTTCAGCTTTCAGCGCTGTCACACTTTGAATGACAATTGCGCGGTCATGCAACACTGTACCCAAATGAAATGTTTATCATTTTTTTGAGACAGATAGAGCTTTGTTTTGGTGCTATTTAATCACCACTGGGTTTTTTATTTTTTACATGTGTCTGAAAAGAATTGGTGAAATGGGTCTATCATTAGGTGTGTCATTTTCATGTTTCTTTTACACATTTGTGGTGTCTAGAGGGGTGCACTTAAATTTCTGTCTATTAGCATAATAGGTTTCCTTCCTAAAGTGCCAACAAGTGTCTGGGGAATGCCCAGGAAAAAGCCAAAGTCTACTTACCACCAGCTTGCAGACAACCAAATTGACCTATCTAACAGTAAGCGTTAAAAAAGGGGTTTAGTCCGCACGCATTTGCAAACGCATGCGTGAGCCACAGAGCCACGTCACGGCACCCTTCCTTCCTAAAGTGCACCTGTACTTTTTCATGCTTGGCAAAGTAATAGGTTAAATTTACATTGTCCATCTCCATTCTTCCCCAACTACCCCACTATTTCTGGGTATGTGAGAGCATGTGAGTCTCTCCCTCTTTAATCCACCATACAGTTCTGGGTCCCTAAACAGCCAGTCACTAGGCTTAAGCACTGTCATGTAATGTTTGGGGAGAATCTTTAGTCTATTCTAAGGGCCCAGAAGGGTTTTTTAGAAAGTGGAACTGGATCTAAGAGTCATCTTAGGTCACAATGATTTGGAACTGTAAGTTTGGTAGTGTCAGTATAATCGCTATCCTAAACCAAGTATTCCCTCTACCCATTGGGCCGGCTGTCTTTAGTGTCATCAGGAGATGCTAGTCTTCATCAAGCCAAAACACAGGTCCCTTAATACATTTTGTTGTGATTCTATCAGCAGCTCAAACCTTGAAGAAGGGGGCATTTTTTCTCCCTGAAACACATTGGATGTATTTGATGCTTCTAACCCTTAACTATTTATAAAAGACCTTTAAGAGAGATGAACTTTTTTGCCAGGCACTCTTCTGTACACATCCAAGACTCTACTTGTTGAGGAAGCTTAGGTGAAAAAGTATTGACGTGTAAAAGTAAAGGAGCACCAAAAATAACAAATTGATGAGGTGGTGTCAATACCAACTTTTTTTATTCGGTTGATAGCCATTGTATTGCATTTTACACATATTAGCCCTTACTCATTCATCAAAGTAAGCATTCACTTCGCAAAGTCAACAGTCTGTACCCCTTTACTAAGTCATCCTCCATAAATCATTATGGTCAGTCACAGTACATGTAAAAAGAAATATTGATGCTCAGATGTAGGGAATACAATGATTTAATCAAGACTTACATGTGAAAATGTAGAGTCACTTGCAATAAAAGGTTATTGACTGAGCAGTCAATTTATTTGTATTGCAATATATAGGATGGGGGTTGAGGATTTACGTCAATAGTGTACCCTTTTCTACTTTCCTTCTTTCTCTCTATATTGGACAGCAAAAGTTAATCTTTATTCACCTTTCCGGTAATTCCATCTAAGTTCTGAGTGGTAATGTTTAGAGAAGCTTTAAAGCCCAATTACATTTTCAGTTTAAATCGGCTTAATACATTTCAGGTGCATCAAGACAAAAGGTATGTAATGCCTTACAGTTCATTCTCCTCATAAATCAGCCACAGTCTGAGTACAAAAACCTGTTTCCTGCCAGTATAATGCACAAAAGGACCTTTTTTCTTTGTGTGGAAGCAGTGGTATCTCTGCAGAGGACCAACATGCCCCATGTTAAGTCAAACCTATAGCTCTGCAATCAGTGAAGTTCATGTTCACTGCTGATTGGGGATCTGTACCTTAGACTCAGCAGGGGGATGTGTTTGACCAGATGTAATGTGTTGAGACCAGTGCCTCTACACAGAGAACAAGGATTGTTTCCTTCAGCCTGCTGGTAGGGGACAGGCTATTCTACTCAGGCTGCGGCTGCTTTCTAAAGATATCAAACTGTAAAGCTTTACAAACTTTTTGTTTTGATGTCCCTGGAACATATGTAAAAGAAAAGTATGGGCTTGTGAAAAAAATCACTCAGATGCTGCATCTGTCCCCTTCCGGCTCTAAGACTGAGAACCGAGTGATCAAAGACCACTGACCGCTCGGTTCTCAGCCTTCAGTGAGCAGGGAGCCGGTGCTCTGCCCCTTCAGCGCTCACTGAAGCGCTGGGCTGTGGAGGGGGCGGAAGCGGCTGGTTCCGGGGCATTCAGCAGCTCACTGTGAGGCTGAGTCAGCTGCTGATGCAGGCATGTGGGTGGATCCCAACTGTAAAGTCAGGATCTTCCTTGAGCCTGGTTCAGATGAGTGATGTCAGCTGGTAGAGGACTTTAGCCCACTGTCAACTGAAAACGGGTCACAGGAGTGCAGAATGCACTTCACTCTTGTGATCCCCGGGAGAATTATGGCCAAAAAAGCTTTGGCTATACTCCTTTAAAGCCTAATTTAAATGAAACACTGCTTGTAGACATTGTGAATATACTATAATATAATGTAATATGATATAATATAATATAATATAATCTTGATTGACCAGATTTACACCCTGATTACCATGTTACATATTTTAAAATACTCATTTAACCAATCTATTAGAAGATCATATTGGTTGGAGATGACTAACCTGATCCCAACCCTTAGCATTCATATTTATAAGTATGCAGATTGAGGTGAACAAGTTTTAGGAAGTTTTTCATTTCATGTAGCGAGGCATGCTGGCATGCTGGGAATTCAATTTTCATAACAGTTTAATATCCACAGTTGCACAGTACCTAGCGCTTGATTTATTTATTTTTTTAATGAACAATGTTTTGGACAGAAGACATAATAACGTTATACAAATATAACCCGCGGTTCATCCCTTGTGCTCATGATAAAGAATCGTCTCCTGTTCTGTGTGTATAGTAACACAAGTACACATTTATATGCATAGATTTCTAAGAAGGGTTTTAAATAACTATGCATTTGTTTAATAGGATATCCTCTGTGCACATATTTATCAAGAATAATCTCTGCATTAATAATGCAAATCGTAATTACATGTTGGAAAATGGATGTTAACCCTTTGACCTACATTATGATAGCAGCCTTCTATGAAGTAGATAATAACATTTCAATGCAATGGCAGAGAGGAACAAAGATTGCATATGACTTGTTAAGTGTTATATATTTAAATTGTTTGGCCGCATTTGCATTTCTCGGTTGAATGTAACTTGGAGCCTTCTAAGCTTTCTGTGAAGCTAAAGCACATGTGTGTTCTATGGAGGAAGGTACATGTTCTCATTCTTTGCCATGGCACAGAGAGGTGCAAACCTGTGTCTGTGGGAATTCCTGAGGTTACAAGAGCTACCCCCATCCATTCATTTATTTCATTTCAGAGTACATTTTTGTAATTATATTTTTTAAAAGACCCCCTAATGCCCTGTACACACGATCACACCTTCCGACAACAAAATCCATGGAATTTTTTCCAATGGATGTTGGCTCAAACTTGTCTTACATGCACACGGTCACACAAAGTTGGTCAGAAATTGCAAACGTCAAGAACGTAGTGACGTACAAAATGTACGAGGAGCCGAGAAAAATGAAGTTCAATAGCCATTGCTGCTCTTCTGCTTGATTCCGAGCATGCGTGGAACTTTGTGTGTCGGAATTGTGTACACACGATCGGAATTTCCGACAATGGTTTTTGTTGACGGAAAATTTGAGAACCAGATCTCAAATTTTGTGTGACGGAAATTCCGATAGAAAATGTCTGATGGAGCCTACACACGGTTGGAATTTCCGACAAAAAGCTTCCATCGAACAATTCTTGTCGGAAAATCCGACCGTGTGTACGGGGCATTAGACTGTGAACAACAGAGACAATGTACATGAAGCCCAACTCAAGTTATACCTTTTTTATTTCATATTGGATAGAGCGAAGTAGGGTAAGAGTCTCTATCAAGTGTTTATTACTCTCCATATCTCTGTTGGAGAGATTTTCTCTTACTTCCCCTTTTCCTCAAGATAGGAAGAGATAAGAAATCTCTCCAACAGCAACACAGAACAACACATAGTATAGTGGGGAAGGTTTAGTATATGTGGCAGCCAAATTTCCCATTATCTGTATGGATGTCACATGGGCAGGAAGTGAGGGAAAATCTCCCACAAAGGTCACATCCTGCTGTTTTTGCATAAGAAAGACCCTTATCCAGGCATGCAGGCTGGCTGGCCAGTAAAGGGTGAGAGCAGCGAGTAAGCCCCTCACCTCCCAAGCCATACCAGCCAGGTCACATGCCTTCAGCATTGGGAGGATAGCTTGCAAGGCACCTTACCCCATGTTGAGGGGGACAAGGGCTTCATTCTGACATCCTGTCCTTCAAAAGGAATGTGGGGGTCTGATGAGGGGGGCTTATTGGAATTAAAAATAGGGGTCCCCATATATCTATGCCCAAAGTGAATGAGTAAAGAGCAACCTTTTTTGCATTCACAAAAAAAGGAAAAAACAATAAAAACACCTACACCATTGAAAAAGTCTTTTATTTTTAAAAAGACTAAAAACAACGCTCCTGATTAAAATCCAACATCATTCATGCCAGTCAAGACTAATGATACCGGACAATATAGACCTGTTTCCATAATGATAATTCCCCCGTTACTCAGAATGAAAAATCCGAGGCATTGCTGGTATGTAAACAAGCAGGTGGACATCCTGGGAGCTGCCGTTGACCAACGTGATCGGAATCTCCCATTCTTTATTTACAAACAGAAGCCAGCAGGGAACTGTCATTTACAGCTGATAGTGATACCACTGCTAAATGACAGATGTCCTGATTTGCTGACAAATAGAAGCCAGAAGGGATCCGTCATGTAGTATGGGTACTGCCACCATTGCTAAATGACACCAAATAATATTTTATTAGTACATTATACTGCAACCACAACTATACAGTACATGTAGCTTTAGGGCATCCTTGAGAGGTTATTTAAAGGATTTCTGTATTTCAATAAAAAAATACCATGATTCAACTCGAATAAGCTTAATTTATTTAAGGTTTGAGCCTGAAACTCTTGTTTTCCAATAGGCTTAAAGTGATTGTGAACGACCACCTCATAAAACAACCCATTCATTTTAAAATAGAAATGAAAGGAAAAACCTTTTTGTGTAGATATATATAAAAAAAAACCTAAGTTCCCAACATAGCTAGAGAACTGACCATGGTGTGTTCTCCTGTTTAGTGTGGTCAGTTTTTAAAGTGATTGTTAAAAGCTCGTTTTTTGTTGTTTTTTATATAACAAACATGTTATACTTACCTCCTCTGTGCAGTTGGATTTGCACAAAGCATCCCTTATCCTCCTCTTCTCTGGTCCCTCTTAGCTGCTCCTGGCCCCTTCCTCCTATCGAGTGCCCCCATAGCCAGTAGCTTCCTATGGGGGCACTGGACCCGAGTCAGAGCTCCGTTTTTCCATTCAGACATGAAGCCCCGACCCATCCACACGCCCTCTCTCCCCTGATTGGATTACTACTACTTCTGTGTCTCAGCCAATCAGGAGAAGTGTCCCGGATGGCTTAGACATTTGTGAACATCGCTGGAGAGAGATGGGGCTCAGGTAAGTAATTAGGGGGTGCTGGGAAGGCTGCTACACACGCAGAAGGTTTTTTTTTTTATCTTAATGCATATTATGCATTAAGATAAAAAAACCTTCTGCCTTTACAACACCTTTAATGGGGAAGCAGAGGGATTGACAGGAACCCCAGGGATTTCACATAAAGGAAGCAATACAAAGGGAACAGGACACTTTATCATACAAGTACATGGTACAGGAGGCACATATCATGAATATGAAATGTTGGGGTAACAAATGGTATAAGTGGGGTTCTGTGCTATGTGTGGATTTAGCATTTTTTTGCTAAATCTACTAAGATTTTTTCCTGAATTTGCCAAACCTTCTCTGAACCAAACTTTGCTTGGTTCACTCCTCACCACTCCTGTCCATTATAAATAAATAAAGAAATGATGTCCAAAACTCCACATTCAAGCTTGTAATTTACTATTTCATGAAATACAAAAAAGTGAACCTGGTTTAGTGCCACGCTTTTCAGGCTAAACCGCAATAAACAGTACAGTAACATGGAGAATAGTGACAGGAACAAGACCTGGCAATCAGAAAAGAGAGGTAGATAGGAAGACATAAAAAACAGCTTAAAAATTCTTTTTCCTATTTATACAATTTTTTTATATCAAAGCTGCAATTTAACATTTTATTTCATTTATTTTGCATTTGCATCCTTTTGAATACTTGTAGTTAATATAACTGATGTCTGTAATTTACCTGTGTTGTAAATCTTTCTCTATTCACAACAAGCTCATCATGATAATTGGAAGTCTTTATCCACTTCAGTCATTGCTGCTTTGGAGAGGAGCAACAGGTTCGTTTTATTTTCTCCATCCACAGCAGCATATACAGAACCTATCTTCATTTTGCTCTCACATTGCTCCATTCAGACAAGAGAATACTGTGTAAGCCCCAGTCACATTTTCAGTCACTGCTTAAAGTGATTGTAAATGATCACCTTGTAAAACAACCCATTCTGTTTTTCAAAAGAAATGAAAGGCAACACATTTGTGTATAGATATATGTATATAAAAACATTTTATCCCCATGCAAAGCAGGGGATAAAATCCATCACTTCCCATAGTAAAAACACCTCACACAGTACACAAAAACACTGGCTAGGCACATAGTTAGCCCTTTGATCGCCCTAGATGGTTAACCCCTTCCCAGCCAGTGTCATTAGTACAGTGACAGTAAATACTTTTGGCACTGATCACTGTATTAGTGTCACTGGTTCCCGCAAAGTGTCCAATTGTCTGCCGCAATATCTCAGTCATGAATGAATGACTTGTAAAGCACTACCTATGCGAACTGAATCGCCTCAGGGCGCATTACCGCCGGTGTTCATCTGTGGTATATCACAGTCCTTTACCCCATGGGGTCCCGATGCGCTTAGAAACACATACACATACAAATTACACATATTTAACCAATTTTTTGAACAAGATCTAATTAACCTACCAGCATGTCTTTCGAGTGTGGGAGGAAACGGCCTTTTTTTGTTGATAGCCCAAAAATGTTAAAAACGCAGTGGTGATCAAATACGAGCAAAAGAAAGCTCTATTTGTCGGAAAAAATTACATCAATTTTATTTGGGTACAGTGTCGCATGACCGTGCAAATGTCAGTTAAAACGGTAGTAAACCACTGAAAACCCCCCCAACAAAAACCTACAAGACAATAGCATAATGTGCTAGTATGCATTACATACTAGCATATTATGAAATACTTACCTTAGAACGAGGCTCCCGTAGCTCGCCCGTTCACCGCTGAGGGGTCTGACATGTTCCCTCAGCGTCTCTTCAGGGTTCGCGATCTCTGGCGATGTGACTGGCTGGAGCCGCGATGGCATGCTCGCCGGAGTCCTTCCTTCCGGCAAAGTCCGGCACGAGCTGCTGGACCTTCAGAGAGCATGCGCCGCTGACGTCAGCGGCTGCATAAAAGGTGAATATCTCCTAAAGCGTGCAGGTTTAGGAGATATTCCTTTTAAGCCTATAATAAGGCTTACCTGTAGGTAAAAATGACCAAGCGGACAATACAACTGCTTATAATACAGTGCCGTATCGCAAAAATGTTCATGAAGGGGGTAAATCTTTCAGAGGTCAAGTGGTTAAAGGACCACAAAACAAAAAAAAATCAATTTACATGAATTATGTAAGAAGATGTGCCAAGATCTTTCGTAGCTTACCCAAGCCATCTATTCAGTCCAGTCTTCAGTTATTCACTGGATTAGCTTGGATAAGCAAAGCTATGGGGTTGGTTTACTAAAACTGGAGGGTGGAAAATCTGGTGCAGCTCTGCATAGAAACCAATCAGCTTCCAGGTTTTATTGCCAAAGCTTAATTGAACAAGCTGAAATTATAAACTGATTGACTACCATGCGCAACTGCACTAAATTTTGCACTCTCAAGTTTTAGTAAATCTCCCCCTATGTCTTCAGCATTACAGAACAAATCTAATTGAATGAGACTAACTACTACTATCTATACCATGGCCCGTATAAATGGGAACCTTCATAGACACAGGAATGTATGTATACATTTCCACATGAGTAGAGGAAGTGTAATCATCGGATACTTACTGTGTGTAGCTTTGCAACACATCACTATTAGCTGTCACTGGAAGTAAAAAGAGGTAACAACTAGCAACATGATCATTAGTAATTTACTCAAAAAAAAAAAAATCACTAGAGAGGGAATGGACCGTATTTTGGAAAACATCCCCAACCCCTCCTCGCAGCCGGTTCATTGGTTCTAAATGGCTCATTGGTTCTAAATACCTTCAGTTTTGATGATTTCCCATAATGTTTAGAATTGTATGAATGTTATTACAATCTTTTTTTTTTTCTTTTCATAAAAACAAGGCATTGTTTAGATTGTATATAAGTGGTCTTTAGAGCTTTTTATGTACCTTTAAATGTTATTATTATTATTACCTTTCCACTCTTAGCAAAATGCTGTATTTCAATATGTATCTATTCTACACTTCAGTTTCTCAACTGCATCATTATGCTAAACCATTTTATAGGGAGCAAATTTTCATTAGTTCACGGCTCACATTTGATAAATAGCTGTACAGTAACAGATATGTATCTTTATACTTCTGGATCAAAAAAAAAATGTGTTTAGAATATAAACTTGTGGTGGAAATGTGTTCAATTTGTTGCTCTTTTTTCCTGAAAAGATCATACATTCAGATGATTTCAGTTGTGCTGTTTTTGGAACTGTACTGCAAAAGACATAAAACACATGCAATTGTTTATTAATGTCAGAAGAATTTATACCAAATTCAGTCATCCATGTGCATTGTCAAAGACAATTGCTAAGAAAGTTGCTAGTTATAGATTTTTTGAAGATGGGACAGCCGCTTAACCTTTTTTGCGGCTTTTATAGCAAACTTTTAATTTAGGAGTTTTTCTACGTCTTGAATATCTTTACCCCTTAGAGCCAACACCTCCTGGCCCTTTAAGGGGTTTAGTATGGCGGGAGACGGGGAGGGGTTTATGATCATGTGACCGTCGTGATTGCTTTACAGGAACACAGGATCCATGCCTTCTGTACTGACAGAATGGCAATTTGCCTTGTATAAATAGGCAGACTGCCATTCTGTCAGTGTACTGAATTGTAAGCAGGGGGGGCCAATGGACTTCGGGTCCACGGGACCCACTGATCAGCTCCCGTTGTGTAAAATCACAGAGAGAGTGAGCCGCCGCTGGCGAGCACTCTCGCCCGATACCCGGAAGTGCAGGATCACGTATATAGATTTAAGAAAGAATAGGGGTAAGTGGCGCTCCCTAAGAAGGGGTACCCTATATAGGTGTGTTTTTTGATATACACCCATATAGGGTACCCTTTCTTAGGGAGCGCCACTTACCCCTACTCTTTCTTAAATCTTTATATCTCACCCTCCTTAGGGAGGTGTGATTCAGGGGAGGCTGCATACCGGTTTTGTCCTAAGCGCGGAAATCTAGTCCTTTTTTGTATAGGATCACATATATATAACTGATTCTGTGCAGCGCGGCCGCCTTGTAGCAGTAAATCTGCTATGGAGCGGTCAGGAAGTGGTTAAATGGCACTACAGAAAACATGTATGTAGAGCCATGTGGGTGGCCAGTGCACCCATGCATGGCTCTAAACAAACAGTCATTGAACAGATCAAATCACAAGCATTAAATCATGTTACAGAGCCAATCAGAGCAGCTCTGTACCTTGTAACTACTGTGAACCAATGACAGCAATCACAAGTGTAAACACTAACAGTGTTTACAAACAATCAGCCCATTTACAACAGAGAAAGGGAAGTAAGAGAAGCACTGAATGTTTGTAAACACAGTGGGAAGAGGTGTATTTTCAGGCAAATTTTTTATTGAATTTTGGAGTGGGGAAATGTTAGCACCTATGTAAAGTTTTTTTTTTTTTTGCTGTCTGTGTCCCCAGTGGAGAGATTTACCCCTATTTCTACTGGTGACCATTGTAACCAAGAAAGAAAGTAAGGGGAAATAAAACATTTTAGAGTTGTCCCCAGAATGAGAGGAGAGTGTAAATATTCCAAAGGCAGACAACTGTCTAACAGGTAATTTCCCTCAGTCTGGAATATTTACTCTAACTCACTGTTTGAACAACCTAAAACACAAAAGTCAAGTAATTTAAATGCCTAATTGCAAAGTTCTTTTTTTTTTACCTTATATTGTTTTATTATTCACTGCAATGTACCTCTGAGCTTGCTAACAAATTTGATTAGTCAATCCTTAGTATAGCCCCCCCCTCTATCCTACCATGTCATAGCCCTCTCCTCTTCTAGGAGTGTCTAAATACTCTTTGTGCTAGCCCAGCTCCTCCACCCCCCCCCCCCCCCCCACATAGCTGCGAGCAAAGGAGGGAAAGGGAATACTATACTAAAGCCACGTACACATGGGCGCACTTTTCGACCGGACTGGTCCGACGGAACAAATCCGTCGGACAATCTGACCGTGTGTGGGCTTCTTCGGACCTTCAGCAGACTTTTTCTGTCAAAAATCAGACAGACTTTAGATTTGGAACATGTTTCAAATCTTTCCGATGGACTCGAGTCCGGTCGAAAAATCCGTTCGTCTGTATGCTAGTCCGATGGACAAAAAAGGACGCTAAGGCAGCTATTGGCTACTGGCTATGAACTTCCTTATTCTAGTCCCTTCATACGTCATCACGTTCAAACCAAAGGACTTTCGGACGGACTTTAGTCCGTTCATGTGTGGGCAAGTCCGGTCATTCGAAAGTCCGTCGTAACTCCGTTGAAAGTCCGTCGGAAAGACCGTCGGACCTTTGATGCTGAAAAGTCCGCTCGTGTGTACGCGGCATAAGTGTCACTTGAGTGACAGCTCTGAGTCTGCTGCAGCTGCTGACTTCACATCCAAGATGACAGCACCCCCCAGCAGTCTCAGGTCTTGATTGCTACACACGGGAGGATTTTACAAGTGAATAATATGCATACAATATTTTAAATGCCTTTATAATCTTATGGGATATGCTTTTTATTGAAATAATAAGTCTGCTGACTCTTTAAACCACATCTATTGCAATGCCAATGCAAGCAAATATCAATCTCTTGATATCGGTCCCCTGATGCCACATCTGAACATTACCGTTTCTCTGCTCGTCTGTGATGTCCTCATTAGAATAAACAACTTTTGGAAATATGGCACACCTGTGCACCTCCCGCAGTATTTCACAGTGCAGTGTTTATGCAGCCAATTACCAGGCTCAAAGGTTGTCACATGATGGTTGGGGGACATCCTTAGCAGTATACAAATACAGATTTTCTGAAAAGTGGGTATTTTCATAAGATCTCTGGAGGAACTGCAGGATGGAATGTTGTTTGTAAGCTGTGACAACACAATAGAAAGTGCCTGATATGCAGTTATTTTGGTGTTAATAACGAGGTTACAGGTATGCCTAAATAACAAAAAAAATTAAATATATTTATTACAGTAATAGCCATAATGAATATAAATCAATTTTGTGTGCAACAAACGCTTTTGCAAAACCCAGTAGTTACCTTATAAAAGTAGCGGTGACTTCATCTCTTTCCTGCAATATAAGTGATATATTGGTTCCTGTATATACTGCTCCAACCACCCCTCCTGTCCAGGTTATTCTTATTATTGCTACTTGGGCCCCTTTTCCCAGCTCCTCATCCTAAAACATCCCCCACAGCAGCCGGCGGGAGAGGAGAGGGAGAAACCGGCACTGGCACTGTGGGGTATGTTTCAGTATGGGAGCGGGGAAAGGGGGTGGTAAACATGTAATTTACCGGCCCCTTCCTTTCCTGAATGAACAAAGTAACTGATCGGTACTGATCACACACTATATTCATTCATAACTGAAGCATAGTAAATTGTGTTTTCTATGTTTCAGTTTGTGAGTGAACAGGAAGATGCTCAGCACAGAGCACTTCTCATTCATTCACTGTCCAGTGTGGCTGAGGCTGTAGAGAAAGGGATTGGGGAATGTCTGTCTTCAGTCTCTTTCTCTGTCTCAAGTAAGACATCAGGATACAACATTTTTTAAAAAAATTATAAAAAACTAAAATTGTAAAAAAAAGAAAAATAAATAAATAAATAAAATGTAAAAAAGAATCAAAAACATCTAAATAAAAAAAAACCCTGACGCCATCCACTTCTCTACCAACTCACACTGTCCACTGCTCTACTGACACCAACTGACACCAACGTCTGCCCTAATGACACGTCCACTGCTTTAATGACACGTCTACTACCCCACTGGCACCATCCACTGCCCTACTGAAACCATCTACAGCCTTACAGACACTATCCACTGCTCTATTGACACTGTTAACTGCCCTACTGACACTGTCCACTTCTCTACTGACCGACACAGTCCACAGTTAAGGTAGGCTAAGTTTATATTTTTACAGTGACATTTTTTTAATTACATTGTTCCTAGGAAGTTTTCCTTACTATTTAGTTAGACCTTGCTAGTTAATTTTATTTAAAAAAGGGTGCTGAATCCTGGTGATCTTTGATCTCATTCATGTTGTTCAGGTAGATCTCCACTTCTCAAAGATTGCCTACTCCTGCTCCAGGTTATTTAAAAGAATTGGAGAAGCATGTCAAAATGTGGACAGTTTCTCCAAAATCTTTTGAAATACCTTCCCAATATGTACATAAAGATCTGATATAACTCTTTAGCCACTAAAGTATCTTGATGCGGTGGGTGGTAGCAGCGGGGAGGGGGCGTGTATATACGAGATAGATAGATAGATAGATAGATAGATAGATAGATAGATAGATAGATAGATAGATAGATAGATAGATAGATAGATAGATAGATAGATAGATAGATAGATAGATAGATAGATAGATACTGTATATAATTTAATTCCTAGAGAAAACCATCAAAATCATGAGTACCCAAAGGAAGCTCTGTGTGTGTTCTTTTGCTCTTGGTGGAAAAGATGTGTAGAGACTTCAAATGAGTGAGAACAAATGTTGGTTGTCACTTCCGTTTTTTAAGCTGCATACAGGTCAGGGGCTTATTAGAGTGTGCTCTGACAACTGACGTTTTGTCAGTAGGTGCTCAAGTATTCAACACCTAAAGATGACCTTAGACCTGTGATGACTATTAGACATGCAGATACAATCTGACATTAGAAAAAGTCTTCCTAGCTGGTTTCTGCAAGCTTGGATTTCTGTATTTGTTCAATATTTGTATTAGAGTTAGGATTGGGGAGGAGATACCTCTAGGAGAAAACAATAATTGGACAAACATTTAAAATTTGTTTAGTTAATATTTCCTTCCTAAGAGAAACTAACTAGGGGGTTTGTTGTTTGATCCAGTTAGATGAAAAATGATTCACTTTGAGATCTTTCTTATTAGTATTAGTTTAAGAAGCAACAGCATTGATTTACTAAAGAAGTTGAGACTGTTCTTCAACTGTATTCACTATGAAAAGTATAGCTTTAAAGTATATAAAGCTATAAACTTTAAATACCAAATCATGTGCAACGGGTATGAAAAAAAACATGCTTTTTCCCCATACATGACTTAAGAAATGAAATGAATGCAGCTTAATCTTATTCACAACCCAAGCCAAATGAACATTTTATATTCCTCTTTTAATCACTCCTAATGCTGATTAGGGATGAGCTTCGTGTTCGAGTCGAACCCATGTTCGACTCGAACATCGGCTGTTCGACCGTCCGTCGAATTGCGAACGTTATGGGCCGTTCGCGCCAAATTCGTGTGGCGCGTCACGGCCCATAATTCACTGCGGCATCGCAGTGCATTGCTGGCTGATGATTGGCCAAGCATGCACTATGACCCGCATGCTTGGCCAATCACAGCGCCGTCAGTAGAGAGAGCTGTAATTGGCCAAAGCCAGGGTGGCTTTGGCCAATTATGGCTCAGGGGATTTAGTACACGCCCCACACTATATAAGGCCGCCTGCACGGCGGCCCTGTGTAGTGTGTTCCGGTGTGCTGATAGAGAGAGAGACAGACAGTGTCATTTGATTTGAGAGCTAGATTAGGCTAGATCTGTTCCTGCTCTTTACATTTAGTGCAGTGCGTCCTGCTCACAGTGTTCAGCTAGATCTGTTCCTGCTCTTTACATTTAGTGCAGTGCGTCCTGCTCACAGTGTTCAGCTAGATCCGTTCCTGCTATTTACATTTAGTGCAGTGCGTCCTGCTCACAGTGTTCAGCTAGATCTGTTCCTGCTATTTACATTTAGTGCAGTCAGTGCGTCCTGCTCACAGTGTTCAGCTAGATCTGTTCCTGCTATTTACATTTAGTGCAGTGCGTCCTGCTCACAGTGTTCAGCTAGATCCGTTCCTGCTATTTACATTTAGTGCAGTCAGTGCGTCCTGCTCACAGTGTTCAGCTAGATCCGTTCCTGCTATTTACATTTAGTGCAGTCAGTGCGTCCTGCTCACAGTGTTCAGCTAGATCCGTTCCTGCTATTTACATTTAGTGCAGTGCGTCCTGCTCACAGTGTTCAGCTAGATCCGTTCCTGCTATTTACATTTAGTGCAGTGCGTCCTGCTCACAGTGTTCAGCTAGATCCGTTCCTGCTATTTACATTTAGTGCAGTGCGTCCTGCTCACAGTGTTCAGCTAGATCCGTTCCTGCTATTTACATTTAGTGCAGTCAGTGCGTCCTGCTCACAGTGTTCAGCTAGATCCGTTCCTGCTATTTACATTTAGTGCAGTCAGTGCGTCCTGCTCACAGTGTTCAGCTAGATCCGTTCCTGCTATTTACATTTAGTGCAGTGCGTCCTGCTCACAGTGTTCAGCTAGATCCGTTCCTGCTATTTACATTTAGTGCAGTGCGTCCTGCTCACAGTGTTCAGCTAGATCCGTTCCTGCTATTTACATTTAGTGCAGTGCGTCCTGCTCACAGTGTTCAGCTAGATCCGTTCCTGCTATTTACATTTAGTGCAGTGCGTCCTGCTCACAGTGTTCAGCTAGATCCGTTCCTGCTATTTACATTTAGTGCAGTGCGTCCTGCTCACAGTGTTCAGCTAGATCCGTTCCTGCTATTTACATTTAGTGCAGTCAGTGCGTCCTGCTCACAGTGTTCAGCTAGATCCGTTCCTGCTATTTACATTTAGTGCAGTGCGTCCTGCTCACAGTGTTCAGCTAGATCCGTTCCTGCTATTTACATTTAGTGCAGTGCGTCCTGCTCACAGTGTTCAGCTAGATCCGTTCCTGCTATTTACATTTAGTGCAGTGCGTCCTGCTCACAGTGTTCAGCTAGATCCGTTCCTGCTATTTACATTTAGTGCAGTGCGTCCTGCTCACAGTGTTCAGCTAGATCCGTTCCTGCTATTTACATTTAGTGCAGTGCGTCCTGCTCACAGTGTTCAGCTAGATCCGTTCCTGCTATTTACATTTAGTGCAGTGCGTCCTGCTCACAGTGTTCAGCTAGATCCGTTCCTGCTATTTACATTTAGTGCAGTCAGTGCGTCCTGCTCACAGTGTTCAGCTAGATCCGTTCCTGCTATTTACATTTAGTGCAGTGCGTCCTGCTCACAGTGTTCAGCTAGATCCGTTCCTGCTATTTACATTTAGTGCAGTGCGTCCTGCTCACAGTGTTCAGCTAGATCCGTTCCTGCTATTTACATTTAGTGCAGTGCGTCCTGCTCACAGTGTTCAGCTAGATCCGTTCCTGCTATTTACATTTAGTGCAGTGCGTCCTGCTCACAGTGTTCAGCTAGATCCGTTCCTGCTATTTACATTTAGTGCAGTGCGTCCTGCTCACAGTGTTCAGCTAGATCCGTTCCTGCTATTTACATTTAGTGCAGTGCGTCCTGCTCACAGTGTTCAGCTAGATCCGTTCCTGCTATTTACATTTAGTGCAGTCAGTGCGTCCTGCTCACAGTGTTCAGCTAGATCCGTTCCTGCTATTTACATTTAGTGCAGTGCGTCCTGCTCACAGTGTTCAGCTAGATCCGTTCCTGCTATTTACATTTAGTGCAGTGCGTCCTGCTCACAGTGTTCAGCTAGATCCGTTCCTGCTATTTACATTTAGTGCAGTGCGTCCTGCTCACAGTGTTCAGCTAGATCCGTTCCTGTTATCTTCCTACTGACAGGCAGGCTTGTCTGGTTACAGTATATAAAGCTACCTGAAGAAAATTACAGGTGTTCTATCCCAGCTTAGTGCAGCTACAGGCCATTAGTATGTCTGGAAGGCCAAGAAGGAGAGGCAGACAGTCACAAGCCAATAAGAGAGGGCAAGCAGGCTCTGTGTCTAGTGCTGGTCGTGGAGACGGTGCATCCTCATCAGCACGTGGCCATGGGACACGCTTGGCCTTTTTTTCGGCAGCTGGCCGTGTTGAGCCGCAACATGCGGAAAACTTGGTCGAGTGGATGACCAAGCCGTCCTCATCCTCCTCATCCTCTCTCACCCATGCCCAGGGTGCTTTGTCTGGCAAAGCAGCGGCCTCTTCCCTCAGCTCAATGTCATCAGTGACTCCTTCCCTAGCTCCACCATGTCCTCATGAGGATTCCCTCGAACTGTTTGACCACAGTGTTGGGTACATGCTCCAGGAGGATGCCCAGCGTTTGGAAGGCTCTGATGATGATACTGAGCTCGATGAAGGCAGTAACATGAGCACGGACAGAGGGGGTGCCCAAGAAGGACAGCAATCTGGCAGTCATGCTCCCCCTGCTGCAGCATACTGCCAGGTTTGCTCCAGTGATGAGGAGGGAGGGGATGATGAGGTCACTGACTCAACGTGGGTGCCTGATAGGAGAGAGGAGGAGGAGGAGGAGGAGGAGGCGGCACATCACCAACGGAAAATAAAAAAGGGTTTATAGGGAGCACGGGACTAACATGATCCAAAAAAAGTCTCTACTAAAATTAGGCAGTCCAAAAATGACAAGAATGGTATTGGTAAGTGTGATGGGATGGTGGAATAATCTTCAGCAGAAAGGGCTGCAACTTTAGAAAGACTGAAGCAGGCTCTGTAATGAAACAAACAAACAAAAAAGGCGCCTCTAAGTGCAGAAGATTAATAATTTTAATGCCCCAAAAAGGGTTAAAAACACTTACAAAATGGAAGTGGTGATCAAGCACATCACAGATAAAGCTGCATTGGAAGGGGTGGCGGTCCGAGGAAGCCTTCAGATGGGATGGATGTGATGGATGTGGTCACTGAACACAGCGGTGGTGTAAGACACAGGAAGCCGCTGTGGGACCGGCGTCATCAGCTGGAAGGAAGACGAACCCGGAAGTGATGTCATCCACAGGGCGGCTCGATAACCAGCCTGGACCGCAAACAAACAGCCTGGACAGGGATGTGATGTCATCAGAAAGGGACGCGTTTCGGAACCTTCAATCGTTCCTTTATCAACCTATGGCCATACTGATGACTAGAGGGAATATATACACACCCACTGACAGTGGATTGGCCAGTGGGCGGGGGCAGCAGGGGAACATTTGTTAAGTTGTAATCAGTTCGTTTTATGCATATTAATGAAGGGGAACAAATAGATACCTGCTACAGCATTATTAGAACCATGATAAAAGACATTGAAAACATTAAAAGACATAAAAAATATATATATATATGTATAAAAGATATAAAAATGTGAAAAAGGGAATACAAGGAAAGGAAGAATTGTGATATAATGATGCAATATGTAAACCAATCATAGAGCCCGCAAGACACATAAGCGGGCAAGGTGATGTCAAAATTGCGCTACAGGCCTGGAAGGGAACATAATACTATCAATAATTGATCACAAATTAATTATGAACTGATCGTTAAAATGAAGATTCTGGGAGGAGCCTAAATACTGTCTATAAGAAGAAAGTATCATGTTAGAGTATGGCGCTAACTTCAAAATCTTCATTTAACCCTCCGGGGGCTAAAACATTAAGCAAAAATATCCAGTACATTTCTCTATGGCATAGGCGTCGGTAACGTTCAGCGACGGGGAGGTCTTTTGGCATTGCCTCAATAATCCATACTTTAAGGCCATTCGTGGGATGCCCTCCAGGGGCCAGCCTAAGGGCAGCACATTGACTGCATCACACCCCAAAGCTCCACATGTGCAGGGCGCTGCAGTCTCTGCGCGTTATTCAAAAAGTTCTTTGGTGTGGGCCTTTTTTGAGACGAGTGCATCAGATCGCACCGCTGCTATTTGCAACATATGTCTCAAGCGTATCTCGCGTGGCCAAAACATCTCCCGCTTGGGTACCACATGCTTGACCAGACATATGTTGACCTGCCATGCAGTTCGTTGGCAAGCATATCTAAAAGACCCACACCAAAGAACAAAGAGGATCTCTCCTTGCTCCTCATCAGCTGAGATTTCCAACCCCACTAGACCTTCAGTCCTCTCTGAGACCTGCAGTGAGAGGAATGAAGGTGTAGAATTAGGTGTGTCACAGCCAAGTACTTGTGGGCAATCTGCTTTTGGTACACCGACGCCAGATTGTACCAGGCAAATTTCCCTGCCCCAGCTGCTGCACCGCCGAAAGAAGTTTGCTCCCAGCCATCCACATGCCCAGCGGTTGAATGCTAGCTTGGCAAAATTGCTAGCACTTCAACTGCTGCCTTTTCAGTTGGTAGACTCTGCCCCCTTCCGTGAGTTTGTGGAATGTGCGGTTCCTCAGTGGCAGGTACCCAAACGCCACTTTTTCTCACGGAAGGCGATTCCAGCTCTCTACCGGCATGTGGAAGGCAATGTCCATGCCTCGCTGGACAGGGCGGTCAGCGGTAAGGTGCATATTACCGCTGACTCATGGTCCAGCAGGCATGGACAGGGACGTTACTTAAGTTTCACGGCGCATTGGGTGACTCTGCTGGCAGCTGGGAAGGATGCAGGACAAGGTGCAGTAGTGTTGGAGGTTGTTCCGCCACCACGCCTCCAAAATGCTGATTGTGACACACCTCTCTCCTCCACCCCCTCCTCTTCTTCTTCCTCCATGGCCTCTTCCTCGGAACCAGCGGTGCTCCGTAGGCGTTCAAGGGGCTACGCAAGTACGCAGGCCAAAAGATGCCATGCGGTGCTTGAGCTGGTGTGCTTGGGGGACAGGAGCCACACTGGGGCAGAGGTTCTGTCAGCTCTGCAGGGGCAGGTTCAGAGGTGGTTGACGCCACGCCAACTTAAGGCAGGAATGGTGGTTTGCGACAATGGCACCAACCTCCTCTCTGCCCTCCGACAGGGACAACTGACCCATGTGCCCTGTTTGGCTCACGTCCTTAACTTGGTGGTGCAGCGGTTCTTGGGCAGGTACCCGGGCTTACAGGATGTCCTGAGGCAGGCCAGGAAAGTCTGTGTGCATTTCCGCCGGTCATATAATGCCAGTGCTCGGCTGACGGACCTCCAAAAGGAGTTTAACCTGCCCAAGAACCGCCTAATCTGTGACATGCCCACCAGGTGGAACTCGACATTGGCCATGCTGCAGCGGCTGCACACGCAGCAGAGGGCCATAAATGAGTACCTGTGCGACTATGGCACCAGGACAGGGTCAGGGGACCTTGGTTTTTTTTCCCCACGCCAGTGGGCCATGATCAGGGATGCATGCACTGTCCTGTCACCATTCGAGGAGGCCACGAGGATGGTGAGCACTGACAGTGCATGCATCAGTGACACTGTCCCCCTTGTCCACCTGTTGGAGCACACGCTGCGTGGAATAATGGACAGGGCACTTGAGGCAGAACAGAGGCAGGAAGAGGAGGACTTCCTTAGCTCTCAAGGCCCCCTTTATCCAGACAGTGTTCCTGCGTGCCCGCTGATCACACAGGAAGAGGACGAGGAGGAGGAGGAGGAGGAGGAGGAAGATTGTGTCAGTATGGAGGTGGAGCCTGGCACTCAGCATCAGCAGTCTTTAAGGGATCAGTCCCAAGGAACACATGGACTTGTACGTGGCTGGGAGGAGGTGGCTGCGGACGTTGTTGTCCTTAGTGACCCAGAGGACTCCGGACCGAATGCCTCAGCAAACCTACGCTGCATGGCCTCCCTGATCCTGCAAAGCCTGCGTAAGGATCCTCGTATTCGTGGTATCAAGGAGAAGGACCAATACTGGCTGGCAACCCTCCTTGATCCACGTTACAAGGGTAAGGTTGCGGACCTTATCTTGCCATCGCAGAGGGAGCAGAGGATGAAACATCTTCGGGAGGCCTTGCAGAAAGGTCTGTGCAACGCGTTCCCAGAGACTGGGAGGTTACAAACTCCTGTTTCTGGACAACGTGTTGCTGAGGCTTCGGTCAGTCAAAGAAGGAGCGGTGGAGAAGGTGGCCGTCTGACCGATGCGTTCAGACAATTTTTTGGTCCGCAGCCCCAAGGTATGATCGGTTCCAGCAACCATCGCCAGCGTCTGTTTTACATGGTGCAGGAATACCTAGGGGCAAGATCAGACTTGGACACCTTTCCCACCGAAAATCCTCTGGGTTACTGGGTCTTGAGGATGGATCACTGGCCAGAGCTTGCACAGTATGCAATTGAGCTACTGGCCTGTCCTGCATCCAGCGTTCTTTCGGAACGCACATTCAGTGCTGCTGGAGGCGTGGTAACCGATCACAGGGTGCGTCTGTCCACCGACTCGGTCGATCGGCTGACCTTCATAAAAATGAATCAGTCTTGGATCACCACCAGCTACCAAGCACCTGATGCTGATGTAACTGAATAATTTTTTTCAGATCCCTTCAAAGACTGCCTATGCTGATGCTGAGTGACTATCCCTGAGTAATTATCCTCTTCCTCCTCAATCATCACGCTGATAGCTTGTAAGAACATTTTTGGTTCTGGGCGCCACCACCAGTGCCTAAGGCACAATTTTTCAGCCCCTGTATAACAGGGGCGTGTAATTACAATGTTTGATGTAATACTTTGCAGCAGGGCTCGTTCCTGCATTCCAACTAGAGTGTCTGTGAGGGGTTGCAGTGTTGTGGCACCAGCACCAGTGCCTAAGGCCCAATTTTTCTGCCCCTGTCTAACAGGGGCGTGTAATTACAATTTTTGATGCAATACTTTGCAGCAGGGCTCGTTCCTGCGTTCCAACTAGAGTGTCTGTGAGGGGTTGCAGTGTTGTGGCACCAGCACCAGTGCCTAAGGCCCAATTTTTCTGCCCCTGTCTAACAGGGGCGTGTAATTACAATTTTTGATGCAATACTTTGCAGCAGGGTTCGTTCCTGCGTTCCAACTAGAGTGTCTGTGAGGGGTTGCAGTGTTGTGGCACCAGCACCAGTGCCTAAGGCCCAATTTTTCTGCCCCTGTCTAACAGGGGCGTGTAATTACAATTTTTGATGCAATACTTTGCAGCAGGGCTCGTTCCTGCGTTCCAACTAGAGTGTCTGTGAGGGGTTGCAGTGTTGTGGCACCAGCACCAGTGCCTAAGGCCCAATTTTTCTGCCCCTGTCTAACAGGGGCGTGTAATTACAATTTTTGATGCAATACTTTGCAGCAGGGCTCGTTGCTGCGTTCCAACTAGAGTGTCTGTGAGGGGTTGCAGTGTTGTGGCACCAGCACCAGCACCAGTGCCTAAGGCCTAATTTTTCAGCTCCTGTTCAACAGGGGCATGTAATTACAATTCTTGATCTAATATTTCACAGCAGGGCCCTGTGAGGGCTTACAGTGTTTTGGCCACAGCAACACCTAAGGCCCTAATTTCTGCTGAGTATATAGGGCAGGACCCTACTTTCAAACATCTAACTTACAAACGACTCCTACTTGCAAACGGAAGGAGACAACAGGAAGTGAGATGAAATCTACCCCTAGGAAGGGAAATTCTCTCATGTAAGAGTTAATATGGGAAAACAATTTCTCCTTTCCACTGATGCTTTCCAATCCTTGTTCCACAAAAAAACCCAAATTTTCAAAAAACATTTTTCATTGGGACAAAAAAGTGAGGTGAAATCTTCTGAAGAGGAGGAAAGACGCAAAACAAATGTCACAGGGGTGATAACCCTTCCCTATGTTTTCCAAAAAGCTTAGAAAAGATTTTTTGGCTGGAGCTAAACACGTTAAAAATGTTCAAAATTACAAACAGATTCTACTTAACAACAAACCTACAGTCCCTGTCTTGTTTGCACCGCCTGTATACTGCTGTTCAGAGTATATAGGGACCTTTCCTTATTTTAATTTGGGTGCGGGGTTCCCCTTAATATCCATACAAGACCCAAAGGGCCTGGTAATGGACTGGGGGGTACCCATGCCGTTTGTCTCACTGATTTTCATCCATATTGCCAGGACCCGACATGACATTAAACCCGCAAGCAGTTTTAAATGAGATTTTTTCCTTTAAAAATGACATTTGGTGCAGGGACTGTTCTAAACATGGGAAACACGCGTCACTTTACAGGCATACTATAGACACCCCCCAGGTACGATATTTAAAGGAATATTTCACTTTTTTTTTTTTTACTTTAAGCATCATTAAAATCACTGCTCCCGAAAAAACGGCCGTTTTTAAAAGTTTTTTTTGCATTGATACATGTCCCCTGGGGTAGGACCCGGGTCCCCACACCCTTTTTAGGACAATACCATGCAAATTAGCCTTTAAAATGAGCACTTTTGATTTCGAACGTTCGAGTCCCATAGACGTCAATGGGGTTCTAACGTTCGTGCGAACTTGCGGTCCGTTCGCGGGTTCTGGTGCGAACCGAACCGGGGGGTGTTCGGCTCATCCCTAATGCTGATATATTTTGTGAAAAATACAACTTCAAAAAACCTCTTTAACAAAATATTGATTTTTTCTAATTTACTTTAATTGCTCAATATTTTTCTCTCAAGCTTAGAAAACTGTGGAGAAAATTACTTTTTTAATGTGGTCCTTTTCTTTTTTTTTTTTTTTTTTTGTTTGTGTTTTACAGCTTGGCACATTATGTGTATAGGAAAGGGACTATTGATTATCCATTATATTGAAAAGATAATTTACATAATTATCTCCCTAATTAATGGCCTGCAATTATTCTATTATTTTACATTTCTAATCACATACAGTAAAGCAACACAAGAATAATAAAAGCATTTTTATCACTTGAAGAAAGCTTGGTGACTTCGTGGTTAGCACTGGTGTTAAGGGTTTATTTCTCTTATTTCTCACAAACAACTTTATCTGCATCTTGGATTTTTTTCCCCATGTTTGTGAGGGTTTCCTCTGGATAGATCAGTTTCTTGCTGTAATCACACCAGTACATTAACTGGCTTCCAGTTAATCTGTCTCCACTGTATACATCTGTATACATCTGCATTACTACAGTAGGGATCATATGTTGAAAGTTCTTTTAATGCAGAGACTGATGTAAATTGTTTTCTGTTTTCTGTAAAGTATACCAGGAAAGTATTAGCATTTAATGCATTTATAAAATAAATAAAATGAATAGTTGTGGCAATATATTTAGATATTGGTAATAATTTAGCTAATACTATACACTATCTATTGGTCCATAAACACTACAAAACAAAGTTTGAAAATTTTTGAAAAATTGTTTAGTAGAGTTTATATTTCAGTGCTTCGCTCTGTTCTTTATAAGAGGTTAGAACAATCAAATTATTTCTTCCAAAAAAAACAAACAAGGTCTTCCTTTATCACTTGCAGGGTTGTTTCCATTAACGAAACTGTTTTATAATATATAGCATTTATTAGGAAAATGCCCCAATTTGGCTGGCAAAACTGTAGATGTGCCAAAAATTGACAATACGAAGACATATCAAAAGTGCCACTTTGGTGTATAGAAAGATGTAAGATTTTTGTACTTGCTTTGCTGCCTGTAAAATATTTTTCTTGAAGTCTTTTGAGGGACAGCAGTAAATCTTTGTATTTTGTGTTATACAACTGCGTTAAGGAGACTGCGGCACTGACAAACATTTTAAGCCACTCCCCTGCCACTCTGCCACTAAACGTCTTACCTCAATATTTTGATCAAGCAGTACGGAAGGCCAACGACGCAGAAGGGTGGAAGTTGTGTCCCTCAATGGAGTTTAAGAAAAAAGTTTTTTTTTATCATCCATTGAAGGACACAAGGATTTCTTAGACATTTAACAAACATGGACATGGCCAAAAGTCAGGGGAAGGGCACCCAGGATCAACCTAGTGCTCCAGACAAGGGCCTGGGAATTGCCCACAAGGATAAATTACTACCTGGAAGATAATGGGAATCAATTCAAAATGTAGAGGGCAACCAATAATCCAACATAAGGAAAACAGATGAAATAACTGACTAACTGAACAGGAGAAGAAAACTTGAACCAACATCTAAGGTGGTCCACAACAAGGAATGTTTACTAGCGTAAATCCTAAGCCTAGAATACATAACCTTTGATTTCAGGCAAAGAATCTTAGTTAGGCAAGTAAAGTTTGTCCAAAAAAACACAACCAGACTACAACAGAAGGCTTCAGTAGAGCCCTCTTGGAGAGAGGGAGATTTATAACAAACATGATTTACAATATAGATAAGTAATCTCCTAAGGCAGGGATTCTTAACCTGAGGCCCATTAACACCTAAGTATTCCATGGATGGGTTTCAGAGGGTTCGTGAGGGTCATGACAGTAGCGTCTACAGTAGGCAGAGACCACTTATCGTTACTTCATGAATCAAGAAAAATGAAAAATAAACACATTTGCTACTACACAACAAAAAGCAATAAATACATTTGCAATGATTAAAATGAACTCAATTCACTAAAGGAAATTCTTGACTTGATAAAAAATGTTCACTAGTGATTTAAAATATGTAGTTAAATAATTAAAAATAAACTTTTAGAAAAATGTTCGAATCATAATTACTACTGTCCTGTAGTAGTAAATTCTTTGCTATCTCTAAAGCAGTAATGCACACCAAGGTAATTAAATTATCTTTAAGTAATTTTTTTTTATAGCTCATGAAAATCTTATTATGTATTTGGCAAACCTTCTTTAAATTAATACACAAACTTAAGACTGGGTTCACACATGTGCGGTGCGAATTGAAGCTCCATTTTCACAGCTAACTGACAAAGTAGTTGTTCAGCGTTTCACGTCAGCTTTTGATCAGGATCAGGTAAGGAGTGAATCAGTATCAGGTCAGGTTTACATCAATAAAAGATAAAAAAACTGCGCTTGGAAAAAAATTTGGCAAGCTGCAGTTACAAGTGAGGCACACCAAAACAAAATTATAACGAAGAAACCGCGCTATAAAAAAACAACAATAATGAAAAAATATAGTCCCATATACAATTATATAGTCCCATGTATGATTCAAAAAAGGAAAATGAGTCTGTCATAGGTGAATGACGTGGAATTCATCCAGAGTACATATGTGATAGAAAAGGCATGAATCTGGAACACTTCATAAGGTAATGTGCTTACCAGAAGTAAGCCAAATTGGGGCAAGTGGCTTAAACCCAGCCCGGGCCTTGAGATGGACGATCCCGGTGAGGCAGGATAAACACACTCGTCCCGCGTATTCAGTCCACAGAGGTTATCCAAAAATATATGAAAAAAACATAGCGTAATACTGATACGTAAAACACTTCAAAAACAAAAAAATGAAAAATAAAAGCTCACCCCCAACAGCTATTACCTTTTGTATCAATTGACCCTTCCTTTTTAGATTGTAAGCTCTAATGATCAGGGCCCTCTGATTCCTCTTGTACCAAATTGTAATGTAACTGTAATGTCTGCCTTTATTTTGTTAAGCCCTGCGCAAACTGTTGGCACTATATAAAACCTGTATAATAATAATAATAATAATGACATCTTTTAATGTGACAACACTGAAGAAATTACACTTTGCTACAATGTAAAGTAGAGAGTGTACAGCTTGTATAACAGTGTAAATTTGCTGTCCCCTCAAAATAACTCAACACACAGCCATTAATGTCCAAACCGCTGGCAACTAAAGTGAGAACACCCCTAAGTGAAAATGTCCAAATTGGGCCCAAAGTGTCGATATTCTGTGTGGCCACCATTATTTTCCAGCACTGCCTTAACCCTCATGGGCATGGAGTTCACCAGAGCTTCACAGGTTGCCACTGGAGTCCTCTTCCACTCCTCCACTCCTCCATGATGGAGCTGGAAGATGTTAGAGAACTTGCGCTCATCCACCTTCTGTTTGAGAATGCCCCACAGATGCTGAATAGGGTTTAGGTCTAGGGACATGCTTGGCTAGTCCATCATCTTCACCCTCAGCTTCTTTAGCAAGGCAGTGGTCATCTTGGAGGTGTGTCATTATCATGTTGGAATACTGCTCTGTGGCCCAGTCTCCAAAGGGAGGGGATCATGCTCTGCTTCAGTATGTCACAGTACATGTTGGCATTCATGGTTCCCTCAATGAACTGTAGCTCCCCAGTGCCGGCAGCACTCATGCAACCCCAGACCATGACACTCCCACCACAATGCTTGACTGTAGGCAGGACACACTTGTCTTTGTACTCCTCATCTGGTTGCCACCACACACGCTTGACACCATCTGAACCAAAAAAGTTAATATTGGTCTCATCAGACCACAGGACATAGTTCCAGTAATACATATGCGTTGTCTGCTTGTCTTCAGCAAACTGTTTGCGGGCTTTCTTGTGCATCATCATTAGAAGAGGCTTCCTTCTGGGAGGACAGCCAGCCATGCAGACCAATTTGATGCAGTGTGCGGCGTATGGTCTGAGCACTGACAGGTTGACCCCTTCAACCTCTGCATCAATGCTGGCAGCACTCATATGTCTATTTCCCAAAGACAACCTCTATATATGACGCTGAGCACGTGCACTCAACTTCTTTGGTCGACCATGGCGAGGCCAGTTCTGAGTGGAACCTGTCCTGTTAAACCGCTGTATGGTCTTGGCCCCCGTGCTGCAGCTCAGTTTTATGGTCTTGGCAATCTTCTTCTAGCCTAGGCTATCTTTATGTGGAGCAACAATTCTTTTTTTTCAGATCCTCAGATAGTTCTTTGCCATAAGGTGCCATGTTGAACGTCCAGTGACCAGTATGAGAGAGTGAGAGCAATAACACCAAATTTAACACACCTGCTCCCAAGTCACACCTGAGGCCTTGTAACACTAGCGAGTCACATGACACCGGGGAGGGAAAATGGCTAATTGGGCCCAATGTGGACATTTTCACTAAAGGGGTGTACTCACTTTTGTTGCCAGTGGTTTAGACATTATTGGCTGTGCGTTGAGTTATTTTGAGGGGGCAGCAAATTTACACTGTTATACAAGCTGTGCACTCACTACTTTACATTGTAGTAAAGTGTCATTTCTTCAGTGTCGTCACATGAAAACATATAATAAAATATTTACAAAAATGTGAGGGGTGTACTCACTTTTGCAAGATACTGTAGTTGAAATACAAAACAACCTATACACAATTTAGTAAGGGACATAAAAAAAAGGGGTAGTGGGGACTTTATTCATTCTTATGAAAAAGGTAAGGAAGCTTGAGGGACGTTTTCATTTTTTATTTTTTTATTATTTATTTATTTTCCATTAATTAATTAATTAATTAATTATCTTTTTTGTCTTTGGCACAAAGTTCACTCATTTGTATATATTCTTATTTCTATTTGAGAAATATTTTGTTAGGTGTGATCGTCTCTCCGACTAATATCTAGAATGCTTGCTCATTAACAGTGGTCAGCGCCTATAACTAGTGTGTGCCGCTTTGCCCATAGCAGCGCTCATTCTCTTAAAGCAGAACTAAAGCCCAAGATGCTTACCTTAGCAATAACCGTCTGACATCTGCGAGGTCCCTCGCCAGCACAGGCATCTTCTCCCTCACATCTTCCGGTTGCTGGTCTTTGGCCATCTTGCACATGTGCCAGAGTTCAGTCATCCCAGCATACTGGCACAGTGATGAAATATATACTGAGCTGCTTATGTGCAGCTCAGTGTACACTGTTATGCCTAGTACACATGATCATAAAATCTGATAAAATATTCCACTTTCGAATCGATTGTATGATAATCTGATCATTAATACACAGCTTTCAAGATCCGATCACAACAGTTAATGCAAAATTATCCGAAGGAATAAATATGAAAAATTTTCTAGTGCAATACCAGAACAAACAATTTTTGTTTAATTAGTACAGTTATTGTCTAGGAAAAATCGGAAGACCAAAACCACGCATGCTCAGGAAATGAAAGAATACATTACAATACAATACAACACATTCCAACACTTACGAAGTTGTATTCTGTCTTACGAGCATTTTTGTAACCTAAATAACTTCTTCATTTTCGATATGAGATTAGCATGCAAAAAAAACCTGATGATAATTTGTTTGATATTCTCATTGTGTATACAAGGCTTAAGAAAGACTGAAAGACTGGGAGCAGGTAGGTAAGTTTATTTTATTGCAGAAGATACATTGCATATCTCTTCTGCAATTAACAGCTTGCCTGCTCACAATTAAAAAAAAAAAAAAACAGATGTTAGTTCCACATTAAGGCAATCAAGCTGGCTAGTACTTGGTTGCCCCAGCACTTTAAATACAATGCTATAGTTGTTTACCAATTGGCACAAGAGGCTGAGTGAGGATATAGCAAGAGTATATGTGATATTCAGGAGTGTCAGGAGTAGCTTGTAGTACAACAGGGACAGGCAGAGGTTAGGGCAGGAGGAAAACATTGGCATAATCCAGGGACAGGCAAGGGCAGACAGCAGATACTAATGTAATCCAGGGACAGGCGGAGTTTAGAGTAGATGGTAGACAGTAATGTAATCCATGGACAGGCAGCATAAAGAGAGTAAGCTAGGGATAAGCAAAGGTCAGGGCTGGTGGCAGACAGAGAGTGATCCAGGGACAAACAGAGGTCTGGGCAGGTGGCAGGCAGGAATTAATCAAGGGACAAGCAGAAGTCAGGGCAGGTGGCAGACAGGGAGTAATCCAGGGACAAGCAGAGGTCAAGGCAGGCGGCAGACAGAGAGTAATCCAGGGACATGCAGAGATCTAGGCAGGGGGCAGACAGAGAGTGATCCAGGGACATGCAGAGATCTAGGCAGGGGCAGACAGAGAGTGATCCAGGGACAAGCAGAAGTCAGGGCAGGTGGCAGACAGAGAGTAATCCAGGGACATGCAGAGATCTAGGCAGGGGGAAGACAGAGAGTGATCCAGGGACAAGCAGAGGTCAAGGCAGGGGGCAGACAGAGAGTAATCCAGGGACATGCAGCAATCTAGGCAGGTGGCAGACAGAGAGTGATTCAGGGACAAGCAAAGGTCAGGATAGGGGGCAGACAGAGAACACTCCAGGGACATGCAGAGGTCTGGCCATGGGGCAGACAGAGAGTGATCTGGGGACAAGCAAAAGTCAGTGCAGGTGGCAGACAGAGATTAATCCAGGGACATGCAGAGGTCTGGGCAG
This sequence comes from Lithobates septentrionalis, assembly GCA_037952835.1. Taxonomy (NCBI): domain Eukaryota; kingdom Metazoa; phylum Chordata; class Amphibia; order Anura; family Ranidae; genus Lithobates; species Lithobates septentrionalis. Next base: position 1,352,911 of record JBBDGP010000489.1, on the reverse strand, counting down.
GGGGGCAGACAGAGTGATCCAGGGAAAAGCAAAGGTCAGGGCAGGTTGCAGACCGAGAATAACCCAGGGACAAGCAGAGGTCTGGTAGGTGGCAGACAGAGAGTAATCCAAAGACAAGCAAAGGTCAGGGCAGGCAGCAGATAATAGATTTATCCGGAAACATACTAGCCAGGGTCAGGTATCTGAGCAATAGTGATATAGTGCAGGACAACAGGAACTTGGTGCATGGATATCAGGATCAGGGCACTACAAATAGTATACAGGAACAAGGTACTGGAAGCAGGAACAGGTCACAGGATCCAGAGAAACAGAATACAGAACCATGGGCTTGTGATATTTAAATAGGATGCCCTAAGCACTGCAGTTTATAAGGGCAGAAGAGGCAAAATAGTTCAAGCCGACCACTTACTAGTAACAAGAACTCTGTTTGGGGGAGTTCCACCTCCAGCCAATCAGAGTGGCAGGGGTATCACCAGCAGAGCAGAACCTGTTGTCTGGCAACTGATGCAGGATGGGAAGAAGGAGTGGTGGGCTGTGGGGAGGCAGGATGTAGACACGTGAGATGAGTTCCCAACAATATCATTATAATTAACACACACAAAAAAATCTCCAAAGGAGCAGATATTAACTGTCCCTCAAGCTGAGTGAATCCATCCTCTGTTATGGTGCGTGGATCACTTTAAATTAAATGATTAAAAATACATAATGAGCATATGAATTTTTAATGCCTGAAGCGCCAAAAATGTCAATTATTTAACAATGCAAAATCTAAGTAACTTAAATATAAACAGCCAGTTCAAGTCAGTTGGTAGTTGTTCTAATAATAGATACAATGACACCTTCATGTCTGATGACAATTTCCAGCCACAGCCTGAGAGAGGCAAGTTGGTGGGCTATGTGACAGTGATATCATTTTACATTATTAACATTCGGTAAGTTTGAAGAAAAGACAAATGAACAGACATGGCCACACAACAAAACACAATGCATTGTGAGTTTCCAAAATGACATCTTTTCTGAGAAGCTAAACACACCGCGATCCATCTTCACCCTTTACTGAATGTCAAAACACTGTGTTAAGAATTATTAATGAACCATACTAATACAATATGACCATAACATGAATTATTCATACAGTCTTACTTAGGCTTAGGCTACCTTTAACAGAGGGCTGTCAGTAAGAAATTGGCAACATTTTATTAAAGTAAGTCTGTCAAAAACCTGGGCAATTCTAACTGGTGCAAGATTTAAAAAATGCATAAGCAGGGGTTACCTTCAGTGAAAACCACTTGCCACAAGAATCATTCGATTTGGAGATACAGACAGCTGATGTATTTGGAAGGCCTTTATGTCCAATCCTGGAGGAAAATTCGGATTATGAAACAGATGTGCCAGGGGATTCATTTCTGAGATGAGGTGTGGTTCATGTCTTAATTTGTCCCACAGAGCAAAGGAGTGAGAGAGTGTGGGGGCCAGGACTGGTGGGCGGTTCCTAGGTGGGTTCCAGAGAAGAAAGTGTAATGTGTATTAAGGCACAGTTTGGCGTTCTATCTGAACCCAATCAGTTTTTTCCTATTGGTGTAGATTGTAGAGAGTTGGGCTAGTCTGGAAGCTTGGTAGTATCTGTATAAATGAGGAAGACCCAACCCGCCTTGTTTACGGGAGAGGTATAGCTTCTGTTGTTGTATCCTATATCCGGAGCCTCCCCAGATAAACGTAAGTATTTTGCTCTGAAAGGACCTGAGGTGGTCCCTCCTTAGTGGGATGGGGAGGGAACGGAAAAGGTAAAGTATTCTGGCGGGCAGTGTTATTTTGACACCATTTATTCTCCCTATCCATGAGAGGTTTTGTTAGCACCAAGACTTTAAGTCTAGTTCCAGTTTGTGGTACATAGGAGGGTCATTTCTGGCATATAGCGTGTCAAATTTAGAGGTGAGGGAGATGCCTAAATATTTGATGAAGGAGTCGTTCCAGTCAAATTTGAAGTTCTGTTTCAGCAGTGAGACCGTCTCGGGGGGCAAGGGAGATGTTTAGGGCTTGAGATTTGTTAAAGTTGACATGGAGGCCAGAGATGTTCGCAAAGGAAGTGAGAGTACTACAAAGGTTGGGAAGAGAGGTTAAAGGCGAGGTAATGAATAAAATTAGGTCGTCAGCGAAGAGACCACTTTTGTGGACCTGGGGACCAAAAGAAACCCCTTTGATGTCGGTATTTTCTCGTATTGCTGTTGCTAGAGTCTCTATGGCAATGGCGAAAATCAGTGGTGATTGTACCTCTTGCAATAAGGATGGAAGGGAGTAATAGCCTTGTAGGAATATTAGTGCTTTGGGAGAGGAATAAAGGGCTCTCATAATGCCTAGGAAGCGGTGACCAAAATCCCAATGCTCCAACAGTGTTAAGACGTATTGCCAGGACACTGAATCAAACACTTTCTGTATATCAAAGGAAAGCAGTAAACCCTGTTTTTGGGCCTAGTCATTAAGTGGGCAAATCCTTCCAGGGCTGAAGTGGTTAAAGAACAAAAACTTTTTTTTAAAGTATTCAGTTCCCAGTGGAACAAAGTACATGTAGTACACTATATTGCCAAAAGTATTGGGACACCTGCCTTTACATTCACATCAACTTTAATGGCATCCCAGTCTTATGCCCCGTACACACGGTCGGATTTTCCGACGGAAAATGTGTGATAGGACCTTGTTGTTGAAATTCCGAACGTGTGTAGGCTCCATCACACATTTTCCATCGGATTTTCCGACCAACAAAGTTTGAGAGCAGGATATAAAATTTTCCGACAACAAAATCCATTGTCGGAAATTCTGATCGTGTGTACACAAATCCGACGGACAAAGTGCCACGCATGCTCAGAATAAATAAAGGGATGAAAGCTATTGGCCACTGCCCCATTTATAGTCCCGACGTACGTGTTTTACGTCACCGCGTTTAGAACGATCGGATTTTCCGACAACTTTGTGTGACCGTGTGTATGCAAGACAAGTTTGAGCCAACATCCGTCGGAAAAAATCCTAGGATTTTGTTATCGGAATGTCCGAACAAAGGCCGACCGTGTGTACGGGGCATTAGTCCGTAGGTTTCAATATTGAGTTAGCCTAACCTTTGCAGCTATCAACAGCTTCAAATCTTCTGGGAAGGCTGTCCACAAGGTTTAGGAGTGTGTCTCTGAGAATGTTTATCCATTCTTCCAGAAGTGCATGTGTGAGGTCAGGCACTAGGGATGAGCCAAACACCCCTCCGGTTCAGTTCGCAGCAGAACATGCGAACAGACAAAAAATTTGTTTGAACACGTGAACACCGTTAAAGTCTATGGGACACAAACGTGAAAATCAAAAGTGCTGATTTTAGGGGGTAATATGCAAGTTATTGTCATAAAAAGTGTTTGGGGACCTGGATCCTGCCCCATGGTACATGTATCAATGCAAAAAAAAGTTTAAAAAAACGGCCGTTTTTTCGGGAGCAGTGATTTTAATAATGCTTAAAGTGAAACAATAAAAGTGAAATATTCCTTTAAATTTCGTACCTGGGTGGGTGTCTATAGTATGCCTGTAAAGTGGCTCATTTTTCCCGTGTTTAGAACAGTCCCTGCACAAAATGACATTTCTAAAGGAAAAAAAGTCATTTAAAACTACTCGCGGTTATAATGAATTGTCGGGTCCCGGCAATACAGATAAAAGTAATTGAAAAAAACAGCATGGGATCCCCCCAGTCCATTACCAGGCCCTTTGGGTCTGGTATGAATATTACATATTGGGGGTCCCCTATAGGGAGGTTGGGACTTTAAAGGCAACAAAATATCATAAAGGAACCAGTAAATTTAAAATTGATATATTTTATTTATTTAGTCAATGATTAAAAAGTCAGTGCATAAAATTGTTACAGCTGACTCATTACTGACAACAGTGACATAGAAAAAAGGGGATGTCAAAATACAAAATAACAACACTTATGGTCTCCTAAAAGCATACAAATATCAATGTACAAATACAGTTTGATCTCTCCTTGGAAAAGAGAAAAGAAGAGAAGAAAGCCTGACGCGTTTCAGGAATTAATCCTTTCTTCAGGGGCTTGTTGTATGTAGAAACAGGTGCACATCTATAAGAGAAACAAATCATCAGGGTTGAACAATGTAAGGACAGGGGATAAGAGGAGCATCGATGAGGTAAGGAAGACAAGTTGGCCATAGACAAAAAAAAAGAGGATAAGGTATGAATATTAAGGGGCACCCCTAAACCAAAATTTAAAAAAAAAATTGCGTGGGGGTCCCCCAAATTCTATACCAGGCCCTTCAGGTATGGTTTGGATATTGAGGGGAACCCTGCGCCAATTTTTTTTAAACAAAATGGCGTAGGGGTCCCCCTTAAAACTCATACCAGACCCGAATCTGGTATGGATTTTAAGGGGAACCCCGCACCAAAATTTAAAAAAAATGCTGTGGGGGTCCCCCCAAAAATCCATACCAGACCCTTATCCGAGCACGCAACCTGGCAGGCCGCAGGAAAAGAGGGGGGACAAAAGAGTGCCCCCCTGAACTGTACCAGGTCACATGTCCTCAACATGGGGAGGGTGTTTTGCGGTAGCCCCCAAAGCACCTTGTCCCCATGTTGATGGGGACAAGGGCCTCATCCCCACAACCCTTGCCCGGTGGTTGTGGGGGGTCTGCAGGCGGGGGGCTTATCGGAATCTGGAAGCCCCCTTTAACAAGGGGACTCCCAGATCTTGTCCCTCCTGTTTGAAATAGTAACGTACCCGTACCATTTCACAAAAGTGTCAAAATGTTAAAAAAAACAAGACACACCTTGGGACAAGCCCTTTATTAAAAAATAAAAAATTTAAAATGTCCCGCGAAGTCCAATCATCTTCTTCTATGGCTCTGCCGACAGGCCGAAAAATAAAATAAAAAAGATCACGGGAGGCACCTGCCATATGACGCTTCAGCGCAGATGACAGTTCTTTTATAACTGAGGGCGGGGCCACCCGGTGAAGTACCCGGATGTCCCCACCCGCCTCTGACACGTCATATGGCGGGTGCCTCCCATGGGGGCGGATCTTTTTTATTTATTTTTTCGGTCCATCGGCGGAGCCATAGAAGAAGATGAATGGACTTCGTGGGACATTTTTATTTTTTTATTTTGTAATAAAGGACTTGTCCCAAGGTGTGTATTTTTTTACCATTTTAACACATTTTTGTGAAATGGTACGGGTACAATGTACCCGTTACCACTTCAAACGGGGGGGGGGGCTGGGATATGGGGGTCCCCTTGTTAGAGGGGGCCTCCTGATTCCGATAAGCCCCCCGCCCGCAGACCCGCACAACCACTGGGTTGTGGGGATGAGGCCCTTGTCCCCATCAACATGGGGACAAGGTGCTTTGGGGAGCTACCCCAAAGTGCCCTCCCCATGTTGAGGGCATGTGACCTGGTACAGTTCAGGAGGGGGGGGCGCTCTCTCGTCCCCCCTCTTTTCCTGTGGCCTACCAGGTTGCATTCTCGGATAAGAGTCTGGTATGGATTTTTGGGGGGACCCCCACGCCATTTTTTTTTGGCGCGGGGTTCCCTTCCAGTCTGGTATGGATTTTGAGAGGGACCCCTACGCCATTTAAAAAAAAAAAATAATTTTAGTTCAGCGTTTCCCTTAATATTCATACCAGACCCAAAGGGCCTGGTAATGGACTGGGGGGGATCCCATGCCGTTTTTTTCAATGACTTTTATCTGTATTGCCGGGACATGACAATTCATTATAGCCGCGAGTAGTTTTAAATTACTTTTTTTCCTTTAGAAATGTCATTTTGTGCAGGGACTGTTCTAAAACAGGGGGAAAATGTGCCACTTTACAGGCATACTATAGACACCCCCCAGGTACAAAATTTAAAAGAATATTTCACTTTTATTGTTTCACTTTAAGCATTAATAATATCACTGCCCCCGAAAAAACAGCTGTTTTTAAAACTTTTTTTTGCATTGATACATGTCCCCTGGGGCAGGACCCAGGTCCCCAAACACTTTTTATGACAATAACTTGCATATAAGCCTTTAAAATTAGCACTTTTGATTTCTCCCATAGACTTTTAAAGGGTGTTCCATGGCTTTTGAATTTGCCGTGAACACCCCAAATTGTTCGCTATCCGGCGAACACCTGATGTTCGAGTCGAACTTATGTTCGACTCGAACATTGGGCTCATCCCTATCAGGCACTGATGTTGGATGAGAAGGCCTGCGTTACTTTAACTGACAATTGCATGATCATGCAAAGCTGTACCCAAATAAAATTTATATAATTTTTTCCCACAAATTGAGCTTTCTTCTGGTGGTATTTGATCACCACTGCGTTTTTATTATTTGCGCTATAAACATAAAAAAAAGACCGACAATTATGAAAAAAAAAAAACAATATTTTTTACTTTCTGCTATAAAACATATCCAATAAAAAAATTTAAACGATCTAATTTCTTCATAAATTTAGGCCTAAATGTATTCTGCTACGTATTTTTGGTAAAAGAAATCTCAAGAAGCATATATTGATTGGTTTGCGCAAAAGTTATAGCATCTACAAACTATGGTACTGTATACATATTGGAATTTTTATTTATTCATATACTAGTAATGGCGGTAATGGCTGTGATCAGACACTAACTGACACTTTTGACACTTTGTGTGAACCAGTGACGCTAAGTGTAAGTTCACACGGAGCTGCAGGAATGAAGCCATGCGAATTCAGCTGAACTCGCACAATTTCACTCCTGCATGTCAGTCCCGATTTCGGCTGCGATTTCACAGACATCTGTGTGGGTTTCTGCACAGATGTCAATGGAAATCGCACCCCGAAATTGCAAAAAGTAGTACAGAAACTACTTTTTGAAAGCGGTGTGGCACCGCAAATGCAGCGCCGCACCGATTAGGATGGTGCCATTGCAATTTCCGCCAATCTGACATGCGATTTGACATGTCAAATCACACCAGTGTGAACCAGGGCTAATACAGTGATCAGTGCTAAAAAATATAAACTGTCACTGTACTAATGGCACTTGCTGGGAAGGGGTTAAACACCTAGGGTGCCTAGCCAGAGTTTTACTGTACCATGTGTGCTGCATTACTCAGGGAAGTGATGGATTGTATTCCCTGCTTTGCAGACACAAAATCCATCCCTTCCCCCATCAGAATGGAGATCTACCTTGTTTACAAAAGCAGATGATCGGCATGTACCGGAGGACATTCAGTGCCCGGGACACCTGCAGGTTGGCACGCCCCCCAAGTGCACAATTTACGTATGTATACACGTGATTCTGCACAGGAGGGCCACCCTGTAGCAGTAAATCTGCTATAGAACAGGACTGTTTAGGACTATAGAAGAGGAACTGCAGTCTGTTCACATAATTTGTAATAAAAACATTTTTGTCATTATGAAGCTTCCCTCCAACCACTTTGCATATTATTTTATATATATACTGTGATTCTGTACTTGACAAATATGCTGCAGAAATCTCCCTCCACTGAGTCTGGCTGCATCCATTTTAACTGTAGGCAGCTGAAGCTGCTGCCTGTTCACTTCCTGGATTTACACAGACACACTGAGGCACACATCCAGCTCTGCAGCTCTCATTAGCCCTCTTATGACTCACCTCCCTCCCTTGCTGGCAAACTCTCACGAGAGTTAAAGTAAGAGAGCTGTGCATGATGTCATAAGCCTAGGCTTTTTACCAGACAAGAAACAGGAAGTGGGCTGTATAAGGTATTTACTAGCAGAAAAAAAAATGTTTTACTATCCAAAGTTAAAACAACAAGGGCAGAAGATTTAATAGATGAAAAGATAAAAAAAATTACTGCTTTAACTTGTTAAAGTGGTTTGTACACCCTGTACAACCGCTTTTACCTACAGGTAAGCCTATATTATATATTATATATTATATTATATATTAAGGCTTACCTGTAGGTGCTTGAAATATCTCCTAAACCGTGGAGGATACTTACTAAAAAGACGAGCTCCGATGTCATCGGCGCGCGCACTCTTTAGAAAGGGCACATCGTGCCGTTTCCAATAGGGGTCATGCTGTGACTGGCGGCTCCCACGCGCATGCGCGGGAGTGATGTCACGCGACTCTGGCCAGTCACAGAGCCGGAGTTCGTGGCCCCGGAAGGAAGAGGGGTGAAGATGGTTGCCCCCTGCTCGTGGGGTCAACAGAGACATTGCAGGCTTCGTTTTCAGGTAAGTGACACATAATGGGCTAGTATGCAATGAATAGTAGCTCATTATGCTTTACCTTTGCAGGGAAATAAAGAGGAAGTAAAACCCATTAGGGTTTACTTCCTTTTTAAGATGCCTTCCAGCCCCCCTAGTTAAAAATTTGTATAAACGACCCTAAGAGACTGCATTTAAACATTGTGCAACTATAATTGAATTCCCTGTTTTGTTTTGTTCTTTCATACAATACTTTAAACTATCCATCAATGCAACCCACAGAGGTAAATAAATACCTTCAGCTTTGCTATGGAGCTCTTCACTGTGCAAGCCTAGTCAGTACAATAAATCCTTTGCTTGAAAATATTCCCATCTATACCTTGTGCACATGGGTGCCATGGTCCTACTTATTGCTACTTATTGCTATGGCTGGGTCTCTGTACTTTTAGAGGACACAGCCACCCAGAGGAATATGAACGTATCCATAGGACTGAATGAAGTGACCATGTACCCGTGTGGCACCAGCCAGGACTGCACAGTGAAGATCTCCAAATGTTGCAATCAAGGATTACCCCATGATGTGATTGGATAATGAAGGAGCAGTAACACATTGAGATCAAAACTGGATTCTCTCTTCCTATCAGCCAGCTACCTTTGTACTTTTGAATGCACTCATTTGGTAAAGCCCTGTGTATCATAGGCTACGGGCACTTTTTTCACCATTTCAATCCTGTATTGCATCTTAGCACTGCTGATCTCCTGCATCCACTTTTTGCAGCCACTTTCTGTCTGTGTGCATTCCAGTGATGGCTGCATGTCATTACTCAAGATGACTTTCCAGTGAGACCCATAGGAGAGAATGGACGTAGGGGCTGCATGACTATGGGAGGAACAGGGGTCAGGTAACGGTCAGTCAGTTCAGTGGTGGGGGCACGAAGTCAGCTCTTACCTGATTGGAGGTAGAAGGCAGAAGGGACAGGGTCCAGAGGTTTGGGGTCCGGTGTAGGGGGTGGATTCTTCATCACTCAGAGAAGTTGGAGTGGAGACATCTTCCCGCCCTCCCGCCCTGGTGTTAGGGGTTAGCATGCTGGACAGGTTGGGGGCGTGTTGGTATTTAGGGATGGTGGGTAAATGTGTTTTGTTGTTTCACGTTTTGCTTTCCAAAAAAAAAAAAAGAGAAGGCACACACATAAGTTAAAAAAAAAAAAAAAGAAACATAAAAAAAAAAAAAGAAAAACAACTATATTCATGGTTTATGGTATAATTTCATGTTAAGGTGTACTGTTCAATTTTGTCGCAGCAGTCGGCGGTTCAAGGGGTCTTTGGGGGGTCAGTGAAAATTTTGCATGGTCACAGGATTAGTGGGGTCCATCTAAGGATGGCGCTTACCTTTGGTTAGCGGTGGTTCTCCCAGGAGATAAGTCCCCTGGGGGAGGGGAATATGGAAGTTGGTGTGATGTCCGAGCGTCCTCAAGCCAGTTGGGGCACAGCTGAGGATATAGACCATTAAAGTCATAAAGTGTGCCTTTTTAATACACCCAAAGACCTCTTGCTGTTGGACATTATTTTTCTTCTTACGGGTATGTGTTACGTGTTTTTTTCACGTTATGTTATTTATTATTTTGTTAATAAATTGGGCTGCTGTGGCCGTTTAAAACCCATGTCACGCGGTCTGTGTCTTTAATCTAATGGTAAGGACCCAAGGTTGACAAATCCTTTAGTCATGATGGTCACAATAATAGACCGTACCTGTGCAATATGCATCTGCACAGACACTTGTAGTTTCCATTAGGAGAACATGTGTGACAGGGTGACAACAAGCAGGAGCACAGCTGGGAGACAGGGACAGAGCACAGTCATCCTAAAACAGTAAATGCTGAACTCTGCAGAGCCTTCATAGCAGGATCATCAGGTATTATTTAAGCACCGTTCATGTATTTCTATGTGCGCTAATGCATGTTTCTTTTGAGAAAATGTATCTGCCCTCTTCTTTTTTTTTTTTACTGTATATGAGCATTAGGATGTCATTCAAAATAAATAGCAATGCACGCTGAGGTGTAACTAGAACCTTTAGGGCCCCGGTGCAAAAAAACACGAAGGGCCCCCCTGACTGCCGGGGCCCTTTCCTCTGGTCCCAGGGCAAGAAACCATTCAGGGCCACACAGACTGCCAAGGCCCTTTCCATTGGTCCTGGGGCCGTTTCCTCTGGTCCCGTGCCACTTCCCTCCAATCCCGGGGCCCTTTACAAGCCACAGTTCACACTGCCGCGACTTATCATACGACTTGTGACTCAAAATCACATAAGTCAAAACACATTCATTTCAATGGGTGCCGTCTACTACTTTAGACTGCAATGTTAAATCACAAAAGTCTCAAGGCAGTCACAAGGACGGCACGGCTTTGGGGTCACAGAAGTGTAAATTGAGCCGTACAGTCCCCAAGCGGCTGTTCTGCAGTGGACCCCTTCCTGCTGTCTTGGGCCCCCCCCCCCACAGTGGCAGAATGCCAGGTCCCGGTCACAAGTGCAACTTTTGCACCCCTGGTAGTTCTGCCACTGAATGCACAGACACCATTTGTTTTGTTATCACACATTCGCGTTCAGGTTTTAACACATTAGCACAACACAAAGATGTGCCTGGCCCCTTAATGAAAGTTAGAGATTTAAAAATATAGATTTTTTTTTTTTAATTATATTAACATGTTAAAACATATATGAAATTTAATGATTTGGTTTGCATGTACATTCATTGAAAACAACCGTACCACATAATTTAACTTATGAATATACCAATAAAAGCTTTATTTTTGCATGTAGGTTAAATATTTGTAGGAGATAATAATGCACATTGCATCTTTGTGAGGTTGTCAGTGTTTGAAAAAGTTCTCAACAAAGCTGGATAAGCAAGACACACAAAGGAATGATAAGCTTATTATTGAGAGATTGCATAAAACGTAATACTTTTTCCCAATTGCGCATTGTAAATTACATTTGAGTTAGCAGCACAAAGAAGATCATAGATTAAGGATATAATAAAAATAAAATGAAATTATGGTTTTGTGTTTCATCCATTATAATGTCTCATTATAATTGATTCAGGATTTTAAGTGCTACATTGCTTTGGTATTAAAAAAATAAGTCACAAAACTTGAGTTTAAGAAGCAAAACACATTTTCTGCATGTTGTATTTATTTTCCCTAATTTTGTATTGAATAGGTTTTGGGGAAAAAATAATAATTTACCAGCTCAAACTCAGTTAATAAAAGCAGAACTCTAGCTAAAAATATCAAAATACACATTATTAACTCGTTAAAAGAATAAATGAAAAAGTAGTTTTGTTACAACATTTACTTTCATTCCAGAGCTCTCCCTCGCTGTACTTCTTTTCCACCACAAGATGCTCTAATGCCGCGTACACACCACTACACTTTCCGGCAGAAAAGGTCAGACGGAATCATTCCATCGGATACTCCGATCGTGTGTGGGCTTCATCTGACTTTTTCTGTTGAAAATTCTGACGGACCTAGAAATAGAGCATGTTTTAAATCTTTCCGACGGAATTAATTCCTATCGGGAAAACCGTTTGCCTGTATGCTAGTCCGACGGACCAAAAACGACGCAAGGGCAGCTATTGGCTACTGGCTATTGAACTTCCTTTTTCTAGTCCCGTCGTACGTCATTGCGTTCTAAACGAACGGACTTTGGTGTGATCGTGTGTAGGCAAGTCCGTTTCAGCAGAACTCCGTCAAAAAAAACGTCAGAGTTTATTCTGCCGGAAAGTCCGGTCATGTGTACGCGGCATAAGGATGATAGCCAGCAATTTTAAACCCACTTGTGAAAAAACTAATATGGATAAATTCAGCGCTGACTAACCAACGGATACAAATAATAAATGCAAGCAGACACTAAGGCAAATTCAACAACACCTCTATGACATAAAATGGGAAGTAGTGCTGCGCAAATATAAAAGTCCTTAGAATTTATATATCAGATGTAACAGGTGAAGTGAATAACAAGAACCACCAGTGGACACTCCGGACGACAGAAAATAACTTTATAGTGACTGTGATCCCTCCACCGCACATGGATGGCCCCTCACTTGAGATAATTGACCTGAAACAGGTCATACAGCATAAATAGCACACAATAGGTAGACAATGATGCATATGTAATATAAAAGTAGCAGACATAGTGCTCTCCGTAGACAATTTATTAAATTTTAAAAGAGTAAAATTTACACTTACAGAGACCGGCACTCAGATCCGAGTGCCGGCTGGGAAGCGTGCGATCGTATCAGGCCGATGGCCACGGGTGACGTCATGCGCTCCTGGCCTCCGTACGCGTTACGTCCTGTGGGCGGGACTTCATCAGCATAGGGTGGGATCCACGGACTTTCGGCGGACTTCTAACGGACTTTCCCAACGAACAGACTTGCCTACACACGAAGTCTGACAGATTCATACGTGATGACGTACACCGGACTAACATAAGGAAGTTGATAGCCAGTAGCCAATAGCTGCCCTAGCGTCTGTTTTCGTCCATCAGACTAGCATGCAGACGAGCAGACTTTTCGATAAGAACTGGGTCCGGCATAGTTCCGACGTAAAGATTTTAAACATGTTCCAAATCTAAATTCCATCAGAATTTCGACCGAAAAGTCAGCTGCAGGTCCGTTGAAGCCCACACACAGTCGAATTGTCCGCGGGACTCGGGCCGTCGGACCAATCCGGTCAAAAAGTCTGCACGTGTGTACGCGGCATTACTGTTGTGCAGGTGATTTAGGCTTGATTCACACCTGTGCAGTTTGCTTTTGATCCGTTTCTGCAGTGCTTCTTGCAGTGCATTTTTCATTTTTGCACATGTTTTTGATGCATTTTGCCCTTTTTATGCTTTTTTTTTGTTAGGCAGATTAAAAATGCAAAAAGCAAATTGCAGTAAAATTGCAGCAAAAAACACTACATGCTGCAGCTCCTCCATTGAAGTCTGTTGAACCAAAAATGCACCCTTTTGCATTTAAAAAAGTCCCTTACCCTTTCCAAAAATGCAGCGGCTGAAAAAAGCATAGATGTGAACATGTCCCATAGGAAGCCATGTTAAATGGACTGTAGCGTGGTTCTGCAAAAAGCACCAAAAAATGCATTGGTGTGAACCGAGCCTTATGCCGCGTACACACGAGAGGACTGTCCGACAGAAAAAGTCAGACGGAAGCTTTTCATCGTATATACCGATCGTGTGTAGGCCTCATCGGAATTTTTTTTTCAAAAAATCTGACGGACCTAGAAATGGAACATGTTCTAAATCTTTCCGACGGACCCAATTCCTATCGGGAGAACCGATCGTCTGTATGCTGGTCCGACGGACCAAAAACGACGCATGCTCTGAAGCAAGTACAAGACGGAAGCCATTGGCTACTGGCTATTGAATTTCCTTCTTCTAGTCCCGTCGTAAGTGTTGTACGTCACCACGTTCTGGACGGTCGGACTTTGGTCGGACTTTGGGTTGACTGTGTGTTGGCAAGACCGCTTGAATGGAATTCCGTCAGGTTGCATGGCAAAGCTTATTTAAACTTGGACAGCTTGCTTGATAAATTAAGCTTTTATAAACTGAATATTGTATTATTCTACACATGCATAGGTATAAATGACCAACACTATTATTAATATCTGTTCAGAGCTCATGCTGTCAGGATTTAGAAAGTGGTTGTACAGCCACTTCTGTTTTCCTATTCATGACCTGATCGATCAGCTTGTATTACTGGGTTTTTCATATTATGTCATATACATATGGATAATACTGGGAATGGCCTATGCCTAACGAGATTTCTGTTTTGTAGCTGGTTATTTAATATAAGCGAAGCATATGGTAATTTGATGAGGACCATAACAACATTTCTGCTGAAGGAAGTGGATGTTTATGATAATGACATTAGACTTCTATTGCCATATACTTTTGTCCAATGCCTGCAATGTTAATTTTTTTTAGATGACAAAATATAGAAAAATTAAAGTTACATCACCAAGGTTAAGTATTGTTGGGTGATCAACCATAGTTCTCTACTATTGGCAGAGAGATGGCTAAAAAATTGGAATTTACTTTACTGTCTCTGTACTCACATGAGCATACCTTTGTGTGTAAGGTGGTGGAGGGGGAACTTGAAGAACCTCAAATAATGTCTCTGATTACTATGTCTATGTCAGAATCTATGTCTGGATTATTTTCTTATTCATATACTGTAGATCGAGACTTACTATGCAAATCTAGTATGTGTATTGCCACTCAATTGCCACTCAATAAAAGGGGGATAACACCTACAGGTCTTCCTTAGTGATAGCACAGATATCTCCCAGCTGAACTTTTCAAAATTTCTATTCTATAATATAGAGACTCCTATGGCAGGACATGACTCTATCATTTAGCTTCAACATGAATGGTGAGGTGAGCATGAAGAGAGGTGAGGTAAGCATGGGCAGGGAAGAGGTGAAGTGAGCATTGAGAGAGGTTAGGTGAGTATAGACAGACTTGAGGTGAGGCAAGCATGGAGAGGTGAGGTAAGGTGAGCCTTGGAGAGTTTAGGTAAGGTGAACATAAAGAGAGGTGAGGTAAGCATGGACAAAGTTGAGTTTATGTGAGCATAGAGAGATGTGGGCATGGACAGAGTTGAGGTGAGGCAAGCACAAAGAGCTGAGGTAAGATGAGCATGAAGGGGGGTGAGGTGAGTATGGAGAGAGGTAAGGTTAGATGAGCATGAAGAGAGGTGAGCATGGACAGACTTGAGGTGAGGCAAGCATAGAAAGGTGAGGTAAGGTGAGCATTGGGAGTGGTGAGGTAACATGAGTATGAAAAGAGGTGAGGTGAGCATGGAGAGAGGCTAGGTATGATGAGCATGGAGGGAGGTGAGGTAAGGTGAGCATTTAGGGAGGTGAGCATGGAGATAGGTGAGGTAAGGTGAGCATGAAGAGAGGTGAGCATGAACAGACATGAAGAGGTGAGGTAAGGTGAGCATTGGGAGAGGTGAGGTAAGGTGAACATGAAGAGAGGTGAGGTGAGCATGGACACAGTTGAGGTGATATGAGCATAGAGAGAGGTAGGCATGGACAGAGTAGAGGTGAGGCAAGCATGGAGAGGTGAGATAAGGTTAGCATGGAGAAAAGTGAGGTGAGCATGGAGTGAGGCCTAGAAGGTTGCACTGTGCAATACTGATTATGGCTCTGCACACTTTTCTGGTTATGTCAGCACTGCGCTGACTGTGCCTATGCACCTCAGTTATGTCTGTTATGTCAGTTTTTTACTGATTCTGTCTCATGTTTCTGTTAAAGTCAGAATGGTACTTACTTAACGATCACAACATACAGGGATATACGATTTATTATTGATTTACACACATACACAAACACACACACAGGTTGAACCAGATGGACTGGTGTCTTTTATCAGCCTTATCAACTATGTAACTATGTACAGAATGTATATCTGAGCGTGTTTCTGGTTATATCAGTGTGATATTGATTGTCTCTCTGTGAACATGTTTCTTTTTATTTCAGACTGGCACCAATTGTGTTTCTGCGGCCATGTTGCTGGTCATGTTAGTATGGGATTTATTGCGTCTCTGTGAACCTGTTTTTGCTTGTATCAGTGCGGTACTGGCAGTGTCCTTGTGGGCATGTTTCTAGTTGTGTCAGTAATATACTGATTGTGTCCTTGTATCTAGCTGTGTCAACAGAGTGCTGATTGTGTATGTGTTGACATGTTTTTGGTAGAGTTTTGCATTACCTGGCTGTTTCTAGTATTGATCTGTTTGTTAAATTATCCTGTGCGAAATTAAGTTCTTGATATTGTTATAGCATTAAAAATATTGTATGGTTATTAATGATAGTTTAGTGATATATGATTTTTACTTGTACCATTAAAGTGAAGCTAAACTTTGCAATATTGTAGATCAGTGTTTCTCAACCCTTTTTCAGTCAAGGCACCCTTTAAAATTCCACACAATCTCGGGGCACCCCTTTCTAAATTAAAAAACAAAACAAAAAACAAAATAGTTTTGCATAATGTAGCAACATCCACATGCGTAGGACACCCAACATTAGAGGTGATTTATTCTTCCAAAGCAGGAGGGGCA
Organism: Lithobates septentrionalis; assembly: GCA_037952835.1. NCBI lineage: Eukaryota > Metazoa > Chordata > Amphibia > Anura > Ranidae > Lithobates > Lithobates septentrionalis. The sequence goes on along the minus strand of JBBDGP010000489.1, from coordinate 1,336,608 downwards.
AACAAGGATGCTGTGCAGGTGTTCAACATCCTCCTTATAAACCGATGACATCATTGGTTGTTAGGACACCAAACCTGTGGCTTTGTGTAACTAATAGGCAGGCTTGATACACCCACTGACTTATACAGTTTTTGGGAAATCTCTATGTATTTTGTCAAGTCACCCCTGAAGACACCCAAAAGGTACCCCAGGGTGCCTCAGCACCCTAGTTGAAAAAGTCTGTTGTAGACTACATCCAAAAATGTTAATTGTGTCTACCCAGTTCCCTGAAAAATATACCCTTTGTCTGGAATTCCTCCTTGGGTAACGACGCCTAGGCCTACAGCCTTATATCTGTATATCTGCAGTGTGAGATATAAGACACTGCTGTCTCTGATTGCTAGTAATCTGACCTCTGTCTGCCTCTTTTTGGGATACAGCTTTCATAATTAATTTCCCCTTAAACTGTAATGCGAATATTATTACCGTATATACTTGAGTATAAGTCGTCCCGAGTATAAGTCGAGGCCCCTAATTTACCACAAAAAACGGGGAAAAATTTATTGACTCGAGTATAAGACGAGGGTGAGAAATGCAGAGGGTCAACAATCCCCATCTACAGCTGCATGCCTCCCTGTGTCCTGTGCAGCCTACCTGTACCCTGTGCATGTGTCCTGTACATGTGTGTGTGTCCTGTACATGTGTGTCCTGTACATGTGTGTCCTGTGTCCTGTACATGTCCTGTGTGCATGTGTCCTGTGTGCATGTGCAGCCTACCTGTGTCCTGTGCAGCCTCCCTGCGGCGATCTCCAGCCTCCCTGTAGTGATCTCCATCCTCTCTGTGGCGATCTCCATCCTCAAGCGGCGGCCGGCATGTGATGATAGTGTTCGGCGGCCATTCCACAGTTCAAAAGCCGCGCCTCCTCCTCGTCTGTGATAGGCTGACCGCTGATTGCCTATCACGGACATTCTCTCATTCTCATACCACGGACGAGGATGAGAGAATGTCCGTGATAGGCTGTACACTGACAGCTGTTCAGCCTATCACAGACAAGCAGGAGGAACGGCTTTTAAAAGCTGCAATAGCCGCCGAACAGTATCATTACACGCCAGCCGCCATCTGCCTGCATGACGCGCTGATCATGCAGACAGACGGCGGTGACTCGAGTATAAGTCGAAGGGACACTTTCAGCCCAAAAAAAAGGGCTGAAAAATTTGACTTATACTTGAGTATATACGGTATAAGGAACAGCTCTTGTGGTGTTCAGTAGGAAAAAAGGGGAGAAAGAAAGGTTCTGTAAAGTTAGCAATGTGAATAGTATTGTGTAACCCAAGTAATAGAGATAAATGCGCTATGCATCATTCTGCAGACTAGCAGGAAGACATCAGGCCTCTACATTTCTATGGCAAGCACCCACATATCTTTCATAACACTCACTTAGTCAACCCCAGAGACTACAGACACACCACCCGGCTGATGGGGAGAGGAGGTGCGGTAAGTGCTATGTTAGAAACATTTGATTTAGGGTGTGAGAGGGGTCATGTGGGGCTATTAGTTGTATCTACAACTATTATTTAAAAATGATGTACTCATCCACCACTTTGATACCAACGATGATTCAAATGCTATCCCGTGTTACACAGTCCAAACTAAAGAAAATATTTTTATTCTTCCCAAAATGTAAACATTATGAATAGGTTTTACTTACCCATAAATATCTCATTAAGAAAAATATGCTGTTATAACCTGCAGAAAAACAAAATGCACTGAATATTAGAAAATGAAGGTCAGAGGTCGATACTCAGGGAATGCAGAGCCAGCCTGGCAAATGATTTTTCATTATTAAGCCAATAAATCAGCCCGATGTTGATAGATGCATGCACTTGGGCACTATGTCAGCGTCAGAGGAAAAAAATGCTTATCCCATTCCAGTGATCAATTCCATTGGAATTCATACACGGAGGTGAAAAGGGCCATTGAAAAGAGAAAAACAACACACTTCAACAAAATAAATTATGAGCATTTACATGCATTTTTATTTTGCACACATGAATGGCACCTACAGAAGGGAGATGAATATCCATTTGAGCGCCTTTAAAACACTCTGAGCAGTAGATGAAAAGACTAATGGAATCCCAATGCAAATGCACCTGTATAATCTTGATTTACTGGCTGTGAAGGGGAAAAGAATAAGCTAAATACACCTATTGAATTATTAATAGCCTAAAAGAAAGCCCTCTAATTGGATCTAAATGGGAAACACCTAAGCTTCTGGGGTGAAAAGAAAGATAAGTTAGCAGGTTTGCACGAGATGATTATGGATCAGAAGCAATGGAAAAAAGCTTATTAAAGCTCAGTGTATAAAAATCTACGGTCAACAAAAAACACAATGCACACAAGGCTGACCAGACCACACTGTACATTAAGACACATTATAATATTTACAAGTGATCAAGATTCTTAATAATTACACGTCGAAAAGCATCTGGGTATCACTTTGTAGCAGTTGTAAAATCAGATTGACAAACACCCTCGCAATGGGTTAAGTGATTTGTTTAACCAGAGGTTTGTTTTCACTTGTGCTAGTAAATGGCACAAGTCGTTATTAAAAATAGAAGGTATCACTTTAAAAAAAAAAAAATTTCAGCCCCGGAAGAAATTGTTGCTCAATGACCAGGCCATTTTTTGCGATACGGCACTGCGTCGCTTTAACTGACAATTGCGCAGTTGTGAGATGCCGTACCCAAACAAAATTGATGTCCTTTTTTTCCCACAAATAGAGCTTTCTTTTGGTGGTATTTGATCACCTCTGTGGTTTTTATTTACAAAAGAAGAGCGACAGTTTTGAAAAAAACACAATATCTTTTACTTTTTGGTATAATAAATATCCCAAATGAAAAAAAAAAAATTCTCAGTTTAGGCCGATATGTATTCTTCTACATATTTTTGGTAAAAAAAAATCGCAATAAGCGTATATTGGTTGGTTTGCGCAAAAGTTATAGTGTCTACAAAATAGGGGATAGATTTATGGCATTTTTATGAACATTATTTTTTTTTACTAGTAATGGCAGTTATCTGCAATTTTTATCGGGACTGCGATATTTCGGCAGACAGATTGGACACTTTTGACACATTTTTGAGACCACTGACAATCATACAGCAATCAGTGCTATAAAAATGCACTGATTACTGTATAAATGTCACTGGTAGGGAAGGGGTTAACACTAGGGGGCGATCAAGGGGTTAAGTGTGTTCCCTAGGTGTGTTCTAACTGTAGGGGGGTGGGACTGACTAGGGGAGGAAAGAGATCAGTGTTCATATTTAGTATGAACACACGACCTGTCTCCTCTCCCCTAAGAGAACCGGGATTTGTGTGTTTACAACCTAGGCGGCTGGTCCGGAACTGGTTAAAGAACAAATGCACTGGCTATGCTTAATAAAAGCTTGTAAAATATATGTCTTTGGTTGTTATATACATATATTTATTAATATGTACTTTATATATTTAAATATGTTTATATTTTGATTACCTGTACGGTTACTTTAGCCTAGATGTTCCCAGGCAGTGTCTTCAAGGAGAGGTCCTCCTGTTCAAAAAGACTTTCAGAAGCAGCTCAGTGCTTGTCTGTATTGCCCTATACACTATTTATAGGAACATAGTCAAAGCTACCTTATGGAATTTCATTATTATTTTTAAAGGGGTAGACCATCCAAAATTTATATTTTAACTATAGCTGGAATATAGTGGGCTGAGTCAACCCCTGGGTTCTTATATGTCTTGAATACTCTAACAATAAGCTCTCCATGGCATACTTTTCAGGCAGTGCTAGGAAATGTCAGTACCCTGCTGAATTCAGATAGTCTAGTCCAGCTTTTCTTAACTTTTTCAACATGAAGGAATCCTTGAAATAACTTTCTGGTAACAGGAAATCCCTGCTAATGATACTATTTCTACAGCGTAGTGTGGAAGAATGACCTTACATTTGTGGTCAATGGAAAGAATGCATCGGTGATCATTGATAAGAATGTTCCTTACACTGATGATCATTGAGAAGAATGCTCCTTACACTGATGATCATTGAGAAGAATGCTCCTTACACTGATGATCATTGAGAAGAATGCCCCATGCATTAGTGGTCAATGGGGAGAATGTTCCTTACATTGGGCATCAGTAGAATGAACGTTTCTTACATGGTGGACAGAGGGAACATTCCCCATTTTACAGATAGCTACAAAAATCAATATTGTCAATATTGTCAGTGGGAACTTATCTGAGAGGAAGAAATTGCTCCTTTCTCGAGGAACCCTTAGCAACCTCTGGAGGAACCTTATGGTTCCATGGAACTATATTTGACAAAGGCTGGTCTAGCCAATGTATCTTTAACTGTTCTAAATACAGTGTAAAAAAATTGAAATAATTGCTAAAAAATACTGTACCTTCATTTCTCTTTACACTACAATATTTGTACAATGCTGAGATATTTTTGGACTATATCTGACTAGAAGCACATAAGGATATTTACAAGTTAAAATGGAAAATAAAAAAGGGTTTATAGGGAGCACGGGACTAACATGATCCAGAAAAAGTCTCTACTAAAATTAGGCAGTCCAAAAATGACAAGAATGGTATTGGTAAGTGTGATGGGATGGTGGAATAATCTTCAGCAGAAAGGGCTGCAACTTTAGAAAGACTGAAGCAGGCTCTGTAATGAAACAAACAAACAAAAAAGGCGCCTCTAAGTGCAGAAGATTAATAATTTTAATGCCCCAAAAAGGGTTAAAAACACTTACAAAATGGAAGTGGTGATCAAGCACATCACAGATAAAGCTGCATTGGAAGGGGTGGCGGTCCGAGGAAGCCTTCAGATGGGATGGATGTGATGGATGTGGTCACTGAACACAGCGGTGGTGTAAGACACAGCGGCTTCCTGTGTCTTACACCACCGCTGTGTTCAGTGACCACATCCATCACATCCATCCCATCTGAAGGCTTCCTCGGACCGCCACCCCTTCCAATGCAGCTTTATCTGTGATGTGCTTGATCACCACTTCCATTTTGTAAGTGTTTTTAACCCTTTTTGGGGCATTAAAATTATTAATCTTCTGCACTTAGAGGCGCCTTTTTTGTTTGTTTGTTTTATTTACAAGTTAAGTGTGTCACAAATATCTAAGTTTTAATATATAATCGAGCACTGACGGTACTGAACAAGTAAATTAGGCTTAGTGGAGCCTATTTGATGTGTAGAAACATATTTATGTACTTATAATTGTTGCTGTTTGTGTAGAAGGCACTTTGCTGCTCTTATCTCTCTCCTACAGGATATAATTAGAAATACTGAAGTGTTTGACTTCATTTTTCAGTTGTTCATATGTATCACACTTGCCTTGGGAAAGTAATTAACAATATTATAGAATTCCCTTTTGTATCTTGAGTTACTTAAATTGCAATGGATTTGAACATTGTTAACCCATTCATAAAGTATAATATACAGTACATACCTCCTCTCAATGACTGACCCATTTTTTCATTTTTAGTAACACCACAGGAATTTGGCTCACAATCTCAGAGTCAGCTCCTCTAAACTCCATGCTGAGCTATTTTAAATTTAAGCTGAACAGGTAAAAAAAAAAAAAAATCTTTGCAGCGTATCTAAAACCCTTACAATGAACATGTTTTACTGGCATCTTTTCGGTCTGTTAACCTTTTGCAGACTGCGTAATGCATATATGTTGTGGCAACAAAGATGGGCTTTAATGTCCTGAGAGTCCACAGGGAAATGAGGCAGCTGATTGAGAGCAAGCAGGACAGGCTCCCAATCATGTAACAAATCAGTAAGGTCACGTGATAAAGAAGCAGCTCCGCATCCTGGGCATTAAAATAGAAGTTGGGTGTTTGCTTTTTTTGCAGAATCACACTTACCTAGGTGGATGCTGCATCGGACCGATGTTAACCCCTTACCTGCCCAATGACATTTATACAGTAATCAGTGGCTATTTTTAGCTATGATCCCAAAAAAGTGTCAAAAGTGTCTGATCTGTCCACTGCAATGTCGCAGACCTGCTAAAAATCGCAGATCACCGTCATTACTAGTAAAAAAAAAAAAATAATAAAAATGCCATAAATCTATCTTATAGTTTATAGACGCTATAACTTTTGCGCAACCCAATCAATATACGCTTATTTCAATTTTTTTTCTTCCAAAAATATGTAGCAGAATACATATTGGCCTAAACTGAGGAAGAAATTCTTTTTTTTACATTTTATTTGGATATTTATTATAGCAAAATGTAAAAAATATATATTTTTTTCAAAATTGTCGCATTTTTTAGTTTATAGCGCAAAACATAAAAACCGCAGAGGTGATCGAATACCACCAAAAGAAAACTATTTGTGGGAAAAAAAAGTACATCAGTTTTGTTTGGGTACAGCGTCGTACAACCGCGCAATTGTCAGTTAAAGTGGTGCAGTGCTGTATCGCAAAAAATGGCCTGGTCATTAAGAGCGCAAATCCTTCCAGTCCATAAGTGGTTAAAGCAGGGTTAGGTTATAAAAAAATATCCCAATCTTTGAACATCTCACTGAGTACTGTTCAATCCATCATCCGAAAATGGAAAGAGCATGGCACAACTGCAAACCTACCAAGACATGACTGTCCACCTAAACTGTCAGCCCGGGCAAGGAGATCATTAATCAGAGAAGCAGCCAAGAGGCCCATGGTAACTCTGGAGGAGCTGCAGAAATCCACAGCTCAGGTGGGAGAATCTGTCCACAGGACAACTATTAGTCATGCACTTCACAAATCTGGCCTTTATGAAAGTAGTTGCAAGAAGAAAGCCATTGTTGAAAAAAAGTCATAAGAAGTCCCATTTGCAGAGAAGCCATGTGGGGGATACAGAAAACATGTGGAAGAAGGTGCTCTGGTCAGATGAGAACAAATTTGAATTTTTTGGCCTAAAAGCAAAATGCTATGTGTGGCAGAAAACTAACACTGAACGTCACCCTAAACACACCTTCCCCACCATGAAACCTGGTTGTGGCAGCATCATGTTGTGGGGATGCTTTTCTTCAGCAGGGGCAGGGAAGCTGGTCAGAGTTGATGGGAAGATGGATGGAGCCAAATACAGGGCAATCTTATGCCGCATACACACGAGCAGACTTTTCGACCAGACTGGTCCGACGGACTATCCAACGGACTTTCGACGGACTTCCAACGGACTTTCCGAATGAATGGACTTGCCCACACACAATCACACCAAAGTCCGACGGATTCGTACGTGATGACGTATGACTGGACTAAAATAAGGAAGATGATAGCCAGTAGCCAATAGCTGCCCTAGCGTCGGTTTTCGTCCATTGGACTAGCATACAGATGAGCGGACTTTTCGTTAGGAACTGGGTCCGGCGGAGTTCCGACGTAAAGATTTGAAACATGTGATAGGCTTTCCTGAAGAGATGAGTTTTCAGGGATCTCCTGAAGGTAGCAAGAGTAGGGGATAGCCGGACCAGTGGAGGTAGTGAGTTCCCGAGGATGGGAGAGGCTCTGGAGAAATCCTGGAGACAAGCATGGGAGGAGGAGATGAGAGAGCTTGAGAGTAGGAGGTCTTGAGAAGAGCGGAGAGGACCATTTGGGTGATATTTGGAGACAATATTGGTAATGTAGCTCGGGCAGAGTTGTGAATGACTTTGTATGTTGTGGTTAGTATTTTGAATTTAATCCGCTCGGTGGTTGGGAGCCAGTGTAGAGATTGGAGGAGAGCGTTGGCAGACACGAGCGGTTGGTAAGGTGGATAAGTCTGGCAGCAGCAGCATTCATGATAGACTGAAGAGGGGATAGCCTATGACGAGGCAGGCCAATGAGAAGGGAGTTGCAATAGTCAAGGCGAGAGATAACAAGGGAGTGAATGAGGAGCTTGGTGGTTTCATTTGTTAAAAAGGGGCGAATTTTAGAGATGTTACGGAGGTGAATTCTACAAACATTTGACAACGATTGGACTTGGGGCTGAAATGACAAGTAAGAGTCTAGGATTACACCTAGTACCCTGGCGTGAGAGGAGGGGCTGATAGTTGCATTGTTGATTTTGATGGAAAAGTCATGGAGGGGGGCAGGGGTGGGGGGGAATATTAATAGCTCAGTTTTAGAGAGATTTAGTTTAAGGAAGTGGTGCGGCATCCATGCTGATATGTCAGTTAGTAGGTTAGTAATGCGAGAGCAGACTGAAGGAGTGAGGTGAGGAGTAGACAGATAGATTTGGGAGTCATCTGCGTAAAAGTGGTATTGGAAGCCGTGGGCGGTTATCAAGTGACCAAGGGAGGAGGTGTAGATAGAGAAGAGAAGGGGTCCAAGAACAGAGCCTTGGGGGACCCCCACAGAAAGGGGCAATGGAGAGGAGGAGAGTTATAGGTGACACTGAAGGAGCGCTGTGATAGATAGACAGAGAACCAGGATAGAGCAGAATCTCGGAGGTCAAGGGAATGTAGTTTTTTGAGAAGGAGCGGGTGGTCAACAGTAGGGATGAGCTTCGAGTTCGAATCGAACTCATGTTCGACTCGAACATTGGCTGTTCGCAAGTTCGCCGAACAGCGAACAATTTGGGGTGTTCGCGGCAAATTCGAATGCCGCGGAACACCCTTTAAAAGTCTATGGGAGAAATCAAAAGTGCTAATTTTAAAGGCTAATATGCAAGTTATTGTCATAAAAAGTGTTTGGGGACCCGGGTCCTGCCCCAGGGGACATGGATCAATGCAAAAAAAGTTTTAAAAACGGTCGTTTTTTCAGGAGCAGTGATTTTAATAATGCTTAAAGTCAAACAATAAAAGTGTAATATCCCTTTAAATTTCATACCTGGGGGTTGTCTATAGTATGCCTGTAAAGGGGCGCATGTTTCCTGTGTTTAGAACAGTCTGACAGCAAAATGACATTTTGAAGGAAAAAACCCATTTAAAACTACCCGCGGCTATTGCATTGCTGACAATACACATAGAAGTTCATTGATAAAAACGGCATGGGAATTCCCCAAAGGGGAACCCCGAACCAAAATTTAAAAAAAAAATGACGTGGGAGTCCCCGTAAATTCCATACCACGCCCTTCAGGTCTGGTATGGATATTAAGGGGAACCCCGGCCAAAATTAAAAAAAAAAAATTACGTGGGGTTGCCCCTAAATTCCATACGAGACCCTTATCCGAGCACGCAACATGGCAGACCGCAGGAAAAGAGGGGGGGATGAGAGTGCGCCCCCCCACCTCCTGAACCGTACCAGGCCACATGCCCTCAACATTGGGAGGGTGCTTTGGGGTAGCCCCCCAAAACACCTTGTCCCCATGTTGATGAGGACAAGGGCCTCATCCCCACAACCCTGGCCGGTGGTTGTGGGGGTCTGCGGGTGGGGGGCTTATCGGAATCTGGAAGCCCCCTTTAACAAGGGGACCCCCAGATCCCAGCCCCCCCCTGTGTGAAATGGTAAGGGGGTACTTACCCCTACCATTTCACTAAAAAACTGTCAAAAATGTTAAAAATGACAAGAGACAGTTTTTGACAATTCCTTTATTTAAATGCTTCTTCTTTCTTCTATCTTCCTTCATCTTCTGGTTCTTCTGGTTCTTCTGGCTCTTCTGGTTCTTCCTCCGGTGTTCTCGTCCAGCATCTCCTCCGCGGCGTCTTCTATCTTCTTCTCCTCGAGCCGCTCCGCACCCATGGCATGGGGGGGAGGCTCCCGCTCTTCTCTTCTTCTTTTCTTTTCTTCTTCACTTCTTCTCTTCTTCATTTTCTTCTCCGGGCCGCTCCGCACCCATGATGGCATGGAGGGAGGCTCCCGCTGTGTGACGGTGCTCCTCGTCTGACAGTTCTTAAATAACGGGGGTGGGGCCACCCGGTGACCCCGCCCCCTGTGACGCACGGTGACTTGACGGGACTTCCCTGTGACATCACGGGGAATGCCACAGGGAAGTCCTGTCGTGTCCCGTGCGTCAGAGGGGGGCGGGGTCACCAGGTGGCCCCGCCCCCATTATTTAAGAACTGTCAGACGAGGAGCGTCGTCACACAGCGGGAGCCTCCCTCCATGCCAGCATGGGTGCGGAGCGGCCCGGAAAAGAAAATGAAGAAGAGAAGAAGAGAAGAAGAGAAGAAAAGAAGAAGAGAAGAGCGGAAGCCTCCCCCCCATGCCATGGGTGCGGAGCGGCCCGAGGAGAAGAAGATAGAAGACGCCGCGGAGGAGATGCTGGACGAGAACGCCGGAGGAAGAACCAGAAGAGCCAGAAGAACCAGAAGAACCAGAATATTAAGGAAGATAGAAGAAAGAAGAAGCATTTAAATAAAGGAATTGTCAAAAACTGTCTCTTGTCATTTTTAACATTTTTAACAGTTTTTTTAGTGAAATGATAGGGGTAAGTACCCCCTTACCATTTCACACAGGGGGGGCCGGGATCTGGGGGTCCCCTTGTTAAAGGGGGCTTCCAGATTCTGATAAGCCCCCCGCCCGCAGACTCCCACAACCACCGGCCAGGGTTGTGGGGATGAGGCCCTTGTCCTCATCAGCATGGGGACAAGGTGTTTGGGGGGCTACCCAAAAGCACCCTCCCAATGTTGAGGGCATGTGGCCTGGTACGGTTCAGGAGGGGGGGCCGCACTCTCGTCCCCCCTCTTTTCCTGCGGCCTGCCAGGTTGTGTGCTCGGAAAAGGGTCTGGTATGGATTTTTGGGGGGACCCCACGCCGTTTTTTTTTTGGCGCAGGGTTCCCCTTAAAATCCATACCAGACCTGAAAGGGTCTGGTATGGAATTTAGGGGGAACCCAACGTCATTTTTTTTTTTAAATTTTGGCCGGAGTTCCCCTTAATATCCATACCAGACCTGAAGGGACTGGTATGAAATTTAGGGGGACTCCCACGTCATTTTTTAAAAAAATTTTGGTTCGGGGTTCCCCTTTGGAGAATTCCTATGCCATTTTTATCAATGAACTTCTATGTGTATTGTCGGCAATGCAATAGCCGCGGGTAGTTTTAAATGGGTTTTTTCCATGAAAATGTCATTTTGCTGTCAGACTGTTCTAAACACAGGAAACATGCGCCCCTTTACAGGCATACTATAGACACCCCCCAGGTACAAAATTTAAAGGGATATTACACTTTTATTGTTTGACTTTAAGCATTATTAAAATCACTGCTCCTGAAAAAACGGCCGTTTTTAAAACTTTTTTTTGCATTGATCCATGTCCCCTGGGGCAGGACCCAGGTCCCCAAACACTTTTTATGACCATAACTTGCATATTAGCCTTTAAAATTAGTACTTTTGATTATTCATGTTTGTGTCCCATAGACTTTAACGGTGTTCGCGTGTTCGAACTAACTTTTTTCCTGTTCGCATGTTCTGGTGCGAACCGAACAGAGGGGTGTTCGGCTCATCCCTAGTCAACAGTATCAAAGGCCGCAGAGAGGTCAAGTAGTAGGAGTATGGAGCACTGGCTGTTGGTTTTAGCAGTTAGTAAATCGTTAGTGAGTTTTAGTAAGGCAGTTTCCGTGGAGTGCTACGAGCGAAAGCCAGACTGTAATGGGTCAAGAAGGTTATTTTTCACTGAGGTAGGAGCTAAGACGGTTGTAGACTAAGCATTCTAGAAGTTTAGAGGTGAATGGGAACAATGAGATGGGTCTTAAGTTGTTTAGGTTGGTGGGGTCCAGTGAGGGCTTTTTAAGTATGGGAGTAATCTGTGGATGTTTTAGAGGGGAGAGGGAAGGTGCCACTAGAGAGGGAGAGATTGAAGATGTGAGTGAGGGAGCATAGAATAGAAGAAGAGTGTGACCGTAGTAGTTGTGAAGGGACAGGATCCAAGGGACAATTGGTTAGGTGGGCATCTGAGAAAAGTTTTGTAACCTCTTCAGTAGTAGCCAATTCAAAAGAGGAGAGTGTTGATTGTGCTGTTAGGCAAGTTATTCTCGGTGGGGAAGATGTACGCACAGTGGAGCTGTCCTCACGAATTGCATAAATCTTGTCCTTGAAGTGATTGGCAATCTTTTGGGCAGTAATGGAGTTAGTGGGTAGAGGGGGTGGGGGACGAAGCAGAGAGTTAAAGGTTGAGAAGAGCCGATGGGGACTGGATGACAAAGTATTAATAAGAGAGACAAAGTAGCCTTGTCTATCTTGGAATGGTTTAGATCAAAGCATATTCATGTGTTAGAATGGCCCAGTCAAAGTCCAGACCTAAATCTAATTGAGAATCTGTGTCAAGACTTGAAAATTGCTGTTCACAGACGCTCTCTGCCCAATATGACAGAGCTTGAGCTATTTTGCAAAGAAGAATGGGCAAAAATTCCACTATCTAGATGTGCAAAGCTAGTAGAGACATCCACAAAAGGACTTGCAGCTGTAATTGCAGCGAACTGAGGCTCTGCAAAGTATTGACTCAGGGGGGCTGAATACAAATGCATGCCACACTTTTCACATATTTATTTGTAAAAAATGTTGAAAACCATTTCTCATTTTTTTTTTCCACTTCACAATTATGTGCCACTTCGTGTTGGTCTATCACATAAAATCCCAATAAAATACATTTACTTTTTTGGTTGTAACATGACAAAATGTGGAAAATGTCACTGGGTATGGATACTTTTTCAAGGCACTGTATATGACTATATGTTATTCCTTTACTTTTTTATTTTTTTGTTACCCCTACTATGTTGCAATGGCACAACTAGATTTGTGGAAAGATTCACTTATTTACAGTACATGCAAAATCTATTTGTACCATGTCACAAATGTGAACGCGTAAATTAAAGTTTTTGGTTTGTGCTATTCTTCCTTCCTAAAAGATTATGGAAAATACATAATAAAGAGAAAGTTTAAAAACATTTACTGGAAAACAATATTTACATACAGTTAGCATAACAGCTGACATGACTGGAATCAAGCCATTTTGTGAAATGTTAGAGGGAGTGTGCACAGTTTATTTTTTTACTTTATAAAAATGGTAAATTGCTACTTCTCCTTAATAGATTATATTTTTTCATATAAGCACAAACAGCAACCTAACAGCAACCACATATTTAAAGTGACACTAAACTCTGGTGTAAAGAAAGAAAATTCTATTCAAATATATACCTGTATTCTAAATACATATTTCAAAAAATTGTGTATACCAAAAACTTGTGATCTGTTTTTTTTATCTGTTTTTTTAATCTGTTTTTTAACTTAGAAAATTACCTTTTTTTTGTTCTCAGCCTCCTCCTAAACTCAAAATTCCTTTTCAAACTGCTTCATTCCCAATGGTCCTACTGTATGCTGAACTCTCTTGCTCATTAACAAGATGGACTATGAATTATAAACTATGGGAAAGATTCTAATCCCTCCCTAAAAACAAAAAGGTTTTTGTTAGATTTTAACATTAAGCCCTAAAAAACACACAGACTAACCGCCTTTCACTAATTAAACATAAAGGTATCAGGGAACTTTCGGCATTTCATTTAGAGACTCCAGTTAATCCATTCAATCACTAAGGCTCCGTATTACTGAGAGTTCCCTCCTTCTCTGCTGCTTATAGGCTGGCAGTAGTAGCGACCTCAAGTTTCTATTGTAGAGAAAGGGATAGCCAAAAGGGAATGTAGGCTGTACATTCTCCAACTCCAGCTTCTCTTTGTGGCCATCGAGGACAAAGCTATTTTATGTTACTGGAGGCTTGGAGTAAAATAAGGGTACAGGAAGCAGATTGGGCTCTACTAATGTCACTGTTATTGTCATTGCTTGTGTTTTGTCAAGACCAGGGCCATCTTTAAGGCAGGGCAAAAGGGGAAGCTGCCCTTGGCCCCATCATTGCTGTGGGGCCCAAAGCAGCTGCCCCATACTTGCCAACTATTCTAGTTTAAATACCCTTGTCCCTTAAAGTTTTAGCCCTGTGCTGTCTCCCGATATCTCAGTGTAAAGTTCTGTTACTAATGCTGCCCAGCTCTGCCCTATTGCCATATGCAGTCCCTTCGTTTACATGTAAATAACCGGCATTGATATGTAAATACCGACAGTATTAAAATGTAAACAGCTGCGGACCGCTGCATTGATATGTAAATAGGGCAGCATTTCTATGTATATCATGCCCCCCCTGAGGTCATATACACCATTCTGATGAATGCTGCCCACTGGGGAGGTAAAGGGGCAAGCTTGAAAGTCCTGCCTACATCTGTGTTCATTAAACCTACCATCAGCCTGTTCTGCAAAGGTAAGCAAATTGGAGGTGGAACCCTTTTTCAAAATAACATGGTGCCACAGCATTGTGAATTTTGTTGCATGTGAATACGCACATCTCAGCCAATGAGTGAGGCTGTTATTATCAATTAATGGCACTGCTGTGTATTTGCTTAAGGGCAGCACATTTCTGTGGTGTCAGGAAAGCGATTTTGCATGCATTTCCGACACACACAAATGTGAACGCAGGTTAAACGTCTCAGTTACATTGGTGGTCAGAGTAAATCTTCTCATTATATCAGGGCTTGGTGTACATTCCTTTCATTCACACTAGTGGCCAGTGTCAAGGCCCCCCTCACAATAGTGGTCAGTGTAAATCCCTCCTTACATTAGTGGTCAGTGTAAATCCCTCCTTACATTAGTGGCCAGTGTCAAGGTCCCCCTTACATTAGTGGTCAGTGTAAATCCCCGATACATTAGTGATCAGTGTAAATCCTCATTAAATCCTCAATGTAAATCCTCATTACATAAGTGATCAGTATAAATCCTCATTACATTAGTGGTTAGTGTAAATCCTCATTACATTAGTGGTCAATGTAAATCCCCATTACATTGGTGGCCAGTGTAGAAACTCCTCTTTATATTGGTAAAAAGATCCAAACTTGCATTTGTGGTCATTTTCAAATGCTCCCTTACATTGGTGGTCCATAAAGAAGCACCCTTTAAATGGGTGATGAGTGTAAATACCCTCTTACATTGGTGGCCAGTCTGGAAATCCCCCTTTATTGGTTGTTGATGTAAAATTCCCCATTACATGGTTGTCAGTGTAAATTCTTCATTACATTGGTGATCATTGTACATTTCCCTTTACATTGATGGTAAGTGCAGAATTGCCCTTACACTGGTGGTCAGTGTAAATCCCCCCACCATTGGTGGTCATGTAGAAGTGTCACCTTACATTGGTGGTCAGTACAAATCTCCTCGACAATGGTTGTCAGTGTAAATTCCCCCTTACATGGAGGTCATTGTATATTCCCCCTTACGCTGGTGGTTGGTATAAATGCTCCTATTACATTGGTGCCAGTGTAGAAATCCCTCTTTATATTGGTGGGTGGTGTATAATCCCCCTTTATATGGTGGTCAGTGCAAATCCCCCCTCACATTGGTGGTCAGTGTAGAATCCCCCACTATATACTTACCAAATATTTCCAGATTTGCTCTACATGATTCAAAATTTTCCACAGTGTACTGCCTCCTAACTAATCCCATCTCCCCACCACTGCCACTGATCCCATCACCCCCCCCCCAGCATTGCCATTAATCCCAGGAGTCCTAGAAGTTTTCTGTCTATTGATTGGTCCCCTCCCCTCCCCAGCCCATGGTGTGCAGGCAGTGATGATATGATATGCTGTAACCTTTAGCAATCAATCAGTGAGCAGTAATGTTGTGCACTGACCTCTTGCAACCAATTAGTGAGTGGTAAGGATGTCCAGTAACCTCTAGCAACCAATCAGTGAGCAGTATTGATGTACAGTATTCTCTAGCAACCAATTAACAAGCAGAAGTCATGTGCTGTAACCTATAGCAAATAATTAATAAGCCATAATGTGTGCTGTAACCTCTAGCAGCCAGTCAGTGAGTGGTAATGATACACCGTAACCTTTGGCAACCAATCGCAATTGCTGTCTGATCTGATTCACTAAACTGATTTTGAGTCTAGCTGCTATTTATTGTATGTCTCAGAGAAGATTTAGAGCGAAATTGCATGTGGGGGGGGGGGCAAGAAAATGTTTGTTCAGGGTCCAGTCACTATTAAAGACAGCACTGGTCAAGACCAGTATTGTACTGTAAAAATTGCCTGCTAGTTGCCCACATATAGTATACATTGCTCATTTGTTACTCATGTATTATCAGACTTACCATTTTTTTACTTATGTATTACCTGTGTAGCACTCACCCCCAAAAGAGCCGCTGATTTGTCCCAGGTTCCTTTTCCAGACTAGTGCAATAGCAGCCAGGCACATGGCAACATTCACTCTTCTGGCTCAATGAACAGTCTAGGGGTTGCCTTCTTTAAAATTTTTTGCTGAATACCTTAGGTATAGGGCATAGGGAGCATGATACACTGAGAAATAAATCGAGGACACACGTAAAGTGGAAGTTTAGGCAAAAACAAACTAACTCTAATTCTACTCTATGTCACATTCTAAGCAAAAAACGCTGTACTTTCCTTTTGTGCAGCTGATCCAGTCTGGTCTTCAGCGGTGAATGATGTGTGCAGGAGAGAACGGGCAATGGCTGGGAATGCCTGGGAAGTAACATCACCAATAGACCTACTATGGGGCTTCTGTTGTCGGCTGCCTCTCCTGCACACTCCCACACCTTGAAGCTGCCGTTGACAGCTCAGCATGGGGCCAGAAAAAGAACAGCTACAGAACAGATAAGTACAGTGATTTTTTGCTTTACAGGGCTAGATAGATTATTCTTAGAATGCGGTAGGATTAGAGTTAGTTATTTTTTGTCTAAACTTCCACTTTAACTATGTTTCTACTTCCCAGGACAATTTCTCTAGCAAAGAACCAGAAGACACCTTCAGAAATGTCCCAGGCCAGGAAAGCACTAGTATTGGCATGCCAAGGATGGCAGCAGCAACAGTCACTAGGGTCCTTCACTCAGGTATGTACTCACCATATCCCTATGTACTTGGATGCCTCCTTCCAATATCAGACAGACAATTCCACAGTAAATCCTTCAAACTGGCTTCTCAGTGAAATCCCTGTCTTCATAAATTTAGGCACAACAGGCCCCCCAACTCTGCCACAACTGGGACCTCCATGAGCACAGGTAGAATTTTCAGCTGGGCTGCCCAGAAGGGCAGCAGCCCTTCAGGCTGGGAACTTCTCATCCTGGACATGAACAAGGCTGCCTCAAGCCCAATACTATTTATGCACTCTCCAGTCACATATTGGGCAACATAAATATTAAGGCTTTTCCTCCTCCTAACCAAATATGTTCTGGAATCCTCCAAAGCAATCAAACCTGCAGCCTGCAGAGCCCAGAACAGCCCAAAGCAATTACAAACTGCTTAACTGGTTACAGTTGAGCCAAACAGAACTAAATTTACCTAGCTTCCCTAGCAACCTATTCAGAAGGGTGCTACATCAGGTTAGTGCTTTTTGTTTAGAGGACCATATTATTAATTATTAAAATGCAGACCTCCCACTATTAAACCCTGCCAATATTATCCCCAAGTTTCACCAGTTAGCCCCTGACCCCCCAACCCCCCCCCCCCCCACACATATATGAACAGCTGCATCTGTTGTGCAGTAGACCACTCAGCTTTCTAAATTGCACTGCATATTGTAATCTGGTTTTCTAAGAACATACATTTCTGAGCATGCCATTCTGATGTTAGCAGTGTTGCACTGTTTCCTGGAAAGTAAAATCAAGTCACTGATTATATTGCATCTGTAGCCTTGGATGCTCCCTAATTGTGTTTGTATACTATTTTAATATTAGCTTATTAGCTTCCCTCTTTAACAGTCATAATAATAATACAAAAATAAATATTCACATGTATAGATGATTATTTATCAGTGTTACTTTAATCAGTAATGTAGAGCATTCTATATCCCGTATCTGAATTTTTACATCTCTGTCAGTCATAGTTTTGTCTCTTTCATCTTTAATCAGTGCTGGCAGTCTAATTTAACTGCTGCCAATAAGAGGTTATTGGACTGGCAATAAACGCACAGTCACCTCTAGAAGGTAGTATTTGAATACCAGGCTTTACAGCGTGGCTTTTCAGCCAATTTCTAATTTCCAGTAATAGAAACTGTTCTACAGAGGGTAAAATCTGATCAATGAAGCAGCAAATCTAACGGCAATAAAATGTATTTAAAGTTCACCTTTTGTCTGCTCACAGTGAAAATGTAAGAAAGGCGGGTGTAAGAAAGGAAGATGAGGGACCTGGTGGCAGACTAATCAACTGCATTTCCCTGTACCCAATTAATACAGGGGTGATCTTGTTATTAAATAAAGTTTTATATACAGTACTCTTCCATGATAGCAGCACTGTTCTTTATTTTTGCATGTCTGCAATGCTGGGGTCCATGTAGAATCATAGTGCTTGTGTGAGGTTCCTTTAGATCAGGGATGCCAAACTCAATTTCATTGTGGGCCACATCTGCAGTATGGTTGCCCTCAAAGGGCCTGTTGTATCTGGGTTATGCTACATACAGAGTGCAAGGTCTAGGAGTGCATTGTGTACAGAGTACAGGGTTCGTGGGTGTGCTATGTACAGAATAGAGTGTTTATGGGAGCACTACATACATAGTGCAGAGTTCAGGGGTGTGTTGTGTATAGAGGGCAGGGCTTAGGGGAGCACTACGTACAGAGTGCAGGATCCAGGAGTGCATTACATACAGAGTTTAGGGGTGCACTGTGTACAGAGTGCAGAGTTCAGGGGCGTGCATCCCCAGCCCCCCAAGCCTCCTGGCCCAGCTATACTACCACCTAGTGTGGGGGGTGCACCTTGCAGGAGGATCATTCTTACTCTCCTGAGATCTGTCCCTGCCGTGTCCCACCATGAGTGCATGCAGGGAGCTGTTAGATCTGGGAGCCATTGAACAAAGTTGAAGGCTTCTGTGTTTACAAGTGACGGCAGGGATTGGTTAGAAAAGGGTTAGATTCAGAGGTGGCAAAATGGAGTTCAACCACACTGGCTGGAAAACTGGGTGCGAGGGCCACGTGACAAGGCCTGGCGGGCAGGATTCGGCCTTGCGGGTCAGATTCGGCCCATGGGTTTTGTGTTTAACATATGTGCTTTAGATAATCTAGCTTAGTCCAGCACTCTTAAAACATACTGGTAGATTAATTAGCTCTTACATGAATGTGTATAAAGTTGTGTAAACAAGGTAGAAATATTGGATTGTATGCTGCCTACTGAAGTAACACAGTGAATCGGGTTTTCTCTAAGGCTCCTTTGAGTATGGTGCTGTTCTGTAAATAAATTATGGTAATGAATATATAATATATCTATACATTTAATTAATGTCTATTCCACTGACCAGTTCTGAGATGCATTACAAAGTCTTTTTTCCAGCTTTGGTCTCTTCTCTTCCAACAATGTATTTATAATGCAGTTGCAGTCTGCGGTCACACACAGAATATTTATACCATTGACTTTTGAGCAATAAAACAGTTATGAAAATAAAACTGTTGACAACTGGAGACATATTTGACCTTTAGATGCATTTTAACTTGACAGCTGGAAAATTAATAAAAGAGCAGGTAAACCTACAAGTATGTATTGGAGAATATTTGACTTATGGAAAAAGATACAGAAAAGAAAAAGTATGATGTGAAAAATGTTGTAACTGATAGCAACCAATCAGAGAGAGATGAAGACTGGGGTTTCACTGATACTGATACTAGTATTAGTATCAGTGCCAATCCCGAGCATTTGCACGAGTACTTTATGCATCGGAGCATTTGCACGAGTTAATCTGATACCTTCAGCGTCCTCCAGGAACAAAGAGACTTCACGCGAGGGCGTTGGAGAAGGAGGTTGGGGAGCTACATGTCATGAAGCCCAGGAATATCGGGGAATCAGCTGGTGACCGAGAGCGGAGCCCTGCATCGCTGAGGACTCCATCACTCTGGAGGACAAGGATGACCGAGCTGAGGCAAATGCTGGCCCGGGAGCCGGAGGGAAAAATATTCCGCTGCAAAGAAGTAAATTCTGCTTATTACAGTTATTTATACCCTGACCAGCCATAACGTTATCACCACTGAAAGTGGGGTTGCAGTGCCGATACTGAGCATTTGCACGAGTACTTGTACTCGTGCAAATGCTCCAATGCTTGATCCGATACCTCCAGCTCTTCAGCACTGCATGACCATAAAAAAGTATCGGTAATTGGTATCGGCGAGTACTTGAAAAAAAGTATCAGTACTCGTACTCAGCCTTAAAAAAGTGGTATAGGTGCAACCCTATTAAAGACAGTAAAAGGTTGCAACTGATGCATTCTGCAAAATACTTGAGCAAGGTAGCAAGCACAGAGTACATCTAAATTAAAAAAAAAGAATATTCCAGTGGTTGGATAGTTTGTGAATATCAAATATCTTCTAATGTCTGTGGTCACTTTCCAGAAATGTTTAATGTTGAGTCCTTATGGACTCAAATAGGAAGTGCATACAGAAAAATTTTTTTGTTTGTTTGTTTTTTGCAAAATAAGGACCGTTGGGCTATGCTCAACCTCATTTCTTTCTTCTAAAAAGGAGCACAGCAAAATATAAGGAAAAAAACAAAACATGCTGTTCAATTATAAATATGCCATGAAAAAGCTGCTTGTGTCTTAATTTTCTTTTTGGACTGTTTGGATAAAACAGGTAGGTTAAATGATGACATACTGTAGCCCAGAGAAGCCTGCATTAGATGTAAGGGTTTCTTTTTATGTTCAGGATCACACTAGTCATTTTAGATGTTTTCAACTGAGTCAGAAGTTTTCTCATTCAAATTTAGTATTGGTAACTAGTAGAGCAGGTAGGAAATGAAGTGCTGAAGTTTCAACTTTATTAGGAGAGCAATGGAATACCATGGCCATCGATAGCTGTTCATGCAAGATCCAGTCTTTACAAATGACCTACACAGTACAAGCTTGTGAATTGCAAATATTGAACAGCGACTGGGCAAAGAAGGACTTTGTTAAGTGGTAATAAATGCTTCTGGCTGCTGAGGAATCACAGTGTGGTGGTGCATTTGAGGACAAATTGATGTCTCACTTTCCAGTGATCTCATTTAAAAAAAAAATTGCTTAACTACTAGCTAGGGCCACACTAATTTTACAAATTTTTGTCTTGACTGAGTATCCTTTTTAAGTATGTCCTATTTATATGCTTAGCCAACAGCCTCTAACTTCTGTAAAGAGAACTCATTGTCTTCTTGGGATTACCTAGACTAAACTTGCAGTGCAAGGCATTTCAGGTTAAAGCACAGACTTCTCATGAGATCCATTGCTAACAGCAGAGACTGAGCAAAATCACACTGCAGGGAGATCTCAGTGTGAAAATAAAGTCAATCAATTAAAGAAAAGGAAAACCACGTAAAAGACCAACAATAGCATCTACTATGAAAACAGCTGCATGAAACACAAAGAACTATACACATTTACATGGATTGCAGCTCTGGCAACCCTGGAATGAGGGGGCTGTAGTCCAAATATGTTGCTTTCCAGCTGCTGATTGTATTCTTTTATCAGTTTCTGTGTTAGCTTACATGCTGCTGTTCTGCAGGAGAGGGTGTAATTTTTTTTTCTTTGAAGTGTTGAAGGCTATGGAGGCTATCTATGTTAAATGTCCTAATTTTTATATATTTTTTTCTTTAGAAATGAAGCAAGTATTGTGTAATAAACTACCCCGTAAAGCCAATCTGAATTTATATTACATTCAGACATCCATTACTCTGATTAAAACCAGCCCTTCCTAGACTGGACAAACAAAACATCAATGTTGAGCCTTATCCATGTATTTTCAAAGGTCACAAAAGAACACTTTGTAGAAGATACATACTGTATGACGATGTGAACAAAGTACTATTGTTGCATTCTAATGTTGGGAAAATATAACAAAAAGATAATTATTCCCCTTTTTTATATAACATGTGTTCATACCCGTCAATTGTCTCTCATTTGGAACCAAATCTCTTTGTCCTTCATTCCTCCCTAAATGTTCTTCATTTTGCTTTGGTAGAAAAATCTGGACCATTTAATATGGTTTTTAACTTTCAAATTGTTTACATTGATTAAGCTTTTAGACCAGGGATGCCCAACCTTTTGACCTTCCTGGGCTTTATTGAAAGAAGAAGAATTGTCTTGGGCACGCATTTGCTCGGCCACAACAGCCCATTCATTTGATTGGGCTGCTGGGCCTGTGTTTCATGCAGGAAAAAGATTCCTGGCCTGTTTTTGAACCGCAGGGGTCGGGAAATTGCATGGTGCTTTTCCACCATGCAATTTCCTATCAGTTTCCACACCTGAAAACGCACTGCATTTTTAAATGCATGGTGGTGCCATTAAGAATGACTGGCAGCCTCACGTGTCTGTAAAGAGCAGTGTGTTTTGGTTGCGGGTGGTTGCAGGTGTGGAAACAGATGCGATTCCTGCACCCACAGCCACCCACAGTACTGTGTACCTAGCCTAAATTAATGAACAGTTTGTAAAATCCGTTATTTTTACATCTGTCTGTGAAAATCTGTTATGGACATTCAGTCTGCATGGCCGTAATAAACATTCATTGACAGATGTAAAAATCATGGATTTTACAAACTGTCCTTGAATTTAGTGGCGGTTGGTAACCCTAGTATTTGCTGTGTGGGGTTGTAGGGTGGAGGTTGTTGGATTGGGTCTTCAGGAGGTGAGTCTGAGATCGGGGGGGGGGGGCGCAGCCCACCTAAACACCCCCTCCCCATACAGCCAAGTGGCATTTACTTGCCTGGCTCTATGTAGAATTCCTGCTTTAGTTGTTACCGGTGCTTTTATAAAAATGGCACCTCCGGCCTCTCTTAAGCTGTGCTCATACCTGCCTTCTCTGTGCTGCCACAGCTTCTATGCAGATAGATGTACACAGCATCCCCTGCATCCCTCTAAAGGTGATCACCACCATGGCTTATCTACCTGCATAGGGTTCTTAAAGACGTGCCTTGGGCTGCATGCTAAACTCTCCTGGGCCGCGGGCTAGACACCACTGTTTTAGACCATCCTTCAGATTATTGCAATAGTTTTAAACACTAATATAAAATCAGAGTAGCATGCATTTAGGTGATCATTCTTGCACTTTGCAATTTGTCATAGTCAGTGTAATGCTGGAGTGGCAAGGGTGTGGCTTTTGCCTAAATATTCTGTGCTAAAAGTTATCCTTTCTTCCCAATCTCAGAGGGTTGTAAATGAAAATGTATTTTTTAATTAGTTTGTTATGCACCCATAATAATTGTATTTACTTTATCAAAGTCACTTTGGTACAGGATGGATTCTGATTGCATATTGTTGGTATTGATCTTTGTGATTTGCGTGAATTGTCTGGTTAATGATTTTATGAATTGAGACCATCTATTTTACAGGAGGCAATTACAAAAATACTGGGGCAAAAAA
This sequence comes from Lithobates septentrionalis, assembly GCA_037952835.1. Lineage (NCBI taxonomy): Eukaryota > Metazoa > Chordata > Amphibia > Anura > Ranidae > Lithobates > Lithobates septentrionalis. The sequence goes on along the minus strand of JBBDGP010000489.1, from coordinate 1,313,317 downwards.
ACTCTAGCAAAGGCAGAGAAGCTGCCCATAACAACAATTGACTTCTTTCAAATGATACAAAATATGGTAGCTATGGACAACTTCTATAACTTTACTTCTTTATTCTTTGTTCCAGCTTCACTAAATCAGGGCCAGAAGAGCCTATCACATAGATTTAGTAAATATTTGCAAAGCTTTAACTAAGACTTAAATATTCAAACCATCCAACATGTATACTTGAGTATTTGGTAGTACTAGACATTAAACCAATATAGCAGTTTTTTATACCCATGCACTCTGGTGAGGAAATGTTCTCAACATGTTTAGAAGCTATGAGCTATGAGTAAGCACTTGACATAGTGCGAAACGCGTAAGCTGTCTGTCTGTACACTCTGCCTTTGATGTACTGTATGACATGTTCCTGATTTTAAAATAAAGAAGTTTGGATCATAATTTCCTGGAGTGCGGCTGTCCGGATTTTCCCAATTGCACACACCCAAACAACCTTAACTGTCCACAGCACGTAAGTGACGGACCCGCCGCTGGAACACAGCCCAGCCATGTCCTCCGCCACCTCTCCTCTAATGCGGTCCCACTGGACATCACAGGGCCGGGTCCGGCTACTACATCATGTCCGGCGCGGGTGCCAGGCATATCATGCATGCGCAGTGCTTCCCCAAGCCCAAGAGGGTGGACATTTCTGCCCAAAGTCCACTGGAGCCCAGCCCATCACAGCGTATGTGCCTACCTCAGTGACAACTTCACATCCTTTAAAGCCGATCCTGATGCCCCATAGGGGGATTTCCTTCCTTTGGAATCTGTACTTTGCATTAAATAGGATGTGAATGTGACTAGTTGTCCTTAGAACTGGAAACATTATTCATTTATTAGGTGATCTTTTCTAAATGTGGTGTGTCTGGGACAGGGCCTGGGACATTCTCTAAAGGGTCTAATATTGTAATAAAAATATGCACATGTTGAGACAAATCTGAATTTGCATTTTGATATAAACATAATGCTAAATAAATTCTATATGCTGGGTGTCTAGTGCACCCCTGTGCCTTTAAGGAGGGGTGGACTCCCTCCAGGCTCACCTGCTCTCTGCCTAGCCATTATAATGCACGTGCTTCTACTATGGAGGCTCTCAAAATTTAGAGTTAGGACTGCAGATAATATTGGGGTGCCATGAAGGGGCTCAGCAGCTTACACATGTATTTGCAAATGTGTGCAAACGAAACCTCTGTTTTTAACGCATACTGTTAGACAGGATAATGTGGTTGTTTGCAGGCTGGTTGGTAAGTTGAGCTGGGAATTTTCTTTGGTTTTGTTTGACGTGTCATCCTTCCATGTGCTCCTTGCTGCAAAAGCCACTTATAGGTGGGGGTAGTGACCATTTGTTTGTAATGATATACAGTGGGGACGGAAAGTATTCAGACCCCCTTAAATTTTTCACTCTTTGTTATATTGCAGCCATTTGCTAAAATAATTTAAGTTCATTTTTTTCCTCATTAATGTACACACAGTGCCCCATATTGACAGAAAAACACAGAATTGTTGGCATTTTTGCAGATTTATTAAAAAAGAAAAACTGAAATATCACATGGTCCTAAGTATTCAGACCCTTTGCTCAGTATTTAGTAGAAGCACCCTTTTGATCTAATACAGCCATGAGTCTTTTTGGGAAAGATGCAACAAGTTTTTCACACCTGGATTTGGGGATCCTCTGCCATTCCTCCTTGCAGATCCTCTCCAGTTCTGTCAGGTTGGATGGTAAACGTTGGTGGACAGCCATTTTTAGGTCTCTCCAGAGATGCTCAATTGGGTTTAAGTCAGGGCTCTGGCTGGGCCATTCAAGAACAGTCAGGGAGTTGTTGTGAAGCCACTCCTTCGTTATTTTAGCTGTGTGCTTAGGGTCATTGTCTTGTTGGAAGGTAAACCTTCGGCCCAGTCTGAGGTCCTGAGTACTCTGGAGAAGGTTTTCGTCCAGGATATCCCTACACTTGGCCACATTCATCTTTCCCTCGATTGCAACCAGTCGTCCTGTCCCTGCAGCTGAAAAACACCCCACAGCATGATGCTGCCACCACCATGCTTTACTGTTGGGACTGTATTGGACAGGTGATGAGCAGTGCCTGGTTTTCTCCACACATACCACTTAGAATTAAGGCCAAGAAGTTCTATCTTGGTCTCATCAGACCACAGAATCTTATTTCTCACCATCTTGGAGTCCTACAGGTGTTTTTTTAGCAAACTCCATGCGGGCTTTCATGTGTCTTGCACTGAGGAGAGGCTTCCGTCGGGCCACTCTGCCATAGAGCCCCAACTGGTGGAGGGCTGCAGTGGTGGTGGACTTTCTACAACTTTCTTCCATCTCCTGACTGCATCTATGGAGCTCAGCCACAGTGATCTTTGGGTTCTTCTTCTCTCTCTCACCAAGGCTCTTCTCCCCCGATAGCTCAGTTTGGCCAGATGGCCAGCTCTAGGAAGGGTTCTGGTCATCCCAAATGTCTTACATTTAGGGATTATGGAGGCCACTGTGCTCTTAGGAACCTTAAGTGCAGCAGAAATTTTTTTGTAACCTTGGCCAGATCTGTGCCTTGCCACAATTCTGTCTCTGAGCTCTTCAGGCAGTTCCTTTGACCTCATGATTCTCATTTGCTCGGACATGCACTGTGAGCTGTAAGGTCTTATATAGACAGGTGTGTGGCTTTCCTAATCAAGTCCAATCAGTATAATCAAACACATCTGGACTCAAATGAAGGTGTAGAACCATCTCAAGGATGATCAGAAAAAATGGACAGCACCTGAGTTAAATATATGAGTGTCACAGCAAAGGGTCTGAATACTTAGGACCATGTGATATTTCAGTTTTTCTTTTTTAATAAATCTGCAAAAATGTCAACAATTCTGTGTTTTTCTGTCAATATGGGGTGCTGTGTGTACATTAATAAGGAAAAAAATTATATTAAATGATTTTAGCAAATGGCTGCAAAAAAATTTAAGGGGGTCTGAATACTTTCCGCCCCCACTGTAGATTTAAGCATACTGACAAAGGTATTGCTCATAGAGCAAATCAATGATTCTTGGTGTGGGCTCTTTCATTCACCTAATCTATGAAACACTGAATTAATACTGAGAAAAAAAAATCAGGCAGATCTTTGAATTCTGATTCGACTATACAATTTTATATTCATTGTTTTACCAAGGGGTCATAGATTTGCTGTAAATTTTACTCATTTGTATGTTTGAAGTTTTAGATACTCTGTAGCATGACATTGGTGATCCGACAAACATGTAGCAGGTGAAGTCAGCTCTCATGATCTACATTCTTCTTTCAGTGTAGTTGAGTTACTAAAGGCAAATAGGCTGTTCATTTTCAACTGTATTTTCCCCAGAGCTTAGTTAATATGGTGAAATTTGTTTCTTTGGAAAGAATAATCATGTGGAAGGAAAATGTAACCACTTGAAGATCAAGCTTTTTCTGGCTCTTATTTTATTTACATGTAACAATCATTTTTTGTTTGCTAGAAAATAACTTAGAACCCTCAAACATTATATATTTTTTTACAGAAGAGAAGTGGGTTTTGCAATGCTTTATGTCATACAGTGTTTGCGCGGCAGTTTTTCAAACGCATTTTGTAGGAAAAAAATACACTTTTTAAATTTTAATGCAAAAAAAAACACAATATATAACCCACTTTTTTGTAAACTATAAAAAACAATGTTACGTCAAATATACATGTCGCGCTTTAAAATTGTGCACACGCATGCAGCGGCGACAAATGACGTAATTTTTACTATCCATAGGTGACACTTTAAAAGTCGTTACAGGTTACCTTGTTAGATTTACAGAGGAGGTCTGGTGCTATAATTACTGCCCATGATCTGATGATCACGGTGATACCTCGATCTGTGTGTGTGTGTGTTCGTGCGGGACTTATGCATGCATTGACCTTTGCATGCAAGGGGGGGGGGGGTTGATGCTTTCAATTTTTTTATCACTTTTATTACTGTCACAAGGAATGTAAGCATCCTTGTGAAAGCAGTAGGCATCTGACAGGTACTCTTTATGGAAGTTTCTGGGGTCTTTAAAACCAAGATCTGTGTTTTTTGAATGATCTTGATTTTTTTAAATTGGCACCATTGACACCTGGGTGAACCAGAAATAATGTCATGTCATTACTTCCAGGTTACTATACAACACTATACTATACAACAATTAAAGCAGATTCAGGTTTTATCTGGTTGTCCGGTCAGCCGGTGGGACAGAGGAGCCCGAGCAAGCGCCGGAAAGCGGCGGGAGGGGGGATGTCCCCTCATGCTGCTTGTAACAGCAATAGAGCAGCGAGTTAGCTACTTCAATTGCTATTACAAGAGAGCCGACCGCCAGCTCTTAAAAATGGTTCTGGGATGATGCCTGCCTGCAGCTGCGGGCATCATCCCGGTACAATCACTTGAAGATCAATGACGTACCAGGTACGTCACTGGTCGGCAAGTTTTTACTTGTATGTGACTGGATGGTGGCAGTCAGCAGAGCTCCACCTTATTAAATTTGCTCTGGGAAAAATAATCTTATAAAGTGCAACTTCCCTTGCAAACAGTCTACTTAGTAAGTCTTTAGTAAGTATTTTGTAAGCCTTTAGTAAATCAACCCCAGTGATTCAGAAACCAATGAAAGCTGAGTACCATGATGAATGCCAAGCAACTAGCATCTTTACATGGAGATCAAAACTAGAAGCGTCCATATTTTCTTACTGTGGAGTTTCATTAAAGCAGAACTCCAGGCATTAAAGTAATTGTTTCCTTTGATCTACTCTCCTGACCCTGGACAATATAAAATGTTTTTATCTCAAATTTCTAGCTAAACACCTTTGTAAGGAATGTAATGTAGTGGTCACGTGACCGTTCAAGTCCCATTCTTCTTGCTGTGGCAAGGCAGGGGGGAGCAACGGTGAAGTAGGGACTACATGGCAGTCTGTGCAGTTCAAGCTGCTGATGGTTTGGCCACCGTGCTGTTTTGTCCAGCAGTAAAGGCCACTGGCAGTGGCATCTGCATCATTATGTCACCCCTCTAGTACTGAGAAATATAGGAGGGAGATAAAACAACAGCTGCCGACAACAGGAAGTGGCTGCTAAGGCTGATTGTGACGTAACCAGAAATTTCCACACAGCTGTTGCCAGAGGAAGGTACACAAACATTCCCTGCATGCAGAACATGGAGCTATAATGCACAGCTAAATAAATGCAGCAAAGATAAGATGATCCAACCTGGAGTTCTGCTTTAATTGTTTTAAGGAATCCTCATATACAGCAAATTAAAAATATACAGTATCTCATCAAGTGACTATAAAAACACTTAGTACAGTAATTTGCATAGCAAGGCTTTATTTATATTTCTGTAGGATGCACTTGAGTTCCTTTCATATGCAAATTCTAAAAAGAATAATTATGTCATTAATTGCCATAAGTTACTTTTCATAAAAAAGCTAAAAATATTTTAAAATTAGCAATTCACATGTAAAGTAATGATCTATGTGCAAGATTCTTTGTGCATCATTTATAAATAAGAAATGTGCAACTTGTTCTCAAAATTAGATAACAAGCCTAATGCCGCGTACACACGAGCGGACATTACGGCGGACTTTGCCCGGCGGACTGGATTTCGTCGGACAATTTGATGTGTGTGGGCTCCAGCGGACTTTGTTTTCTCAAAAGTTGGACGGAATTAGATTTGAAACTTTTTTTAAATTTATCCGTTGAAATAGAGTCCGGTCGAAAAGTCCGCCGTCTGTATGCTAGTTCGACGGACAAAAAGCCACGCTAGGGCAGCTATTGGCTACTGGCTATGAACTTCCTTGTTTTAGTCCGGTCGTACTTCATCACGTACGAATTCGACGGACTTTGGTGGATTGTGTGTAGGCAAGTCCGTTCATTCACAAAGTACGTCGAAAAGTCAGCCGGGCAAAGTACGCCGTAATGTCCGCTCGTGTGTACGCGGCATTAGAAGGAAGATGAAATGACAAATGCCTTTTACAGAAATAAATATTGGGGATGTTGGTGATGAGTACAGTCAAGCTGTCAATAATTCAGGATATTTGTAAAATACATAATTATGCATATATATATATATATATATATATATATATATATATATATATATATATATATATATATATATATATATATATATATATATATATATATATATATATATATATATATATATATATATATATTTATATACATATATACAAACAATAGGTGCTGGAACTCAACTACGGCCCCCAAAACCCCTCCCCCCACACACACCCTCCAAATCACATCAAATAGTGGGTGTGGTCATATTTCACAAACAGTAGAAGGGTCCTAAAGGGGCAGTAAATATCAGGATTGCATTACATACAGAGTGCAGAGCTGTCACTTGTAAACACAGAAACCAGACTTCTGTGTTCACAAGTGATTGTGGTGAGAAGGCACCAAAGGGTCTGTGCCAGAGATGGTGGAGCTGAGTTCCACCAAGGTCCCCCTGAAAAAAAGCCCTGTATATATATATATATATATATATATATATATATATATATATATTCTTGTATATATGTATATTATATCTTGATGAGGGAATTAATAGATTTTAGCACAGTAGGGTTGCTAGCAGGGTTAGATTAATGTCAGGGTTAGGATTAGAGGGAGGGTTAGCGTTGGGTTTAAGGTGAGTGTTAGTGCAAGGGTAAGGGTTTCTGGTTACAGGTAGGGCTTATTAAGGCTACAGGGGGGATTAAGTGTTAAGGTTACCAGTAGGCATGAATTGAATGTACCTGGGTTACGTTCGATGTGGGATTTACAGAAGGTGACTAAATTTCAGGTGCAAATCCAAACCTTGTTGAAGACAATGGTGTATTTTCTAGGCTAATAGGCAAGTGATTATCAAACAAATGGCATTGGAGGCTGGGTACTGCTCCGGGTACCATGTACCAAAGCAAACATTTTATTTTTTTATACCAATTGGTGGGAAGCAGCAATTTTAATAACACTTCAAGTAAAACACTAAATATGCAAATTTCTGTTAAATAACATACCCGGGGGTGCTCTTAACCTGTATCTGTGAAATGTATAAAACCTACTAGAGCAAAACTGACATTTACAAAAAAAATGCATCTATACCAGACGCTTATCCTAGATGAGGGTCTAGTATGATGTTAACGGAGAGGCTCCACAAAAAATAGAAAAACATGGCAGGAGGCTCCCCCTAAAAATCAATATATGAACCCTTATCTTTGATGTATGGATGCCAAAGGGGACCCCATGGAAACGCCCTCCCAAAAAGAAATCAGCGTGGGGTCCCACCAAATTCCATAATCATCAAAATGAGGACTAGGTGGTTTGCCTGGAGGGTCCCCCCTGTGCTGAGGGGTAGGGATGGGCCGAACGGACCCCTGTTCGGTTCGCACCAGAACTTTCGAACACCGCAAAAGTTCGGACCTGAATAACAAACCCCATTAAAGTCAATGGGACCCGAACATCAAAAATAAAAAGTGCCCATTTTGAAGGCTTATGTGCTTTTATACAGTAATTGGGCATACAATGGTTATAGGGGTCCGGGTCCTGCTCTCGGGGACATATATCAATAAAAGAAAAGTTTGTGAAAAATGTCATTTTTAAATGAGCAGTGATTTTTTTTATATTTAAAGTGAAAGCATAAAAATGAAACATTTCTTCCAATATAGTACCTGGGGGGTCCCCTTAGTCTACCTGTAAAGTGGCAGAACTGTACCTTATCTAGAATCTGCTGCAGAAATAATTGCATTTATAAAGCTAAAAAAAAGACATTTTCCCTGCAAGCTGCCTTTATTTTGCTCAGCAACAGCTGGGGAGCCAGTGTGTATGATGAGGCCACAATGTAGTGCACTGGGAACAAGATTAGAGATTTTTTGGATACATTCTGATGTCACTTTGACTTTGGATAGAAGTAACGGGTGTGTAAAAATTGGTCTTTGGGTGTCGTGGCGCCTTCCCACCGTAACCCTATAGAGGTAATCTTGATGAAAGCAAGAATGGGCCTTGCTGTAAGAAAATTGCAATGATATGCACCTGTCAAACAAGTGCAGAAATATTGGTCTCCTCCATTATCATCATTACCACTGGAGACAACTTGGCAATACGCTGCGGCTGGGGGAACATGAATGCCAATTTGTCTACCAGTGTTCTCCTCACTCTCTAGGCTCATGTTCCTGTCATCCTCAACCTCCGAACCAACATTGGAATCCAGTAATGGCTGGGCATCATCAAGGAGCAAGTGGCTGATGCTGTGGTCAAATAACTCAGCTGACTCCTCCATGGCTGATGTTGGGGCTATGGTAGGAATAGATGTGGACAAGGAGACAGGTTTATCCACTCTGGCAACTGCAGGGGACTGCACACTTGTTTCTGCTTGTGTGACAGAGGATGAGGAGGATAAGGAAGGTTTAGTAAGCCAGTCCACCACCTCATCTGCATGCTGTGGCTTGATAGCATGGGCAAACTCACTAAACAGAAGAAATGATGCCCTGCCTGAGGAATGACCACCACTTCCACCTTTGCCTCTGGACACATTTGTTGCTGGCCCCCTTATAGTGCCAAGGGAACGTCTCCCTTCCTTGTTGTCCTCCTAGACATTATTGGGAGGGAGGGGGCGGTGGTTATAAGCAATAGTAAAGAAGAAGTGGAAATCTGTACGTAGATGCACTTTAATCAACGTAAAGAGGTGTTTGGTGCACTTTAATTTGAACACTCACACTACACAGACACACTCCACGGATACACTATAATATACTGCAATATAATGCGTCACACGTACAGTGGCATATGTCATTAAACTTGCAGTAACGCACAAAAAACTATATGGCGTTAAACTGTCACTAATGTATACAGAAGTAAATGGTGTTAAATTGGCAGTAACGCACACAGAACTATATGGCGTTAAACTGCCAGTAACGCACACAGAAGTAAATGGCGTTAAACTGCCAGTAACGCACACAGAAGTAAATGGCGTTAAACTGGCAGTAACACAATCAAATAGACAGTGTTCAACCGTCACTACACTGTTGCTATCTGAACTGTCCCTACTCTAGCTATACACTAATGTAAAGATTACTGACACTGTCTCACTAAACTACACTGAAGCTATCTGAGCTGTCCCTACTCTACATTAATGTATGTATGAATGACACAGTCTCACTACACTGAAACTATCTGAGTTGTCCCTACTCTAGCTGCACACTATGCAAAGCTGAATGATGGTCCTCCTCACTACACTCACACTTTCCCTAGACTGACACTAAACTAATATTCTACACTGACAATTGAAGCAAAATAGTAACAGTATAGCACACTAACTATTTAATAGCACTGAACAGAGCCCTGTTCTATCTCTCTCCACACCAAAATCACACTGAAAATGTCTGCCATTGAAAAAATACTTTTATACTGTGGGGCGGGAATGAGCCATGATTGGATAAAGTCATGATGACAGTGCCCAATCATGACTCTGACAGTGCTCTGTGCCATGATTGGCTGAAACTTTCACTGCTTCAGCCAAGCAGGGCTTGCAATGCACTGTTCAGCGCCGCAATGCATTGTGGTTGGTTCGGGGGGCTGAACAAACGGTCGAATGACACGTTTGTTTGGTTTTTCACCGAACAGCGAACGTTTGGCCTGAACTTATGCTCGGGCTGAACCGTTCACCCATCCCTATTATGGTTCACAAAGGGGATGCAAATTTGCAGGGACCACAAGTATATTTTTTATGTGAGGTCGACCTTAAAATTTATACTAGACCTGAGGGGTCTGGTATAAACAGTGAGGAGATGCACTATTTTTTCACAGATATCCTCCTTTGTTTATGTACTGCTGCCAGGCACAGGAAGTGAAGGTGGTCTCCTCAACAGGAACATGGACTACATAGAAAAACTTGACAAGGTTCTAACTCTTACATCTTGTCCTAGATTTCCCACAACTTCTTTTCTCAGTGACCATTTTCACTAGGGGTAACAGACAACAAACAATAAAACATGACAAGTTTTAATTTCTGACCCTTCTTAATATTCACCAAAACTAACCCAACAAAAAAATTTGTTGCACTTTAAATAAATTCCCATTTGCTGTGGAAGTAAGCCTAGAGTAGTATATGTAGGTGTCCCCTGTTGTCTCTTTATACAAAGCTCTTAACCAGTCAAATGGGAGGAATATAAAGCCATGCAAAAAAAAAAAAAGAAAAACATACTTAGTTTATACAAAGCCCAGGCTGCTTTCTCTGGGACAAATCTGTGGAAGGTGGTACTGCAGTTATGTCATAGCTTTTTTTGCAGTCTATAGATGGAAAGGGTGCTCAAGGCATACTTTCCATTTGTAATAGTAGGGAAGAAGCAGCCGTGGGGCAACTGACAATGTTGTAAATTAGTCTAATTGAAGAAGGCAGAAGTCGTCCCACTTATGCCTTAAACTGCATATCGTTACGTTCTGCTACTGATGGAGAACAGTTTGTAAAAAATGACTAATACAGGTAATATCATGTGCTACATTTATAAATAACAATAGACTGGGATGAACTTTCCTTTTTATAGTATGCTTCCGAACGCAGTCTAGGTGTGTCACCTTCTGCAGCATACTGGTAATACACATTCTAAAACAAACTGAAACTATTGCACATTTTAGTAGGTAAAAGTTGTGCAATATATTGGCAAATTCATTTTCTATAAATTTCACAAATTTACAAGAAGCTTCCTTGCTAAACAACTGCTGAATTAAATCCAATTAAGCAATAACCCTTATAGACAATGTACTGTACTCAGTCAATGCTTATGGGCTTGAGGGGTTAATAGACTTGCACTGAGAGGGGGGATTAGTAAAGCATGATCACGTTCTATACTTTTATTGAATATACACTTAAAAGAATTATTCTTTAAACATACAAACACATTATAAAAATTACTTACATTCAATAGATCACATTCGGATGACAGAATCCCTCTAAATGGAGATCTGTGTTTAGGGATTGGTTTGTTTACCTTCCAAAAATGTCAAATTTCTCTTCTTTGGAACTATGGCAATAAATTTCTTAAATTTCTCCTGCTTCTCTAATTGTATAATTTTTAGATAAGCAAATATTATGTGAGCACAAAAGGCATATGTATTCATACCAAAATATTGGTGTGATTTGCGTATTTCCTCCACATCTGTGCAGTAATCCAGTGTGAAACTTTACATCTGTACAGGAGGTTCCTGCTGCTCTCTCTCCTTGTGCAGGGTGACAGGTCTTGTCTCCACCCCCCCTTCTGTCGTTTTCTGCATGCAGCCTGTATTGGTGTCAGGAAAGGTTTCAGCTGCTGGTGGCACTGTCAGATCTATGGGCCGCAGTACTGGTGTTCACCAGCGGGTGTCTCCCGGCAGTCTGGAGCCGACATCATCTCCTGCAATCAGGCATCACCTGAGACTGATTGCAGGAGGTGTAGATATACCCGGCAGATGCTGCACACATTTGCCTTGGTATTGTTCCTTGAGCCCTGACCTGTGTTTGCTAGCCTGTGATCCTGTATCCTGATCCTGACCCTGTATGCTGTTATCCTGCTACTCTGTTATCCTGTGACCTTGTATCTGTTCCTGGACCCCTACCCTGCAGCCCGATCCCTTCCACCAGTTCCCCCTGTCTCCTGTTACCCTCTCCCTGTCCTGTCTGGTTCCCAGCCCAATCTGCTTGATCTCCTGTGTATGACCCTGGCTTGTTTACAATTACAATTACATCTTACTCCTGTATATACTTTTGGTTTAGGCAGTTATTTGTTGTGTGTCACTGGGGTTGGTTGCTGGTTAATCACTGTTTGTCATATTGGAGGTGTGTTTACTTTTGTTTATTTACTTTCCTTATAATAAATTATATTATTTTCACTTTACATGTGTTTGGTTCACTCTGTTGCAGTCCACACAGTTCTGGTCACACCAGTTCATGACAATTGGTTGGAGCTGTTGGGTCCTTCCCACTGCTCTGCTCTCTGCTCAGGCAGTGATAATGATCCCTACTGTCTTAACAATGTTTTAACTGTGATTGAAAATACATTTGGTGCTCACAAAATGGATTAATATATTTTATGACTATTGAGGAATATATTTAAATAAAAGATTTGGTGTCCAGAGTTCAGATTTGAAATTCAAGTACAAATAGACTACTACTTGAAATGCCCCAAAGTTTACTGCAATGGGAGTTTAAACCTCAGTTACTTGCATGCCCAAATGAATGCAGTGGGTGCCTAAATTCCGATTGCAGCACTGAGAATGATTAGATGATTAAATTCCTAGAGTAGAAATAGCCTTAAAAAAGACTTTAATTTGCAATTTCCAGAGCTTTGCTCATAGTAACAGTTTGACACCCAAACCCAAAGTCTTACTGAAATTCCAAGTGTCCTTGGCTTTTGGCTGGCATGCTGCACACTTCCTGGTGCAGTACACATCATGGGGTGCTAGATGCAGACAAGAGGAGCCATATGGGGGGATGCTGAAAGTGTATAGGAGGAATTGTGTACATTACAAGGTGAAAAAACACATTAAACGTTTGTGACATTGGTTTTGACAGACTGCACCATATATGTAAGTTTTTATTTTCCCATATTTACACTTTCCCACTGGGGGCTATGTTTCCTTGATTTGCCAACTGCTATTCCACTTCAATGACCAGTAAGGTCACTCTCATTGGACAAAGAGGTGGCAATTAGTGGAGATCAGAATCAGGAGACGTCAGGGCCCCAGGAAAAAATAGTGGAGCTAAATCAAAGAGGAGCAGAGGATTTTTTTTTCTGCCTAATAAATGTATCAAGGCATGGTTTTTACACTTTTAAAAAAATATAAAATAATATTTTAAATTACATGTGTCCACTCATCATCAGCTTTATAAATTGCTGTCAGGAATAAAATTGAGGCATTTATCATTTTATTAATTTCTCCAAGTACACCATAAGCCCCAAACACAAAGGGCTCCAATATGCGATTGTAATTTTTTACAAGAAAAGCCGAGAGCTGAACCATACCTTCCAGCTTTCTACACTTTCTATTGACCAATAGGACTGCCCATCAACATGATGGACCCATAGGGAGATGGAAACGGCCAGCTCACAATTTTCAGCATTAGCATATTTTTAGGTTTCAGGTTTCCCTCGGTAGTTCTTAAGATGTGTGAAGTTACCATCAAATGCCTAGGAGTATCTGTATTTCATTCCCGACTGCAGTTTAACAAGTTATTCCTGAGCACAGGTATACTTTAAACTGTCCTGGAAATATATAACCTCAAATTCCATTCTGAGCTCTGTATTTTTTTTGTTTTATATATTATTGCACAATGTTGAAATCAACTATATTCATTCAGCACAAGACATGACATTAGTGATCATAAAAGAAATGTCTGTACTTTTCATCAAATCTATAGTGTCACAGTAAAAGGATGTTCAGCTGAAGTATATGAGAGAAATCAAAGCTGATCTCTTTGATTTTACACATTCGAAAAGCACCTCTATTTACCATTTTTTGTGTAATAAAGAGAGATAATGAAAATAGTGGCAAAGTTAGATATTTCCTTTATATTAACTAATGATGTATATTCACCTGTGTGTACTTATTATTACTTTGTACGCATGCATACCACACTCCCAGGATAGCTACAGAAGGGTACATCTAAAAATATGCTCTGTTTATGTAATTTTATCATGAAAATATTGCAGAGTAAGCTGCAAACATAAAAAAGCATAAAAATTAAAGTAAATGTTAAAATGATACATTAAAGTGATACTGAAGTCTTGTTTTTTTTTTTAAACATAACAAACATGTTATACTTACCTGCTCTGTTCAGTGGTTTTGCACAGAGCAGCCTAGATCCTCCTCTTCTCGGGTTCCACGCCAGCACTCCAGCGCCTCTCCCTCCTGCCAAGTACCCCACAGCAAGGAGCTTGCTATGGGGGCACCCCAGCTGAGCCGCTGCTCTGTGTGTCCTATCAGACTTGGAGCTGAGGCTCGACCCCACCCCCTCTCTCTCTCCTCATTGGCTCACTGACTTTGATTGACAGCAGTGGGAGCCAAAGGCTCCTGCTGTTTGTCTCAGCCAATCAGAAGGGGGAGTCCCGGACAGACGAGTCTCTCATGCAATGCTAGATCCAGATGGGGCTCAGGTGAGTATTAGGGGGACTGAGGGGGGGTTTCTGCACACAGAAGTTTTTTTATCTTAATGCATAAAATAAAAAAGATAAAAAAACCTTCTGCATTTACAACCACATTATTAAATTGTGATTACACATTTATTGTTGGGGTTGGGGAATTGTAAGGGTAACTGTACCATAATTCCCCAAAAAACACAAACACTCTTAAACGCTGCATTTATGAGGGGTTAGCATTTTTTTCTGACCAAAAGCTCCTCTCAAAAATGGGATTCTGAAGGTTTTTTCTGTCTCTAAAGACTTCTATGAAAATATGCCTGTAAATAACCTAATACGCATGGACACATAGGCTAACATAGAGTTCATTCTACAGGCTGAAGAAAAAAAATGCAAAACGCCTGTATAAGCAGTATTTTTTATGCCCAGTGTGCATGGACCCTAAGAGAACTTTTATAAATCTTCTAGTCAATAATGTGTGTTTAATCTATAAAGGAATCCTCTTGGGTGGCACAGTGGTGTAGTGGATAGCACTTTTGCCTAGCAGTAAAAAGGGTAGCTGGTTCAAATCCCAACCATGACACTACCTGCCTGAAGTTTGCATGTTCTCCCTGTGCCTGCGTGGGTTTCCTCTGGGTACTCTGGTTTCCTTCCACACTCCAAAGACATGCTTGTAGGTTAATTGGATTCTGTCTAAATTGTCCCTAGTATGTGTATGTATGAATGCGAGTTAGGGACTTTATGCCGCGTACACACAATCGGACATTCCGACAACAAATGTTTGATGGGAGCTTGTTGTCGGAAATTTCGACCGTATGTAGGCTCCATCGGACATTTTCCGTCTGAATTTCCGACAAACAAAATTTAAGAGCTGGATCTCAAATTTTCCGACAACAAAATCCAGTTGTCGGAAATTCCGATTGTGTGTACACAATTCCGACGCACAAAATTCCACGCATGCTCGGAATCAAGCAGAAGAGCCACACTGACTATTGAACTTCATTTTTTTCGGCTCGTCGTACGTGTTGCACATCAAAACGTTCTTGACGTTCAGAATTTCCGACAACATTTGTGTGAACGTGTGTATGCAAGACAAGTTTGAGCCAACATCCGTCGGAAAAAAAACATGAATTTTGTTGTCGGAATGTCCGATCGTGTATAAGAATCGGCATAAGAGTGTAAGCTCCTTGATGGTAGGGACTGATGTAAATGTACAATGTATATGTAAATCGCTGCATAAATTGACAGCGCTATATAAGTACCTGAAATAAATAAATAATAAAATAACAAAATGCTTAGTTATATAAAGCTTGGAGCTGCTGCACTTAATTACACCTGAATACAAGTTCTAAGGTAAAAGCCAACAAATAGAAAGAAGTGCGCTGTCTCCTTAAATAGCAGTCAATTCATGAAGTGAACACGTGAAAGTGTTCATGTGAAAGGAACCTTTGTCAATGATAAACTAATCAAAAAAAGACAATCTGTGACCAGTAATTTATAAAAACAGTTCATTAATCACTCATAATGGAAAATCAAAAATCTTAAAAAGTCCATTCATGTGCAAGACAAAGTGCTCTGTGCTCCAATGTATAAAGTGCTCTGGTGCTTAAGGTCCGTACACACGATCGGACTTTCTGCCAACAAAACTGTGGATTTTTGTTTGAAGGTTGATGGCTCAAACTTGTCTTGCATATACACGGTCACACAAATGTTGGCCAACAATCAAGAACGTGGGAACGTGGTGACGTACAACACGTACGACGAGCAGAGAAAAAGGAAGTTCAATAGCTCCTTCTGCTTGATTCCGAGCATGCATGAACCTTTGTGTGACGGACTTATGTACACACGCTCGGACTTTCCGACAACAAAGTTTTGTTGGCGGAAAATTTGAGAACCTGCTATCAAACATTTGTTGGCGGAAAGTCCGACAGCAAATGTTTGATGGAGCATACACACAGTCGGACTTTCAGACAACAAGCTCACATCCAACATTTCCCGTCAGAAATTCAGACTGTGTGTACACGGCATTGTACAGTGTGGTATGCATAGCTCTAATAGAGGGGCTGTCAGTGATTTATATGTTTGAGTTAACAAACACTTTAAGGAATCAGCAAAGTATATTTGCAACCATTTTTTTTAGTTTTTTCAGATGGAGTAGGAACCCATATCAAGGTTTTTTTTTTTTTTTGTTTTTTTTTGTCTGTGGCCCCTCTTACCCCATTTGTTCTGTAGGGCATTTTACAAAAGGTGACAAAAAGTGAGTCCAAATCCAAAGTTTACAGATGTAGCCAGAACAAGAGGTGAGAGTGCATTTGCCAATGAGGACAATTGTTCCTGTGACAACTGCCTAAAATAGGATAATATTAATTGGGAAGAAAATGAGGGAATTAGTGGGACTTTATATGAGGTGTAGGGGTGCCGTTCAGGTCCCCCCCTCCATCCCGGTTAAATGAAGAAAAAAATATAGAAAGGTAGCGGGACTTTTTATATAGACACTCGGGAGCGGGAATAGAATTAATAGCTTTTATTGGAATCAAATGGTTATAGAGTTTCTGTATTCGAATAATTCAATGCATGATGCTATATATAAAATCATTCGTACAACTATTACAATTCATTGAAACCAAAAGAGATATAAATACATACATGTTCCAACAAGGAATCAATACATAATACATAATGTAAAAACATTTAGAGCATGGTTACATGATTAAATGGAAAAATTGAAGAACAAAGAGAAAAGAGGGGGTTTCAAATCATAGGGGGCAAAAAACGAGTTATTATGGAACGGCCTGGTAAGATGCATCAAAATGTACACTAGGTTGTTGTTAGCTCTACGCATTTCAAGGTATTTGGCCTATCATCAGGAGCAAGGAACCATAGTGATAATCTAAAAATTTGAAGAAAAAATATTTAATTAAACGTATAGGGGAAAAAGGAAAAAAGAAAAAAGAAGAAGAGGAGGAAAAGGGGAAAAAAATGGAGAAGAAAGGCTCAGAACAGGCAGGAAGGGTCCTCCCTGATGGACCCGAACTGTCTGTGCACTTACATGTGTGGTCCACACAGTGGCGGTGCGGCCATGAAACGCACAGGCCAGACCAACTATGCCATGCACGGGAGCTGAGGGGACATGTCGCAGCGGGCAAAACACAGGAACGGACGACGTCCCGCAGGAGTGTCATTGTAGATGGTAGTGAAACGAGGGACCAAATCTGTAAGGGAAAGATAATTATGTGGCTGTGAAGTGAATGTGGGGCAAGAGTGAAGGAAATGGGTGGAGAGAGAGAGATGTAGAGCAAGGGAAGGAATGAAAGGGGTTGAAAAAGGATTAATGTGAATGGAAAAAAGGTGTGAGGACATGAGAAGGGTGGATAGAATAGGAGAGTGAAAAGGGGAAAAAAGAGGGGGTAGAATAAGCGGGGTGGTGCAAGAGGGGCAAAGAGTGAGGAACTGAATAGAGAAGGAAGGGCAAGAGAAAGAAAGGGCAGGAGTGAAAAAGAGGAAGGGGAAATTTACAAGGCCAGGAAAGTGATGAAGGGAAAGTGGAACTCGGTTTGAAAGTCACGAATGATGAGAGAAAAAATGTGTACCTGATAAGCAGTGTGTCCAGCCAAGGATGCATTGATGCATGGGTGATAGGTGGAAACAAGTGTGTGCCAAACGAAGTGCGGAATCCATGCGGGGATGGGGTCCATAACCGTCAGGCCCCCGCAGCCATGTCCCCAACGTCAGACGCTGGCCCACAGATGGGGAGGGAAGGGGAGAACGCCGACAGCCCAGGAACCAAGCGACTGATGGTCCCACCGGCGGCGGCGGCGACCAAACCACCCCCCAATGGGCCAGGGGATAGTGATCACTCGGACGGCACGCCGCGCTATATGGCGCCAGCGTGTCCGGCCGGGATGTGTGACGTCGACGCGCAGTGAGCACAACCCCGCCCACCCTCCGTCACAACAGGGTGGAGGGGGGGTCCGCAGTGCGCGTCGCAGCTCCCGAACAAGACAGAGAGGCAGGCCCGGCAAATCAACAGACGCACGCATCACTGCGTGCATGTAAGAAAAAAATGCACTCACCTTGGGTTTAAACCTTCTCTACTTTATCTAAAACAAAAAAAAAAAGTTTTGGCAATGCATGTATGGTAAAAGGAGCATTTATAAATGTGCTTCTTTAAAATATATCTCTTTTTTTTTTTTTTTCTATCAGTAGCAAGTAGGGGGCAAATTCCAATCCAAATAGTAAAAATAAATAAATAGATAAATAAATGCAATAAAAAAGAAATAAAAAAATATTCTTATACTTATATGTATATATATATATTTTTATGTTGCATGTAATAATACCTATTCATGACAGTGATCTAAACCCACACTCTGTAAGCATAATCTGTGTCAGATGGCATTTCCTATAAATGTTAATGTGAGGCAATTGTTCCTTTCTGTACTTCACAAAACTTTTCATCCAGTATAATAAACATCACACATTAACCGTTACAGCAACATCATGATTGGGTCATTTGTTTTTATGGCAGGAAACAAACCACACACTGAGATCACAATCTTAATAACATTAATTTATACCGCAGAAATAATGTGTATTAGTGTATTTGTTATCAACAGTGGAATGAATAATGAAATGGCAAAAAGCGGCTTAGCAGCAGTCACTGGCGAAATGATCATTACCCGACATTAATTTCGCTAATCAAATGCTGTCTGA
This sequence comes from Lithobates septentrionalis, assembly GCA_037952835.1. NCBI lineage: Eukaryota > Metazoa > Chordata > Amphibia > Anura > Ranidae > Lithobates > Lithobates septentrionalis. The sequence continues at coordinate 1,294,460 of JBBDGP010000489.1, read as the reverse complement.
GTTATGCAGTGAGTTTTTATAGGATTTTATACACTTTATTCTAGGGAGAGACTGCTGCCTGGTTAAATGTGTTCTGAATACTATAGAAAAGGTATAACTAAAGAAAAGAAAACTTGTGCTTGGGAAAATTAACCTGGACCTTGTTAAAGAATCACTAGATGTAAATTTCAACAGTGACATGTGAGGAAACTGAGAGTATCTAGAAATGTGATACTAAGGAATCCACATTGTGGGTAATAGACCCTCTAATTATTTGTGTAGGATTAAGTTCTATCTTGGTCTCATCAGACCACGGAATCTTATTTCTCACCATCTTGGAGTCCTTCAGGTGTTTTTTAGCAAACTCCATGCAGGCTTTCATGTGTCTTGCACTGAGGAGAGGCTTCCGTCGGGCCACTCTGCCATAAAGCCCCGACTGGTGTAGGGCTGCAGTGATGGTTGACTTTCTTCAACTTTCTTCCATCTCCCAACTGCATCTCTGCAGCTCAGCCACAGTGATCTTTGGGTTCTTCTTTACCTCTCTCACCAAGGCTCTTCTCCCCCGATAGCTCAGTTTGGCCGGATAGCCAGCTCTAGAAAGGGTTCTGGTCGTCCCAAAAATCTTCCATTTAAGGATTATGGAGGCCACTGTGCTCTTAGGAACCTTAAGTGCAGCAGAATTTTTTTGTAACCATGGCCAGATCTGTGCCTTGCCACAATTTTGTCTCTGAGCTCTTCAGGCAGTTCCTTTGACCTCATGATTCTCATTTGCTCTGACATGCACTGTGAGCTGTAAGGTCTTATATAGACAGGTGTGGGGCTTTCCTAATCAAGTCCAATCAGTATAATCAAACACAGCTGGACTCAAATTAAGGTGTAGAACCATCTCAAGGATGATCAGAAGAAATGGACAGCACCTGAGTTAAATATATGAGTGTCACAGCAAAGGGTCTGAATACTTAGGACCATGTGATATTTCAGTTTTTCTTTTTTAATAAATCTGCAAAAATGTCAACAATTCTGTGTTTTTCTGTCAATATGGGATGCTGTGTGTACATTAATGAGGAAAAAAATGAACTTAAATGATTTTAGCAAATGGCTGCAATATAACAAAGCGTGAAAAATTTAAGGGGGTCTGAATACTTTCTGTCCCCACTGTATACAGTATATTATATTGTCACACGTATTGAAACGCCTGCCTTTACACACACATGAACATTAATAGCATCCCAGTCTTAGTCCGTAGAGTTCAATATTGAGTTGGTCCACCCTTTGCAGCTATAACAGCTTCAACTCTTCTGGGGAGGCTTTTCACAAGGTTTAGGAGTGTGTCTATGGGAATGTTTGACCATTCTTCCAGAAGCGCATTTGTGAGGTCGGGCACTGATGTGGACAAGAAGGCCTGGCTCCCAGTCTCTGCTCTAATTCATCCCAAAGCTGTTCTACCAGGTTGAGGTTAGGACTCAGGTGCAGGCCAGTCAAGTTCCTGCACCCCAAAACTTGCTCATCCATGTCTTTATGGACCCTTCCTAATTCAACACGACTGTGCACAAAGCAAGGCTAATAAAGACACGGATGAGCAAGTTTGGGGTGGAGGAACTTGACTGGCCTGCACAAAGTCCTGACCTCAACCCAATAGAATACCTTTGGGAAGAATTAGAGCGGAGGCTGCAAGCTAGGACTTCTCATCCAATATCAGTGCCTGACCTCACAAATTGCCTCCTGGAAGAATGTCAAACTTTCCCATAGACACACTCCTAAACCTTGTAGAGAATATTCCACTGCTATTGTTTGTTTATTTGATGATGGTTTACATTATCTCCCTTTTTGTTTTACTTTATGGACATACAGTATGTCTTTGAAACAATGACAACCTAAAAACGGACTATTGTTTAAATGATATATCTGGAACTTTCAGATCTTTTTTAATAAAAATATTAAATTACAAAAAAGGTGGTGGGGAGGTGAAAAGCTATCCACCACAGATTGCTCATCAGAGAGCAAATCTCACATAAACAAGCCCTAATTCATTATAATAGGTTCACTGAAGTTCAATCCACAAAGAATATCTTTGCATTGGGCTCATTTGCATCAAATTATATCTAAGTTTAAAGTACCGTATTTATCAGAGTATAGGGGGGAAATCGCGGGTGCGTGTTATACGCCGACAGCATATCTCGGAGGGGAAGGAGGTAGACAAGTGCCGCGCCGAGCCGTCATCTCCTCTCCACTCGGCTCTCTGCTCGGATCTTACTCGGCTCTAACTCGGCTCGCATGTCACATACACAGTCCCGCCTCCGCCACCGGCATTGGACCAGTGTTCTCTCTATCACAGGAGCTGGTCCAATGCCGATGGCGGGGGCGGGACTGTGTATGTGACTGCCAACTGAGAGCCGAGTAAACAGATGATGGCTCGGTGATGTCCTATTAGAGATGGTGAGCTGCATTGATGGGGCAGATGGGCACAGAACAGGCTGCAGATGGGCACAGAACAGGCTGCAGATGGGCACAGATCAGGCTGCACTGAAGCTGCAGATGGGCACAAATTAGGCTGCATTGAGGCTGCAGATGGGCACTAATCAGGCTGCATTGATTCTCACTGACCATTATTTTGCTTCAAAGTGGTTTATTTTTAAAAAAAGTGTTTTTTCCTGGAACTTCACTCTTAAATTGGGGTGCGTGTTATACGCCGACTTGTGTTTTATGTCGATAAATACGGTATATCTACAACAAAAACTTTTTTGTTCTGGAATAGTGTCAGATTTAATTGCTATTTGTGTTCTCATTAGGTAGATTTTATTTGTTACTGTGTTCCTCATACCTGGGACAACAATTCCAAAACTAAAATTAACAGTCTTCACCCGAACAGAAGGTAAGAAGAAATTTACAAATTTGGACACTTTTTCTGGTAAAAGTTTTCTAAGAGAAAATTAGCTTTCACAATGTAGAGATTTGATCTCACTTCCTTTTGTGTCTCCAGGGCAGGAAGTGAAGGTAAATGCCATCTATTGGTTACAGACAGCAGTCAGTACTGTATCTCATAGGAATTTTAGCTATTTCTCAATTTGTTCAAAACTGAAAAATAAAATGTATGGGCTATAGATACATTTAAGTCAGATTTAGACAACCCTTTCTTATGTCATATTCTACAACATGCCTTGTATCTGTCCTTTCTTACAGTAATCGCAGTGAGTGATTTATGGTCTATGTACCAATTTTTTAAATTGTGAATGGAGATCTTGAAGGCCATGGTTGAACATCTACTGTATGTCACAAATGAGCATTTAATCACTTGTCTGTGATCTTTGCCTTGGACTCTCCTTCATCAAAGTGACCCTGAGTTTAAAGTAAACCTGTCATAAGAGAAATATGAGGCAGCAATTACTGACCTCATTCTTAACCATTGTACACATGGGCTTCTATATATGAAAGACCAATATGTGCAGCAAGCTTTTTTCAAAGTATTTGTAAGCTTTCAGCGGGTTTCAAGCAAAAAGCAAACTAAAGATCCAGAAAGATGGTATTAAACATTATGGAGCTGCCCTGGGGGCATGCTAACAGAAATATCTGAAACAAAAATTTGACCATTAACTCTTTCATGATGAAGGTAAAATAAATCCTAATGCCTGCACAGAGTTTTGGAACTTTGACATGTGTTAGCAAAACTGTACATATCATCACAATACTTAGTGTATCCAGGTGAATTGGGCCTTCATTTGGTGGTAAATAGTAAGGGATATCTCCTTGTATTCTTTTATTATGAAATGAAAACTGGCACAAAATAGTAAAACATGCCCTGCATAGCACACTCCTAGCACAAACACAGTAGTACACGGCAGAGGGGTAATTAGAAACTTCAGGGCCCCGGTGCAAGAAACCATGATGGGCCCCCCTTCCATCCGAGCCTTGGGCTTCCAAAATTGGGAGGGTGTCCATGGACATCCTCCCAAAACCGTGCTTCCCACATGACCCCTGGGACATGCATCCAGCGCAATCACATCGGCCCTTTACCATGTGATCTGCTGATCACATGTAAACAGACTGGTTATCCATAGCCCTTTCCTCACACGCTGTGTTTGTGTTAGGAAAGGACTGCCATTAACTGTCAAGAATGTGAGTAAATTGTTTACACTGATAATCAGTGCCCCAATCATCAGTGCCATCTATCAGTGCTCATCACTTCCACCTACAGGTGTTACCTATCAGTGCTCATTAATGCCGCCTATTAGTGCCCATCAATTCTGCCTATCAGCACCACCTATCAGTGCTCATTAATGCTACCTAACTGCGTCCATCAGTGCCACCTATCAGTACTCTTCAATTCTGCCCATAAATACTACCTGACTTCTGCCTATCAGCGTTCCTCAGTGCCCATCAGTACCACCTAGCAGTGCCCATCAATGCCACCTATCAGTGCAGCCTATCAGTGCACATTAGTGCCTCCTATCAGTGCTGCCTATCAGTGCTCATCAAGGTGGCCTATCAGCACTCATCAGTGCCTCCTATCAGTGCTCATCAGTGCCTCCTATTAGTGCCCATCAGTGCCTCCTATCAGTGCCCATAAATGCCTCCTATCAGTGCCCATCAGTGCCTTTTATCAGTGTCCATCAGTGCCTTCTATCAGTGCCCATCAGTGCTTTCTATCAGTGCTCATCAGTGCCTTCTATCAGTGCTCATCAGTGCCCATCAGTGCCTTCTATCAGTGCTCATCAGTGCCTTCTATCAGTGCTCATCAGTGCCCATCAGTGCCTTCTATCAGTGCTCATCAGTGCCTTCTATCAGTGCTAATCAGTGCCTTCTATCAGTGCTAATCAGTGCCGTCTATCAGTGCTCATCAGTGCCTTCTATCAGTGCTCATCAGTGCCTTCTATCAGTGCTCATCAGTGCCTTCTATCAGTGCTCATCAGTGCCCATCAGTGCCTTCTATCAGTGCTCATCAGTGCCGTCTATCAGTGCTCATCAGTGCCCATCAGTGCCTTCTATCAGTGCTCATCAGTGCCTTCTATCAGTGCTCATCAGTGCCCATCAGTGCCTTCTATCAGTGCTCATCAGTGCCTTCTATCAGTGCTCATCAGTGCCTTCTATCAGTGCTCTTCAGTGCTCATCAGTGCCTTCTATCAGTGCTCATCAGTGCCGTCTATCAGTGCCCATCAGTGCCTTCTGTCAGTGCTCATCAGTGCCTTCTATCAGTGCTCATCAGTGCCCATCAGTGCCTTCTATCAGTTCTCATCAGTGCCTTCTATCAGTGCTCATCAGTGCTCATCAGTGCCTTCTATCAGTGCTCATCAGTGCCTTCTATCAGTGCTCATCAGTGCCGTCTATCAGTGCTCATCAGTGCCTTCTATCAGTGCCCATCAGTGCCTTCTATCAGTGCCTTCTATCAGTGCTCATCAGTGCCGTCTATCAGTGCTCATCAGTGCCATCTATCAGTGCTCATCAGTGCCTTCTATTAGTGCTCATCAGTGCCCATCAGTGCTCATCAGTGCCTTCTATCAGTGCTCATCAGTGCCCATCAGTGCTGTCTATCAGTGCTCATCGGTGCCCATCAGTGCCTTCTATCAGTGCTCATCAGTGCTCAACAGTGCCTTCTATTAGTGCTCATCAGTGCCTTCTATTAGTTCTCATCAGTCCCTGCTATTAATTTCTATCAGTGCTGTCTGCCTTTTCAGGACAGCACAGCTCTGAGCAGAGATCGTGTGTCATAGATTAATAGCACAGAGAGACACCGGCGGCGGCATTAATGTTCTATTTGTCGGTCCTCTCTGGCATGGATGAGAGAGGACAAACAGCTGATCTTACGGCTCCCCCTTCTCCCCCCTCCCTCTCCTGTGTGCTCCGCGGGAAATATGAGCTCTTTAGCTTCACACTTGACTGCCCGCGGAGCAAACAGGAAAGGGGAGGGGGGAGAAGTGGGAGCCATAAGATCAGCTGTTTGTCCTCTCTCATCCATGCCAGAGAGGACCGACAAATAGAACATTAATGCAGCCGCCGCAGTCTCTCTGTGCTATTAATCTATGACACACGATCTCCGCTCAGAGTCGTGTGTGAAGATCAACCCCGCTGGTCCCCCCCACAGTGGCGGAATGCCGGGCCCAGTCGCAACTGCGACTGTTGCGACCCTGGTAATTCCGCCACTGGTACACGGCCCCACAGATAAAGATCCACTTCCGTGAGGCCATATTTATGCGTACATTCTGCGTGAAGGGGTTAAAATAAAAATTCCAACTTAGAATTCCCACTCAGAATTCTGACTTATAATCTCTGAATTCTGAGTTAGGGCATGGGATTCTAAGTTTTCATTAAGTCAGAATTCTGACTTTTAATCTCAGAATTCCAAGTTTTGACTTTTAACTTCAGAATTATGACTTTAATGTAAAACTCTTACTTTAGTCTCAGAGTTTTGAATTTTCATTATGTCAGAATTCTGAGATTATAAAGTCAGAATTTTGACTTTCAATCTCAGATTTCTGTTGTTTAAATGCTGAACTTTCAGTTTCAGAATTCTGACTTAAGCTTAAAAGATAAGTTCACCTTTGGGAACATGTTACATGTTCCCCCCTTTTTAAGGTGGAACATGTAACATGTTCTCAATGCTGCAGCCACTGCCTGATCCCCCCTCCCTGTGACAGCAGTACAGAAGTCATTTTTTGAAATCAGCGCGGCCATGTGGGGCTCCGCATCATTCTGTATACAGCTCTGTATGTGAATGAACTACAGGCCCCAACATCCTTTGCTGCTGTCGGCATTTAGTTCTCAATAATCTTCCATGGCACTGTGGAGCACCATGGTAATTCATTGATTTTTTTCTGTCAATGTTTGGGCACACAGATACACTGAGAGGTCAGCAGGAGACCTGCATGGCACCAGCGATCTGCTGAACATTGGTGCAATACTTTAAAGTGGTTGTAAAGCCTTACAGACCACTTTGACCTACAGGTAAGACTAGATTAAGGCTTACCTGTAGGTCCAAGAAATATCTCCTAAACGTACACGGTTTTGGAGATATTTGCAAAAAGACAGGCACCGCTGTCGATGGCGCATGCGCCGTAGACAGCGGCACGCAGTCACACTGAGCATGCCTCTGCTAACGACGATATGCCGTCAGTGGGGGCTCCCGTGCGCATGCACGGGAGTGACGTCATCGCGGCTCTGGCCAATCACAGCGCCGGAACCGCAATACCCGGAAAGAAGATGGACGCTCCGTAGCAGAGGGGACAGCGGTGGCATTGCAGGCTCCTGTTTCAGGTAAGTGACACATAATGGGCTCCTATGCAATGCATAGGAGCCCATTATGCTTTACCTTTGCAGGGAAACAAAAAGGAAGTAAACCCATCAGGGTTTACTTCCTCTTTAAAGGCTCCAATAAAAAAAAATAACTGCACATTTTTTTACCTCTAAAAAAATGTGCATTTATATATTTTTTTCAAAAAGTTAACTTGTTACATGTTACAATCTTATTCAGGGTGTATCATGTTAGGAACAGACCAGCCCCCGCTTCCCTCCGATCCCCTGCTCTGACAGTTAGCGGGGATCTCCCCCCCCCCCCCCCCGCTAGCTGTCAGAATAAAGAAAAAAAAACGCGTCCACCCGGCCGTGTCACTCATTTATAGTCCTCTGTGAATGGTAAACTACAAGTCCTGACATCCTTTACACCTGTCAGCTTGTAGTTTTCAATGAACTACCACGGCGCTGTGGAGCGCTGTGGTAGTTCATTAAGACCTCCTGTCAGATTGTACCTGCTTGCCCATACGATATACGGGCACACAGATACACTGACAGGTTTGCAGGAGACCCGCATGGCACCATCGATCTGCTGATCATGGATGTAATGCTTTAGAGGCTGCAGAAACCAAAAATAATAAATGCACATTTTTTCACCTGCAAAAAATGTGCATTTTTTATTTTTTGTTAAAAGGTGAACTTATTCTTTCATTTCTGACGTTGAAACTCAGAATTCTGACTTTGAAACTCAGAATTCTGACTTTGAAACTCAGAATTCTGACATGATTTCTGACTGAGAAAGTAGTGATACCACAGAATCAGCATGATAGCCAGCCTAGCATTTTGAGATGAAGCTCTCATTCTGTCATTTCCTTGCTTGTTGTTATTATTCTCCGATCAGCTGCATCATTAGTGATTATATATATGTACATAGTGGTTTAAGAATGATATGAAAATCGCCTGCTTCTTCCGTTCAGTTACTGAATAAATATTTGTATAGCATTGTCGTTTGCAGCATTGTATAACATTTTTACGCCAAATCTAGAATTACATTATAGCTTATCAGTGGCCTTCACTTTGCATTTTATTACATTCAATAAACTACTGTCCCGACACTATAAAAAAGAATAACAGACTACACAATTGAAACAGAATATCCATGACCCTCAGCTTGGAGCAAAATGGAATGCGTCAAATAAATAACAGGGATTCTCTGACCAATACACCTTTATTCTCTTCTTTTTTTATAATGGAAATAATGTACCTTCCCGCTATAAAATATAATGATATTAAAGGCCGTTGATGCTTTTCATAGCCATATAAAAGCACTGCAGGGCCAGGTCTTACAGGTCATGAAATTTCAAGGTGACTTCTCTTTTTTTTATTTTACAGTAATTTGGTGTTTTATTTCTTATCTTTTTTTTCTCTATAGTAATTTTCGCTAAGCTTTTTTTTTTTATGGTAAGCTCCAGCTAAACAGCTAAAACCAAGCTAAAAGAGTCAAGGCATCATAGATTAGTTATACCTGACAGTTGAATGTGAAGTATTGCACTGTTGTGATCCAATTATGCCAGCTGAACTATATAGTGTAAAGAGGGTGACAACACTTTTTAGGGTTTGCAATTCTGCAGACTACATGTCACTGCACCTCGCTCACCACAGTGGTAGCTCTTTCCTTCCTGTAAGAAAACTTAAAGGCATTGTACACTTTCAAATTTTTTTTTTTCATTTGGTAATAATGTAGTTATATTCCCTGCAATGCTTTACCTTGTAATGATGAGCTCCCAAGTTGTGGCCGCAGTTTGTGGTGTCATAGCTCATAGAGCAATAAATCTATTCCCCTATGTCCATGTTTTTGCTAGCATGTCCCTATCTACCAAGAGGACAGGACAACTTCTTGTTCCGGGTCACACAGCATCTGATGCATGTGTGGCCATTCACTTTGTGCTGCATCACAAATGTGGGAGTGCTAATGTAGTACAATATAAAGTATATATACTATATATATATATATATATATATATATATATATATATATATATATATATATATATATATATATATATATATATATATATATATATATTCCAACTGCATCAGTGACATGCCTGTCAATGGTCCGTTGCTTTTGTCTGTGTCAAATGTAATTACTGTTTAGGCTCTCACCTGCACCGGCATGAGACAGAGTCACCCAGGGATTGTGGGACATGTAGTCTCTTCAAAAGGAAGTGTCAGTTCTTAGACTACAGGCAGAGGCCATGCAATAACATATGCAATACCATACTGGATATTTCATGTTTGAACACAAATAGAAACTGCTGGTGCAGGAATGTGAAGATGTTCTCTACTATAGGCTGATCAAAGCACATCTTATGCAGGTGATAACACAAGGTGCAGACAGAAGGTTAGTAACACCTTTACAATGCCTGTCTTTCCAGCCCATCAAGAGCAGACACCCCCACCATACAACTGTTTTTAAGTTTCAGCTGTGGTCTGGTGGCTAATTCAAATTAGGCAGATTACAATTATATATCTTATATATCTTTACCCACTTTATGTCTAACTTCTTAAAGCAAATGTGTGCCTTGTCTATTCGGGGAAAAGAAACAGGCTGGCTTTAGCCCTATTCCCAGCAATATATAACCCTTCCTTTACTCCCCTATTGCTATGTTCAATGCCAAATAGTTGAAGGCAATAACTGGGAATTTTGGGTATGTGGCCCAACCATATGACAGCAAAAGACCAACCACAAAGGGCCTGGTATGGACTGGGGGGGAATCCATGCCGTTTTTTTTCAATGATTTTTATCTATTTTGCCGGGATCCAGCAATACTTTACAGCCGCAAGCAATTTTAAATGACATTTTTTCCTTTAGAAATGTTATTTTGCTGCGGTACTGTTATAAAAAAAAGTGAAGATGCGCTGCTTTGCAGGCAGACTAAGGGTACCCCCCAGGCACAATATTTAAAGGAATATTTCATTTTTATTGTTTCACTTTAAGCACTATTAAAATCACTGCTCCTGAAAAAAAAGCCATTTTAAAAACTTTTTTTTGCATTGATACATGTCCCTTGGGGTAGTACCCGGGTCCCCAGACACTTTTTAAGGCAATAACTTGCATATAAGCCTGTAAAATTAACACTTTTGATGTTTCACCTTCGTGTCCCATAGACTTTAATGGTGTTCGCATGTTCGCACAAATTTTTTGTCTGTTCGCATGTTCTGGTGTTAGGGTGTTAGGCTCATCCCTAGTTGTAAACTAGATATGCACAATGTCCGTTAGAAATCCGAAGGCTTAGGTGGCTCAAGGCTTAAACTGCATGTTAATGCAGTTTATTCCAGACTGTCCTCAGCCTCCCTCAACTTTGAAATTTCTCAGAATAGCTTGCAGACCTGTATAAAGCTCCAAAAACCACTTAAAAGGTAAGAAATTATAAAATATTTCTTAATGGCACTCCAAACACAGTGTGATTTTGGCATGTTTATTGGGCTGCCCTATGCACAACCCAAAAAGAATGCTAGTGGGAACAAATGTTCCCGCTACATGAAGTATGAATGGAGCCTAACACATTTAATCTTATATAAGATTTTAGTAACCAGACTTAGATATGCTTAATAACTTTCATAAACAAGCTAGCACTAAAAACCTAAGTGCAGCCAATTAAAAAACAGAATAAATCAGCACAAGGGGCATTTCTCAGTCAGTAGGATGTCTCCTTTGTACTGATTTCTCTTCTATTAGGTAAAATCCACCTCTGTCTATGCCCCCCTCCCACTGCTGTAAACTTCCAGTGCAGCGGGGGTTAATACAACTAAAAGGCTGTCAAAGGCTCTCAACAAGAGAGCCTGACTAGACCTACCCCTTCTGTCCAGATACTCTATTAATATAACCCCTACTACAGCTTCTACCAACAAAACAGGATATATGAATGGAGGGGGCAAAGCTTTCAATCATTCACCTGTCCTCCATTCATAGAACAAATCTGATTTATAAAAGCTGTAGTACTTCTAGTATGTGCACCTGTAGTAGCATGCATATTACAATGCATCAAAATGCATGTTACTTGGCATCTGTTTTTAGTGGATCTGGTTAACGTAGTGGAGTGGCAGTGCATCAGGGATGGATCTAGCCTGTCTGATGTGGGGGTGCAATAAAAAAAATGTCAGGGGGGCAGAGGATGGGAGGTCAGCAGGGCAATGTGCAGAGGGTCAACGGGGCAGAGAATAAGGTTAGCAGTCCTACAACTGACAAACAGGGACAGAGAGTTTCTGTTTACCCCTGCAATACAAAAAAACAATCAGGTAGGTTAACTGCCCTCTGACCAAAGTGTCTATAAGGGGTCGTATTTTGCAATGAGCTTTTTAGAATCAAATTTGCCATGACAGCCCATTGACATGAATGGGTTTACCAGTTGCACAACAAATTTGCCAACGAAGCTCAAGTATCTATTTTTGGCATTGAGCCATGAGTGTTTGGCGCCACACAATTTTGAGTGTTTTTTTGCCAAGTTTTGTCAAGCTGCAGGTTTTTTAAATTGTTTGCGCATTTTGTCCTGCAGAAAAATTGCAACAAAATGCACAACTGCTACCTGCATTAGGGGTGCCACGAACAATGTGCATGTTTTTTTTTTTTTTTGCACAATTCCAGAACTGCAGGCAGAAACGCAAGTGGGTTTCTGCCTACGTTTCCAGAAACGTGTAAAAATCACACCAAAATGCACATTACGCTTGTGGTACCATTATTTCTTAATGGCACCCGAAAAGCAGGTAGCAGTTGTGTTTTGATGCAGGTCTTCTGCGTGGCAGAACTTGCGAAAAACGCACAAATTGGTGCTAAACGAGCTAGATTCAGTGCCAAAAATTGGTAATTGAACTTCCATGGCATGTTGGTGCATGAAAGGCAACCTATTCAAGTCAATGAGGTGTCGTGCCAAAAATGCAGTAAAACACAAAATGCAAAACGTTAAATGTGAACATAGCCTAAATCAACTATTCTATTATCAATTATTCACCACCATGGGCACAACACCCACAGTACTCACAACCACCAACATGGGCACCAGAAACACCATATACATACGGAGAGGACACAGAGGGAGAAAGAGACACAGAGGCAGCAGAGGTGGGCACCGCAAAAAAAAGATATCATAATACGGCAGGGCATTTTTAATTTAAGTGGTATCGAGTTTACAGAGGCAGAGATAAAATTATTGGATTCTGGATTAACATTTGCACCAGACCAACCATACAAAGAATTTAAGACATATATTAGCCTACAAAGGTTTGTATGCAAATTAAACATTAAAAAACATTATGCAGCTGTTCAAAATAACTACCAAGATCCCCCACAAAATACAAGCACAGTGGAATGAGAAACAGTTCTACTTTTAACCCCAAAAACCCTAATCATCAATTCTTGGAAGTTTTTAAGTCTATGGTGGAAAATGATTTAAAGCATGTAAAAACCTTTAAAAACAAACACAGTAATGTTATATGGGCAGATATTAAGGCCCTGGAAAAAAGAAAGGAGGTGGTAATCCGCCCAGCGGATAAAGGGGGAGGTTTAGTAATCCTTAGCAAAGATTACTATTATAAGGAACTCAATTTAGTGGAAGACTCCACAACTTATGAGAAACTAAAAAGCAATCCCCTAATGAAATACAGGTCTAAACTAAAAATATTGACTAAAAGAGCACATAAACAACATATTCTGAACTAGAGGGAATATATAATATAATGTTACCAGATGCACCAAAACTGCCAGTTATTTATCAGATGCCGAAAGTCCACAAGAACAAATTTGAACCACCTGGCAGACCAATCATCAGTGGAGTGGACTGCCTCTTCTCCAGATTGGGAGAATACATTGACCACTACTTACAGGCATTAGCACAACAATTTCATTCTCACCTTAGAGACAGTAAACAACTCAACACCCCACAAGAGGATAACCTTGTATTGGCCACAATAGATGTGGGCTCCATGTATACAAATATCCAACAGGATGATGCTCTGGAGGCCACAAAATGGGCCCTAAAGAGGTCATCAGAATTGGAGGGCCTACAGCAGGAATTCATTGCTGAGGCCCCAGAACTTGCCATGAAATGTAATTATTTCTGGCATAACAGAATTTACTACACAGGTGTAGCCATGGGTGCAAAGTATGCACCTAGTGTGGCTAACATATTTTAAAATAAGTGTGAGCATGATGAAATCTATGGAAAACCGAGGCCGGACATACCATTATATAAAATGTATATTGATGACGTCATAATTCTGTGGAGAGGAACAGAGGAAGCCCTAAAACAGCTTCTAGAGGGGATTAACCATAACAGTTACCACATTTCCTTCATGGGAAAATGGAGCAAGGAACTGGTCAACTATCTAGACTTAGAGGTATATAATCAACTCTTCACCCGCACGTTCTTCAAGGACACAGATCGTAACAGGTACATACCTATACATAGCTGCCACCACCCAAGGTGGTTGGAGGTGAATACCTAAGGGCCAGCTGATGAAGATACGTAAAAATTGTACGGATATTAACAAATATAAAAAAACTGGCAGAAATACTAATAAAAAGGTTTGTGGAAATTAGAACATGAAATTAGAGAATTTGAAAAGATAGTGGAAGCAATGGACAGGAAAGAATTGCTAAAGGACAAACCACAGAAAAACAATGAATATAGTATAATATTGGACTTTTAGGCACGGCCAGACAGTAATTGTAGAAAAATATACTTTTATTATACATATAGAAAAATGATATATTAAAATCCAAATTCTTCTAGAATAGTCTAAAAAGTACAAGATAAATAAGCTCATTAAGAGCACACATGTCACATACCTACTGACCTGCCCATATGGCTTGCAATATGTTGGCAGAACCACCAGACAACTAAATGTAAGAATAAGGGAACATCTGAACAATATAAAGAAAGGGTTCAAATATCACAGTCTATCCCAACATTATAGAATATTATAGAACATTATAGAACCCACCACAATAGGGACCCTAGTTCCATCAAAGTCTGTGGGATAGATAAAATAGATGCACACTGGAGGGGTATAAACAGGACTAGGGCGGTATCCCAAAATGAAACAAAGTGGATACACGAACTAGGTAGTATGAGCCCAGCAGGCCTCAATATCAATATTGATATAAACTGTTTTATTTCAATTTTTTAAACTGCAAATGTACAGAAGAAAAAAGCAAAATAAGTGCAGCGCTAAACCTAAATGTAATAATGAATCATGCTAAAGAAAATCATATAGAGGTGATTGATCCACCAGGCAATATATTGAAGCACACAACAAGTCTCCTATGAAGAGCAGAGACAGATGTCTCAACATATGTCACATGTGAAAATTTATGAAACACAAAAAAGTGATAAAGTAAGTCCCAAAATTAATGCAGAAAAAAAGTCCATAAGTGAAGTAAGTGGATAATCAAAAATGGAAATATTCTGGAGAGGTGAAACACAGGTGAATCCAATATCCAAAGTGACTTGCACCCAAGTGAGGTATGAGGCTCCTTACCAGCTCAAGATGACCACCATGACAGTGGTCCCACCAGGCATTTGGGAAGTTAACAGGTCACCCACAAACCTATGCCGATCTCTCCAGAACGTGGAACTCAAAAGACAAAAATCAAGAAAAAGCTCCCATAGCGTAACATTGCAAACCAGTAAAATTTATTGAGCTAAAAGATTGCACTTACAAGAAACTTCCATCAAAAACAGCGTATAACCAAGCATCACGATCGTGGCGTCTCCACGAGCTTCCGCCTGCTTACTGTGTATGTCCCATCAATCACAAAGGAAAACGTAATGACGTCAGCGTCACAGGCTCCTCCCTACGCGTTTCGTCACGATGGGACGTCGTCTGGGGATTGGCCAAGTGACGCGGTCATTACGCTTATGATTTAAATAGTCCCACAGCGCCATATTGACTACTGGCAACTGGGACCGGGGAGATGGGAACAAAACACAAGCCACCATGTTGACTTCTGGCAGCCTATGTGAGTTCAATAAGGAACATACAAGTAAGGAGGAATATAGAAAATCCCCCATCTAGTGGTAGCCAGTGATATTACCAGTGACAATTATTTAAAAGACAGGGGAAAGGAAAGAGTGGAATAAGGTTCTCGCCATCTAGTGGACAAAGAACATACCAATTAGAATCCAATGGGTCACACACACCAGCAGGCATAAAGCTCATGGACAATACATAACCATACCGCATAAGATATGTATAAACATTATATAAACATAGTTATAATAGTTACACTTCTGGAGTAATACAGGATCGCTTTAAAATTAAATAATCATTGAAAAGATTATAAAGAAAAAATAATAAAAATAATAAAAACAAGTATCAGATAAAGGAATAGAGTAAAGTTAAGAATTATTGATAAAACAGTTTATGTCCCAGTCAACATTAAGGCCTAGGGGTACGTAGGATTTCATCAAAAAAATCCATTTCGTTTCGCACCTGGAAATGGCTCTCACTTTATTAACACCCCTCCAATGGGGCTGAAGCTTATCCAGGGCAACAAACAGGGTCCCCTTAAGCTGTTTATTGTGGTATTTCGCATAGTGTCTAGAAAGGTTGTGTTTACTAAAACCACGTTTGATGTTCCCTATATGCTCAGATAGGCGTACCTGCAGGGCTCTCTTGGTACGCCCTATATACTGTTTGGAGCATGGACACTGGATCATATAAACTACACACTCCGTCGAGCATGTAATAAAGGACTCTATATTATATGATTTATTGGTCTGAGTAGATTGAAAAGATTCACACCTGCGTCCTCGGAAGGAATTAATATGACATATTTCACACTTCCTACAGGGGTAAAAGCCTTTCATGCTTTGGAAAAAGGAGATGGTTTTAGGGGGATTTACAACATTGGGGGCTATCCTATGACGTAAGGAGGGTGCTCCTCTGAACATAACCACAGGGTGGTCAGGGAGAATTGGACCCAACACTTTATCACTCTTCAGCAGACTCCAATATCTCTTAAAGATTTTACTGACTGAGAAATGCTGGTTGGAATAACTTGTCACTAAGGAACAAGCACATTTATTGGTATCTCCCTGATTATTCCTCCTGGGTCCTTGAAGCATAGTGTCCCTGCTCATATTACCAACATTGATAATAGTTTCATTAATCTCCCTCTCATCATATCCCTTATCAAGAAATCTCATTTTAAGGATCTGAGCCTGTTGCTGATAATCTGATAAGTTGGTGCAATTACGCCTAATCCGCTGGAATTGCCCCTTAGGAACTGCCCTAAGCCAAGAGGCATGATGACAACTGTTGAGCGGAATATAGGCATTACGGTCGGTTTCTTTGAAGTGAGTGGTTGTAATCAATTTACCATCCTGAACACATATATTAAGATCTAGAAAATGAATTTGAGTCTGGCTAGTCTCATACTGTAAGGAGATACCTCTGTCATTTGAATTGAGCTTATGGAAGAACGCCTCTAGAGAAGGCAAATCACCCTCCCATAGGAGAAGGACATCGTCGATGTACCTTCTCCAGAGGCGTAGCTCTTTGGGGGGATTGACATCAATTTCTTCACCCTCCCACCGGGCCATGAATAGGTTCGCTAAGCTGGGCGCGAACTTTGCCCCCATAGCCACAACAACTGTCTGTAAGAAAATGTCCCCCCCAAACCAAAAATAATTATGACTGGTAGCAAAAGTCAAAAGGTTTAAAACAAATTCCCTCTGATTAGCAGGTAAGGAGTGATCCTGTTCCAAGTAAAATTTAGCAGCCTCAAAACCATGTTCATGAGATATGACTGTATAGAGGGAGGCAACGTCAGCAGTAGCTAGAATGCAACCCTCCCTCCAGTCACACTCAGCTACAAGTTTGATTACTTGAGTAGTATCCCTTAAATAAGCAGGCGTTTTAAACACAAGGGGTTGCAAAAAATTGTCAACATAGCGGCCTATTCTTGATGTAATCGAATCTATGCCGCTAATAATAGGGCGACCAGGTGGCTTTATTAGATTTTTATGGATTTTGGGCAGATAATACATTACTGGTACCCTTGGCGCTAAGGGTACCAGGTGTAATTTTTCTTTCTTACTCAAAATGCCCATTTAAAATCCAGAATCAACCAATGATAAAAGTGCTTTCTTATATTTAAAAGTAGGGTTCGACCTTAATTTGGTATAAGTAATACTGTCAGATAAAAGTCTGTTCATTTCATCTAGATAGTCTGTTTTATTCAAAACGACCACGCCACCTCCTTTGTCAGCGGGGCGTATAATAATATCATTACGTGCACAGATTTGTTTGATACTATGTTGAAGATCATAATTGTTACCAGATCTTGGTGTCTTGAGAGCAATTAGATCCTTGATCACCATCTCTTTAAAGACTTGAACAGAGGGAGCTACAAATCCGGGAGGATTGAACAGTGAAGCATTAGCCAGATTAGTGTGTCTGATCTGGACCGTGCTTACTTCTGCCAGTCTACCATTAGATGTGAGATTGGCTTCTTGATTGGCATCGGAGGTGGTATTGGTAGGGTCCACACCAGTATTTTGATATACATTAGTGGAAACCACCTGACTCCGATTGCCAATCGGATTTAATAAAAAGTGTCTCTTTATGTTCATTTTACGGATGAACTTGTGGACATCTATAAAAGTCTCGAATTTATTTAGTGCACGGGGGGGTGCAAACTTAAGTCCTCGACTGAGGACAGCTTGCTCCCCTTGAGAGAGTTGGGCTGAACTTAGATTAAAGACACCAGTGATATCTAGTATCTTCTTTTCTTTGGACCTGACTCTCCTCCCCCCTCTAGTGCCTCTCTTTCTTCGAACCCCCTTTTTGGCCTGATGTTGCCCATGGGAAAAAAACGATTTTGTTCCATCCGGTCAGGGTCATAAGGGGATTCCTGCTGTTCATTCCCTTGTTCCAAATAACGGTCATTAGGGTGTCTCAGAATGGCAGACGCTGAGCCATAATTTTCTTCCCGATAGAGTGGGGCGAACCTATTATGTAAGGGAACACCCCTATCACCGGGTGTGCCCCTGTTTTGCCTCCCCCTTTGGGAATTGACAAAGTCCCTGGGATCTTCCCTGGGCCCCTGATGCTTGTAAGCATTTCTATAGGGGGTCCTAAGGGCGGGGGGATCATTCCTATGAGGTGTCCCCTGTGTTGGAAAATTATTCCCATAGGGAGTCCTCTGGGGGTACATCTCATGTCTCCCAGGGCCATTGCCATACTGATGAGGCAATCGTGAACCTCCAAGTTGTCTATACTGATTGTGGTTATTTTTCTTATTTCTATTGTTGTGTTTCGATCTGGTGGGACCATAACCATCATAGTGGTCTTGAGAGGTATATCCTCTGGATCCCCTCACATTGCCTCCATCACCTTGCCTTGGAGGTATCACAGTGTTAGGCAAAGGAGGGGGGGGTGGTTGTGTTGGTATAATAGGTAAGTCCGTACCTGCGCCCTCACTAGGTTCATCCGTTTTAATCTGCCATTTAAAGACAACCTGATTAGAATAGTCCGCTAGGTCACGATTGTATTTTTTCTTTTTCTTAGCCTTTTGTTCCACATCTTCTTTCTCAAGAAAGAGTCTCAATTGGTCAGATTTCTGTTTATACAGATCTTGACCCTTGAGAGGGGACAGTTTGTCTCTGACAGAACAAATTTCATCATTGAGGGTTTTAAGCTTATCTCGTTTCTTCCCCACCAAAAACTGAAGAAAACGAATACCAATATCGTTAAAATAGAAAAACCAACCCTCTAAATCTGTCTCACCCTTTTGCGGGCTCACCTCCCATCTTAGGCTACGGGGTACCATTTTTTGCGCAACATACTGCTCCAGGTATGCTATATCCCAACTCGTATGTAACTCTGAGACCAAGAGATTCTTAAGTCTCAGAAAAAGGCCCCCTATTTCATCATTCTGCTCCCCTTTACCATTGAACACACCCTCAGTATCAATATTGTGTTGAGATTTAAAATCAAAAATATCCATAACGATAATTCAGCAGCAACGTTGCAGTATCAGAAAATCACAAAATAAAATCAAAAAACCCAAGGGAAGGGTTAACGCTGCGCTAGAACAATATAAATTGATATGTGAAATATAGAAGCTGCCAGCACTAAAAAGTCCAATACTAAACTCCAAACACCATAAAAAAGCAAAATAAGTGCAGCGCTAAACCTAAATGTAATAATGAATCATGCTAAAGAAAATCATATAGAGGTGATTGATCCACCAGGCAATATATTGAAGCACACAACAAGTCTCCTATGAAGAGCAGAGACAGATGTCTCAGCATATGTCACATGTGAAAATTTATGAAACACAAAAAAGTGATAAAGTAAGTCCCAAAATTAATGCAGAAAAAAAGTCCATAAGTGAAGTAAGTGGATAATCAAAAATGGAAATATTCTGGAGAGGTGAAACACAGGTGAATCCAATATCCAAAGTGACTTGCACCCAAGTGAGGTATGAGGCTCCTTACCAGCTCAAGATGACCACCATGACAGTGGTCCCACCAGGCATTTGGGAAGTTAACAGGTCACCCACAAACCTATGCCGATCTCTCCAGAACGTGGAACTCAAAAGACAAAAATCAAGAAAAAGCTCCCATAGTGTAACATTGCAAACCAGTAAAATTTATTGAGCTAAAAGATTGCACTTACAAGAAACTTCCATCAAAAACAGCGTATAACCAAGCATCACGATCGCGGCGTCTCCAGGAGCTTCCGCCTGCTTACTGTGTATGTCCCATCAATCACAAAGGAAAACGTAATGACGTCAGCGTCACAGGCTCCTCCCTACGCGTTTCGTCACGATGGGGCGTCGTCTGGGGATTGGCCAAGTGACGCGGTCATTACGCTTATGATTTAAATAGTCCCACAGCGCCATATTGACTACTGGCAACTGGGACCGGGGAGATGGGAACAAAACACAAGCCACCATGTTGACTTCTGGCAGCCTATGTGAGTTCAATAAGGAACATACAAGTAAGGAGGAATATAGAAAATCCCCCATCTAGTGGTAGCCAGTGATATTACCAGTGACAATTATTTAAAAGACAGGGGAAAGGAAAGAGTGGAATAAGGTTCTCGCCATCTAGTGGACAAAGAACATACCAATTAGAATCCAATGGGTCACACACACCAGCAGGCATAAAGCTCATGGACAATACATAACCATACCGCATAAGATATGTATAAACATTATATAAACATAGTTATAATAGTTACACTTCTGGAGTAATACAGGATCGCTTTAAAATTAAATAATCATTGAAAAGATTATAAAGAAAAAATAATAAAAATAATAAAAACAAGTATCAGATAAAGGAATAGAGTAAAGTTAAGAATTATTGATAAAACAGTTTATGTCCCAGTCAACATTAAGGCCTAGGGGTACGTAGGATTTCATCAAAAAAATCCATTTAGTTTCGCACCTGGAAATGGCTCTCACTTTATTAACACCCCTCCAATGGGGCTGAAGCTTATCCAGGGCAACAAACAGGGTCCCCTTAAGCTGTTTATTGTGGTATTTCGCATAGTGTCTAGAAAGGTTGTGTTTACTAAAACCACGTTTGATGTTCCCTATATGCTCAGATAGGCGTACCTGCAGGGCTCTCTTGGTACGCCCTATATAGTGTTTGGAGCATGGACACTGGATCATATAAACTACACACTCCGGCTTTTACCCCTGTAGGAAGTGTGAAATATGTCATATTAATTCCTTCCGAGGACGCAGGTGTGAATCTTTTCAATCTACTCAGACCAATAAATCATATAATATAGAGTCCTTTATTACATGATCGACGGAGTGTGTAGTTTATATGATCCAGTGTCCATGCTCCAAACAGTATATAGGGCGTACCAAGAGAGCCCTGCAGGTACGCCTATCTGAGCATATAGGGAACATCAAACGTGGTTTTAGTAAACACAACCTTTCTAGACACTATGCGAAATACCACAATAAACAGCTTAAGGGGACCCGGTTTGTTGCCCTGGATAAGCTTCAGCCCCATTGGAGGGGTGTTAATAAAGTGAGAGCCATTTCCAGGTGCGAAACGAAATGGATTTTTTTGATGAAATCCTACGTACCCCTAGGCCTTAATGTTGACTGGGACATAAACTGTTTTATCAATAATTCTTAACTTTACTCTATTCCTTTATCTGATACTTGTTTTTATTATTTTTTATTATTTTTTCTTTATAATCTTTTCAATGATTATTTAATTTTAAAGCGATCCTGTATTACTCCAGAAGTGTAACTATTATAACTATGTTTATATAATGTTTATACATATCTTATGCGGTATGGTTATGTATTGTCCATGAGCTTTATGCCTGCTGGTGTGTGTGACCCATTGGATTCTAATTGGTATGTTCTTTGTCCACTAGATGGCGAGAACCTTATTCCACTCTTTCCTTTCCCCTGTCTTTTAAATAATTGTCACTGGTAATATCACTGGCTACCACTAGATGGGGGATTTTCTATATTCCTCCTTACTTGTATGTTCCTTATTGAACTCACATAGGCTGCCAGAAGTCAACATGGTGGCTTGTGTTTTGTTCCCATCTCCCCGGTCCCAGTTGCCAGTAGTCAATATGGCGCTGTGGGACTATTTAAATCATAAGCGTAATGACCGCGTCACTTGGCCAATCCCCAGACGACGTCCCATCGTGATGAAACGCGTAGGGAGGAGCCTGTGACGCTGACGACATTACGTTTTCCTTTGTGATTGATGGGACATACACAGTAAGCAGGCGGAAGCTCCTGGAGACGCCGCGATCGTGATGCTTGGTTATACGCTGTTTTTGATGGAAGTTTCTTGTAAGTGCAATCTTTTAGCTCAATAAATTTTACTGGTTTGCAATGTTACACTATGGGAGCTTTTTCTTGATTTTTGTCTTTTGAGTTCCACGTTCTGGAGAGATCGGCATAGGTTTGTGGGTGACCTGTTAACTTCCCAAATGCCTGGTGGGACCACTGTCATGGTGGTCATCTTGAGCTGGTAAGGAGCCTCATACCTCACTTGGGTGCAAGTCACTTTGGATATTGGATTCACCTGTGTTTCACCTCTCCAGAATATTTCCATTTTTGATTATCCACTTACTTCACTTATGGACTTTTTTTCTGCATTAATTTTGGGACTTACTTTATCACTTTTTTGTGTTTCATAAATTTTCACATGTGACATATGCTGAGACATCTGTCTCTGCTCTTCATAGGAGACTTGTTGTGTGCTTCAATATATTGCCTGGTGGATCAATCACCTCTATATGATTTTCTTTAGCATGATTCATTATTACATTTAGGTTTAGCGCTGCACTTATTTTGCTTTTTTATGGTGTTTGGAGTTTAGTATTGGACTTTTTAGTGCTGGCAGCTTCTATATTTCACATATCAATTTATATTGTTCTAGCGCAGCGTTAACCCTTCCCTTGGGTTTTTTGATTTTAAATGTACAGAAGAGACCACCATGGAGATTCGCCATAAAGGGGGGGGGGGTAACTACACAGTCTAGTCACAATATTAAAATGTTACACCGATATTTTTAATTCACACACTTTATTTCACCATTACTTTCACTTTTAATTTATTTTTAGTTTTTATTTTATTTTATATTATTTTTATTTTTATTATTTTTATTTACATTTATGTTTTATTCTATTATTATTTTTATCATTATTTTTATTTTTATTTTCACATTTATTATACTTTTTCATTATTTATATATTTTTTTCCATTTATTTTTCATTATTTTTATTATAATTTCATTTTATTAATGTTTACATTTTTTTATATACATTTTTTTTTTATTATCATTATATTATTATTATAATTGTTTTATTTCAATCACAGATATATATTAGTACTTATCACAAGTTGTTTTTGGAACAAATAGAAAGAACTCACTAGCATCATGTAATAACACAACTTAACACAAGATGTCCCTGTTATCCCTGTTGGATAAGACACTCTGTTATTCATTCCAAGGGATGAACTTCCTGGTGGTGTATTCTAATTAGACACAGGGGGAGGAGATCAGTCTATTATGATTACCCTATATAATGGACAGGAACACAAGGGAACTTCCTGCTTTTGATAATGTTGCACTTTGATGACGAAATGTGTCAAGCTTGAAGTCCTGATATGTCACATCTGGCACGGACGTAGGAACATACGCTGGTCTGCAGACAGCGCTATTCAATAGCTACCGATAGCTGCACGGGGACGTTTCTTACGTGTCTTTTACCTAAGATGTTTACAACTTTTAAAGGAGCTTTTTATTATACAATGCCTGAGCTGAATAAAGGTTTTGAAAGGATCTTACACTATGAGGAGACCTCTGTTTGTATATTCCATGCCTGTACATCATGGATTCTGAGCCATAGGAGGCCAACCCACACAGTGGAAGTGTCCGGCGATAATCACAGAGAGATAGGTCCCCCTTAAGAGACCTAAAGCACAGTTGACTCTTTCTTGCCATAAGGCAGAGGAGTCCAACCCATCTGGTGAGTGCGGAACCACACAGTAGTGTAATTACAATCACTTTCGGAGCACGGCGTACCAAGCACTTTGTTTTGCTGTATTTGCGCATATTATCATGAGTTTTATTACTAATATTTAAATCAAATCACTATTATCAGTTATTTATGTAACATTAGAGTTATTAATTTACAGTTTGCCACTTGGTTACGAATGCTACATTTGACATCCACCAGTGTATTTATTTTTTTATTAAGCATATAGCTTTCATTAGATAGAAGTGGGGTGGGGCAAGCGCTGTCTAGTTCAAATCAACCACCACATGTTGTTCCCCTTTGCAAGGGAACAGTATACACAGCAGCGACACAATCACACCCTATCACCAAGGCGCGAGTGTCACCCAATTTACAATTATTCTATTAGTCTTTTGATGTAGCATTGATCTGTGACTTTATTAAGTATGCATTTCCAAAAATGTGTGAAGAATGTGCTAAAATATGCATTGCGTTGCAGTGCCATTAGTCCTTAATGCCACCTTAGACATCGGTAGCAGTCATGAGTGTTCCGCATTACAAAAAGCGTGAAAAGAGCGCAAATGTGTGTAGCACCAAACACATTTGACTCAATGCCTAAAATTGGTACTTGAGCTTCTTTGGCACATTTGTCACCCAGCAGGCAACCCATTTTAATTAATGGGCTATTGTGTGAAAAAACACACCAAACACGTGCTAAAATGTGTGACGCAAAACGC
The DNA here is from genome assembly GCA_037952835.1 of Lithobates septentrionalis. Lineage (NCBI taxonomy): Eukaryota > Metazoa > Chordata > Amphibia > Anura > Ranidae > Lithobates > Lithobates septentrionalis. The sequence continues at coordinate 1,270,002 of JBBDGP010000489.1, read as the reverse complement.
CGCTACGCTCAAATGTGAACGTAGCCCAAGTGGACCTTATGCCCTTATTTGTATTTTACTTCATGATATGTCATTTCAACAAACCATAGTCTAAGACCCTAAATAAATATAATATATAACTCGCACGTATGTAATCTTTTTTTTTTGTGTGTGATGATCAAATGATGGGATGATTATCTACTTAGGGATTTGAACAAGTGTAATTAGGACATATTCCAGTTGTTATACGTTAAGTAGGTATTGAGTGTCCACGTTCTTAGTGCCCAGGGCGAGAGGAAATCCGAATAGCTTTTACGTGTTATTTATAGGCGTGATGGACAGGCTTGCTTCATTCAGGGACTACATTGTGTTATATAGTGTTCCTGCTCACATCTTGCCTCTGATAAAATTTGAAGGCCCTCTAGAGGCAATAACATGGCAGGATTATAAAATAAAAGACAAACATTACAAGTACAATGATATTGCTCATCTGGATTCCTGAGGGGAAATTGCTTTGTGCCTCCGTGTCTAATATTGCTCTAATATTAAAGAAAAACTTGTACTATTGGAAAGCATTCTGTCATCTTTTTATTTTATTTGTTATAGATACATTATATGTGAAAACAATCAGAATTGTGCAGATAACAATATGAATAATGTTATCAACATGTGCAAAGTTAAGTTTAAAAAAATTCATGTCATGGGTTAACATATTTGCATAGATCCGCAATATGTAATATATTCAAGAAAGATATTGTATTATAGGAGGGCTATACCAAAAATAATGCAAAAGTGGGCATAACTTTTTTAGTAAAATGTCATAAATAGTGTAGCGCTACACTATTTATGACATTTTTGTTTTATTGGGGAAGTGGGGTGATATCATTTCTTGAGTGTCAGCAGCAATACGTATATTATTTGCACGCTATTTTGTTTTTTCACAATATTTGTTTTGGCTGCGCTGATTATTTCTTTAGTTTTTTAAATAACTTTTTAATTACCTTACATTGGTTATTCAGATTTTACAGGTTGGTAGGGTAACTTTTCCTCTATAATAACTCTTCTTATTCTTTTCATTGCAGGTAAATAATAGATTCCAAGCAGAAGCCAGGAATTCAGCTCCTTTTGAAAAAATTAAGGCACGCTATGGGGGGAGATTTACTAAAGCTGATGCACACAGAATATGGTGCAGCTGTGCATAGTAACCAGTCAGCTTCTCGTTTTTTTCTCAAACTTAAAGGAGAAGTACAGCCAAACCTCATTTGGCTGTACTTCTGTGGATCACAGGAGTGTAGTTCGTTCTGCACTCCTGTTACCCATTTTCGGCAGACAGCAGGCTGAAGCTCGCTGTCGGCTGATGTCACAGAGCCGGTCCAGGCTCAGGAAGGATCGCAACCATATGGTCGGGATCCATCTACATACCTGGAGAGACATTGAGAGCCTAAGCCGGCTGCTCCCACCCCCTCCACAGCCCATCGCTCCAGTGAGCACTGGAGGGGCAGAGCAGAGACTGACAGTCACCAGCTCTCCGCTCATGGAGCTGTGAGAACCGATCAGCGGTGTTTGATCACTCAGTTCTCAGTGTTAGAGCGGGCAAGGGACCGATGCTGCATCCACCTAGGTAAATATGGTTTCAACAAAAATAAAAAGGCTTACTTCTCTTTTAATTGATGGACTTGAAGTTAGAAGCTGATTAGCTACCATGCACAGGGGCACCAGATTTGGAATGCTCCAGTTTTAGTAAGTTCCCCCTATGAATAAAGCCCAATAAGGTGCTTGACACCTTCTGGGCTTACCTATCTTATTTATATGTGACAGCTTTATAGTACTCCGAGAAAAATCATTGATCCTTCTAAACTATGCATCTTAAATAGGAGAGTCATTGCAGCTGCTATGCCAGCCCCTCCCCTCTTTCTGCTCATTCACAGAAGCCTTTGTATTGTGTTAACTTTTCTGAATTATTTGGCTTCTCTGAATTAGCAACAGAGGGGATGGGTGGGCATAGCTGTTCTGTGTGCCTTTCTCCTCTCTCACAACCCAGAGTGTCTCAAGTATGATTCCTGACAGAGCAGTAAACCTGCTCATTCACAGAAGCCTTTGTATTACGTGAGCACATTCATAAAAAACAAAGGCTTTTCTGAATGGGAAGCAGAGGGGAGGGGTGGTCATAGCTGCTCTGTGTGCCTTTCTCCTCTCTCACAACCCAGAGTGTCACAAGCGTAATACCTGGCAGAGCAATAAACCTGTCAGACATAAATTATAGAGATAAGCCCAGGAGCCTTCCCATAGATGGATCAAATCTCGACCAGTCCCTGCTAAACCACTGAAGATTCAATCCATCTAGGGCTCAACTCATAGTGTGTCTTATGTAAATATGTGTCCAAAAACTTGTAGAGAAAAATGGGACTCTAATTGTGCCTAGGAGGAGTATAAACAAAATGAGATACAATATATTTTTTACAAGAGTAATCAATGTTTTATTATTTAAATAACAAAGTATAAAATACATTACAAGCTTGGTAATTCAATTTGAGTTCAGGGATGTTCTGGTTCCCAACAAATTATACAAGGAATGGCACAGATATTTTCCGCTTCGTCAGGGCCTTGCGGATAGCACAGATGAAAGCGTCATGTGAATTCTACAAATAGAGTCTTAATTACTACCATACGTCATATGATTATTATGAATACATAATGATGCAAATAACATACATGTGTTGATGTGTTTGTCTTTACATGGATTCATATCTAGAAATATATACATTGCAACGAATATTATTAAAAAAAAATTATATTAAAAAATATTGCACATATAAACACAATGATAATTTCTATATATACCCATTGGTGTACAGTCATGTTTTGCCTATAGTGAATTTAGTATGGAAAATCAAGTAGATAGAATTACATATTTATGTGGCAATCTAATTAAATGCAAAATGCAAAGTTTTGATGACATGCCCCTCAACTCACCGAAAAGGACCGCACATGGAGAACACCGGCTCAGTGGGACAGAGGAGGCCTGGGAGCCCGTGGGAATACTCCTCCCCACCTGGTCGGACAAAAAAGGAGGGGCCCCTAAACATGCAGATGGTTGATAGGAGGTAGTGAGTTCAGTGATCAAAGGGAAAAAAAAAGAAAAGATAGCCCTTAGGGCAAGAGAATGTATATTGAAGATTACTCACCAAGTAAATATACTGGGATTAGACTAAGCCTAAAATTCCCATGGGCTCCCAGGCCTCCTCTATCCCACTGAGCCGGTGTTCTCCATGTGCGGTCCTTTTCGGTGAGTTGAGGGGCATGTCATCAAAACTTCGCATTTTGCATTTTATTAGATTGCCACATAAATATGTAATTCTATCTACTTGATTTTCCATACTTAATTCACTATAGGCAAAATATGACTGTACACCAATGGGTATATATAGAAATTATCCTTGTGTTTATATGTGCAATATTTTTTAATATACATTTTTTTTATTAATATTTGTTGCAATGTATATATTTCTAGATTTGAATCCATGTAAAGACAAACACATCAACACATGTATGTTATTTGCATCATTATGTATTCATACTACCGTATATACTCGAGTATAAGTAGTTTTTCAGCACATTTTTTTGTGCTGAAAGTGCCCCCATCGACTTATACTCGAGTCAAGCACTTTTCTGCAGCAAAAAAATTCATTTACTGAACCGACTTTGGGGCCCCGTATCTCAGGGCCATTTGGTGCTAGGAACCCCAAATTTGGTGTGCGAACCCAGTGGAACTGGTACCACAACTGGAGTTCCTAGCACCAAGTGGCCCCGAGATTCGGGGCCCCAAAATCGGTTCGGAAAATGTCATTCTCTGCTGCAGAAAAGTGCTTGACATTTTCTGAACCGATTTTGGGGCCCTGTATCTCAGGCCACTTGGTGCTAGAAACCCCAGCTTTGGATATTTTATGGTGCTAGTTCCTCTGGGTTTGCACACCAAATTTGGGGTTCCTAGCACTAAGTGGCCCCAAGATACGGGGCCCCAAATTCAGTCAACTGTGTCCATCTGCAGCAATGTCATTTCGGGACATTTGGGTTCAGAGACCCCAAATTTTGGCTGCAGCTAGGGGGCATCTAGAAACCCTTAACTACTGAGTTTGAAGTTCGGCTGACCTATGGCTGCAAATGGGCACAGTGAGGCATGCAAATGGGCACAGTGAGGCTGCAAATGGGCATTGTTGACCCTCTTTTCCACTTATAGTAGCTGTGCATTTCTCACCCTCGTCTTATACTCGGGTCAATAAGTTTTTCCCATTTTTTTGTGGTAAATTAGGGCCTCGACTTATACTCGGATCAACTTATACTCGAGTATATATGGTAATCATATGACATATGGCACTAATTAAGACTCTTTTTGTAGAATTCACATGACGCTTTCATCTGTGCTATCCCCAAGGCCCTAACGAAGCGGAATATCCGTGAAACGCATAGGCCATTCCTTGTATAATTTGTTTGGAACCAGCACATCCCTGAACTCAAATTGAATTACCAAGATTGTAATGTATTTCAAACTTTGTTCTTTAAATGATAAAAATTTGATTACTCTTGTATAAATATATTGTATCTCATTTTGATTATACTCCTCCGAGGCACAATTAGAGTCCCATTTTTCTCTACAAGTTTTTGGACACATATTTACATATCTTTCTAGGATGGTGCCTCTGTAGGAGTATTAGTGTTCCACGCTCACCCCACTCCTATACATCATAGTGTGCCTTAACTGTTTACAAAGTGACTGAATTCCAGGAATTCATATTTAACAAAAGTGGGGCATAGGCTGTCTAACACCCCCAGAAGGCTACAGAATGTTTATGGATGTGGTTTGTCTTCAGTGCAGGTTTTCCTTTCTCTAAACTTCTTCATCCACCTATACACATTGCTCTTGTCAATGTGTCATCTCCGTAAACATTCTGTAGCCTCCTGAGGTGTCAGACAGCCTAAACCCTCCTTCATCAAAAACTCAAAGACAACACGTTGCATCTGCTTGGAATCCATCATTTACTTGCAATGAAAAACAAGAAAAAAGATTTATTATAGAGGAAGAGTTAATCTACCAACATGTGAAATTTTAATGATCTATGTAAGTTTTTAAACAAGTTATGCTCACTTTTGCATTCATTTCGGTACAGTCTTTGTACATTTATGCAATAAATTTCATTTCTGGATCTCCATGGACAAAATTTGGCATACAAATTCAACATAGTAAAGATGTTTAGTCAGTCTTCTTCTTTTTATCCCAAATATCTAGCACAGAGTATAAAGGGGTCACTGAACATTTTAGGGCTGACACCCAAGAGTGGTAATACAATGTTGTAGTTTTTTTAAATACAGTGTGACCACTTTTTCTGCTACCCAAGTCTTGACCAGTGGAGATGGTCACATGTTGCTGGAATGACATGCAACAGCCACAAGGCTGAGTCATATGAATTACAAGAAAAATATACTGTACAAATGGCAAGAGAAGGCTATATAGAGTTGCTCTCACTTGATCCTCTACAAGCAAGTGTTAAAAATTGGATAACACCTACTTTATATTTGTTACATGTCCCCATTCACATAGCACAGCCCGCCGTCGTTATACGTCGGCAGTTTGAAGAGGAGTATCGTTGTTATGGCAGCAGGTAGCTGCCATAACCCCGGTATCCTCTTCTTCAGCGGGCGATCCGCTTCTAAATAAAAGTGGTCTCTGCGGCGGATTTGCAGCAAGATCACTTTTATCCACCGCTTACCGGAGCCATCAGTAGCGGCGGAGATGATCGCGTCCACTCTCCTCTGAGCCTGGATGCCGAGTGAGGGGAAGATGGCTCCAACTCGGCTCCAATGCTCTTAAAGGGGAATTTTTCCAAATTACTTTTTTTTTATTGCATTTTAGTATAAATATGATATCTTTTTGATCCCAGATCTCAAATTTAAGAGGTCCGGTCATGCTTTTTCCATTACAGGGGATGTTTTTTGTGACCCCAAATTTTTCTTAAAAACACAGTGTCAAACTAAAAAATAAAAAGTAAAATAAATAAGAAAAATAAAATTAAAACGCCCCGTCCAGCCACGCTCGCTCGCAGAAGCATACGCATACGCATACATAAGTCGTGGCCGCATATGAAAATGTTGTTTAAACCACACATGTGAGGTATTGCCACGATTGTTAGAGCAAGAGCAATAATTCTAGCCCCAGACCTGCTCTGTAACTCAAAACTGGTAACCTGTAGAAGGTTTTTACCGTCGCCTAGGGAGATTTTTAAGGGTAAAATTTTGTCGCCATTCCACGACGCACGCAATTTTGAAAACATGACATGTTGGGTATCAATTTAATCAGCGTAACATTATGTTTCACAATATAAAAACAATTGTGCTAACTTTACTGTTGGCTTATTTTTTAATTCAAAAATTTTTATTTTTCCCCAAAAAAGTGTGCTTGTAAGACCGCGGCGCAAATAAGGTGTGACAGAAAATATTGCAATGACCGCCATTTTATTCTCAAGGGTGTCTGAAAAAAAATATATATAATGTTTTGGAGTTCTAAGTATTTTCTAGCAAAAAAATGAATTTTAAATTGCAAACACCGAGTCTGAAAAATAGGCCCGGTCCCTAAGTGGTTAAAATGTCATCTTACCTTTTCTAGATGCTCTACTCTGAAAACTTCAACAAGGAAAAATCCTGCTTAGTTCTCTTTGTTTATGAGGGGTTGGGCAGCTGTGTTTGCCATAATTAACCCTGTCTGTACTGTGCAGTCATCACCTCCATTATTAACTGTAACTAGATTTGAACACGGTTTGTCCTAACAAATGGTTAAAGGTGTAGAGGCTGGGCTTTTTGTATTGTATGTTAACCGCTTGCCGACCCCCTCACGACGATATACGTCGGCAGAAGGGCACGTACAGGCAGAATCATGTACCTGTACGTTGCCCTTTAAGAGGCGGCCAGCGGGCGTGCACATGCGCGGCAAGCTCCGTGAGTCGGGTCGCGGCTCCCGCGGACTCGATCACTGCAGGGATACCCCCGATCGCCTCACGGGGAGGAAGAACGGGGAGATGCTGATGTAAACAGCATCTCCCCGTTCTGCCTAGTGACAGTGTCACTCGATCTCTGCTCCCTGTCATCGGAGCAGAGATCAGTGACATCACACACACAGCCCAACCCCCCACAGTTAGAAACACGCCCCTAGGACACACTTAACCCCTACACTGCCACCTAGTGGTTAACCCCTTCACTGCCAGTGTCATTTACACTGGAATCAGTGAATTTTTATAGCACTGATTGCTGTATAAATGACAATGATCCCAAAAATGTTAATAAAAATGCCATAAAACTATCCCCTATTTTGTAAACACTATAACTTTTGCGCAAACCGATCAATAATCGCTTATTGCGATTTGTTTTTACCAAAAATATGTAGAAGAATACGTATCAGCCTAAACTGAGGAAAAAAATTGTTTTTTATATATTTTTGGGGGATATTTATTATAGCAAAAAGTAAAAAATAATGCGTTTTTTCAAAATTGTCGCTCTATTTTTGTTTATAGCGCAAAAAATAAAAACCGATCAGGCGATCAAATACCAGCAAAAGAAAGCTCTATTTGTGGGAAAAAAAGGACGTCAATTTTGTTTGGGAGCCAAGTCGCACGAGCACGCAATTGTCAGTTAAAGCGATGCAGTGCCGAATCGCAAAAAGTGCTCTGGTCAGGAAGGGGGTTTTCTCAAATTTGACTGCAAAAGTGGAAATACACTTTAAACCTCTTGGCAATGCAGTGCAGCCTTTTGAAGCTAAGTTTGAAAAATGGTGCTTCCAGCCAAAGCCATTTTTTTACTGTAATGGTTAAACTCAGATCAGTGCTAGATATGTTTTAATGAATGGGTTCACCTGGCTGCAGTATCTTGACTTTACTCATCTCCACCAGTTTCAAAGATGAACTCCATAAAACGTGAAAATGTTCTCTTGCAGTGGGGCTGCCCCCAGACTGCAAGGGTTAGGCCCAGGGGGGGCATAAAAAGGAGATTTGCTTACCTGATCCTCCTGCCTTTACAGCATCTTCTCCCCCATGCTCAAGCAGTCTAAGGTCCTTGCTTCATTAAGATTGGGGTCCATAGCCCTACACTGGACATGAGGACACTGAGAGGCAGCCCATTGTTCTTAACCTCTACCCATATATGTGGTAGTAAGGAAAATAGGCTTTAAAGTGGTAATGAACCCAAAACCAAAAATGTGATGCACTACAGTATATTGCAGCTTACCAATCATTAGATGTGCAGGCTGCATCAGTTTTCTTTTCTTTGGATTTTTCCTTCTGGTTTCACCTGTATTAGTGAGACACCACTCTGGAGGAATGAGCAGGGGAGGCAAAGCAGACAGCATCATTGTCAGTCTGGGGGATGGCGGGGTCGTGTTAAATGTATTAGCAAATTTAGAACCACTTACAAATGAAAACCAAACTCCAATTCACGCTCTATAATCAGTTACAATATACATTTTTTTCTTTTGGGATAAAGGTTTTGCATGAATAAATAAAAGCTGATCATTTTAATCACCCCTGCCAGTGGTAAGTTGTTGGCCTCATCCATGTAAACCGATACATCCTGCTGGAGAGCTTGAGCTTGTGAAACACAACAGACTTGCTGGCTGGATCACCAAATGAAAATAGAATTAAGAAAGCTTACAAATAGAAGCTAAGCAAGTAATCACAACTAAGAATCGGTAAGCTGTAGTATAATAAATGTTTTCTTTAGGATTTAATACTGCTTTAATGCCCATCTGCTGCACATACGGTATGTGCCCATGGTAGCCTTGCAGTTGTGTCCTAACAGTGTGCTCACTGCACCCTCCCAGCACACTGACTGAGCTGCCACCAGCGGTTCCCAGTCTCGGATTCTGATCAGATGCCAGTGGAACAGGATCCCGATCATGTGACCACTGTGAGAGCCAAGTTCACAAAATAGAAAAGCCGCGCTGCCCCCGGCATTAAAGCCCACCTAAAGGGCCACCAAGAGGGGCCCCAGTTTAGCAGTGTTAAGGGGTTAATGAAGAATGGTGTGCAGTTCTCTGACTTTAAAGCCTGGCAGCAAACATGCAAAGCAATATAAAGTTCTACTTAAAGATTAAACACTTGCTTAAATCGAGCAGATTTAAACCTATGAAACTTTTATTTCTTCTCGCTACAGTGAGGAAAATCTTCAGTGCAGATCCGCAAGGAAAATAAAGCTGTCATTTCAGAAATGAAAGCACTCAAGAGCTGGAACAAAGGAAACAGAAGCACAATAGACTAAAACGCTATTCATGAATTACTATAGTATACATTTTGACAGCTGGAACTAAATATAATCCAAAAAAATATATATTTTGACTAGGGAATTGTGTGCTGCTGGTTGAAAAGAAATATCATCACATTGAATGGTAATCTGAAGCATCTCTGTATCATGTTCAGCGCAATGTATACAAAGTGATCTGTGATGTCATCTACATTGTGTCATCAAACACACACATTATAGTTAGTGCTGATGAAATGGATCTTGATGCTGAAGTATGGAGCTGGTAGTTTTTAACACATAGTTCCTGGCCCTGAAAGCCAGAAGAAAACAAGCAAGTGCACTCTATAAAGGCAAATACTTGTACATATGCCCTATGCTAAAACACAATCCTAAGTTTTAAGCTTTAACCCTTCCTACCTGAATATTTAGTGTATTTACAAATAGTATTGGGCGAACGATTCGCTCGTTCGGGTGTTCTCTGAACGCAGAGTTAATATGTTGTTAAGAAGCAGGGCTGGGAAGCTGGCTGCCGTGTCCTTAACAACGGATGAGACATCAGCTGTCAGCAGAAAAGAAATTCCAGTAAAAAGAGAAAAAAAACGGCGTGGGGTCACCCTAAATCCATACCAGAAACTTATCCGAGCATGCAGCCTGGCAGGTCAGGAAAGGGGGGACTCGCTTGTGAACCTCTGCCCCCCACCTCAAAGCACCTTGTCCCATTGTTGTTGGGGAGACAAGGGCCTCTTCCCGACAACCATGGGCGGTGGTTGTGGAGGTCTGCAGGCATGGCACTTATCGGAATCTGGAAGTCCCCTTTAACAGGGGGCCGCCCAGATCCCGCTCCCCCCCATGTGAATGAGTAGGGGGTACATTCTCCCAAAAAACTGTCAAAAATAAAGTTTTTGACAAGTCCTTAAAAGACAAGACAAATAAAAAAACAATATCCCCCGATGTAGACCCATCATCAATCACGATGCCCATAGCACCGTTAGACCCTGAAAAAAATCTTTGCCTGTGACAAAGGCTGACCTCTGAATGCCTCCTCCGCCAGGTGACAGTTCTTAAATAGGTAAGGGGTGGGGCCATCTGGTGATGCCACCTGGTGACCCAGCCCCCTTGTGATTTCACCGACCAGTGCATGCTGGGTCGGTAATGTCACAAGAGGGCGGCCCACCAGGTAATGTCACCAGGTGGCCTCCGTCCCTTACCTATTTAGGAACTGTCATCCAACGGATGAGGCATTCAGCAGTCAGCCGTCAACGAGTGAGGAGCATTTTTTCGTTTGCTTTTTGGGTTTGGCGGTGCGGGGGGCGTCGTGATTGATGATGGATCTACATCTGGGACATTGGTTTTTTTTTTTTAAATAAAGGCAAAAACGCGTCTAGTGTTTTTATTTGGTTTTGACAGTTTTTTTGGTGAATGAGTAGGGCTACAATTTACCTCATACTCATTTAAATAGGGGGTTGGGATCTGGGGGCCCCTTTTTTAAAGGGGGCTTCCAGAATCCGATAAGCCCTCTGCCTGCAGACCCCCACAGCCACTGCCCAGGGTTGTCGGGAATAGGCCCTTGTCCCCATGAACATGGGTACAAGGTGCTTTGTGGTGGGGAGCAGAGACCCCCCGCTCAAAAGCACCCCCCACCCAGGTGGAGGTCATGTCGCCTGGTATGGTTCAGGAGGGGGAGGGGCTGCTCACTCATGACCCCCCCGTTCCTGGCCTGGGGGGGACCCCACACAGTTTTTTTTAATTTTGGAGTGGGGTTCTCCTTAAGATCCATAAAAGACTCGAAGGGCCTGGTTTGGACTGGGGGGACCACACAGTTTTTTTTTTGTTTTTTTATATTGACGGCCAGCAATTGCAACCATGAGTCAATTAAAATGTGATTTGACTCATTTTTTGCTGCAGCAGGTTCTATACATGCTACAGATGCACTACTTTGCAGGCAGACTAAGGGGATCCCCAGACACTATATTTAGGGACATTTTTTTTAAAAAAAATTCACTTTAAGCATCATTAAAATCACTGCTCCTATAAAAACAATCTTTTTTAAAAGTTTTCTTTTTTTGCATTGATACATGTCCCCCAGGGAAGTAACCCGGGTCCCCGTACCCTTTTAATGGCCAATAACTTGCATATAAGTTTTTCACATTTGGTCCCATAGACTTAAGTGGGGTTTGATGTTTGGGGCAGAACTTTTGCTATGTTTGGGACTGGTCAAAATCATTTGGTGGAGGGTGGATTATGGTGTGGGGTTGTTTTTCAGGGGTTGGGCTTGGCACCTTAGTTCCAGTGAAGGGCATCAGCATACCAAGACATTTTGGACAATTTCATGCTCCCAACTTTATGGGAACAGTTTGGGGATGGTTCCTTCCTGTCCCAACATGACTGTGCACCAGTGCACAAAGCAAGGTCCATAAAGACATGGATGAGCGAGTTTGGGGTGGAGGAACTTGACTGGCCTGCACAGAGTCCTGAACTCAACCCATTAGAACACTTTTGGGATGAATTAGAGCAGAGACTGCAGACCTTCCAACATCAGTACCTGACCTCACAAATGCGCTTCTGGAAGAATGGTCAAACATTCCCATAGACACCCTACTAAACCTTGTGGACAGCCTTCCCAGATGAGTTGAAGCTGTTACAGCTGCAAAGGGTGGGCCAACTCAATATTGATCCCTACAGAGTAAGACTGGGATGCCATCAAGGTTCATGTGTGTGTAAAGGCAGACGGCCCAATGCTTTTGGCAATATAGTCTATATATATACATATTATATATATATATATATATATATATATATATACGATATAAAACATTAGTTTAAGCATGTAACAACCTAAAAAAAATAAAAAAATAAAGTAACCCTTAACCTTCTAACTCTAACCTTAACACTTAACCTCACTGTTAAAAAGATCCCTTTAGAAATAAAGTGACTTTAGTGAACTTTTAGTGTACTTATGCCAAAGTCCTCCACACTCCCTAGAATCCCTGATCCTGTTAAAAAAAGTGTTTTTATTACTTTTGTGTCCTTATTAGACATGTTGTACCCTTCTCTTACTCGATCCAAAAGTTTAAAAACAAAATTAGATTTGAGTTGCATTTTAAAGTAGGTCTGTGAAATTAGAGATAAAGCTGTTAGTAATTATAAAGTGCAGGAACACATACCTGTAGCAGTGTTAAACTCTTTCTTGTACATATATTCTAAATGCAATGCACATACACCTCCTGGGAAGTGACGGAGCGTACCTATTGGTTACAGTGACAGCCCACCACAGTGATGGACCAGTAGGAATGTGGGGATGAGAGGCAGCAGGGAAGCTCCAATACTAAGAAGGGCATGTGACCATCTCAGATAGGAATAAGAGCTACTGCAGGCATGTGCAGGTGCCTCTAGGTGTCCCCAATTTACACCTACTAGCAGCTTTCTTTTTTTTTTATGTGACAGAGTCACTTTAAGTACTCTTTATTACTCTTGAGTATCCATTTTTAACCATTTTTAGCTATTACCAGGAAGAGCATTTTACAATATTTCATGTCATTATATATATATTTTCTGCTATGTAGGCTTGTACCTCTAAATTTTTTTTACATAATCATGATGCCTTCCAAAGAAAAGCCATTTAAAAATAATATTCAGCTAGAAAAGAGTGAATACAGTTCAAATAAATGAACGGAAAATGCACTGAACATGTAACCTTGCAAAAAGGAGGTTTAACAGCTGCAAACGTTTGGATGGCTTGTTAGAAGAGAGAATATTAATATTAGGAATCTGAAAATATGTCATATGGTAATGAAACCCGAATAACACTTAAAGAGATGAAATAATATCTTGAAATTATAGGGCACTTATCTTAACCACTGTGTTTAAAGGCTTCTCTAAGAATTTGTGCATAAGCAATATATCACAGTTACTTTGAAGCAGAAGGTTATAAGAGAAAAGTAAAAAAAAAAAAAAGTCAGTGCGGATTCCTATCGTTGCTTTTGCATTACAAATTATTTTAAAGATGGCTGATGAAAGGACTGCAGTTGACATTACTTAGATTTTCAAACAGAATGTTATAAGCTGATATATAGAGACATGTTCTGCAAATCAGGCCCCACAGGACAGAAGGAAAAATGCCAAAGTGGAGCAAAAAAGTGGGTCAGCTCAGGAAAGCAGCTCCGCTTATTTCAATACGCTTACGGAGAAGACATTTTTTACAAATGGGAGTATTCTGGGGGGATTAGCTGGGGATTACTAACATTTTCCGCTGCGGTTTGCATAAAATAATGGATTCCATTGTAAATGCTACAAAGATACCTTGGTGACAAATTATAATAACAGTGTAACATGTCTAAATCACTTTTAACAAAATTTGGTGGATTTTACATAATAATTACTCAGCAAAGACCCGTTGTACAATAATGAAACTTTCCTCAGCTAAAATTCAAAGTTCAAACCCTGACATTCGCTTTTTTGATGAGCAAATCCTACAAAGATTTTTAAGACCAGCTGAAAAGTTTTGCAGCCCAAGTGAAGATTTTTTTTGCTCATTATCTCACTTCTTTACTCATATCTATACAATACAATACTGAAAAGAGTCTGGCTAGCCTATCATATGAATGTTACTTGAAAGTTGCATGGTAAGTGTGATGTCGTCTAGATTGATCATTTGTTGTATAGAGCAGGGATATGCACAGTGTTTCTGAATGGGGGATTCTTATTATTATTTTAAAGGGGAAACTACAGGGTGTTTTCATTGAGCACATATTTCTGATTTTTATTATTATTGATGTTACTTTTTTAACCACTTGACCGCCAGAAGGTTTGACCCCTTCATGACCAGGCCATTTTTGGTATTCAGCACTGTGCTAATTTAATTGGCAATTGCGTGGTCATGCAAAGCTGTACCCAAATTACATTTTTATCATTTTTTTTCACACAAATAGAGCTTTCTTTTTTTTTTTTCTACTTTCTGTTATAAAACATGCCCAATAAAATCTAATTTCTTCCTAAATCTAGGCCAAAATGTATGTCTTTGGTAAAAAAAATACCAACAAGTGTATAATAATTGGTTAGTTTGAAAGTTATAGTGTCTACAAACTATGATATATATACAGTGTATTTGACCAATCCTGATGTACCGATGACCTATCTCATTTCTTGAGGCTCCTAAAATGCCAGTACAGTACAAATACCCCCCAAATAATAGGATTTTTTTGTCATACTTACCTGTAAAATCCTTTTCTTTGAGTACATCATGGGACACAGAGGGGTTCTTTACGAAGAGCAAATCCGCTTTGCACTACAAGTGTAAACTAAAAGTGCAAAGTGCACTTGAAATTGCACTGAAAGTGCACTTGAAAGTGCAGTCACTGTAAATCTGAGGGGTAGATCTGAAATGAGGGGAAGCTCTGCTGATTTTATTATCCAAACATGTGCAAGCTAAAATGCAGTTTTTTATTTTCCTTGCATGTCCCCCTCGGATCTACAGTGACTGCACTTCCAAGTGCACTTTCAGTGCAATTTCAAGTGCACTTTGCTTTTGTAGTTTGCACTTGTAGTGTAAAGTGGATTTGCCTTTAGTGAATAACCCTTATGCCGCGTACACACGGTCGGACTTTTCATCTACAAAAGTCCAACGGACGCTGACGGACTAAAGCTGGCTGGTAATCCGATCGTGTGTGGGCTTCTCCGGACTTTCAACGTACTTTTTTAGCCTCAAATCCGACGTACTTTAGATTTGAAACATGCTTCAAATCTTTACGTCGTAACTACGACGGACCCCGAAATCCGCTCGTCTGTGTGCTAGTCCGACGGACAAAAAGCCACGCTAGGGCACCTATTGGCTACTGGCTATGAACTTCCTTATTTTAGTCCGGTGTACGTCATCACGTACGAATCCATCGGACTTTTGTGTGGTCGTGTGTAGGCAAGTCCGTTCGTTAGAAAGTATGCCGCAAGTCCGCCGCAAGTCCGCCGAAAGTCTGCCGGAAGTCTGTCGGACAGGCTGTCTGACTTTTGTAGACGAAAAGTCCGACCGTGTGTACGCGGCATTAGAGTTATGCCGCGTACACACGGTCGGACTTTTCGTCTACAAAAGTCAGACAGCCTGTCCGACAGACTTCCGGCAGACTTTCGGCGGACTTGCGGCGGACTTGCGGCATACTTTCTAACGAACGGACTTGCCTACACACGACCACACATAACTCCGACGGATTCGTACGTGATGACGTACACCGGACTAAAATAAGGAAGTTCATAGCCAGTAGCCAATAGGTGCCCTAGCGTGGCTTTTTGTCCATCGGACTAGCACACAGACGAGCGGATTTCGGGGTCCGTCGTAGTTACGACGTAAAGATTTGAAGCATGTTTCAAATCTAAAGTACGTCGGATTTGAGGCTAAAAAAGTACGTTGAAAGTCCGGAGAAGCCCACACACGATCGGATTACCAGCCAGCTTTAGTCCGTCAGCGTCCGTTGGACTTTTGTAGACGAAAAGTCCGACCGTGTGTACGCGGCATAAGGCTAATATTCATTACCTACTGGGTTATACTTCATCTCCAGGTGAATGGACACTGGTAGAACAAAGGTCTTTAGACAGGAAGTGATCCCCTATATAACACCTCCCATAGAGGAAGTACTTCAGTTTTGTAGGAAGCACTGAATCCTCAAAAACCAGTGGAGGGATCTCTGTGTCCCATGATGTACTCAAAGAAAAGGATTTTACAGGTAAGTATGACTAAAAAATCCTATTTTCTTCTTCATACATCATGGGACACAGAGTTAGGCTAACCCTGCCAAACAATAGCCATCAGACCTTATATGGCAGCCCGCAGTACACCGCGGCCGAAAGCCGAATCCTTGGCTGCTCGAAAATCCACATCCAATTTTGTGAACTTATGCACTGAAGACCAGGTAGCAGCCTTACAAATCTGAGCAACAATATCTGATGGCGAAAAGCCCAGGAGGTTCCTACACCCCTGATAGAATGAACTCTCACCCTAAAGGGAGGAGCTTTACGTTTCAGACCGTAGGCCTGAATGATCAATTGACGGACCCAATTGGCAATGGAAGCATTGGAAGCTGCCTGCCCCTTCTTGGGTCCTTTTGGTAAAAGAAAAATGGAGTCTGATCCTCAGATCTCTGCAGATCTAGACAAATAAACCTTGACTGCCCGGACATCGTCCAAAGAATGCAGTCGTCTCTCTTCTGCCGAATGAGGCTGAGAGAAAAAAGAAGGCAAAATAATGTCCTTATTTAAATGAAAGGCTGACACCACTTTTGGCAAAAAGGAACAGGTCGTAACACGACCCTGTCGTGGTGAAGGATCAAGTATGGTTCCCTGCACGAAAGGGCCGCCAACTCCGACACCCTTCTAGCCAAGGTGATGGCCATTAGGAAGGCTAGCTTGCGTGACAGCAAGTCTAATGGAATTTCCTTGATAGGCTCAAATGGTTGTTTCTGTAACACAGACAGCACCAAGTTCAAGTCCCAAGGACACATAGGTGACCTAATGAGGGGAAGCAAACGAGTTGCCCCCCCCCCCCTGCAAAAAGGTTCGGACCAGCGAATGGGAGGCTAAAGGCCTTTGGAAGAATACTGACAGGGCCGAAATCTGACCTCTGATAGTACTCAAAGCCAATCTGATTTCCACAGCTGACTGTAGAAAAGAGAGAATTCTCCCAATCACGTATTTCTCAAGGAAGCCATTTTTTGTATTCACACCAAGCAATACAAGTCTTCCAGACCTTTTCATAGATCTTCCCAATGACAGATTTTCTAGCATTCACTAGGGTAGACACCACTGGTCCCTAGATGTCACGGTCCTTTAACACCCTGCCTTCAATAGCCATGTCATCAAATTTAGAGACTTTTAATTGGGGTGGAATATAGGACCTTTAGACCGTAGACCGGGGTGACTTAGAAGCGTCCATGGCCCATCTATTTTCAGTCTCACAATCTCCGGGAACCAGGGCCTTCTGGGCCAGGCTGGTGCCACCAGAATTTCTGGAACCCCCTCTGAATCCTGTGCAACAAACGTGAAAGGAGAGGGATCGGAGGGAAAGCATAAACCAGGGAGTACTGGCTCCATGGAACTACCAGAGCATCTGCTCCAATTCCCAGAGGATCTCTTGTTTGGGACACAAACTGCTACAGCTTGTTGTTGAACCTGGATGCCAGTAGGTCGACCTCTGGCTATCCCCAACGCTGGAAAATTTCCTGGAACACCCCTGGGTGTAAGGACCATTCCCCCGGGCAGATCTGCTGGTGGCTGAGATAATCTTCCTTCCAGTTCTCTACTCCCGGGATATGGACTGCCGATAGAACATGTTGTTCTGCCCAGGATAATATGTGGTTCACCTCCTTCAGAGCTGAACGACTCCTGGTACCGCCTTGGTGGTTTATAAAGGCCACTGCAGCGGCATTGTCGGACTGAACCCTGATAGGGCAGTCTTGAAGCTCCACCGCCCAGGACTGTAGGGCCAGAAGTACTGCTTGCAACTCCAGGACATTGATGAGCAGGATCTGTTCTGTCCTTGACCGTTTCCCCTGAGCTGTGAGCCCCTCTAGGGTCTATCCCCAGCATGAGAGACTGGCATCTGTAGTCAGTACTCTCCAAGTTACCGGGAGGAAAGATTTGCCCTTTCGCAGGTTCTGATCCTGCAACCACCAGTTTAGGCTTAAGCATGCCTGAGGAGATAAGAACATTGGATAATCCAGGGCTTGTCATTTTCTGTTCCCAGTCAACAAGAAGTCTTTTTGTATAGGCCTGGAATGGAACTGGGCATAGGGCACTGCCTCAAAGGAGGACACCATCCTCCATAGAAGACTCATACAGAGCCGAATGGAGGATTTTCTGGTGCCCCTTATCTGAGGCACCTGATCCTTCAGGGCACAGATCCCTACAGGTGGCAAAAATACCCTTGCTTGGACCATACCTAGGATCAGACCTAAATACTTTAAACTTTGAGCTGGTCTCAAGGCAGATTTTTCAGTATTTATGATCCAGCCTAAGCTTTCCAAATACCGCACTTTCCAAATACCGCCTGTAGTGAGTGATCTCTGAGCAAGAGGTCGTCCAGATACCCAAGCACCAAGATCCCTTGGGCCCTTAAAAGACCCAGTATTAAGTCTGCGCATATGTACAGATAAAGAGAGCCAAAGGAGAAACCTGCCGTATTGAATCCTTTAAGGCGTCAACAGCAAAACAGGGTGCACGAGGAATAGCTGTCTTATTTTCAGCCAGATCATCCTCCCGGTTAGGCCTGTCAGGCCGTCTGACCTGATCCTTTACGGACTGGCAGACACCAATTGCTGCAACAGCTGGCTGAATAGCTGAACTGGCCAAAGAAAAGGAAGCCTTTAATAATGACTCCAATTTCTTGTCAACAGGGTCTTTCAAGCCCTGTGCGTTAACTACCGGACAAGTTAAGTTCTTGTTTAACCACTTCAATACAGGGCATTTTCACCCCTATCCTGCATAGGGCAATTTTCAGCTTTCAGCGCTGTAACATTTTGAATGACAATTGTGCGGTCATGCGACACTGTACCTATATGACATTTTTATCATTTTTTCTCCCCACAAATAGAGCTTTCTTTTGGTGGTATTTGATCATCTCTGCGGTTTTTATTTTTTGAGCTATAAACAAAAAAGAGCGACAACTTTGAAAAAAACACAATATTTTTTACTTTTTGCTATAATAAATATATTTAAAACAAACAAAAATAAATTTTTTCCTCAGTTTAGGCTGTTATGTATTCTTCTACATATTTTTGCTAAAAAATAATCGCAATAAGCATATATTGATTGATTTGCGCAAAATAGGTGAAAGATTTATTGCATTTTTATTATTATTTTATTTTTTTCTAGTAATGGCGGTGATCTGTGATTTTAATCATGACTGTGACATTGCAGCGGACAGATCAGACACATTTGACACTTTTTTGGGACCATTGACATTTATACAGCGATCAGTGCTATAAAAATGCACTGATTACTGTATAAATGTCACTGGCAGGGAAGGAGTTAACACTAGGGGGCGATCAAGGGGTTAAATGTCTTACCTAGGGAGTGATTCTAACTGTGGGGGGATGGGATTGACTTGGGCAGGAGACCGATCGGTGTTCCTATATACTAGGAACACATGATCTGTCTCTCCTCTGCCCTGACAGGACGTGGATCTGTGTTGTTCCTGCTCTATGACGAGCAATCGCAGGTGCCCGGCGAACATCGCGACCACCAGGCACGTGCATCGGCTTCCGAGTGACGCGCTGCGCACGCCCCCTATACTGCCGGGAAGCCGAGAACAGCATATGACGCCTGCCCAAGATGGGAGATCCCACCTGCGGATGCCATATCACTATACGTGGGTAATGAAGTGGTTAAGGAAGAGACTGCTGCATCTACAGCCGGCATGCTCCACTTCTTAACAAACTTTTCATTCATGGGATATAAAAGGGAAAACCTCTTAGGAAGAACAAAAATCCTGTCAGGTTGTTCCCAATCAGCATACACTGCCTGTTCCAACACAGGGTGTAAGAGGAAAGCCTGTGCGGCCTGAAGAGGCCTCAAGGACCCCAAAGAGGACCAGGGGGGCTCAGTAACCTCTATAAGAGGCAACTTAAAGGCAGAACGAACCATCTCAGTAAGAGTCTGCATTAAAAGTCTCTGCGACTGAGAAGCAGACACCAACTGGATATCTTCTTGTCCAGATTGCTCAGAAGCAGGCTCATCTGCCAGGCCCTCCACAGAATTCTGAGCTTTTAGCTCTTCCCCATTCTCAACCCATTCCTGCTCCAAACTAGTAGGCTCCGGGGAGGGTGATCTGTCATGCTTCTTGCCACCCTGCGGGATGGAGGCAATCATGCCAGCAATTCGGGCGCAATAACCCGGCTAGGGCCGAGGACAGTTCATCCTTGGTGATAAAGGGTGAAGCAGCAGCGTTGACTGTAGGCACAATACCAGATAGGCGCAGTGGCTCAGATTGCCCAGAAGCCTCTGGTCTTTCAGGGAATACAACACTAGGGATACAACTAGATTCATCAGGAACTACTGACGACATAGGTGTGCCCTACCCTGTAGTGTTAGTCCCTCTCCTCTTTTTTGGAGACATTTACTAGCCACAAAACCAGTTACCAACCGGCCCATAGCCAAATGACGTCTGCAGGGCAGCTGGATAACTCTGGGAGGACGTACTATGACGTGATCCCAGAAAACCGCTCCCGCGCGCCCCCTAGGGCACGCACACGGAAACATCCGTGACCGCTGAGTCCAGAGGACCCGGCGCATCACGGTAAACGGCCGCTGATTGCAGCCGTTTACCATGTGATCGCTCCGTCAAATGACAGAGCGATCACATGTAAACAAACCGGCATCATGTCATGACGCCGGTTCCTCTCAACCCTCTCTGTACCGATCGGTACAGAGGGCGAGGGATCGGATGGCAGCAGCGCTGTGGGCTGGATGTGTAGTGCCCACAGCGCTGCTCTGTGACATGTGCAGTCACATCCATGGATCCATCCATCCATGCTCAGCCATCCCTCCATGCTCAGCAATACCCTGCACTACTCTGCAATGCCCTGCAATACTCTACAATGCCCTGCAAAACTCTGCAATACTCTGCAATACCCTGCAATACTCTGCAATACTCTGCAATAGCCTGCAATACTCTGCAACGCCCCGCAATACTCTGCAATACCCCACAATACTCTGCAATGCCCTGCAATACCCTGAAATACTCTGCAATGCCCTGCAATATTATGCAATACCCTGCAATACCCCGCAATACCCCACAATACCCCTCAATACTCTGCAATACCCCGCAATACCCCGCATTACTCCACAATACCCTGCAATACCCTGCAATACTCTGCAATACCCTGCAATACCCTGCAATACTCTGCAATACCCTGCAATACTCTGCAATACCCTGCAATACTCTGCAATACCCCGCAATACTCCGCAATACTCTGCAATACCCCGCAATACCCCGCAATAATCTGCAGTACCCAGCCATACTCTGCCATACCCAGCCATACTCTGCCGTATACAGCCATACTCTGCCATACGCAGCCATACTCTGCAAAACCCATCCATACTCTGCCATACCTAGCCATAATCTGCCATACCCAGCCATACTCTGCAATACCCAGCCATACTCTGCAATAGCCAGCCATACTCTGCCATACCCAGCCATACTCTGCAATACCCAGCTATACTCTGCAATACTCGGTGATACCCAGCCATACTTTTCCATACCCAGCCATACCCAGCCATGCTCAGCCATACTCAGCCATACTCTGCCATGCTCAGCCATACTCAGCCATACTCGGTTGTACTCAGCCTCTGTATGTGGCCAGGCTGTAGAAGTCTCACACGTGGTATCGCCATACTCAGGAGGAGTAAGAGAATCTATTTTGGGGTGTCATTTTTGGTATGTACATGTTATGTGTTAGAAATATTGTATAAATGGACAACTTTGTGTTAAAAAAAAATGCGTTTTAACCACTTCCCGCCCGCCGGCCGTCATACGACGTCCTTGAATTTGTGCGGGGATATCTGAATGATGCCTGCAGCTACAGGCATCATTCAGACATCAGCTTTTTCAGCAAGTGATTCCCTACACCATAAGAATGATCATAGCAGCTGTTCCACTGCTTGATCGTTCTTACGGGAGGCAAGAGGGGACGCCCCCCCTCCCGCCACCCCCAGGTTCTTCTACCGACTCACCGCTACGATCAAAGCCAGGATTGGTTTTTTTGTTTTGTTTTTTTAATTCCAGGCTTCCCAGCCTAGAGGTGAGATGTGGGGTCTTATTGACCCCATATCTCACTGTAAAGAGGACCTGTCATGCCATATTCCTATTACAAGGGATGTTTACATTACCTCTGGCTGCAGCAGAAGAAGAAGCAATTGTAAGTGGGAGGACCAAGGATCACCAATGTAATCCGATTGTTTTGGAGAGTTTAAAATGCCACTGACGACCAATGATGTGGGATTGTTTGTGGGGTTTAATCCCTTTACTGCCACTGATGTATTATTACATGACTCAAATATCTTGCTATGGCAATAATATGAAGTACTGTACAATAGACACTTTATATGGAATCACAGTATATGCCCTGTTATTTTTTGCAATTTGCAAAATAGAATAGATCTTCTGGCTTATGTTGTATCATTTTATATTGTGGTTACATTTGCAAGGTTGAAGATTCACTTTTACCTTTTGTATTATACCTTTTTGCTATTACCTTTTGTACCACCACCCCCTCCCTTTAGAATGTAAGCTCTACGAGCAGGGCCCTCCTGTACCTGTTGTATTGAACTGTACTGTAATGCCCCGTACACACGGTCGGATTTTCCGATGGAAAATGTCCGATCGGAGCGTGTTGTCGGAAATTCCGACCGTGTGTGGGCTCCATCACACATTTTCCATCAGATTTTCCGACACACAAAGTTTGAGAGCAGGATATAAAATTTTCCGACAACAAAATCCGTTGTGTACACAAATCCGACGGACAAAGTGCCACGCATGCTCAGAATAAATAAAGAGATGAAAGCTATTGGCCACTGCCCCGTTTATAGTCCCGACGTACGTGTTTTATGTCACCGCGTTTAGAACGATCGGATTTTCCGACAACTTTGTGCGACCGTGTGTAGACAAAACAAGTTTGAGCCAACATCCGTCGGAAAAAATCCTAGGATTTTGTTATCGGAATGTCCGAACAAAGTCCGACCGTGTGTACGCCCTATAATTGTGTTGTCCCCCTTATACATTGTAAAGCGCTGCGTAAACTGTTGGCGCTATATAAATCTCGTATAATAATAATAATAATTCACTTAATTCATGAATACTAATATTTTGGGCTTGTTAAACCATATCACTGTAAATTCTTAGGATTTGTACCTGGCTTTGCAGTGGGGCTACAGTGCAGCGCCTACACTTTAACTTTCTTCAGTAAAAAGTGTGGTTCTGATTCATGGACTTCGCAGTATAGTTGATCTAATTTTACTTGTCCCATGTGGGATCTTTTGCCAGAAAGGTGTGGAATGAAAGGAATTTTTTGATATACTGTTATTTGTGCCTTCTCTAATTTCTAATATATCACACAGGCCCCAGAGTATTTTAGTGTATATCTTTAGCCTTTTTTCCATTTTTAACATTGTTATTAAAGCTATATTTTATGATGTTTGTAACCGTGTTCAAAGATTTCAAGTTTATAGTACATTACAGGTAATTGGTTTTTAGTGGGCACACAGTCTTATTTACTCAAAAAAGGCTGAATCGTTGCATTCGGTGAGTGAATATTTTAAGTTATTTTTAAAGTGTATAAAATAAAAATGCAGTGCTTCCTTTAAGGTTGATAAACAGTATAAACAAAGTATTTCTCAATAGTCCATATAAAGTGTCCAAACCAGGAAAATGGAAGACACCTAAGGTATTTGGAAAAACGTCACAGGAAAGTGGCAAGAGGTCATCCACCTTCACCATAATACATAGAGCCTCTTATTCTAAACTGTGGACCACCTAAATTATAAATGGTCAAACAGTGCTCGAATGCCAAAAAGCACCATCAGATTGCAGACAGATTACATGGAAACTGTGGATTGCAAAGAGTCTTCACTCCCAGATATTCGCTCCAAAGCTCGGGTCACCAGTCCATACAATTCAAAAAGAAGAGCAGAACCACCTCATAGTGTAGTAATAAAAATACTTCAACTTCCATTAAAACGTCAAAGCACTCATATTATCCACAATCAAAGTGAGCATGTCATTGAAGGATGGAAAAGCTTCAAACCAGCAAGATGGCTGCGATCCTCGTGCATGGTGACGTCACATGCTTTAGCTTCACTCAACGTGTTTCGTCATCATAAGACTGTTATTTTTAAAGGGTTTAACTTCAAGTAATTTTTTCTGTTAGAGAGACAGAGTTCGGAGGCCAGTAATATGTAACCCAGAGTGCAGCGTTTAGTAGTATGTATTGCAGAGTTTTTTTATTATAATTTAGTTATAAGTTTGGGAACTATATATACATATAAATTTGGTAGTAAGATATTCACGGACCCACATATATTTGCAAAAGGGATAGAACAAGCCTAAAAACAATCCTCCCGAACATTAGGTGGCAGTCATTGGTTGGCAGCCATGGGATGGATAATTAGTGAGGTACAGCAATTTCCACAAACAGGCTTGCAATCTAATGTATAATATACTGTGTGGACTTTGATATTATCCTTCATCACTAGGATTACTTTCAATACTCCAGGATTGCCATATAATTTGTGCATCAAATAAATGTTTTATGTATGGGGAAAGGGGAGGGCATGGGGGGATTGTATAAGATCGGGACATGCACCGTGACCTTTAGCCTTTGCAAACATTGTGTAATGATGAAACGCGTCAAGATGGAGCACACTGTGTGTGAGTGGAACGCACACCAACTTAGAACAGGCTCTTGTCCTCATTGCACAGCATGGGAGTTTTGTATATATATTTTTTGCTCAATTTTTAATATTGTGGGTTTGTGTATGTTAACCCATTAGGTGGTTCAATACATTTTTTTACACCTGGGTCATAGAGACCAAACAAGCCTATTTGACTCCTATTTGTCATATGACATTAGGATCAACACCATCTGGTGAGTGGGAATTTTGTACTTTATGTCACTTGAGGTGATTTGGGCTCACACAGAGGAACTGTCATTTAGCTGGAGGCACCATCTGGGATATGCATATGAGCTCAAGGAACATTTTATCACAGTTCGATTGCTGTTGGGACTGAGCACTTTTTTACTTTTTTCTTTTTCCCTTTTCTCCTTTTTTTGCCCATTTTTTCTTACAGTTTTCTATTTGGATATATTTGGACTTATCTGAATATATATATGTAACAATATTTGTTTGCACTATAGTATATGTATTAGCAAGCGCTGTTCACTCACTAAGTGTTTTTTTTTATTGTTGTGAGCACATATTGAAATATTTGATTACCTAATAAGTTGGGACAGCTGCTGCAATAATTCACAGAAGTGTATTACTATTAACATGTAACACAGAGTGCAGTGGTCAGTAGTATGTAGCACAGAGTGCAGGGGTCAGGAGTAGGTAAATCAGACTTCAGCGGTCAGTAGTATGTAATGTCTTGTCCCGGGGTCAGAAGTCACTACACTGCACTCTGCATTACATAATACTGACCACTGAACTTTGCATTACTTACTCCAGACCCATACATTCAGCTTTACTTTCTACTAACCTCTGAATGGTGCATTACATATATTGACCTTTGAACTCTGTGTTATATACTACCGACCCTGAACTTTGCATTACTCACTACTAGTCCCTGAACTTTTTGAAACCTTCATATGTTTTTAATGGCCTTTCTATGTTATCTCCTTAAAAAAAAGTGAAGCTCACTGCAACCTTGTGACCTTTGCTCTCCCCAAGGTTGCCTACCACTGTGCTAAACCATAGACTGGTATTGTGATGATGTGTACAAAAAAGCACAACCAATATAAAGCATGATGCAAGGCCCGTTTTTCATGAGCAAACATTTTTCTTATAAATTTAGAGTGTATCTGTGGGAATCTGTGCCCATTCAGCCAGGAGAACAATTGGTCAGGTTGTTTGAAGAGACCTGGCTCACAATCAACATTCCAGTTCATCCCAAAGGTGTTCAGTAGGGTTGAGGTGAGGGCTCTGTGCAGGCCACTTGAGTTCATCTATAACAAATTCCTAAAACCTTGCCTTTTTGGAGCTGGCTTTGTCCACAGGGGAACTATCATGCTACAGCAGAAAACAACTTCTGTAAACGTACCACAAAGTTGGAAGCAAAGATTTATCTAAAATGTATTTTTATGTTGTAGCGCCATCAGTATCCTTGACTGGACACACCTGAAAACAATAGTTTGAATCAAAGTTTCAACATGGCAACAGTTTTGGGCAATGAAGCCCATTGCCAGGCAGACATACTGTACAGGTAAAAAAAAAATTGTTGGGCTTTAAAAAATGAACAAAAAATTGACAGAAAATCATTACAGTATTCATTGAATGAATATATCAATGGATTAATTGATCCTTTTTCACATCTTGCTGGAGCTTAGCTTCAAATTCTTAGCAAAACTCAATTCCACCTGACACTGCACTGGATATCTAATCTTCTAGCGCAAAGAAATATTGTATTACACCATGAAGAAGTAGAGTAACATCTGGAAAATACATGCAGTCAAACTGAAGCCATCTTCAGAAAATATATGAAGGCAACGGGCAGAGCAATAGAAGTAGAACACATAAATATATGGGTTATATTAGACATTTACTTGTCTTAAGGTACATATTTTCTGTTCATCTCTACTAGTACCCTTAAGTAGAGATAGATAAGTAACAATCTTGAGAGCCTTAACTGATATCGCTGTATGTTAGCAAGTGCCACAAAATAAATGCGCTGAGATTGACAGTTCCTGGGACTAAAAGACCCATTATATTGATCCAATGTAGTTTGAACTGAATCCTAAAGTAGAGGGTAATTGCTTTCTATCCTTGAATTGTTACTATTAGACGAATGATACGGCTCATGTTATCAAATTGAAAGCATTTAAGTGCCACATTATCCTTCACAGTATTAGACTGACACTCACCACCAGAATGAAGTTCAACTTTGTAAATAGAATGAGTTATTTACTTACGACAGAGCCGACACTTTTCAGGGCCCCTGTATAGGACAAACTCCTGCTTATGGAAATATGAAATGCGACTTTTTAAAAAAGAAGTCCAGGCAAAATATGAGAAATAATATATGGGTTGTGACATCCAAATGCGCTATTCTGCCAAAAATGATCCAGAATTTGGCCTTCCAAAGCCCCCAAGGCAACATTCAAAGTGGCATAAGGAACAGGAGTCTTGTTTCATGTTATTAGAGCATTCCAAAAGCTTTGAGAAGCTGATGCCTATACCTTATATCAATAGTGAATAGTTTAGTGCAGGTTAAGAATTCACAGTGTGTTTGCTTCACCTTACATTGTTTCACGTTAATTTGGATTTTGCCTTCACTGTTAGGAAGGCATTAAAACATTGGAAAGCTTGCCAAAGGCCGCAAATCAAGTCAAGAAAAGGCACACTGGAATCACTTTTTTAAACACACTAGTTAGGGTTCAGCAAGTATTTCTGGCCATGCAGTTGTTTTCTTTTGCAAAAAAAAATAAAAAACAGAAAAAAAACTGTTTCACAAGGTGCCCTGTAAGCTACAGGCAATGCTATAGGCATTTCTAAAGCAATTGAGTGTGGAACTAAAATTTACATTTCTTAGAGACTTCTGAGAACAATGTTTAAACCTAAGGCAAGTGCATTAATGTACCTGGATGTAGTAAGTGAGCCATTAATCCCAACTCTAGCCCAAACTTTTATTTTGTTTTGGATAGAGTAGAGAAGGTTTAGAGGGGTTACAGTCTCTGTCAGATTTGAATTTCCATCTGTTTCCCTCTTGGGGAATAATCCCTAGTCTACCTACCAGGACAGGAAGTGACAGAAAATCATTTCAATAGGAACACATGAAAAATTGGATCAAATACTTACCGTAATTTTACTTTTCTGGTGTCAATCTAGATCAGGGATCCTCAAACTACGGCCCTCCAGCTGTTTCGGAACTACACATCCCATGAGGCATTGTAAAGCTCTGAAATTCACAGACATGGCTAGGCATGATGGGAATTGTAGTTCTTGAACAACTGGAGGGCCATAGTTTGAAGACCCTTGATCTAGATACTGGCACATGGATGCTGCTATGTTGGTACCAGGAAACACATTTGTTTACCCAATGGGGTCAAAGATAGAAATAAACCTAAAAGGTTCTACACTACTTAATCAATCATAACAACTCTACATATATTAAAAAATAACTTTATGCAGTTGACTGCCCCCCAAATATTTTTTAGTTCCCCACCAGGACATTAAAAGCAATTCAAAAGAAGTACCATTAGCCATCTTACCTGAAGGGGAACAATGTGCAGTCAAGTCAATCCAAAAGATAAAGACGTCTATGAATTGACAGCACATGTCACTTACCTTAAAGTTACATTAATACAAATCAAGTGTGATGAGTCTTTCTATAATATAGGTTAATGGAATAAATGATTACTTAAAAGAATTCAAAAGAAATATGCATGGCACCCATTTAGACCTGCTCTCAAATATAACACAGCCACCCAAGGAATGATGGTGAACACACTTCCATACTATCCTAGTCATGCACATAATAATGAGGTCAATTCAAAGTCCATCAGAGCAACTAATAACATATCTTAAGAGCATATGGTATCAGGAATATAGCCTAAAAGGTTAAATCACTTGGAATATAAGAGCAATCTTTTGTGATGTGTGCAACAGGTATAATTGAAGTATATTTGGAATGTTACATAACTCCATATTACGTACTGCATATCCACACAGGACTCCAAAAAGTAGTTGCCTGATCGAGGCCAGGTCATCTTAAAGCAGTATGAAGCTACATACCTCGGGAAAATAATAGGCTTACTGTGGCAAGATTGTGGTGCAGGGATGGATCACACACAAAAATTGAGACCCAAGGAAATTTAGTACTATTGCCACTTACTGGGGTCCCCCAATCCACATATTAATGTATTATATAGCCACACCGTGCTTAAAAAATAGTTGACTCAACAGGGGAAAGTCCTCTTCAAAAGGTATAAAGCTGCACACAATGAACTTCCTGTAATAGAGTTGTAATAGAGGAGCACTCACCAAGGCCGCTACCAGAGAAAGTTCAGTTGAAATGCCAAGAAATCATCTCTCAGCCCACTTGTGGCGAAAAAAGAGCACAATAAAATGTCCAAGTGATCAAAGTCATTGTTTTCACTGCTTCAGTCATACAGAAGGGTAATAAAATAGTCATGGTGTGGTCAAAGCATTAATACTTCACCATCACCAGACCAGAGGTGCAAATTCTAATGGGTTAGGTTGCACTTGTGTGTCTGACAAATGGCTATGAGGTGCATGGCGAAGGCAAGTAGTGCCTGTTGTTGGCGTGCCAGTGGGGTGACTGTTATACAGTATATGATATCAGGTCTAAATGGTTGCTGCACATTCATTTGTTTTTCTGTTAATTTTTTTTGAGTAATAGTTTATTCTATTAACCTATATTATATAATGATTCACTTTATTTCATCTATATTTATAGATGTTTAAGCTAAGTGATATAATTTCTGGGGAGGGGGGAGCTACAAAATCTTTGGGGGACACTCAACTAAATAAAGTTATTGTTTTATATAATTAGATTTTATAATATAATAATAATAATAATATTATATTATATATTATTATATTATTATAATATATAATATATATATTATTATATAATTAGATTTGTTATGATTGATTGTTCTTGGTTTTTTTTTTCAGGTTTTTCTTTCTGGGGGGAAACACCTAAAGCTGCCTACATAGTATAGTACTTATTATATCTGGTCTGCAGATTTGAATTTCTGTATTTAACCACTTCAATACCAGGCCTATTCTAGCACTTCTCTCCTTCATGTAAAAAATGGTTTCATGAATTAAAAAATAACAGTACAGTTAGCCAAAAATTTTTTGAATAATTTGAAAGATGATGTAAATAGATACCTAACATGTCACGCTTTAAAATTGCGCACAATCATGGAATGGCGCCAAACTTCATTACTTAAAAATCTCCATAGGCGACTCTTTAAATTTTTTTACAGGTTACCAGTTTAGAGTTACAGAGGAGATCTAGTGCTAGAATTGTTGCACACGCTCTAATGCATGCGGCAATACCTCACATGTGTGGTTTGGGCAGCGTTTTCATATGTGGATAGGACTTACGTGTGCGTTCGCTTCTGAGCGCGAGCTACCGGGGACAGGGGCATTTTACATTTCTTTTTCTTACACTTTTTTTAACATTTTTTTGATTACTTTTATTCCTATTACAAGGGATGTAAACATCCCTTGTAATAGGAATCTATGTGACAGGTCCTCTTTATGGAGGACCTATAAGACCCCACATCTCTCCTCCAGGTTGGAAAGCATGAGATCAGGAAAAAAAATTCACAGATCTCATGCTGACAGCAGCGATCGCAAATTTGTTTATTTCTGGGTACCCGGGCGTGACGTCATAACGTCGTGCCCGGACCTCCGACGATCATAGAGATGACTGGTGACCATCTGGTCACCAGTCATCTCTATCGTCTTCATCCAGCGCCAGCCGATTCTTTCTCCGGGCCCCCGATGGCACGGGAGAGCCCGGAGAAGCACCGGATGGCGGCGGGAGGGGGGGGATGTCCCCTCCCGTCGCCTATAAGAACGATCAAGCGGCGGAACTGCCACTATGATCATTCTTATCATGCACAGAATCGCCGGCTACAAAGAATGATATCTGAATGATGCACCTAGCTGCAGGCATCATTCAGATATCACCCCACAAAGTAGAGGACGTCATTTGACTGTAGCCGGGTATTGATGTGGTTAACTTGATTGGGTTTTCTATATTGCGGTATTTATCCTTTTTTTATCCTTTTTGCAGAAGTATAAACTTGACATATTTTTCATCTCTTCCCAAATCTATTTAGAACTCAAAAAAAAAAAAAAAAGAGCCAGATTTGAATGCAGTGCAAAGAGCAATGTACAGCCTATAACAGCCAATCACAAATCAGTGTATTATGCATAGGTTTATTAAAGCTTTCTGATAAATTGCATGTTATATATATATATATATATATATATATATATAGAGAGAGAGAGAGAGAGAGAGAGAGAGAGAGAGAGAGAGAGAGAGAGAGAGAGAGAGAGGGCAACATGTAAAGCAATGCGGTAAGGCACTATGACACTGGCAGCATATGTCGGCAAATGAAGAAATCTGGCAGCAGTAATGGTTGGTAACTGATATATAATAGTTTATTTAAAGTTATGCTGAGCAGCAGCTGTTAAATTGAGAAAGACTTTGCCAATCAATTAAAATCAATGTCCAGCAATTAATGACATTTTGCTGAGTCAGCACAAAGCATCTGCACCTCGTTCTATGGCAGTTGAATTAGGAAGGATCTGTAATTAAAGGGGTGCAACATCGCTATTACACTTTACATCTGTTATATAATACACACATATATTAATAAGAAGCTCCATGTAACACTAATTATACCTACAGTGGTCACTAAAAAAAAACCATCCTTCCATAAAAATAATTTTATTGCACCCTTGTGTCTCTAACTGCCATCCTCACATACAGGTTTAATTGTACATAGTCACACCCTTTAAAGCTAAGCACATCTAAACCAGGAAGAAAATTCAATTACTTTGCTCCTATGATAAATCAAAGTTATTGCAAGTTTTTTTTTTTTTTTAAATAACAAATATGTCATACCTGCTCTGTGCAATGGTTTTGCACAGAGTAGCCCCAATCCACCTCTTCTCTGGTCCCACACTGGCACTCCTGGCTCCTCTACCAGCCAAGTGCCCACTATAGCAAGCAGCTTGCTATGAGGACTCTTGTGAGGGCTCGCTCTCGAGCTGGCTCTATGTTTTTATAGACACACAGAGCTCTGCTAAGCCCCACCCCCCACTCCCTCCTCACTGGCTGTGATTTACAGCAGCAGGAGCCAATAGCTCTTGCTGCTGTCTCTGAGCCTATAAGGAGGGAGAGAGCCGAGAGAGCCTCTGCTCTCGTGCACATGGCTGGATCGAGATCGGGCTCAGTTAAGTTTGGGGGTGGGGGGTCATGAAGAGAATGCATTAAGGTAAAAAACCTTCAGCCTTTAGAACCACTTTAAAGCTGCTCTTATGCAGTTGATCCTGTTTGTAGGAAAAGGATATAAAAGAATTACTGTAGACCTATGTATTGTGGTTATGTGCATTTTACCATACAACATAGTAATGCATAACACTTTTTAGAGTGTAGTTACTGTATAAAAAATTGTGAATGGCTATTCGACCAGTGAAACTGCATGTACAGTGCCTTGAAAAAGTATTCATACCTCTTGAAATTTTCCACATTTTGTCATGTTACAACTAAAAACGTAAATGTATTTTTTTGGGAATTTATGTGATAAGCCAACACAAAATGCCACATAATTGTGAAGTGGAAAGAAAATGATAAATGGTTCTCAACATTTTTTACAAATATATATCTGAAAAGTGTGGCGTGCATTTGTATTTAGCCCCCTTTACTCTGATACCCCTAACTAAAGTCTAGTGGAACCAATTGGGTGAAATGTGCAGCGCTTATGTGATCATATAAACCATAACAAATAATATGAGTACAGAAAACGTGAATAATAAATGATGTGCTCAAAAATACTCCAAGCAGTCCTCTATTATGACATGTGATGTCTATAAACAGAGGAACTTGGACGTGTGATGTCCAAAAAAGAAAAAAGTCAGTGACAAGCTTCAGTCATGTGTGATGATAATCCTCAACCACATGTGGATATAATATAGTGACAGTCTTTAACTTCAAATATGTATGATGTAATAACAATTAATAGTAGGTCCACCACCAAAGACACCAGAAGCTGCTTACCAGAGGGATTGAACTCAAATAGGTGTACACCTAGTGAGTCAATCAAGCTTTGTGGTATAATATACCAAGGGGATCAGATGCTCTATCCAGATATGACCTCCAGATGGACCTCCGAACAAGTGTAAGGTATGGATGGACTCAGTAGATATAGGCAGTCAGCCCCATCATTAAAAGAAAGAGGAAGGCATATAGTTTAACTCCGTATGGAAATTTTAATACATAAAAAGCAAAGGAAATACACTCACGTGTTTAGCAATAAAATCAAGCGCTTGTATAAAAGAAGACAGTGGTCCCAGCATATCCTTCCGACGCGTTTCGACTTAGAAGTCATCATCTGGGGTGCTGGACCACTGTACTGGCTGAGTATTTATAGATACTGGTTACCCCCATAACAAGTGGCAGCTCCATCTGATTGAAAGTGCAAATTATGGAGATTACTTCCTGGTTCCTCCAAAATGGCACCCGGGCTTGCATTCCAAGCCTCGTTTTCATATGTAGAGGAGGATTACTTCCTAGTTCTGCCAAAATGGCGCCCGGACAAGAGTTCCAAGCCTCATTTTAACATGTGAAAGAGGATGTGACATCATGTGGAACAGTGACTGGTTTAAACAGCCAACACCTGTGTGTAATTTAATCTCAGTATAAATACAGCTGTTCTGTGAAGCCCTCAGGGGTTTGTTAGAGAATCTTAGTGAACAAACAGCATCATGAAGGCCAAAGAACAAACCAGACAGGTCAGGGATACAGTTGTAGAGAAGTTTAAAGCAGGGTTAGGTTATAAAAAAATATCCCAAGCTTTGAACAACTCAAGGTGCACTGTTTAATCCATCATCCAAAAATAGGAAGCGTATGGCACAACTGCAAACCTACCAAGACATGGCCGTCCACCTAAACTGACAGGCGAGGAAAGGAGAGCATTAATCAGAGAAGCAGCCAAGGGGCCCATGGTAACTCTGGAGGATCTGCAGAGATCCACAGCACAGATGGGAGAATCTGTCTACAGGACAACTATCATGCACTCCACAAATCTGGCCTTTATGGAAGAGTGGCAATAAGAAAGCCATTGTTGAAATAAAACCATAAGAAGCCCCTTTTGCAGTTTGTGAGAAGCCATGTGGGGTACACAGCAAACATGTAGAAGAAGGTGCTCTGGTCAGATGAGACCAAAATTGAACTTTTTGGCCTAAAAGCAAAACGATATGTGTGACGGAAAACTAACACTGCACATCACCCTGAACACACCATGTGGTCACCGGTCATCTCTATGACCGTCGGAGGCCCAGGCGTGACGTTATGACATCACGTCCGGGCGGCAGTTGTAAACAAAGCTGCGATCGCGGCTGGTAAGCATGGGATCGTGAATTTTTTTTCTGATCTCATGCTTTCCAGCCTGGAGGAGGGATGTGAAAAATAAAAACCGCAGAGGTGATCAAATACAACCAAAAGAAAGCTCTATTTATGGGAAAAAAAGGACGTCAATTTTGTTTGGGTGCACATTGTCAGTTAAAGCGACGCAGTGCCGAATCGCAAAAAATGGCCTGGTCATTCTGCAGCCAAATCTTCCGGGGCTGAAGTGGTTAAGTACCAAAGTATCTATTTCCTGCAGCTCTGTAGTGCAGTCACATGATTTATATTAAAACTAAGCCTTTTTTATGAGTTCCTGTGATTGTAATCAATCAACATACTATATCCCACCCCTTTAGTGTTTTGCAATAATAGGGCATGGAAGAGCTGAGAGGCAGGGGAGTGTCTTTTACCACTGTGTATAAGCCCACATATGTGACCCAATAGTCATGCGGGCTGCACAGATAAGAAAAAGAAGGAAATGAAGAGCTTAGAACTGAAATTAAGCATGCTCCAGAGAGGACACTAGCTGGTCTACACAATCTCAGGCTGCAGTGAGGTCACAGAGAAGATGGAAGGAACAGCCGAAGGCAGGATCAACCAGGTACATTTCCCTGAACACAAAACTAATGTTTTAGTGGCTTTGTGACTATGAACACTCTGTTATTTAGCATGTAATGAGAGCTTTTCAAAACCTTAACTGCAGTAGAGAAATGTCAAGTGCTAACTGACGGAACTGTGTAAATCTCAGGACTGGATAGACAGAAATTCAAATCCTTTGGCAGGTAGGACAGCTCCCTATGTAGCCCTTGGTTCTGTACATTGTTCTGTCACTTATGCCTATAAAGCTGCATTATCTACAGTAGACTCATGCAATCTATTGAAATCTATTGAAGGGATGAGATGTAATCTATTGAAGGGATGAGATGCCTTTACCGGAAACAAAGAAAATCTGCAGTAGCTGAGATTTTTATGGATTGTGAAAAATATAACTTCATAAGACCTCCTTAGGTTGAAGGCAGAAAAGGAATGATGTTGTATGTCAAGCTGATGGAGCTGGCTTGGCCGGCGGTCCTCGCTCTTTCCTGGAAGGGTGAGCCTGTGTCATATACTCTGCAGTCATTTAGAATTATTAGAATATTCTCAGTCACAGAACATTTGTCCAGGGACACTGGGTGCGACATATCATAAATATATGACCACTTTGGTGACATCAAGGATGGAAATATTTTACTGTTTAATTTCAGTATCCTTTTATTTTATTTTATTTAAAAAATGACCAAGAGAAAAACGACATTTATTTTCAGCTTTTAGACACATTTTGAGATATTATTATCATTTTTAACTAAGATAATTTGTTTGGTGTGACTTTCATGTTAGCATGATTTCTGCTTTATATATTGAGGATTTTATTTAATTCTATAAAGATTGGCCAGTATCCTTGTGAAATGGCTGCTCAACAACTGCGGGGATAAAAGCAACTAGCCACCTAGAGAACAAAGAGAGGAATAGTAATATTTATTTTTATTTACAGGTATTTATATAGCACTGTCACGTATATATTGTACATTAACATCAGTCCCTGCCCTCAAGGAGCTTACAATCTAAGGTCCCTAACTCACAATCATACATATACTAGGGTCAATTTAGACAGGAACCAGTTAATCTACCAGCATGTCTTTAGAGTGTGGGAGGAAACCAGAGACAACCCACACAGGCACAGGGAAAACATACAAACTCCATGCAGACAGTGCCGTGATTGGGATTCAAGTCAACGAGACCCTAAGCTGCTAGGCAAAAGTGCTAACCACTTAGCCACCATGCTGCCCATAGTAATAGCAATGTATTTCCAGCATGGCTAAGCAGAAATCCAACTGGAAGCTCCTATTCCCAGGCTCTTTAATGAGCTGTCAGGGACAACCCCATTAACGGGCAGCACAGTGGCTGAGTGTTTCTGAGCTGTAGCACTGGGGTCCTTGGTTTGGATCCGTGCCATAAAAAATCAGCTTGTTCTTCCTGTGCTTGTATGAGTTTCCTCCCACACTCCAAAGATATGTTGGTTGGTAATTGGGCTGCTGTCTAAATTTGCCCTAGTATGTATGTATGTGAGATGAGGACCTTGAATTGTAAGCACCTTGAGGGCATAGGTGTGCGCAGCCTATTGCATTAGGGTGTGCACCCCAAAGCTCAAACACACTTGCGTGTGTTTATATATATATATATATATATATATATACATATATATATATATATATATATATATATATATACTCGGCCAGTTCTGCTCACAGTCATGCCTAGTCCCGCCCTATGATGGACATAACACAGGGACTGGGCGTGACTGTGAGCGGAGCTAGCCAAGTACACTCAGATATGTATGTCGGCGCTCGGCTCTGCTCACAGTCACGCCCATTCCCTCCATTGGACCAGTGTTATGTCCATCATAGGGTGGGACTGGGAAGGACTGCGAGAGGAGCGGAGAAAAGCCGTCAGGAGCTGAGATACACAGGACCGGCTCTGTGTGTCTCGGCGGCGCCATATTTAAACTGCAATGACACTGACAAGTCACTGCAGTTTAACTGCAGCCTGGGCAAGGTCGCAAATGATACGGACAAGGCTGCAGATGGACACTGATAAAGCTGCAGATGGAGGCTGCAAGGCTGCAAATGACACTGAAAAGGCTGCAAGGCTGCAAATGACACTGAAAAGGCTGCAAGGCTGCAAATGACACCGATAAGGCTGCAAGGCTGCAAATGACACTGACAAGGCTGCAAGGCTGCAAATGACACTGACAAGGCTGCAAATGACACTGATAAAGCTGCAAGGCTGCAAATGACAATGACAAGGCTGCAAATGACACTGACAAGGCTGCAATGTCACTGGGCAAGGCTGCAAATGACACTGATAAGGCTGCAAGGCTGCTAATGACACTGATGAGGCTGCAAGGCTGCAAATGACACTGATAAGGCTGCAATGTCACTGGGCAAGGCTGCAAATGACACTGATAAGGCTGCAATGTCACTGGGCAAGGCTGCAAATGACACTGATAAGGCTGCAATGTCACTGGGCAAGGCTGCAAATGACACTGATAAGGCTGCAATGTCACTGGGCAAGGCTGCAAATGACACTGATAAGGCTGCAATGTCACTGGGCAAGGCTGCAAATGACACTGACAAGGCTGAAAATGACACTGACAAGGCTGCAATGTCACTGGGCAAGGCTGCAAATGACACTGATAAGGCTGCAATATCACTGGGCAAGGCTGCAAATGACACTGACAAGGCTGCAAAAGACACTGACAAGGCTGCAATGTCACTGGGCAAGGCTGCAAATGACACTGACAAGGCTGCAAATGACACTGGACAAGCATGCAGGTGGACGCTGTGCAAGGCTGCATTGATGAGCATTTAAAGTTTTTTTCCTTAAAATCCCTTAAACTCTTATCTTGAGGTTTGCTGCTTGGTTATTGGCAGTTACGTAGTGCCTCGTTTACTGCCGTTGAGAAAACCTGTCTGCATTAGACAGTGATGTAATGGCGGACAAACGGTATCAGAGTGGCGCGCTTAAAAGAAAACTAAAGGTTTAAAGTAATGTATAGAAGGTAGGGCCCGAAAGTGACTCAAGCAGAGGGGCCCCCACCACCCGAAGTCCTGCCCTGTATATATAATAACACAAATACAGACACATACACTCTTTTAAATAAATGTAAACAAATATGTTTAAATGTATTACATTTTTTTTTTTAATGTTTTAATACATTTTACATCTTATAGCAGAGCGGTCAGAGTGAGAGAGAAGGGGGTGAGAAAGAAAATGGGGTTGAGAGAGAGAAAGAGGGGATGGATATGGAAATATGGGGGGTGAGAAAGAGACAGAGGGGGGGTGAGAGAGAGAGGGGGGTAAAAAAGAGAGAGACACAGTGGTGAGAGAGAAAGGGGGAGACGAAAAGAAAGGGTGAGAGAGGGAGAGGGGTGAGAGAGAGAGGCACGGGGAGTGAGAGGAAGAGAGGGGGGGGGAGAGAAAGAGGGGATGAAGTTGACAGAGGGGGTGAGAGAAAGAGGGGTGAGGATGAGAGTTATTATCGCATTTTCGTAAATTCAAAAATTCAAAAATCCGAATTAACGATTTTGTCGAAATTTGTTAAAAAAAACTAATTTGGAACTAATAAAATTGCACATGTCTAGTAGATATGTGTGTAACCTATCTGAGAAAGGACCTGGGCCAGCATGGCAGAAACTGCTGTCCAATCCAGGTCCCCTACAACCCTTACCTTTTTTTTTAATTCAGCGGGCACCCCTTATCACCCATAACAGTGACTAACTAGCTCCTCTCCATTTGCATTCACTATTCTAAAGCTGTTGATAGCAGAAGGATTTAAAAAAAGTCAAATAATATTTAAAAATAGACACAATACAGGCTGACTGTACACGTGTTGCTATGTTGTAGAAAGATAGGCTTATTTATTTTCCTGATAGCTGCCCTTTAATGTAGTGCTGTACATGTTTAAACGAGAGATTATTTTTATCTCTAACGGAATGGCTCCATCATAGTGCAGGTGAAATAGGTTACTAAATCTTAATCTCACCTGCACATCCAAGGCTGCGGATAATGTTCCTTTTCTCTTTGATACAAGTTCACTGACCTGAAAAGGAGTTTTTTTTAAGTCTTTTCCCACAGATTACACATCTATATAAAACTGATTTGAAAGGAAAGTGAAATATGCTTATATTGTGCGCACAACTAAAATAAGAGCTACAGATATTATTAATTAAATTCAAAAGCTTCTTACATTAATAGTATCAGGTCAGAATGTAATTGTGTCTTACAATTATTAGAGATACATGTATCTGTTGGAAGTCTTTCCCCTCTAGTGGTCATAAGTAGAGATGTACCAGATGAAAGTAAACCTTTCAGCAGATCTAATGCTAGCCACATGAATTAAAATGTGAATGTAACGTCTACTAACTTTATATCAATCCAGAAGAAATTTTAGTGAAGATGCAGAACTAAATCCCCTTCCCCTACTAGTAACATTTACTATATTACCAAAAGTATTGGAACGCCTGCCTTTATACACACATAAAACTTCAATAGTATCTCAGTCTTATGCCCTGTACACACGGTCGGACTTTCCGATGGAAAATGTGCGATCAGAGTGAAGAGAACTCTTAAGGCGTCAGCATACCCAGACATTTTGGACAATTATATGCTCCCAACTTCATGGAAACAGTTTGAGGATGGCCCAACATGACTGAGCACCAGTGCACAAATCAAGATCCATAAAGACATGGATGAGCGAATTTGGGGTGGAGGAACTTGACTTGCCTGCACAGAGTCCTAACCTCAACCCGATAGAACCCGATAGAACACCTTTAGGATGAGTGGAGACTGCGAGCCAGGCCTTCTCGTCCACATCAGTGCCTGACCTCACAAATGTACTTCTGGAAAAATGGTCAAACATTCCCATAGACACACTCCTAAACCTTGTGGACAGCCTTCCCAGAAGAGTTTAAGTTGTTATAGCTGCAAAGGCTGGCCAACTCAATATTAAATCCCACTGACCAAGACTGGGATACCATTAAAGTTCATGTGCGTATAAAGACAGGTGTCCTAATACTTTTGGTAATATAGTGTATGTTACTAGTGGGGG
This sequence comes from Lithobates septentrionalis, assembly GCA_037952835.1. Classification (NCBI taxonomy): domain Eukaryota; kingdom Metazoa; phylum Chordata; class Amphibia; order Anura; family Ranidae; genus Lithobates; species Lithobates septentrionalis. The sequence goes on along the minus strand of JBBDGP010000489.1, from coordinate 1,230,235 downwards.
GGGGGACTTAGTTCTGCATCTTCACTATGGGCACTGGACTAAGCCACCTGTGTACTGTGCACAGTGTCCTTAAAAGTGCTGTTAAAGTAACATAATCATGGCAGCCTTGGCCAAGCTGTGACCTACCCTTTTGAGCTCCCTTCACCTCTCTGTTGACTACTAGTTCATAGACTGGGGAAGGTAAGCAGAAAGATTCAGAAAACTACAGGCCAAAGGTTGACCTGGCTTTTTGGCATCCCAGATCATTTTACAAAGAGTCAGCCCACTTTCAGTTATAGGTGGAGCTTGGTGGCCTCAGTATGCCCCTGGTTCTTATATGGGAAATCACCCTGAATACCATAAGAGCTATAAGGAACTGTTGGGTTATTTAAAGCAGAATTCTTGCTTCAATAAACACAATAATTATTTGCCACATTCAGAAAAACAAATTTAAAGGCCCCTCCCCCCTGCCGAGTGCCCCCACTGCAAGCAACTTGCTATGGGGGCACCATGTGTGTCCATTCAGACACCAAGCCTCAATTTTGTCCCGCCCCCTCTCTCTCCTCATTGGCTTACTGACTTTGAATGACAGCAGTGGGAGCTAATGGTGCCACGCTGCGGTCTTAGCCAATGAGGAGGGAGAGTCCTGGGCAGCAGAGACACTCCTGCAACATTGTTGGATTAGGATGGGCTCAGGTAAGTATTAGGGGGGCTGAGGGGGGCTGCTGCACACAGAAGTTTTTTTTATCTTAATGCATAGAATGCACTAAGATAAAAAAACCTTCTGACTTTACAACCACTTTAAACAATTATGAGCGCTTAATTGAGAAATGCATTTTTTAAAAAACACATTGTTGTCCTTTTAACAGATTATAATAATAAAAAAATAAAAATTACAATTATTAAAACCATGTACTAAATTAAAGCCTTATATGTCTTTATAAAAAAAATATAAAAATATTTAGGCAAATTAGTTATAGGATTATTATGAAGACAGTTGACAAAAATAGACATCTCTAAGTTTTGATCAGGGCATCTAGGCTTTAATGGCCTCTGGTCTTAGGCTGGATTCACACCTATGCATTTTTTGTGCTTTTTGCATTTTGCAGATTTGCACTACAGAGCATGTTCTATAGGAAAGAATAGTCCATGTTAAATGGACTCTAGTGCAAATCTGCAAAATGCAAAAAGCACTAAAACTGCATAGGTGTGAATCCAGCCTTAAATAGGTTTGTAGGATATTTAAATCTTCAGACGGGGCTGATTAGGGCACCTGATCTACATCTCGTGCAACTCCATTTACAGTAACAGTTGGGAAAGTGCTGTGATGTTTCCTCAGGGTTTACAGGAAAACTTCAGAAATTGCAAACCATAGCACCAGGTGACAGTCATGTCTCACACGTTCTTTAGTGCCAACTGAGACACAACTTACATCTTGTGTCAAGGTGGAAAACTGCCTCAGAACCATGTTGGAGCTTTTTTTGTGTTTATTAAGTCACTTATTAATATTTTATTCATTTAACATTCAAATGGTTCTTCGAGCTGGCCCAGAGATAATTTTAGACAGCAGTATTTATTTTCCCATTTGTGGTTTCATTAGACATCCTGCATAATATATGGGCAATAGGAATGCCACACTTGATGGATAAACATCCAGGAAAAAAATGAATTGAATAATAAATAAAATTGAATTTAGGGACTTTATTTATTCTGGGCAAACACACCATGGATTATAAAATGTCCTATCTAATGGATCGCTTCTGATCACGCATAAATAAATTAAAGGCTTAATAGGAAAAATATCTTTTTACATTTTCATAATTCATTTTATCTAAGAAAGTTATGGAGGCGCACAAGTCATATAAATTCTGTCATTAGAACACATTTCAGGAAATCCTTTTAAAAAAAAAAAAAAAGATTTTAAAGTAAAAGGACATTTGCCAATAATGACTCTGTACATTTTCTTTTATTTTCATGTACATGTTTGCATCCTCATGAATTTTACATTGCTTAAAGCAAACCTATGCTTTGTCAATGCAGGGCATAACAACATGTCTGATTTAACCACTTCTGGAAGGTTTTGCCCCCTTCATGACCAGAGCATTTTATGCTGTGCTATTTTAATTGGCAATTGCATGGTCATGCAACATTGTATAGACAAAACATTTTGACCCCCCCCCCCCCAGTATTTCTACCTTTTGTTATAAAACATATCCAATAAACAGTAAAAAAAAAAACAACTCAAACTTCTTCATGTGTATAATAATTGGTTTGTGTAAAAGTTATAGCGTCTTCAAACAATGGTATATACTGGAATTTTTTTTTATTTATTTATTTATTTCAGGTACTTATATAGCGCCGTCAATTTACGCAGTGCTTTACATATACATTGTACATTCACATCAGTCCCTACCCTGAAGGAGCTTACACTCTAAGGTCCCTAACTCACATTCATACATACTAAGGACTAGGGATGAGCTTCGAGGTCGAGTCGAACTCATGTTCGACTCGAACATGGGCTGTTCGCAAGTTCGCCGAACAGCAAACAATTTGGGGTGTTCGCGGCAAATTCGAATGCCGCGGAACACCCTTTAAAAGTCTATGGGAGAAATCAAAAGTGCTAATTTTGAAAGCTTATATGCATGGTATTGTTATAAAAAGTGTTTGGGGACCTGGGTCCTGCCCCAGGGGACATGTATCAATGCAAAAAAAAGTTTTAAAAACAGCCAGTTTTTCGGGAGCAGTGATTTTATTAATGCACCAGCCTCGTTTTGGATTTTAGGTGTTTACAAGTTTAAAACAGGTTTTTTTGCTAGAAAATTACTTAGAACCCCCAAACATTATATATTGTTTTTTTTCTAACACCCTAGAGAATAAAATGGCGGTCATTGCAATACTTTTTTTTGCACCGTATTTGCGCAGCGGTCTTCTAAGCGCACTTTTTTTGGAAAAAATTCCCTTTTTTGAAAAAAAAATAACACAACAGTAAAGTTAGCCCAATTTTTTTTAATATTGTGAAATATAATGTTACGCCAAGTAAATTGATACCCATCATGTCACACTGCAAAATTGCGCCCGCTCGTGGAATAGCGTCAAACTTTTACCCTTAAAAATCTCCATAGGCGACGTTTAAAAAATTCTACAGATTGCATGTTTTGCGTTACAGAGGAGGTCTAGGGCTAGAATTATTGCTCTCACTCTACCGGTCGCGGCGATACCTCACATGTGTGGTTTGACCACCGTTTTCATATGCGGGCGCTACTCACGTATGCGTTCGCTTCTGCGCGTGAGCTCGTCGGGACAGGGCGCTTTAAAAAAATTTTTTTTTTTATTATTATTTATTTTTTACTTTATTTTATTTATTTTTTCACTGTTTTTTAAAAAAAAAATTTGGATCACTTTTATTCCTATTACAAGGAATGTAAACATCCCTTGTAATAGAAAAAAGCATGACAGGTCCTCTTAAATATGAGATCTGGGGTCAAAAAGTCCTCAGATCTCATATTTAGACTAAAATGCAAAAAAAAAAAAAAAAAAGTCGTTTAAAAAAATGACACAAAAAAATTGTGCCTTTAAGAGAAGTGGGCGGAGCCATCATAACGACGTCGCTCCGGCCGTCACATGGTATGGAGATGGGTGGGGGCCATCTTAGCCTCACTCGTCTCCATACCTAAGCAGGGAAAGGACCCGATCGCCTCCGCCACTACCGACGGCTCCGGTAAATGACAAGAGACAGTTTTTGACAATCCCTTTATTTAAATGCTTTTCTTCTATCTTCTATCTTCCTCCATCTTCTTCTTCTTCTGGTTCTACTGGTACTTCTGGTTCTTCCTCCGGTGTTCTCATCCAGCATCTCCTCCGTGGTGTCTTCTTCCCTTCTTCTCCTTGGGCCGCTCCGCATCCATGGCATGGAGGGAGGCTCCCGCTCTTCTCTTCATCTTCTTCTCTTCATCTTCTTCTCTTCATCTTCTTTTTGGCCCGCCCTGCATCCATGCTGGCATGGAGGGAGGCTCCCGCTGTGTGACGCTTCTCCTCTTCTGACGGTTCTTAAATAACGGGGGGGCACCCGGTGACCCCGCCCCCCTCTGACACACGGTGACTTGACGGGACTTCCCTGTGGCGTCACGGGAATGCCACAGGGAAGTTCCATCATGTCCCCGTGCGTCAGAGGGGGCGGGGTCACCGGGTGGCCCCGCCCCCCATTATTTAGGAACCGTCAGAAGAGGAGAAGCGTCACACAGCAGGAGCCTCCCTCCATGCCAGCATGGATGTGGAGCAGCCCGACAAGAAGATGAAGAGAAGAAGATGAAGAGAAGAAGATGAAGAGAAGAGCGGGAGCCTCTCTCCATGCCATGGATGCAGAGCGGCCCGAGGAGAAGAAGGGAAGAAGACGCCGCGGAGGAGATGCTAGACGAGAACACCGGAGGAAGAACCAGAAGTACCAGAAGAACCAGAAGAAGATGAAGGAAGATAGAAGATAGAAAAAAGAAGAAGCATTTAAATAAAGGAATTGTCAAAAACTGTCTCTTGTCATTTTTAACATTTTTTTGCAGTTTTTTAGTGAAATGGTAGGGGTACTTTTGTACCCCCTTACCATTTCACACAGCGGGAGGGCCGGGATCTAGGGGTTCCCTTGTTAAAGGGGGTTTCCAAATTCCTATAAGCCCCCGGCCCGCAGACCCCCACAACCACCGGCCAGGGTTGTGGGGATGAGGCCCTTGTCCTCATCAACATGGGGACAAGGTGTTTTGGGGGGCTACCCCAAAGCACCCTCCCAATGTTGAGGGCATGTGGCCTGGTACGGTTCAGGAGGGGGGGCGCTCTCTCGTCCCCCCTCTTTTCCTGCGGCCTGCCAGGTTGCATGCTCAGATAAGGGTCTGGTATGGATTTTTGGGGGGACCCCACGCCGTTTTTTTAAAAAATTTTGGTGCGGGGTTCCCCTTAATATCCATACCAGACCTGAAGGTCCTGGTATGGAATTTAGGGGGACCCCCCCACGTCATTTTTTGTTTTAAATTTTGGCCGAGGTTCCCCTTAATATCCATACCAGACCTGATGGGGCCTGGTATGGAATTAATGGGACCCCCCACGTCATTTTTTTTTTAAATTTTGGTTTGGGGTTCCCCTGTGGGGAATTCCCATGCCGTTTTTATCAATGAACTTTTATGTGTATTGTCGGACCGGCAATGCATTAATAGCAGTGAGTAGTTTTAAATGACTTTTTTTCCTTTGAAATGTCATTTTGCTGTCAGACTGTTCTAAACACGGGAAACATGCGCCACTTTACAGGCATACTATAGACACCCCCCAGGTATGAAATTTAAAGGGATATTACACTTTTAATGTTTCACTTTAAGCATTATTAAAATCACTGCTCCCGAAAAAATGGCAGTTTTTAAAACTTTTTTTTGCATTGATCAATGTCCCCTGGGGCAGGACCCAGGTCCCCAAACACTTTTTATGACAATAACTTGCATAGAAGCCTTTAAAATTAGCACTTTTGATTATTCATGTTCGTGTCCCATAGACTTTAACGGTGTTCGCGTGTTCGAATGAATTTTTTGCCTGTTCGCATGTTCTGGTGCGAACCAAACAGGGGGGTGTTCGGCTCATCCCTACTAAGGACAATTTAGACAGGATCCAATTAACCTACCAGCATGTCTTTGGAGTGTGGGAGGAAACCAGAGTACCCGGAGGAAACCCACGCAGGCACAGGGAGAACATGCAAACTCCAGGCAGGTAGTGTCGTGGTTGGGATTCGAACCAGCGACCCTTCTTACTGCTAGGTGAAAGTGCTATCCACTACACCACTGTGCCGGAATATATGCAGCTTTAAATGCTATACTGTAATGGTGGTGATCAGCAACTTATAGCGTGACTGTGATAGGGTGACGGACAATCTGGCGCCAACAGACACTACCTGGGACGGTCATTAACTTACACTGATGTCGCTAGTGACACTAATACAGTGATCAGTGATAATATTGTACACTGACACTGTACTAATGACATTGGCTGAGAAGAGGTTAACATCTGGGGCAATCAAGGAGTTAACTCTGTGCCTAACAAGTGTAATGAGTGTAATGTGCTGTTTTTCTCCCTGGGGACCCGCCAGGTGGGGAGAGTATGACAGTGAGCAGTATGTACAGGAGAAGAGTGTGGCGGGTATGACAGTGGGCAGTATGTAAAGGAGAGGAGTGTGGAGGGTATGACAGTGGGCGATATGTACAGTAGAGGAGTTTATGAAAGTGGGTAGTATGTACAGGAAAGGAGTGTGAAGGGTAAGACAGTGGGCAGTATGTACAGGAGAGGCGTGTGGACGTTATGATACTGAGCAGTATGTACAGGAGACGAGTGTGGAGGGTAAGACAGTGAGCAGTATGTACAGGAGACAAGTGTGGAGGGTAAGACAGTGGGCAGTATGTACAGGAGAAGAATGTGGAGGATATGACAGTGGGCAGTATGTATAGGAGAGGAATGGGGAGGGTATGACAGTGAGCAATATGTACAGGAGGAGAGTGTGGAGGGTATGACAGTGTTCAGTTTGTACAGGAGAGGAGTGTGGAGGGTATGACAATGGGCAGTATGTACAGGAGAGGAGTGGGGAGGGTATGACAGTGGGCAGTATGTACAGGAGAGGAGTGTGAGGGTATGACAGCGGGCAGTATGTACAGGAGAGGAGTGTGGAGGGTATGACAGTGAGCAGTATGTACAGGAGAGGAGTGTGGAGGGTATGACACCGGGCAGTATGTACAGGAGAGGAATGTGGAGGGTATGACAGTGAGCAGTATGTACAGGAGAGGAATGTGGAGGGTATGACAATGGGCACTATGTACAGGAGTGAAGTGTATGACAGTGGGCAATATGTACAATGTACAGGAGAGGGTTGTGGGGAGTATGACAGGGGGCACTATGTATAGGAGAGAAGTGTGGAATGGTGTGACAGTGGGCACTATGTATAGGAGAGAAGTGTGGAGGGTATGACGGTGAGCAGTATGTACAGGAGAGAAGTGTGGAGGGTATGACAGTGGGCACTATGTACAGGTGAGGAGGATGAAGGAATATAGGAAGGAAAAATGTAAAGGATTGTGGAAGGATGTTTAGGGACTGTGTAGTGGTTAAGCGGGCCATACATGGATTGAAATTAAGCCAATCAAGCAGAGACCATCCATAGTTGATCTATGTATGGGCTAGCTGGTTGTACACAAGTTAATCTATTAATCGACTTGAGTACAACCAGCTTGTCAGGTTTTTCCCAAAACAATCAGTGCTGCCAGCTATAGTTAGCAACACTGATCATTGTATTGTGTGGGTAGGGAAGGCTCCCCACTGGCAGAACAAAATAACACTGCAGGAGTGATTCCCCCATCCACAGGTCAGCAGGAGAGAGGGTGTGTGGGGACAGGCTGGAGAGAGATGTCTGTCAGCAGGGGGGTGTGAGGTGTTCATAGAGGGGTATCAACCAGTAGGTGGGGGGAGTAACTGGGAGTGATATCTTTTGGAGTAGGTTCTGTCATCTGCAGGTTGGGAAATGGTCACCTGTGATATAAGTTGAAGGGAGGTGGCTAACAAGGGAGGTGGCTGGGGAGTGACCTGGTTGGTAGTAAGTGTGAAATGGATGATGTGTTTCAAGTTTCTTTTACATTTGCGGTAATGCTTACTGCCCTCTGAAAAGTGATCTGTGGTGGATTGCTTTTCAACAAGTTGTATAGCAGCAGCTGACAGGCATTCGTGAAGTGCTCCTTGTTTTTTTTTTACATTGCTGAATGGTAGTTTTACATGTTGGAAATGCTGCTACTGCGAGCGAGTTTGGCTTGCAGTTGTAGAGTGGCCCCATTGAAATCAGTGCTGCCTGTCAAACTCTGCAGGCTCCAAGCTGTCCATTGAGTTCAGTGCCTCTGACAAGAACTGAGAGGCACTGTGAGCTCATCCTCTCAGTCTGCTGCAGAGTGTGCCAGCTTGTATTTAAACTGGCCGCTCTGTATGTAGCTTCTGACAGGCTGCGCAAGGAGCCCCATATCTCAGTGGATGGGGTAGGTCTTTAGCTACCTACTCCCCAAATTGGGGGTCTCTGTGACCCCTGGTTGCTGAGCCATGACCCTCGAAGTTGATCTTTTTTTTCTTTTTTTTTTTTTGGGCAAATGGGCCTATCTTAAGGTAAGGGGCCTGGAGCTGCAGCTTCAATAACCTCTACGTTAATCCGGCCCTGCGTTATTTGGATGGTGGATTGCAGTGGAGAAGGAGCAGACTCCAGGGTCTTGACATCTGGCTGACTGCAGGGAACTGAGGAGGCTGGCCTGTGTGCAGTGAAAGTGGTTGGGTTTTCTATGGCCTCGTACACACGGTACAGAAATCAGAGGGGAAAAGTCTGAAGACAAGCTGTCTGCAGATTTTCGGATCATAGTACGGTGCATTCGACAGACAATTTAACTTTTACATCAGACAAAAGCTGGATGTGCAAGCTATAAAATTTTTGTCTGATGTAAACTCAACGTCTGATTTTCGGATGGTCAGTAATGAAATCTGTCACACAAAAGTCGAAAGTACAAACACTCATGCTGGGAATCAAGGAACGACTTGGAAGAGTTTGATCTTGTAAACTACTGTTCGTAATCTAGAATTAACATTTGTGATGGGGCAATTGATGAAATGTTAAAATTCTCGTCTTCTTTAATGGGGTAATAATGAAGCTGTTTTGCATGTAGTTATGCCAAACATATTTTAAAAAAGGCATTTGTTTTGTACGATCTGAAAATTGCAAATCAACGCCCACCAAACTTCTACTAACATGAAATTAGCAGAAGGGGCCCAAAGGGTCTTTGTCCAGATCATTTGGTGGAGGAGGGATTATGATGTGGGGTTGTTTTTCAGGGGTTGGGCTTGGCCTCTTAGTTCCAGTGAAGGTGTCAGCATACCAAGACATTTTGGACAATTTCTTACTCCCAACTTTGTTGGAACAGCTTGGGAATGGCCCCTCCCTGTTTCAACATGACTGAGCACCAGTGCACAAACAAGGTCCATAAAGACATGGATGAGCGAATTTGGGGTAGAGGAACTTGACTGGCCTGCACAACCCTAGACTGCGAGTGCCTGACCTCACAAATGCGCTTCTGGAAGAATGGTCAAACATTCCCAGAGACACACTCCTAAACCTTGTGTATGGCCTTCGTAGAAGAGTTGAAGATGTAATAGCTGCAAAGGGTGGGCCAACTCAATATTAAACCCTATTGACTAAGACTGGAATGCCATTAGAGTTTGTGTGTAAAGGCATGCGTCACAATACTTTTGACATTATAGTGTATGTACCCCTACTATGGAGGCTCTGGAAACTTAGAGTTAGGACTGCAGTATATACAGAGGTCCCTTGGTATGGGGACTGCAGCTTGTGCAAATATGTTGTGCAAATATGTGCAAACAAAACCCTCGGTTTTTAATATAAACTGTTAGACAGGGCCAATTTGCTTGTTTTGCAGGCTGGCTGGTAACCATGGTCACTATCTCAGTGGTGTGTCATGTAATATTGGTTAGGCCACTGATTGATTGACTCAAAGATTTAACTACTTGTTTCATCAGCAGGACATTGATTTCATTGTTTTGTCTACAAATTAGATGACTACCAACAAATGATTAGATCTCCAGAAAGCAGACAGGTTTCACGGTTACTTAAAAGTAGTTAGCCACATTCAAATAGACTACAGTGTTGAAGATAATTTCACGGCTCATCCAGGGAGCCTCATCAGTTCTGGAGTTCCGAGTAGCTCAGCTACTTGGATGAATACAAAGCATTTGAATATTATATAACAAGTAGATGAATGCAACTAGCTAATACTAGCTACACCATGATGACCTGGATAAATGTGAACCTTCACAGACAGTCTTTCACTGTCTGTCACTTTATTTACCATTTAAAAAATTCAGGACGATCTCATTTTCTTGTCTTTAGGTATTCACACCTGAGCGTTTTGTAGCTTGAAACCTGAAGCAACAAAACGCTGGAGGGGAAAAAAATCTATTATTCTCTACAGAGATGGTTCACACCTCCACTCCAAAACGCCTGAAGCCAGAAGCTCCAAAACGCCTAAAGCTCAAACAAGTTCTGGAACTTTTTTTTAGGCAGATTTGGGCATTTTTCTGCTTTTTACATTGGTGACCTTTTGACCTGTACAAAATTGTGCAAAAACATGTCAAAATCATGGCAAAACACAGCAAAAATCGCGGAAAAATCGTGTGACTTTCTGCCTGAAAACGCTACGCTCAGGTGTGAATGGGGCCTCAGCGAAACAGCCTTAGTGATCCAACAACAGTAAATATTTTGGTCAGGCTGTTTACATGTGTTCATGAGATATGTTCTCTTGTATTTGCTGCAAACTTTATGAATTCTAATAATAAACTCCACATTTTAATACACATTTAACTGATAAATGATTTACTGAAGGTACTTAGAAATGATAATCAAAACTTAAAAATCCAAAAGGCTTGTTGATGGCATAGTTTGCATTTTATAGTTTATGTATGCAAACACACATCAGTTCATTTGACTTTTTTATTACAATTAATGATGGATCATGCCAGAACATATTATTAGACTTGTCAGACAGTAATACTATTCATTATTACATTATTCTGTTGCTCATTTCATTTTTTTCTGCATGAATATTTCAGGAGTTTAAATAAAGATATTTCTTTATAAGTACATGAATGTGTCAGCCTGTCGGGAGATCAGGGGAGCTATAATTTTTAAATTAAATTAGGAATATCATGTATAAAGTTAAGTGTGCATTGCTGGGTGTAGGGATTGCACCATTTTATGTTAATGGATCTAATATTTGCAATTTTTTTTAACGCAGAGGAACATTATTTAGCATGTTGCAGTTAGGCAAGGGCTACTTATAAGATTTTATAGGAAGTTTTGTACAGAGAAATTATGAAGGCTGCCATTCCTGACATCTCAGGAAAATACTAGTTGCTTAGTTTTCCTAATGATTCAGTTGCTTCAATGTTTTCTCAAGATTTAAAGTTTTCTCAGCTTCTTGAGATCACGAAATATGGGTTCAGGACTCAGGACAGGTTGGTCTGATCTTGTTTTCTGTTTCAAAGTGAAATCACAAAGTCACTAACTGTTTTGTTTTGAATGCCACTTTATGCATTGACATACCTCCTTAGACCTTGTCTGTCCAGAGAGTATGGTTACCTGCTGACCTGGCACCATCCATAGGCAGCTTACCTCTTTAATAAGACAAAGAAGTTGAATCTGATGGAACTTTACTTCAGTACAGGGGATGTTTTTCCAGCTCTTTGAAGGGTAAGAGGAAAATGACTTTGCTAAGCCATGTTTCTGCAAAGCAATAACACTGACTAAGGGGACCTTGGAGGATTAAGGCAGTTCTGTCTAGGCCGGAACTAACTAGCACTAAACAGGAGTGCCAAGAAGTTTACACAAGTAAACAAGTTTTAGTTGCCAAAAATGCCACTATATGTTAGCATACTACAGAACAATAGTAACCTAATGCAATTCAATACAACACTGAAAAAAATACACAGAGGGACAGAACATCAACTGTTGGTTATTGCTACACATTTTTTTTTTTCGCCATCTAAGAAAATGGACTTATTTATGTAGAATAATATATCCAAATATTCACAGAAAAGTTTGAAAAAACATTTAGATACAATCCATTTCATCTTGTTGTCAGATCTATTATTTTTTATTTTGGCAGTAGGATTTTTTTTACACTGGTTCAATACATTTTATTAGCTAAGACTATTTTGTTTCTTCATTTAGGATAAACACTTTGGACACCGTTGAGAAATAAAAATGCACCATTTCTACAATCTTTGTGAGATCCTTGTGGAGAATTTTAATTTATGTGGTTATATGCATATTTATTTTAATTATTTAAGGGATACTTTCTTAGAAGTCATAAAAAATCCCTATATTGTGTAATCCCTTTTATCCTAGAGTTGGACTTTAAATCTGCTACGATTTATCGATTAAAATGATTTTTCCAAAATATGAAAGCATTCATTTAATTGTATATCAGTAAAGATTTTCTTTTAAAGTGGATGTAAACCCTTGCATACAGTATACCCAGTGAAGTGAACAGCCTCAGATGATACACAGGGATGAAACAAATCTCCCCACATAAGGTTTACATGTACAGTATCTCCCAAAAGTGAGTACACCCCTCACATTTTTGTAAATACTTTATTAGATCTTTTCATGTGACAACACTGAATAAATGACACTGCCTTAACCCCCATGGACATGGAGTTCACCAGAGATTCACAGGTTGCCACTGGAGTCCTCTTCCACTCCTCCACACCTCCATGACAGAGCTGGTGGATAATAGAGACCTTGTGCTCCTCCACCTTCCGTTTGAGTATGCCCCACAGATGCTCAATAGGGTTTAGGTCTGGAGACATGCTTGGCCAGTCCATCATTTTTACCCTCGGCTTCTTTAGCAAGGAAGTGGTCATCTTGGAGGTGTGTTTGGGGTCGTTATCATGGTGGAATACTGCTCTGTGGCCCAGTCTCCAAAGGGAGGGGATCATGCTCTACTTCAGTATGTCACAGTACATGTTGGCATTCATGGTTCCCTTTAATGAACTGTAGCTCCCAAGTGCTGGCAGCACTCATGCAGCCCCAGACCATGACACTCCCACCACCATGCTTGACTGTAGGCAAGACACACTTGTCTGTGTACTCCCCACCTGGTTGACGCCACACACGTTTGACACCATCTGAACCAAATAAGTTTATCTTGGTCTCATTAGACCACAGGACATGGTTCCAGTATTCCATGCCCTTAGTCTCTTTATCTTCAGCAAACTGTTTGCGGTCTTTCTTGTGCATCATCTTTAGAAGAGGCTTCCTTCTGGGATGACTGCCATGCAGACCAATTTGATATAGTGTGCGGTGTATGGTCTGAGCACTGACAGGCTGACCCCCCACCCCTTCAACCTCTTCAGCAATGCTAGCAGCACTCTAATTCCCAAAGACAACCTCTGGATATGACACTGAGCATGTGCACTCTACTTCTTTGGTCGACCATGGCGAGGCCCGTTCTGAGTGGAACCTATTCTGTTAAACAGCTGTATGGTCTTGGCCACTGTGCTGCAGCTCAGTTTCAGTCTTGGCAATCTTCTTATAAAAGATATGTGTAAATATCGTCATAAAATTTAAGCAGCTAGCACAAACAAGTGATCTAATCCTGTAAGTAAAATTGTGTAGAGTGAAGTGCAGCGCTGAGAAATGAAAAAAAGATAGTGGATGACATTAATTCATATCATAAAATTGGTGCATAAATTCCGTAGGTATATAATGTCGTGTGGTGAACATTCTAAATTGTATACATTGTGTCCATGGCACAAAAAATATTTTATGACACACTAATAATTGGTGTTCTAAATAAAATGAGTCTGTGAAAAAGTCCTGAGAAATATATAACACCAGGAAGTGTAAAGAGATAATATAGTGTTGATAGAAGGTCCACCACCGCTCTTAAAGGGGGCTTACCGGAAAGATTGGACACAGATGGGTATACACCCACTGTGTCAATCAAGCTTGTAAAAGTGGGGATCCTCGATGATATCTGTTACTAAAGACGCAAATCCAGGTGACCCGGGTACTTGTAAGGAATGTATATGGCAAAGAGGGCAAATCCAATCAGACATCCAAAGTATATGTGGAAGAAATATGAGAGCACATAGCATAATACTGCATAAAAAGCTTAAAGCATAATTATATTATTTTTATCATTTATATTTTATTTTTTATATACATTTTTTACAATACTTTCATATTTCTCTGGACAAATATTCTTAAATATTTTTCTAAAGTTATTTACTTCGGGTACTAGGTATACCAACATATACATTTTTTGTTTTGGCCATGTAAATTAGATACATATGGTCTATGAATATATACGTTCATATTATTTATTTATATGAACGGGTGAGATATGCTTCTTTTTTATTATATATCTACCTTTGATATACGACTTTGCACATATATTTCAAATATTAATTCCTTATATACATTTTCCAGTAAGACCCTCCGTATTAATCTATGTAAACCCTGTGGTCAGCGTCTTGTTGTAAACATCAAGTCGTTTCTTTTGTGCCCCGCTCACAGTGATGCTTGAAAGGCAATGTAGTGACGTCACGACGCTGACTCACACGTCGTTAGCCTACACTGATGTGGTTTGGACTTGCGCCTTGTGAGTGAGACTTGGAACGCAGGATGTTGCCATGATGCTGTACATCCATGCATTCCAGTACACTCACCCAAGCGAGGCTTGCAGCGCACGCGGCCGGTGCCATTTTCGCATACCCGGAAGCCGTTCTTACCTAACGGCGCTGCGGATTGGAGCAACGTTTTAACATGGGGGTCTCTTACTATATATAAAAGGCAGTGTATACAGTGGTGTGGTACCCCAGATGATGTCCTGTAGGACGAAACACGTCGGGACGGACTGGTGACATCACTGACACTGCCATACCATCTATGTACTAAGCGCTGTTTTTACTCTTCATAAATGTGAGTGCTTTTTATCTTGGCAATCTTCTTATAGCCTAGGCCATCTTTAAGTAGAGCAACAGTTCTTTTTTTAAGATCCTCAGCGAGTTCTTTGCCATTAGGAGCCATGTTGAATCTCCAGTGACCAGTATAAAAGAGTGAGAGCGATAATACCAAATTTAACACATCTGCTCCCCATTCACACCTGAGACCTTGTAACAGTAATGAGTCACATGACACCGTGGAGGGCAAATGGCTAATTGGGCCCAATTTGGGGGTGTACCCACTTTTGTTGCCAGCCGTTTAGACATTAATGGCTGTGTGTTGCGTTATTTTGAGGGGACAGCAAATTTACACTGTTATACAAGCTGTACACTCACTATTTTACATTGTAGCAAAGTGTCATTTCTTCAGTGTTGTCACATGAAAAGATATAATAAAATATTTACAAAATGTGAGGGGTGTACTCACTTTTGTGAGATGCTGTCATCAGCTCTATATACTGTTTAGAAAGTGGACATCATGTTAGATTTTCTTTTCCTGTTCCAGCACTGCAGTGAAGCCTGGGCATACGGAAAAAAAGGCTGATTGGAGGAAAGGCACACACCCCCTCTCCTCATAGGTAGAGACTTTTAGCTTTGTTCCTTGAATAGTTCAGAACACTGCTAATCTAATTATAGCACCTTCCACCGACAAAAACTCCGGCTGCTTTAATCATATGTGAAAGAGAACTTGTCAGGAGTTATTAGGCTTATAACGGAGGAACGGAGCAGGAGACAGCTGTGGGGCATAGTGCTTTGAAGAGAGATAACAAAACACTGCAGATATATGTGCCCAGCTCAAATTTCAGTCTGGTTTACATCCACTTTAAGCTTCCAGAGTGATTATATCAAGGTTATGTCACACTAGCAATTATATCACTGATGGCAGCGAGGCATGTGATTCCTGATCATGTGATCAGTGACAATAAATAATGGTGATCACTAAAAGTTTGTTTACAACATTTTTTTCAGCCTTTAGATTAGTGGTGAGCTGAACGTACCTGGCTTTGGGTCAGGGTGGGTTTGGCGATTTTTACTTATGCCTGGTACATACGGGGAGTTGTTTTTTTTCTAATTCAACCCAGCGGGCTGAGCAGAAATAAACTGACAGATCGCTGTACTAACACAAGCGATGTTAGTACAACGATCTCCGCCACTGTGCTATTGTGTTCTGACAGGGGGACTCCCCCCAGAACGCACTAATCAGCACTCGCAGCCATTGGCTGCAAGCGCTGATTGGATGCTGGTTTTCCAGCATGCCTGTTCAATAAAAACTGGTTGTTAGACCGGCTTCTATCGAATGGACTACTGTATACACAGGCTGAATGTTGACTGGTTTCTGTTAAACAAGGCGATACAGTCTGATATTCAGCCCGTGTGTACCATCCTTTAGGCTCAAATGCCAAACCCAAAACCAATTGAAGTCAATGGGAGCCTTATCTTAGAAATCAGTAATGCCCATTTTCCAGGGCAATAGACAATGGATTATCAAACAAATGACATGGGGGAGCTGAACTCTGCCCTGGGGGTATGTACCAAAGCAAACAAAAAAAACTTTGGCAGTGAGCAGCAATTTTATTAATTCCTTTAAGTGAGATGTTAAAATTGCAATATTCCTTTAAATAACATGCCTCTGGGGGATTCCCTTAACCTGCCTGTCAAGTGGCACTTCCCTATGGTGTATACAACCTTCTACAGTAAACCTGGCAATGACAAAGAAAAAAATACAGTTTAAATTGCCAGTAAATTACAACTCCCAACTGCTTTGTTCTGCTTGTAAAACAATGACCAGGGATCCCTTCATCTATACCAGAACCTTATCCTAGATCACCCATTCCCAACCAGGGTACAGCGGAGCCCTAGGGTTCCTCCACTGGTTGCTAGTGTTTCCTTGATCTGTGGCTGATTGAACTTCCATGCAATACTGTCTGTATAGTTTCGGGGGGCCAACTTCACTTGGAGGAACCACCCAGCATGATCTTTTGTAGCTATCTGTAAGGGTAATAGTCTTCCCACTGATCCCAGATAAATGTGTTTTGTCAGGGGCACCCCAAAACCTGAAGATTATTTCAATGATTCTTCTCGGATGGTAAAAGGTTAGAAAGGCTATCCTAGATGGTTTGGGTATCTATGCTATATAAAGCCCTGGTCATGAAAGGGTTAAATAAAACATGTAATTACTCTTTACTTGATAAGATCAAATAAGAAACTCAAAATATGCACTTACAGAAAATAATAATATATACTGTAGTTTTTCTAAAAAAAAAGGCATAAACAATGACTAAGGAGCATTTGTAAAAAAAAATAAAAATGACATTTTATTTGGCAGAAATACCATATATTAAAAACCTCCAATTTAAATCAAAAGCAACAAAAACAAAGCAGCTTTCAAACAAAGCTGCAATATATGTACATCAACAAGATGGTGTTGAAAATATGTCTTAAAAGTCAAGACAGTGAGACAGCGGATGCAGAAATGATTATCTGATTAGATTTGATAGAATATTAGCTATTCAGAGAGGTGAAAACTATTTAGCTTAAATTAAGGTTGTAATAAGAAGAAAAGACGGTAATAACCATTTAGAGCACAGAGTGGATGAGGAGACAGCATAATGTTGCTGCTTTAACCTTTTTATGTGTATATCTGATGGCTAAATGATGTTCCCCTTGCTCTGTTAGGTTTTAATGATGCTACGTTCCATTGCCTTGTAGCATTTAAATGAACCATCAGACACATATGCTTAAGAGATCAAGTCACGTTAAGCACTCATTGGTCAAAAATGCATCTAAGAATACATTCTTGCAAGAACTTACTGACTTAAAGGACAACTTTGGTCAAACAGCCTAATACACAATTTTAAAGTGCATATAAACAGTTTTAACTGAAAGCATAACTCCACTTTCGTTGGGGAAAAAATAGCCAATAAATAAAACAATAATATAGCATATACAATTGCGACATGAGTCATATTGTAATTGAATGTTATTAAAAATTATTAAAAAAATATAAAAAATGACCTTTCCTTTTCAATCTGCAATGGTGTAATTTTCTGTAAAGTGCAATGCAATAAGGCTACCTGGAGGTGTTCTGTACAGAGAATGTGTGCAGAACGCCCACCAGAAACATCATTTCCTGCTTGTGTGATTGGCTCACTGATTTTCCCAGAAGTCTGCACTAAGATAGTCAGATTTCAGGCATCCCCTACAACAAAATGTAATTTATGGTGAGATACTCCCAATAGGAAATCACGTCTAAAGGGATGCAGACCCTGCAGTTTTCCTCATTAGAGCTCTGCAGGTGCAGCAGCTGATTGACCATTTTGAAACCACTGCCATTAGACTCACTTACCACATGGACCCAGAGGGGAATGTTTTTTTCTCAGCAAACGTGGAGTTACTGTTTAACCACTTCCCACCCGGCCACTGCACATAAACGGCCGGGTGGGCTATCTCTCCTTCTGAGTGGACGTTCAGGAACATCCCTCAGAAGGAGCGGGATCGCGCGCGTGTGCCCACGCAGCGGCGCGATCCCGATGCACTCGTGTCACCCGGACACGGCGCATCTCCCGGACACGGTGCATCTCTGACCGGTAGGAGGGCTCTGCGATTGGCCCTCCTGATCACATGACGGCCGTGTCGAATCACAGCCGTCATGTGATGTAAACACAGAGCCGGTTGCTAGGCAATCTGCTCTCCTCTCCTCACACGGAAGTTGTCAGTGAGGAGAGGAGAGCGGATCGCTGCAGCCGGCTGTCCTCAAATACATGTTCCCAAAACACATGTCCCCACATAGTAAAAACACCTGTCCCCCACATACGTCCCAGTAAAATCACATGTCCCAATGATTATCTGCACACATATGTCCGTGATCACCTGCGCACATCTGTACATGATCATTTGCGCACATGTGTCCGTGATCACACGAACCAATTATTATACACTTAGCGGGATTTTTTTTAACAAAAACATGTAGCAGAATACATTTTGGCTTGAATTTATTGGATTTTTATTAAAATAGAAGGAAGAAAATATTGTTCTTTTTCCAAATTTCCACTCTTTTTTTTGCTTATATCGCAAAAAATAAAAAACGGAGTCATGAATAAATACCACCAAAAGAAAGCTCTATTTGTGTGAACAAAATGATAAAAATTTAATTTGGGTACAACGTTGTATGACCGCGCAATTGTCATTGAAATTGTGAGAGCGCTGAAAGCTGAAAATTGGTCTGGGAAGGAAGGGGGCGAAAGTGCCCAGTACTGAAGTGGTTAAACAGAACTAGCCTTGAATTGGTCTATGCATAATTCTGAATACTGATTCATAAAGAAAAAGTATAGTGCATTTTCAGTGAACCCGAGTAACTTACTAACAAGCTGTGCCTAGTTTACAAGCTTGTGTCTCCCTATTTTTATTATTGTGTCAAACAGAACTTGTACTGTGGAAGCTATGGTCAAGCAAGCCAAACAGAGAACAAATACCCCAGTATTGCACGTGGTATCAATGCAGCTGATCTCCTCCCTGTTTGGAGGTGGACTTCTTAGTAGAGGCAGGAGATGTGTAGAAGCAGGAAGATCCTTGCACTTCAGGTCCCCAACTGCAGCTGACAGTGAGCAGCACAGTACTGATATCACCAAATTTCTCTCCTTAAATTTTCTAAACCTAGTAGTCAGAAGCAGCAGTGCCTTTTATCTCATGCTGCAAAATATATCTATGAGAGGTACCTAAACACAGAAAGTACTCCCACATGTCTTAGCAGGAATGTCAGACAAAAGTTAAATCTTGCAGGTTAAAGCCCATCTCTGGGGAAAGGAAAAATGCTCCCTTGCAGTAGGGCTGCCCATGCATTGTAAAGATTCAAAGCTTGTTTAGGTCTATGGGGCCACAAAAAGCTATTTTACTTACCCAATTTTTCACTGCAAAGAATATTCCCATGGGCAATAAGTTTAAAAGGCTAAAAATAAAACCTATGCGGCTCATGGCCAAAGTTAAAAAAGCTATAAACAATAAGAAAGGAGCTTTTAAAAAATACATGAATACATGAACATGAAGGAACACTAGCGTTGTTTAAATGTTACAAAGAATATAACAGGATATGTAAAAAGGAAATCAAGGATGCAAAAACTCAAAACGAACGACAGATTGCAAAAGATAGTAGGACAAACCCCCAAAAATTCTTCAAATATATTACTAGTAAAAAGGTCAGGTCTGAGCATGTAGGCCCTTTACAAAATAATCTAGAGTGGGTGACTGGGGACAAAGAGAAGGCAAATTTATTAAATATTTTCTTCAGCTCTGTGTATACAAAGGAGCATGGGGGAGCTCATGTCCATAATGGGGGTGGTGACACAGCCCCAAATGATCCACAATGGCTCCAAAGGGATATGGTCCATAAATATTTAGACAGAATAAAGGTGGATAAAGCACCTGGACCAGATGACATCCACTCACGGATCCTAAAAGAATTGAGCTCTGTAATTACAATGCCATTGTATCTAATTTTTTGGGACTCATTAATGACGGGAATAGTCCCACTGGATTGGCGTAGGGTCAATGTGGTGCCTATATTTAAAAAGGGAACAAAGTCTTTAGCAAGTAACTATAGATCTGTTAGTTTAACTTCTATAGTCGGGAAGATACTGGACAGTTTAATAAAAGACCACATAGACTATTTTAACCACTTCCCGCCCGGCCTATAGCGGATTGATGGCCGGGCGGTGGTTCAGTTATCCTGACTGGGCGTCATATGACGTCCTTCAGGATAACATGCCGCAGCGCACCCGCAGGGGCGTGCATCACGGCGATCGGTGGATCGGTGTGTCAGTCTGACACACCGCTACACCGATCTTGGTAAAGAGCCTCCGGCGGAGGCTCTTTACCACGTGATCAGCCGTGTCCAATCACGGCTGATCACGCTGTCAATAGGAAGAGCCGTTGATCGGCTCTTCCTCACTCGCGTCTGACAGACGCAAGTAGAGGAGAGCCGATCAGCGGCTCTCCTGGCAGGGGGGTCTGCGCTGATTGTTTATCAGCGCAGCCCCCCCGCAGATCATCACACTGGACAACCAGGGATCGCCACTAGGACCACCAGGGAAGGGAAACATGTGGATGGCCAGGTATGTACCCCATGGCCATCCACATGTGCCCAGTCAGTGCCAAATCTGTGCCAATCAGTGCCCACAAATGGGCACTGATTGGCACAATTATGTTGCAGTGATGCCCAGCAATGCCACACTTAGGGGCATCACTGCCATCAATCAGTATCATCAGTGCCACCCATCAGTGTCCATCGGTGCCACCTGTCAGTGCCCATCTGTGCCCATCTGTGCCCACCTATCAGTGCCCATCCGTGCCCATCTGTGCCAACTATCAGTGCCACCCATAACTACCCATCAACGCCACCTACGAGTGCCCATCAATGCCACCTACGAGTGCCCATCAGTGCTGCCTATCAGTGCCCATCGGTGCCACCTATCAGTGCCCATCAGTGCCACCTACCAGTGCCACCTATCAGTGCCCATTAGTGCCACCTATCAGTGCGCATCAGTGCCACCTATCAGTGCGCATCAGTGCCGCCTATCAGTGCCCATCATCAGTGCCCGTCAGTGCCACCTCATCAGTGCCACCTCATTGGTGCCACCTCATCGGTGCCCATCAGTGCCGCCGTATCAGTGCCCGTCAGTGCAGCCATATCAGTGCCCGTCATTGAAGAAGAAAACGTACTCATTTACAAAAATTTTTAACAGAAACAAAGAAAAACGTGTTTTTATTCAAAATTTTCGGTCTTTTTTTATTTGTTGCGCAAAAAATAAAAACCGCAGAGGTGATCAAATACCACCAAAAGAAAGCTCTATTTGTGGGAACAAAATGATAAAAAATTTGTTTGGGTATAGTGTAGCATGACCGCGCAATTGTCATTCAAATTGTGACAGCGCTGAAAGCTGAAAATTGGCCTGGGCGGGAAGGTGTCTAAGTGCCTGGTATTGAAGTGGTTAAGCAACAGACAGCAAGGAATCATGAAAAACAGAAGTTGTCAAACAAACCTAATTTCTTTTTATGAGGAGGTAAGTAAAACTTTGGACAGAGGGGTGGCTGTGGACGTGGTATACTTGGATTTTTCAATGCCTTCCCCACACATGGCTCATTTGTAAGGTAAAGTCTACAGGCTTGGATATATCAGTTTGTAAGTGGATAGAAAACTGGCTAAAAGACAGAATTCAGAGAGTAGTGGTTAATGAATCTTAATCTGAATGGTCTAGGGTTATCAGTGGTGCAACCCAAGGTTCAGTGCTGGGACCCTTACTTTTTAATACCTTTATAAATGATATTGGGTTTGGGATTAAAAGTAACATTTCTGTCTTTGCAGATGACACTAAGCTATGCAGTGGAAAAACATCCTTACAGGATGTCTCCAATTTACAAGCCAACCTCAATGCACTGTCTAATTGGGCAACTATGTGGCAGATGAGGTTTAATGTTGATAAATGTAAAGTTATGCACTTGGGGGCTAAGAATATGCATACATCATACATACTAGGGGGAGTACAACTGGGTGAATCAATGGTGGAGAAAGATCTGGGGGTTTTGGTAGATCATAAGCTCAATAATAGCATGCAATGCCAAGCTGCAGTTTCCAAAGCGAGCAAAGTCCTTTCTTGTATTAAGAGAGGTATGGACTCCAGAAAGAGAGATATCATTTTGCCCCTGTACAAATCATTATTCAGACCTCATCTGGAATATGCAGTTCAGTTTTGGGCACCAGTTAACAAAAAGGATAATGGGGAACTGGGGAAAGTGCAGAGAAGGGCAACCAAACTGATAAGAGGCATGGAGGAGCTCAGCTATGAGGAGAGATTAGAGGAACTGAATTTATCCACTCTTGAGAAGAGGAGATTAAGGTGGGATATGATCACCATGTATAAATATATAAGGGTCCATATAGTGAACTTATTGTTGAGTTATTCACTTTACAGTCAACACAGAGGACAAGGGGGGAATTGTGTAGAGGAAAAGAGATTTCATCTCCAGATACGGAAAGGTTTCTTTACAGAAGGAGCTGTGAAAATGTGGAATAGACTCCCTCCAGAGGTGCTTCTGGCCAGCTCAGTAGATTGCTTTAAGAAAGGCCCGGATTCTTTCCTAAATGTACATAATATAACTGGGTACTAACGTTTATAGGTAAAGTTGGTCCAGGGAAAATCAGATTACCTCTCTGGGCTCAGGAAGGAATTTTTTCCCCTGCTGTAGCAAATTGGATCCTGCTTTTCTGGTGGGAGGGGGGGGGGGTTCACCTTCATCTGGATCAACTGTAGGTATAGGATTGGGTATATGGGATTGTATGATATTTTTTATTTTATTTATTTATTTATTTTTTATGGTTGAACTGGATGGACTTTTTTCAACCTGACAAACTATGTAACTATGTAACTATGCTCCCATGACAGTTGGTGCCCCCCCCCCCCCCCACTCCCCTACACTCTGGTAATGTGCTCTAAATTGGACTCAATGATGTGAAAGGACCTGTGATTTCCAGAGCATAGGGCAGATCAGGTCCACTTTACATATAAAGATTTGGAGTTTGTTTTTTAACTTCTTTATTTTTTTTTCAGTAATTCAGTTCTTGAAGAGGTTAAAACAAGCTCAGTACCAGCCATTAAAGTGATTAAAAAGTCTATTTTTTTTTTTTAAATAACAAACATGCTATATGTACCTGCCTTGTGCAGTGGATTTGCACAGAGCAGCGCGGATCCTCCTCTTCTTAGGTGCCTCTTCTGTGCTCCTGGCCCCTCCTGTCGAGTGCCCCCACAGAAAGCAACTTGTTATGGGGGTACCTGAGCCGAGCTGCAGCTCCCTGTGTCCATTCAGACATGGAGCTGTGGCTCAGTCCCACCCCTCTCTCTCCTGATTGGCTAACTGACTTTGATTGACAGCAGAGAGAGCTAATAGCGCCACTGCTGTATCTCAGCAATTAGGAGGGAAGTCCTGGACGGCTGAGACACTCATGGATAACGCTGGACAGAGATGGGCTCAGATAAGTATTAGGGGGGCTGAGGAGGGCTGCTGCACACAGAAGGTTTTTTATCTTAATGCATAGAATGCATTAAGATAAAAAAAACCTTGTGCTTTTACAATCACTTTAACTTGTTTCAGTTTTGTTCAGTCGGCTTCCAGTTTTTCTGTAAAAGTGATCTGGGTGGCTGTACTTTCATTGCTGATCTAACAGGACAGCAAAAAAGACAAAAAAACTACAGTGGTTCCAACCCCTTGCCACTCTATCCAGAAAAAAAAAGTTTTACCTTTGGTTTTATTTTAAAGCAGTGTTTTCCTTTTTTAGGCTCCCCCCCCCCTCTGTTTTCACCTGGTGATCTGGCCAGTAACACACCTCCTGTATTAGAGTGGATGAAGGAGCTCAGGGGCACCTTTGGACAGCAGCATTGTTAACCTGGGCGAGGAGTATTAGATGTACTAGGAAATTTAGATACACTAACAAATTGAAGCCAAACTCCAGCTCATACCTTTTTAAGCAGTTACTGGAATTAAGGGTTTACATAAAAAAATGAAAACTGATTATTGTAAGCGTAGAGCCCTACCAAAAGCTAGGCTAAATTTCTGGGGTTTTTTTTGGAAAGATGATCAATTTTTGGTCTGGTCAGGTTTCCCTAAGGTCAGTCAGCCAATGATTTAATAATATTTATCAGATTCCTGAGAGATGGCACCCAGAAGGTGGCTGAGGGAGGTATTAAATGTTTGGCAGGCCTGATAATAGCAGTCTTCTTCTGGGGCTGCTGCCCTTGGAATGCAGCTTTTGTATTAGAGCAGCTGTTTGGGCCTCAGTATGCTGAGCTACGGGCCCAGAAGAGTTTTTATTAAAGATGCATATGGGGATAAGGATTCTTTTTCCTCCCTCACTGTAAAGTGTTACATGGAAGTTGGTTGGCAGACAGCTGTCTTTTGACTGTGAGTAAAGACCTAGATTTGGAATCCCAGGTGTGTGATAGGGGAAGTAAGTTCCAGTAGTTGCTGTGAGAACTGGAGCTGCTTCTATAGAGTTCTAGATTAACTAGCCATTCCCTATTACCCCCAGTCAAGGCATTTGAGAAGCTTTTGTAGGATTTTGTCCTTCTGTTGATTTCTGTTATTGTTTTGGAGTATCCTGAACCCTTAAATCCCTTCCTTTTTAAGTTTTGCCTCATAGCTCAGGAAGTAGATTAGGCTATGGATGTTGAAAGTTAAAACTGAACTGAACCTTCCTGTCCTTTACATCCAATGAAGCTGCCATCTTAGCCTATGTTTGATCTGCAGTTGCCAAGGTGTTGCACATGTAATGAGGCATGACACCAGTTATTTCATTCAGTTGAGAGCTGACATAAGCACACTAGTAATTGTAAGTTATTATTAAAGGCATGCCTTGAATGTAACTGTTTTGAGAAATAGTTAAATAGGTGGATTTAGTTCCACTTCCGTTTTTGAAAAAGATTTTACAATTTAGTGCTACAAACTGGTAAAGTATATGGAAAACTGCAAGTACTGACTGACCCAATCTATTTATCAACCATCTCCTTTCTCATTTATATACATGACCCATTTTATGTCCTATTTAAAGTGACTGTGTTGATATTTCAGCACTGAGGTTCTGGGTTGAGATTTACCCATGGACACTATCTTAGTGGTGTGTCATGTAACATTGGTTACTCCACTGTTTAATCGACTTAAATATTTAACCACTTGTTGACCCTTTTTTCATCATCAGGACATTGATTTTATTGTTCTATCTACAAATTAGATGACTACCAACAAGTGGTTACATCTCCAGAAAGGAGACATGTTTCACTGTTACTTAACAGTAGCTTGGCACATTTAACTAGACTATAGTGTTGAAGATATTTCATAGCTCATCCAGGAAGCCTCGTCAGTTCTGGAGTTTCCAATCACAAAGTGAAAATAAGGGAAAGAAAAAAAATGCAGCCACCACATCTAAAAATTGGTAAGCTTCCATATAATAAATGTTTGCTTTTGGTTAAAAACTACTTTAAGGTCTCAAATGAGACTGGCGCTCACACTTTACCTCTCAGAGCCCAGTAGCAAGAAAGAATACGCTTTGTGGATGTAGCCAGGAGATGGCTAATATTGCCTGCAGTATCAGAAGGCACTCTACAGCATTGTTGCAGTGAGACTGTTTCCCTCTAGTGCTCAGCTATGACTCCATGTCTTCACATCTTGCCAGCAGAGTGATTAACACCAGGGATTAAAGCAAAGCATTGTGGAAGCTGTAGTCCGAGAGCTCAGGTTTCAAACTCAGGCAAGAATGTAACAGACTACAGGTACCAGCAGCCTGGAGTAGGAGAAGGGAATGCTGGGAGACATAATATAAAGCCTGGGCTAGCAAGTGACCCAGTGTCAGACTGTGCTGTGGCCGAGTCGTGGCCTGTGCTACAGGGAGAGAATCATTGCGTGTGTGTACAGGAGCATCCACTGTCAGCCCTTCCTGGTCGTCTTGCAGCAGCTTGGAGACTGCCCTTATCACACCCACGCTGGGTCCTGCTGGGCAGCAACACAGCGCTATACGAGATTGAGCACCATCCCTAAAGCCAGGCTCTGCAAAAGCCTGTTGTAGAGTATTCACATCACTCCTCACCAAAGAAGATCGTTAGGACTGGTGAGCGGGCACTTGCCCACCATCTTAACACAGAGACACAGAGGGACACTGCACGCAGATAACATTGTCTTTCTTTTTGCTCAAACTAGTGAGACCCTGTGCTACACTTGCTCACTGCTAAGCAGCAACAGTGTTCATCCTGTTTCAGGACACCACCAGTGCACTGTACCTTACCCTGCTTGTCAGGATACCTCAGCCTAATACACTTCAATCTGCCTGTTAGCATATCTCCAGTATATCACCAAGGAGCTAGCTGAAGACTCAATGCCTTATTTCTTCTAAGGGACTACAACATACCCCCCCCCTCCCCACAAGGGATTAGCACTTTTGGTGCTGCAAAGACCCTATTTTCACGTAGGACTCTATTTGTTAGATGAGCAGGTTTAAATACTCAAAGGTTTAATTATTCACATCAAATTAAGTACAGTGTTATATATTTCTGTCTTTTCTAGGCCTGTAGTGTTGAGGTACAGAAGGAAGTGGTTTGACATAAGCAAGGTCATTCCTCTGCCATTCTTCTGCCTCTTCACATAGGTTTCCAACTAAACAAAGTGTTGTGTGAGTAATATTTATATCCTGCAAGCAGTTACTGTTTCTGTTCTACTGCCTTATATCATTGGTATTACTTGCCATAGTAATACTTTATCAAGGGATAAGTTTATGTTGCTAGAATCTAATGTTTCTAACACTTCAGTAAACAAAGCTCAGCTTTTTCACTTACACTACAGTGGTTGTAAAGCCACTGTATAATATTGATACAATCCACTGTGTTACATTAAATGATGTGCCCAGTGTATGTGCTTTTAAAAAATATGCCGCTGTATACCTTATTTCATAGTGCCACTCGGCACTTACGTGTCTGCCCGCCACTCTTCTCTGCCAATCTGACAACTATAGTGGGAGGGGCTGAGAATCCCCGCTGGCATCAGCCGGGAGGAGGGGAGGAGAGAAGGAGAGCGGCGGGCGGTCACGTGAGCGCTGTGCAGCTCTATGAAATTGGGTATATAGAGTTTTTCTTTTTGAAACACATACACTGGGAACATCATTTAATGTAACACAGGGGTTTGTAGCAATATCAGACCATTATGATAGCAGCAGGAGGGGAGAGGCACTGACACTAGCTGACAGGCAGGGGGAGAAAGGGAGCAAGGAGAGCCAGCGGGATGATGGAGGCACGTAAACTAACCACAGTGTCTGGGCTCAGCAGCCTTGATAAACCGTGGTCAGTTTATGGAGGGAAGGGAATCACCAGGCAGTATCAGCCAGGTATTTTAGATGATACAAAGGGCCAAATTACACAGCACAAGCACTGTGGTTAGTATATGATGATAATAATAGTATGAATAACGATTCATGCTTTAAAGGAACAGGCTCAATTTTTTTCAGGGTTACAACCCTTTACAATTGTGTGTGTGTCTCTGATTATCTTGGTCATCACCAAAAATGTCTGAAGAGACGTTGGAGGACTTGCAGGATTGGGGCAACCAGGTGGATACAGATTCAGTAAGCGGCCCCTTATGGGGGTAGTGCTACATGTTTAAATCACAACTCTTTATTGCAATGAAACATATTCAGTACTTTTTGCCTATTTATTTGCAACAGTATACTTGTGAATATATATCTGCTGCATATTCCTTCAGAGTTACATGCTGATTCTTGTAAGGTGTGCGTTATTTAAATAAAGAATTAAAAAAATAGAAATAGAGTGAATATCTCGATTGGGGATATAGCAATAAAAAACGGTTAGGGAGTCTAACACTTTACCATTCTATACAAATTGAAAAAAAAAGTTTTGGCTTTAGAAAAACTTTAACCACATTCCTGTAGACACACAGCGAAACCTGCTTTGATGACTATTGATGAACCCAGAGGCAAGCAAGTTGAAAGAAAATGGCAAGCAAGTAACAAGGAAGTCACCAGCATGTTGCATAACTTTGGGGGTGCAGCAGTGTGAACCGATCTGTACGGTCTGCAGTGGGCCACACCATGGTAGTGGGACACCAGGGCCCAGTCCCAAATGCGACCTTTGCGACCCTAGTAGTTCTGACTCTGGATGATTCTGCCAGTATATTTGTTTCCTGTGGAAGCTGATTTAAGCACCAGGAAACTCACAAAAACAAGGGAAAACATACAAAGCCCAAGCAGATGTTGTTAAGTCTGAAGCCAGGACCCAAACACTGGAAGACAAGAATATATCTATAACCCAATAAGGCCCCTTATCATATCATGTAAAACATTTGTTAACCTCGGATATTTGTATCAAAACTTCCAGCACCATTAGTTATTTCTTCTCATTTCATTATTGAACCTTCCGCATTAAGCATGTCAGCAATTCTCTCTCACTCTGAAAATCCACTGTTAATTAGAGCCAAACTAATCACCACAGGGCCCATGAAATAGATAGATGCTCTTTTTGTGAAAGTTTTACATTCTGGAGCAACAAAGTTATTATATTCTTGGCAGGAAATCAAAGAGAAGTTGTCTGTTAATTATGAAGAGCACTTTACATACTGATTTAAGAATTCCCTCTACGCCAACATATTTGTCTATAGAGCGGTAAAGGCCCGATCAGATCATCATTTTATTAACACATATAAAGGTAAACTGTTTTAGCATAATGTTGTGCAATTATTGTAATGGATGTCACCGATTAAGAGTTAGAAGTTATGAGTGATTTGTGGCTTAAGTGCCAGCACTTGGAGTTTTTTTCTCTTTATAATGGATTTTCTGAGAATTTCTATTGTGTGATTTTTTTGCGAAACCATAATTAATTTTTAGGGTGTCACATATTGCAATGCCCATATTCTCCTGCAGTCAAACAGCAGTCCTCTGGCATCCATGTGTGCTATTACTGTCAGTCTGCAGCTGCTGGAGAATGTAGACACTGAAGAAGCCCATGGAAGCCTAATCAACCAACACCTGTAATAGAAAATGTGATCTCTCAAGTGCCACTAACCAGATTTTACAGCTGATGTGACAAGTGAGCAGTGCTTTCTATATAACAAAGCAGATCCCATGGGGAACAGTAAAAACTGAGAAGGAAATCAAGATGCTTATATATAACTGAGTAGGGCACCAGGAACTTGGTGATGAATGAGTTTGGCAAGACCTGCCTATTGTTAGCCCCCCAATGCAGGACAAGATGAGTGTGTGACAAAATAGAAGTTAAGATAATGGGGCTTGTTTGAAGGGCTAAGTTAAATGTTAGTGCAGCCTTTCTCAACATACTTAATACAGAGGAACCCTTAAAATAAGTTTTATGTCTCGAAGAACCTCTGCATAATTGTTGTTTTTTTTTTCAATCGCTCCTGCACCGCCCCTGCCCATTGAAATGAATAGGCAGCACTGCCGAAGCACCTGCAAAGTGCTTCGACAGTGCCGAAAAACAGGCACTATTAACCCTTTATTCGGCCACTAGCGGGGGTTAAAAGCACCCCTATAGCCCCGCTATAACAGCGGTAAAGTGCTGCTAAAACTAGTGGCGATTTACTGCTAACGCCTGCACCGCCCCAGTGTGAAAGGGGTCTTATAGTATCATTCTCTTCTCATCTACCTCTCCCCCACTAGGTTGGTTTCAGACTGCAGACCCCTTCACTGGTGCCTTTTGATGTAGTGGTGGGCTTACTCGCCCCCTTCCTTGGGCTCTTTTTACGTTAGGGGCTTATGGATGCGAAGAGTGGAAAATAGGCTGGCTGCTTTGGGATTTTGGGAGACCTTGATGTTTATCTACCTGTCTCTCTGCTTACTGTTTATTTAGATTTTTTACCCAAAGTCTGTTTTCTATATGTTATTCAAGGAAGCATTCCCAGCTATAATCTGCAATACATGATACAGGTCTCCTTTCTTTTCCTTGTCTTCTTTTCAGCATATTCTTCCCTGCTTGTTATGGGAAGTGATGATGCAACATATGTACGGAATTTGTAATCTTTGTTATGTTATGTGAATCTCTCCTTTGTTCCTTCTTGTTTACTCAACAAAATGGTTATGCAAGAAAAGTGGTTGTAAACCCTCACATATACACAGTGAAATGAACAGCCTCAGATGATACACAGAGATGAAACAAATCCTCCTACATAGGATTTACTTGTTTATCTGCAGCCTTCTCTTCCCTTCACCCCTTCAAAGGGCAGAAAAGTGTTAAAATCTTTCTACATCTGTCAGGAACAGAATGAGTTGGTGGAGAGGCTGCAGCAACAGTGAGTGAGAGCTGATTGGAGGAAAGGCACAACCCCTCCCCTCCACACAGCAGAACTGTGTTCTGAATAGACAAGTTTGCTGAGCTCTCCCTCCCCCTCCTCTTGACCCAAATTTATCTCAGAAATGACTCACGCTGATAACAGAGGAATGAAGCACCAGGGAGAAATGACACTTAGAGCTTTGGAGAAAGCTAAGTAAACATTGCAGGTATATGTGTTTTGCTCATATTCCATGACTGAGGTTAACAACCTCTTTAACCACTTAAAGACAGCCTGCCGCAGATATACTGCGGCAGGGCAGCTCTATTGTGCGAAATGACGTACCTGTACGTAGCTATATGTCATTTCATACAATAGACAGTGGGGGGCTCACTGATTGGACACAGGGGGAGCCAATCACCTAATCCGGCGGACCTGATGTCCGTTGGCCACCCGTGATCACTCCCCAGAGAGGCAGAAGGGCAATCTGCATATGTAAACAAGGCAGATCGCCGTTCTGATAGGGATGATGATAGAGATCTTGTGTTCCTGCTGAGCAGGAACATCAATCTCTGTCTTCATCCAGTCAGACCATCCCCCACACAGTTAGCAAGCACCCCCTAGGGACACACCTAACCCTTTGATCGCCCCTACTGTTAACCCCTTCCCTGCCAGTGTCATTAGTACAGTAACAGTGCATATTTTTAGCACTGATCACTGTAATAATGTCACTGGTTCCCAAGAAAGTGTCAAAAGTGTCAGTTATGTGTCCGATTTGTCTGCTGCAATGTCGCAGTCCCGCTAAAAATCGCCGCCATTACTAGTAAAACAAGAAATAAAAAAAAAACGCCATAAAAATATCCCATAGTTTGTAGACGCTATAACTTTTGCGCAAACCAATCACTATACACTTATTGGGATTTTTCTTACCAAAAATAAGTAGCAGAATACAGATTTGCCTAAATTAATGAAGAAATTCGATTTTTTACATTTTTAATTGGATATGTTTTGTAGCAGAAAGTAAAAAATATTGTTTTGTTTTCTTTCAAACTTGTCGCTCTTTTTTTGTTTATAGAGCAAAAAATAAAAACCGCAGAGGTGATCAAATGCCACCAATATATATTTGTGTATAGTGCAGCGCTACTGACGTGATAACTCTAATATCAAACCTTGTGCAAATTATATTCCTAAATTAAACAGTACAGACATCACAATCTCCCACAACATAGAGTGCTTATTCTAAATATATATGAAAATTCTTGATTGCTGTGAGTATCCGTAAATATCATTCACCACTGTGCTTCTCTTTAAACACTACTTAGTAGTGCACACCTCCACCAGCTGTTATACCTGCTCACCTCAACAATGAGTCAGGCAGTCTAAAATATAGATCTTTTATGCCGCGTACACACGAGCAGACTTTACGGCAGACTTTGCCCGGCGGACGGGATTTCGTCGGACAATTCGATCGTGTGTGGGCTCCAGCGGACTTTGTTTTCTCAAAAGTTGGACGGACTTATGCCGCATAGACACGACCGGACTTTACGGCATACTTTGCCCGGCGGACTTTTCGACGGACTTTACGACGGACTTTCCGAATGAACGGACTTGCCTACACACGATCAACCAAAGTCCGACGTGATGACGTACGACCGGACTAAAGCAAGGAAGTTCATAGACAGTAGCCAATAGCTGCCCTAGTGTCGGTTTTTGTCTGTCGGACTAGCATACAGACGAGCGGACTTTTCAACCGGACTCGAGTCCGTCGGATAGATTTGAAACATGTTTCAAATCTAAGTCCGTCAAACTTTTGAGAAAACAAAGTCCGCTGGAGCCCACACACGATCGAATTGTCCGACGAAATCCGGTACGCCGGACCAAGTATGCCGTAAAGTCCGATCGTGTGTACGCGGCATAAGATTTGAAACATGTTTCAAATCTATCCGACGGACTCGAGTCCGGTCGAAAAGTCCGCTCGTCTGTATGCTAGTTTGACGGACAAAAAGCCACGCTAGGGCAGCTATTGGCTACTGGCTATGAACTTCCTTATTTTAGTCCGGTCGTACGTCATCACGTACGAATTAGACAGACTTTGGTTGATTGTGTGTAGACAAGTCCGTTCATTCAGAAAGTCTGTTGTAAAGTCCGTTGAAAAGTCCGCCGGGCAAAGTCTGCCGTAAAGTCCGCTCGTGTGTACGCGGCATTACTCTCACTCTTCAATGATCTCTCCCATCCACGGTGGATCAGCTGTTCACCTTCAGCCCCTTGCTGTTTCAACAACGTCCAGTGTGATTCCCATGGGTAAAGAGTAGATCTCTCTTATAAATAACCTCACTCCTTAGACTCTCCTCCACTCCTGGGCTATCGCTTCCAATGTCATGCAATCACAAATAGAGGAAACATAGTGCTCTCTGTTTTAAAATGTATTAAATAACCCCCCGCTAAAAAGGATACTTACAATTAGAAAGCAAAACTCGCATGTATATAATATTATAGCATCCGCTCGTTCACCACCGTGGCTGCGTGACCTCATGGGCTCGGCTCCTCCCCTCTACGCGCGTATCGACCTCTGATTGGTCTTCCTCAGCAGTTCTACAGCCATTTAGAGTGCAATTCACAACACTTACAAGAAGGTACAACATTCAACGTAATAAAAACGTCATAAACCATTCAACAAACGTAAGAATCAGCACTAAACTCTGAAAGTATATGTTTTATGGTGTATACTCCCCTCTGCAGATATCACCTGCGACAAGTGTCAGTCCGCATAAAGTGTGTGTGTTTACATGTTACGTCCAACAAAACTTCCTTAGACAGAGGAAGGATTGAAAAGATAAGAATTGATATTAGTGGTTACTGCTCAAGGAATCCCTAGCAACCTCCGGAGAACTCTAGGGTTCCATAGAACCCTGGTTGAGAAACCCTGTGTTAGAGGATGGGGTTAAAAGGCAGATTATTGGTTACATATTGTAACAGAGATTAATGGGTCTATGTATAAATGTTTTCCCCTGAGAGTTACACATTTTTAATCAAATACCATTAGAAAGATATGTAAATCATGGGTGAAAGTTGTGTAAGCTTTGGATAAAAACATTGATAAATATGCTAAAAACTGCCTTTACACAGTAATAATTGGGAGCCCATTTATAACAGAGCAGGGATATTTCTATTCTCTCTCCTGTCCTGCATTTAACAGCCCATTCACAAAATGCAAGCCATGGTGTCGAGCAGGCATCTGCAAATAGATGCCATTTAAAGATGATATTCACCCTCTTTAAAAGTTCCTGTTACTGTGATTATCTGCCTCTCCTTTAAAATCATTGGAAAGAATATACCTAGACTTTAAAAGAGAAGTATGGGGTTTGTTTGTTTTTTCAGATTCATACTTACCTAGCTGGATATAGCATGAGTCCGATGCTGCATATGTCCTCCTAGGCTCTAACACCAAGAACCGAGCGATCAAACACCACCAATTGCTCGGTTCTCAGAGCTCCCTGAGCAGAGAGCCAGTGACTGTCAGTCACTGGCTTTCTGCTCTGCCCCCCTGCGCTCACTGGAGCACTGGGCTGTGAAGGGGGCAGGAGCAAATGGCTCGCTAAGGGGCTGAGCCGGGTGCTGGTCCAGGCATGTGAGCAGATCCCGACCATACTGTCGCGATCCTTCCTGGAAATTCAGCCCGCTGTCGGCTGAAAAGGGTCACAGGAGTGCAGAACAAACTGCACTCCCAGGATCCACCGGAGAAGTACAGCCAAACAAGATTGTACTTCTCCTTTAAGACATAGGCAAATCTTTCAAAGGGAACAACAGGTAATGCTGTATTGTTATGCTTCCCTGTTTGCATCCAGGTTAAAATTGAACATATACAGATAGAACATTTCTGAAATGTCTCAGAAGCTTGCCATCACTCTAAAGAGCTCCTACACATGTTAATTTGCAGGTAACCTAAAGCCCAATTTAGGGTAACCTTCGGTTTGAATCAGCTAAATACATTCTAGGTGCAGCAATACAAACGTTTTCAATGTCTTACAGTTCATTTTCTTTCAAAGGCAGCCACAACCTAAGCAGATTTCCTGTCCCTGCCAGCAGTGGGACCCTTGCTCTAGGGCAGTGGTTCTCAACCTGGGGTCGGGACCCCCTCGGGGGTCGAATGGCGATTTGTCAGGGGTCACCAAATCCTGGGCTGTTCCTGAAGTCTGCACCTTTCTCCTAGCCTTTTCGCGGCCGCCCAGCAGGGCTGTCCCTGGAGCCCGCAGCCGCCCATTCAGTTCACGGCATGGCTGGGGGCAGAGACTAGATGTCAGCTGACTGGTGAGGAATGTGAAGTGAGAGAGGCTGGAGGAGACCCTATCTCCTGATTTCAGCATAGATGTCACTGCTGCGAGACACCACAAATAGTGATTATAGTTGTCATTAAGTCCCAACTACAGTTCTCAGATCAGCAGATGACCTAAGTTGCCTGATCAGAACTCCCCCCAGCACTGGCACTGATCCCACTCCCCACCAGCACTGCCACTCATCCCAACTCCCCGCCCGAGGGATGGGGGAAAAAAACAAGAAATTAGGATAGAGAGATAAAAGGGAAAGAAAGGATAACAAAGAGAAAGAGTGGTACATCCTAAAATATACTATAAGGTGTTTTAATACTGTATGAGTGGAAGGGACTCAGAGAGCGCTAAATGTCCATGGGTTAGGGGCGCAAATTACTTGTCTTGACTTGGGTGCTGACAACCCACGCTACGAAAATAATTTTACTGATAGGGGTCCCCACAACTTGGGAAATTTTATCAAGGGGTCACAGCACTAGAAGTTGAGAACCACTGCTCTAGGGGGAAACATTTTTGAAGAGGTCCAATAAATGCCCTACTGAGCTAAAATCCTTGCTGATTGGAGCACTCTAATGCCCCATACACATGATCAGAAATTCCCTCAGAAAAAACTGTTTTTTCTGACGGAATTCTGCTCAAGCTTGCCTTGCATACACATGGTCACACAAAAGTTCTCAGAACTATCGACCGTCAAGAACGCGGTGACGAACAACACTATGACAAGCCGGTAAAATGAAGTTCAATGCTTCCGAGCATGCGTGGAATTGTTTCCGAGCATGCGTCATTTTTTGCGCGTCCGAATTGCATACAGACGAATGCATTTTCGGATAGAAACTTTTTCCGACCGAAAAATAGAGAACCTGCTCCAAATCTTTTGCTGGCTGGATTTCTGCCAGCAAAAGTCAGATGGAGCATACACACGGTCGGAATTTCGGACCAAAAGCTCACATCCGACTTTTGCTGGCAGAATTTCTGATCGTGTGTATGGGGCATAACTCTGACTCTGCTGGGGGTTTGTTGGACTTCTGTAAAGAGATCACTTCTTCTCCACAGAGATCAATGGTGCCAATTTGCAGCGTGCTGGAAGGGGACAGACGTTTCTACTGGTATCTACTTGGCTGGTATTTAAAGAAAACCTGAAAAAAAGACATTCCATGCCTTTTGATTCAATAATTCTGGAATGTTTTTAGTTGATCTGAACTGAATATTCAATTGGGCTTTAAGAGCTGATAACTTTGTTTTTGTATTTTCTCCTAATCAAAATCATAACACCCTTTTAAACTGCAGTATAGCAGAAGGTAAGTGCAGAGATTTGTAACAAAAATTTAAAAGTTTGTACTAAGTTTGAGATTAGGGAATTACCACTTGCCGCAGTGGGATAACAATTTATACAGAAAAACAGGAGGAGAACAGCGCGGGGTCAGTATTTCTGTGAACGCAATTTATCTAGGAAAACAGCAAATGTCTGTTTAAATATGATAGCTTTGACTACTAGCCAACGCTGTGTTCCTGATAGATAGACTGTTTTCCATACTAATGTTCTGTAACTTAAAAATAAAGTTCATATTGGGCTTATCAAATTGTCAGGAGACTCTCGGATTATTTATTTAGATATTATCGCTGTTTTAAAAGAGAGTGGAAAGCGTGAAATATGTTTTTGGGATAACGGCTCCACGGATAATTGGTCTAAATGACTCTGCAAATTAAGAGTGCTCAAGAAATGTTAAATGGTTAGTTTTCAGATTTTTTTTTTATTGCAGCCTGCCTGAGAAAAATTATGACATTTTTTCCTTTGCTAATTTAGTATCGCACTGTTCTTTTTGAAATGGTGTGTATATTGATATATAACCATATTTATTGCCGTATAACACGTGCTGGCGTATAAGCACACACCCTAATTTTAAGAGGGAAGTTTCAGGGAAAAAACCTATTTTAAAATCATAAAATAAACCACTTTGAAGTAAATTAAGGGTTAGTGCCCATCAATGTCCGTCTACAGCCTGATTAATGTCCTCAATGCAGCCCAAATAAAGTCCTCAATGCAGCCTGATTATTGTCCTCAATGCAGCCCAAATAAAGTCCTCAATGCAGCCTGATCAATGCATCAATGCAGCCTGATTATTGACCTCAATGCAGCATGATTAATTCCTTTTTTAAACTACCATCATTTGCAGCCTCACCTTCTCCCTCACCAGCAGCCTGAATCAGGAAATCACCGAGCCGTCATCTCCTCTCCACTCGGCTCTCACGTTACACATACACAGTCCCGCCTCAGCCATTGGCATTGGACCAGCTCCTGTGATAGGCAGAACACTGGTCCAATGCCGGTGGCGGAGGCAGGACTGAGTGTGTGTGACGTGAGAGCCGAGTGAAAGTCGAGGAGCCAAGTGGAGAGGAGATGATGGCTCGGTGAGGTACGCTGTATCACATGCACCCCTGCTTTGCCCCCGTTTTTCATGGGGAAAAAGTACGTGTTAAATGCCGATAAATGCGGTATATATCTATATATACGGT
Source organism: Lithobates septentrionalis (assembly GCA_037952835.1). NCBI lineage: Eukaryota > Metazoa > Chordata > Amphibia > Anura > Ranidae > Lithobates > Lithobates septentrionalis. The sequence goes on along the minus strand of JBBDGP010000489.1, from coordinate 1,193,033 downwards.
ATATCACAAAAGTGAATACACCCCTCACATTTTTGTAAATATTTTATTATATCTTTTTCATGTGACAACACTGAAGAAATGACACTTTGCTACAATGTAAAATCGTGAGTGTTCAGCTTGTATAACAGTGTAAATTTGCTGTCCCCTCAAAATAACTCAACACCCAGCCATTAATGTCCAAACCGCTGGCAACAAAAGTGAGTACACCCCTAAGTGAAAATGTCCAAATTGGGGCCAAAGTATCAATATTTTATGTGGCCACCATTATTTTCCAGCACTGCCTTATCCCTCTTGGGCATGCAGGTTGCCACTGGAGTTCTCTTCCACTCCTCTATGATGACATCACAGAGCTGGTGGATGTTAGAGACCTTGCGCTCCTCCACCTTCCATTTGAGGATGCCCCACAGATGCTCAATAGGGTTTAGGTCTGGATACATGCTTGGCCAGTCCATCACCTTTACCCTCAGCTTCTTTAGCAAGGCAGTGGTCGTCTTGGAGGTGTGTTTGGGGTCGTTATCATATTGGAATTCTGCCCTGCGGCCCAGTCTCCGAAGGGAGTGGATCATGCTCTGCTTTAGTATGTCACAGTACATGTTGGCATTCATGGTTCCCTTAATGAACTGTAGCTCCCCAGCCCCAGACCATGACACTCCCAGCACCATGCTTCTTTGTAGGCAAGACACACTTGTCTTTGTACTCCTTACCTGGTTGACACCATCTGAACCAAATAAGTATATCTTGGTCTCATCAGACCACAGGACATGGTTCCAGTAATCCTTAGTATGTCCTTAGTCTGCTTGTCTGCAGGAGACTGCATGCTTTCTTGTGCATCATCTTTAGAAGAGGCTTCCTTCTGGGATGACAGCCATGCAGACCAATTTGATGAATGGTCTGAGCACTGACAGGCTGACCCCCCCACCCCTTCAACCTCTGCAGCACTCATACATCTATTTCCCAAAGACAACCTCTGGATATGAAGCTGGGCACGTGCACTCAACTTCTTCACTTGCACCTGTCCTGTTTAACCACCCTATGGTCTTGGCCACAATGCTGCAGCTCAGTTTCAGGATCTTGGCAATCTTCTTATAGCCTAGGCCATCTTTATATAGAGCAACAATTATTTTTTTCAGATCTTCAGAGAGTTCTTTGCCATAAGGTGCCAGTGAACAGTATGAGAGAGTGAGAGCGATAACACCAAATTTAACACACCTGCTCCCTATTCATACCTGAGACCTTGTAACACTAATGAGTGACATGACACCGGGGAGGGAAAATGGCTAATTGGGCCCAATTTGGACATTTTCACTTAGGGGTGTACTCACTTTTGTTGCCAGCCGCTTAGACATTAATGGGTGTGTGTTGAGTTATTTTGAGGGGACAGCAAATTTACACTGTTATATAAGCTGTATACTTACTACTTTACATTGTAGCAAAGTGTAATTTCTTCAGTGTTGTCACATGAAAAGATATAATAAAATATTTACAAAAATGTGAGGGGTGTACTCACTTTTGTGAGATACTGTATATATATATATCTATATAGATATATCTATATCTATATCTATATAGATCTATATATAGATATATATACTGTATATATCTATATATAGATATATATATATAAGTACAGCGGATAAAATAAGTATTGAATGCTTCACGATTTTTCTAGATAAATATATTTCTAAAGATGCTATTAATAATTTCAGAAATGAAATTATGTGTAATAAAATGGAATGACACAGGGAAAAAGTATTGAACACATGAAGAAAGCGAGGTGCAAAAAGACATGGAAAGCCAAGACAGCAGCTAAAATCTATCAGCAATTAGAAAGCAATCCTGCCCCTTGTCAGTGCAAATTAATATCAGCTGGTTCAGTCTCAACCGATGGCCTATAAAATGTTGTTTCATTACCAAGGTGTCACACATGAAACATCTCATGATGGCTAAAAGCAAAGAGCTCTCTCAAGACCTTTGCAACCTTGTTGTTGCAAAACATCCTGATGGCATTGGTTACAGAAGGATTTGTAAACTTCTGAATGTTCCAGTGAGCACGGTTGGGGCCATAATCTGATTTCTAACGGAGGAGTTAAAATAATCATCAGAAGAAGGTCCAAGAGCCAAGGACCATTTGTGGAGAGCTGCAGAAAGACCTCGAATTAGCAGGTACAATTGTTTCAAAGATAACAATAAGTAATGCACTCAACAGTGCGAACAGGCAAAAATTTTGTTTGAACTCGCGAACACCGTTAAAGTCTATGGGACACGAACGTGAAAAATTAATAGTGCTCATTTTAAAGGCTTATATGCAAGTTATTGCCATAACAAGTGTTTGAGGACCCTTTTCTATCAAGCTGTGTTTACAAGGCCTTAAAATTGGAGCACTTGACACACAGGTCTAAAAAAGCGCACTCAGTATGCCCTTTCATTTTTGTCAGTCATAGGGTCATACAGGAGTTTTCAGACTGCTGCGATCCATTCCAGAGCCAATATAACAGATACTTTTCTGCACCCAACCTCTTTGCAAACCTAGCCTTAAAGAGTAACTCCACAAAAAAAACAAAATCCCTGGTAATCAATGTATGTATCAGGGATTTTACCAAACTTTGTTGTATGATTCCTACCTGTTTCTGCTCTGAAAAAAAAAAAGCTGTTTGTTGTGTGCTGAGTGAATCTGAATAGGAGGATGTTTTTTAATATTAGGGTCCATTCACACGGGGTGATTAAAGAGGAAGTAAACTCCAGGGTGTTTTTCCCCTTTTCTCTTCCCTGCAAAGTAAAGGCATAATGTGCTAGTATGCATTGCATACTAGCACATTATGTGACACTTATCTGGAAATGAAGCTCCCATAATCCCCGCCGCAGGATGCATCCATCTTCGCCCGTCTTCCTTCTGTGGGCCACGGACTCCGACTGTGTGACTGGCCAGAGCCGCGTGACATCATTCCCACGCATGCACACGGGAGCTGCCTGTCACGGCACACGCTACTGAAGAAACGGCATGGGCGGCCGTTCCTTCAGAGCAGATGCCCCAATGACATCTTCAGTGCAGTATACAGTAACAATCTCCTAAACGGCACACGTTTAGGAGATATTTGCAGTACCTATAGGTAAGCCTCATTCTAGGCTTACCTATAGGTACAACTCACAAAGGAAGGTATACAACCTCATTAACTATATGCCCTGTGCAGGTCCATGTTTTCCATAGAGTTGGGACACTTAGCTGCACTGTCACATCTGTGCGGGACCTGGACCTGCAAGGGGGCATGCAGTCAAGCACCCCGTATGAACGGATCCTTAATCAGCTGATGCAGTTGCAGTGTTCTAATGAGGAAAGTTTCAGGGTCTGCACCTCTTTAGACGTAATTAACTCTTTGGGCGTATTTCACAAAAAAAAAAAAAAAAGTTGCAGAGGATGCTGAAAATCTTAGTGCAGACTGAAGATTGAAAAGAAAAGGTAATTTTTGTGTAGCAATTGCATATGCTATATTTTATTATATTATAATATTATATATTTAGTTTCTATATATAGTTTCTATATTTTTCCCATGAAAGTGAAGTTTACACTGGAGAATTAAATTATGAACTATGGACATCCTGGATATGATTTTTTCTAATTTTTTGTTACATTTTATTTTTATGGTAAAACAGGTCAGTATTGAATTTGTTCATCTTCAATATTTGTGTAAAGAAAAAGCTCTCATGAAATTAATGAGCATTGAACATGCAAATGTCTTGCCTTGGCATTCTGCTATTTTTATTTGACTTTGAAGTTACTTTAATATAATCAGAGAAAGTTTATGTTTCATGTATCAGTCTTGTTGAATTATTCAGAGGGGGGATAATAAGACAATGCTACAACTGGCCTTGTGCTTTGCATGCTAAATATACATGTCACTTTAAAGTTTAAAATGTCTTGTGCTGTACGGAGCCGAATATGACTTAATCCCCATCAAGAATTTAGTGACCTATGCTGTTGTAACATTTCTGTCCTATAAACGACTATGTGTGACATTTTGCAGGCCTTTGTAAGAATCTAATTAGTTAAAATGTAACACTTTTCGGCTTGCTTCTTCTTGCCTGATGAAACGTTCAGATCCAAGATTATACATGAACTAAGTAATAAAAGATCTCTTTTTTTCTAACATGCACCTACATGTTCACATCTAGGGATGAGTGGAGGGATTTGGGAGAAATTTATTTTGTTGCAAAACTACTGATTTCGCTGTTGCCAAAATTTGAAACTCTAAACTTTTCTCACGGAGCTGCTCGAGTTTGCTTAAACACATAAATCTATGCCTTTTTCTTAATTTGAAAGGTGTGCATTTTTGATGTTTACTTCACTTAACAGCCTTTGTATTTGTGTTTTCTTTTTTTTCTGTGAAAAAAGGAAAATATTTGAACTTAATAACCACTCCCTGACCACGCTGTGCTCAATATATAGCCTCACGGCCGTTCTCTAGTTTTGGGAGGGCGTTCCTGGATGTCCTCTCATGTGGCCACAATGGACACAGCACATCACAGATTGGGGTAACTGGTCAATCACATGTAAATAAACAAAAACACCAAGCGCAATAATGTTCTAGCGTGACATATACAATCAAATAAGTGTAAATAAAATGTATGTGAATGCACGTGCAATTAATTAAATAAAAATAAATAAATACATTTAAAAAATTGTTGGATTGACAATGATATCAAGCTGCTATCAATTATATAGTGGTCAGAATCCCCTAAAAATTAAAACATATAACATAGATTGATGCACTCTGATACAAAGTTCAATCAATGTGATAAAATAATTTTTTGTGCTAAAAAACCAATGTGAAAAAAATTGCTACCAAATCGCTAAAAAATCGCATATATATAAAATCGCAAATATATGAAAAAATCGCAAATATTTAAAAACTGTGTTCCTCCAGTTATACAAATCCACTGGAAGTGGTGCGATATCTCCAAGGTAAACTAAGCAACAATTGTGTATAGATATACTAAAAATGCGTTTGCAAATAGTAATCAATCCAAATTAGTGCCAATAAATAAATAAATTTGATATATTCCCTGTGATAAGTGTTGAATTCTCCGTAATAAAAAATAAATAAATGATATGCTTATAAAGGTGCAATATATATACAATTGATGAGTATAAATAGATAAATAGTGCCAATAGAATCTGATTGAATATAGATGATTAAATTCATGAGATAGGATAAGTAACAGGCGACAGTTCAATCCTCAGTAATCTGGGATATCTGGATTCCTGCAGTACTTATTTGTTCACCCTCTGAGCTATTTCTTCCACAGCCACAATGAATGGTAATTTTCTCAGTATCAAGTGGTTTTATGTAAAATAAACAAAGAGAGAAAACATTGCGCAATATTGTTACAATAAAAGTTCACAGGCAAAACAGCACAGTGATATGCCAAGACAAGCCTTGAGAAAGTCACGTGTCAGTGATGCAACGCGTGGGAGGAGGCTAGGACACAGTCTGCTGAATACATTGTATCAAGTGTATCAAGCAGCAGCAACTTGCGTAGCAAGCCTTGTCCTTACAAGCCAGCTGAGATCTGCCTATCTGCTTATCTGCATGCCTAAAACAAGTCAGGCACACGTGAGTGTATCACTGTGCTGTTTTGCCTGTGAACTTTTAATCTCATGAATTTAATCATCTATATTTAATCAGATTCTATTGGCACTATTTATCTATTTATACTCAATTGTATATATATTGCACCTTTATAAGCATATCATTATTTTATTTTTTATTACGGAGGATTCAACACTTATCACAGGGAATATATCTAATTTATTTATTTATTGGCACTAATTTGGATTGATTACTATTTGCAAATGCATTTTTAGTATATCTATACACAATTGTTGCTTAGTTTACTTTGGAGATATCGCACCACTTCCAGTGGATTTGTATAACTGGAGGAACACAGTTTTTAAATATTTGCGATTTTTTCATATATTTGCGATTTTTTTATATATTTGCAATTTTATATATATGCGATTTTTTAGCGATTTGGTAGCAATTTTTTTCACATTGGTTTTTTAGCACAAAAAATTATTTTCTCACATTGATTGAACTTTGTATCAGAGCGCATAAATCTATGTTATATGCCTTTGCCACATGATTGCTGTGTCCAATCACAAGTGATGTAAACACAGCAGGTCTTTGCCTGTTAACAGCTCTCTTTCTTTCACGCAGAGACTGCATTTGAGGAAATTAGAGCTGGATCTGTTCTGTGAGTTTTGACAGTTCACAGTGCTTTTAAAGTGTTTTACAGTGCTACATAGTGTCCTGATCATCAGTGCAGTCACATAAGTGCAGCCTCATCAGTGCCCCGTAGTGCAGATTATCGGTGCCAATCAGTGCCACCTTATCAGTGCCCATCAGTGAAGCTTATATGTGCCCTTCAGTGCCATCTTATAAGTGCAGCCTCATCAGTGTCCATCAGTGCAGCCTCATCAGGCACATCATTGCAGTCTCATCAGTGCCATTAGTGAAACTTATCAGTGCCAATCAGTACCACCTTATCAGTGTCCATCAGTGCAGCTTATCAGGCACATCAGTGCAGTCTCATCAGTGCCCATCAGTGCAGCGTCATCAGTGCCCATCAGTGCACATTAGTGCTGCATCATCAGTACACATCAGTGAAGAAGAAAAAATACTTATTTGCAAAATATTACAAAAGAAACTGAGAAAAAAGTTTTTTCCTTTCAAACTTTTCCGTCTTTTTTCGTCTATTTTTAAAAAAATAAAAAAACCCAGTGGTGATTAAACACCAACAAAAGAAAGCTTTATCTGTCCCAAAAAATGACAACAATTTAATTTGAGTACAGTGTTGCACTCCTAAATAGATTTCATTCAAAATGTGCCCCAAATTTTTTTCCTGGGCAGGAAGAGGGTTAAAGTGTCTGGTACTGAAATGGTTAAAAGACATTTCTTGGCAGGTCCAGAATAGTTAAAATGAACTTGCATAATCCTCAGGAGCTCTTTAACGCCCATTTCCAAAAATCACCAAAAAACAGACAACTTACCATCCCTATGGATTCCAAAAAAATTTTTTCAGAATGGTAAAATTTCAGTGGAAGCTGATTTTTGCAGGAATTTAGAAAAAGAAAAAACTATTAAATTTGCTTATCCATATTCACCTTTCAATGAAGGATTCACTAAATATTACCAACCTAAGCAAGTTAGAAGTGAAGTTCTCTGAACCTCATACATAGTTGTCCTGATAATATTTCAGCCAATTTTGGGATCACAGATATCTAGATGGTTTTTAGATGGCTATGACTTCTAGTCTGCATTGATTCGTTTAGTAAGTGCGACAACCCAACAACTCTTTTCCCAACAAATTGATAACAGTTGCTATGTATGTAACCAAATGGAACGAAAGTTGTGATTCTTTCAAGGAAATGGGATTTTTATAGGGAGATGATATGTCTATATTCCAGTAGGCATAGATGAGTGAAATAGTTAAAAAATAATTTTTATTTAAATTGTAATAAAAATATACAGAACAGATATATAAATATACAAAGGTATGACCATCCAGTATTGTGTTCAAAATTCATTAGTGTCTGTCAGCCAACATGTTTCGCAAAGAACTAATTGCTTCATCGGGGCATAAATCGACATCACTGGTTCATTTGAACTATATAAACTACAGATAAATGGACTACAGTTATATGATGGTCATACATACTTATATAACCACATAAAGTACAAGAATACTTAATCAACACATTCAATCTAGTAATCTCACCTACTGGTATAAGTTTAAAATCAAAGCACACACCACCATTGCCAGGCGTCATCCACTGTACCAACTGGTGAAAAAAATCCAAGGGTGCCAGATCCCAACCGGATAATACCAACAGAATGAACTAATTACTGTCTGTGTCCAAAAACCTCCTATTTTCTGTAAAAATCAGTTGCTATGTATGTGTTCTTTGTATTTGCATTTTCTTATGTAGCCTGCAGGAGCCATTTAAAGCCCATCGCACTCTAAACAATGATCAAAAAAATCTTAATTTCACCTTTTCTATGGATTTCAATGCAATTTAACAAAATGCTGAAATTTTACTGAAATCTCCAGATTTTCAGAGATAAATGCAAACTCATCATTTAGCTCATACCTATCACTCAGACAGGTTAGAAACACTTGTCCATTTGCTATGATTTGATTATGATATAAGCTGGAATTAATATTTTAGTTTTTTTGGCTATGCAAAAGTTGAACTGCATTACGACTGGATACTTTATAATGCAGAATGAACAAATAATTGGAGAGTTGTTACTGGAGTCTCAGAAAGAGCTACAAGAAATGGCTAGGAGATTTAACCCTCCAGTGCCTATACAAAATTGAATATAGATCACAAGGGTAAATCTATCATATGGGATGTACTGTAAGGGTTGAATAAGCAAAAAGCTAAACTTCAGAAGCCATCTTGTAAAAAAATGGGTATATTGGGTTATGTGCCAGCTTTTTAAAAAATATTGGCATTAGCCATATCAACATTTTGGTTCTAAGAAGCAAACCACCCAGTATGGCCCTGTTTCTCCCTCTGTGTATAGTTAAATGAATGGTTCAAGTAAAGAGGCAGTGTAGTAAAACTTAGTTTGAGGCTTTTCCATCATTCTTTTATCAGGCACATGCTTGGCCATTAGCTCGCTGGCCACCTGTTGTTTTACATAACGATATGAAGAAACACTGCTAAATATTTGATCAAAAAGTCATGCATCAATAGACATCATACTTAGCAAAGGTAATGCTCCATGAGCCCTCTCCAACCATGTTAGTAATGAATTCCAGCGTATTGTCCCTAATTCAAGCTGATTTTATTAGATCAATATATTTGATTTGTCTGCTCTGCCAGTTCCCTTGATAACTCTAAAAATTGACTTTGTTAAATGGGAAATTAAAATAACTTACATCTGTTTGTGAAATGATTAAAAGGTTGATAAGCTTCAAAGCCATTAAAATTAGGCCAATTCAATAGAGCTCGGCTCTGATACGGAAATTTGCATAAACAATCAAGAACACATACGGGTGTTTTGCTAATCACTTTTGCACTTGCCATTACTGAACCAGAAAGACACGGAACGATCCTGTTAAAAGAATAAGCGAGTCATGTGTTATAAATCCAGTACCTATCAGTAAAAACACATACTGAGTAACAGACCGAAATGTAAATAGAGTTGTTAAAATGAATGTCCTATATTACAACCTATGGCTTTTTAAACTTGCAAGAGCTAAACCATTGCTTGCTCAATATATCATGCTTGATTATCTTGTCTAATTATTTCCTAGGCTAGGCTAGTCAATTTTGGCAAATACTTCCTCAAGAATGAGGGTGGAGGGGGGGGGGGGTTGTTGAAGGATATCTGAGTAATATTTGCTACAATGATGCATTTCTGGTACTACCAAGAACCGTGAAGAATAGGCATTAAAGCAGGGGTAGGCAACCTTCGAGAGATGGAGATCTACTTGAACAACACTGATGAAGTCAAAGATCACCAGGCACCCAAAAAAGAGACAGTAAGACCGACCCCTTTTTTTTGGATAAAATATTTTTACTTAGAACAAAAATAAGCATTACAAGAGAGTGCAGGGTTTAGGAGTACGTTATCCAGAGAATGTAGGGTTAACCAGTGCATTACGCTCAGAATGCAGGAAACAGAAGTGGGCTGCGTTCATAATGCAGGGTTTAGGAGTGAGTTGCGGTTAGAATGCAGGGTTCAGGAGTGTGTTGTGGTCAGAATGCAGGGTTCAGGAGTGCATTGCAGTCAGAATGCAGGAATCAGGAGTGCCTTGCGTTCAGAATGCAGGGTTAAGGAGTGCGTTGCAGTCAGAATGCAGGGTTTAGGAGTGCATTGCACTCAGAATGGAAGGTTTAGGAGTGCGTTGTGGTCAGAATGCAAGGATCAGGAGTGCGTTGCGGTCAGAATGCAGGCTTCAGGAGAGCGTTGCACTCAGAATGCAGGGATCAGGAGTGCACTTCGTTTAGAATGCAGGGGCTAAGGAGTGCGTTGCGCTCAGAATGCAGGGATCAGGAGTGTGTTGCGCTCAGAATGCAGGGGATAAGGAGTGTGTTGCCATCAGAAACCAGGGTTCAGGAGTGCATTGCGGTCAGAATACAGGGGGTAAGGAGTGTGTTGCGCTCAGAATGCAGGGTTTAGGGGTGCATTGCAGTTGAAATTCAGGGATCAGAAGTGCATTACACTCAGAATGCAGGGATCGGGAGTGCATTGCACTCCAAATGCAGGGATCAGGGGGGGTGGTGAAGGGTGGTAGAGGACACTGCTATGGGGGTGACCCTGCCCATAACAGTGTCCCCTGCCCCCTTCACATCACCCCCCTCCCCCACACACAGTGGTGTCTTCTGTCCCCCCTTTCCTCTATAACAGTAACCTCTTCTCTCCCATAGCACATATGTCCTACCTGTTTCCACAGCGGAGACCAGGAGGCAGCACAGTTCTGAACAAGGGGCGGGAGCTGGCAGAGTGAGATTTCTGGTGATTGGTTGCTTAGGACCACCCTGTGTCCTAGCAACTAATCAACAGCTGTTTAACAAAAAAAGTTCATTTGGCGAGCTCCTCCTCCTGCCCTCCGTCCTGAGCTGCGCTTCCTCCCGGTCTCCGTTGTTCACTGATCACAGCAGCCGAGGAGGATGGAGGCAGGAGGGAGAGAGAGACTGGGACATAGATGGCTCGGCAGAACCGCGGAGGAGGCTGGGAGGGGAGGCAAGGACCAGCATATAGAAGGCCGGGATCAGCGGTGCAGGAACCTGTTCACAGTCTACCTGTTACCTGCCTGCGGTCGACAGGAGGACTGCGATCGACAAGTTGCAGATCCCCCGCATTGAAGGATGGTCCCCACAGTGGAAAATCTTTACATCGCATCTAAAGCCAATTTTATTTTTGTTTTTGTATAGAGTGTAGAATGGTTTAAACCCTTGATAGATTTTTATTACTGTTATGTGTCTGTTGATTACTGTTAAGTGTCTGTTGAGGAGACTTCCTATATGTCCTAGTAACCATTGTCCTTAGAACAGAAAATTAAAGGGAATCTTGTGCAAATATGTTATTAGAAAGTATCAGGAGTATAATACAGAATTGTAGTAAAAAAAATTACGGCAATTATAAGCATTGATGCAACCATGTTTATTCACGTTACAAACAGCAACTGATATAACAGGACAAGCTTCAAGAGAAATAGTCTGAAGTAGGCTAATAGTCAAGATGTAGTGTAGGAGTTGGCATAGAGGGTGGGGGGCAAGGTGGCACGTAAGGTTAGGATAAACAGACAAGAGGCCCAACAGTAAATGCAGGAGCTGCGGTCTGGTACACCATCCAAAAGAGAGTTTACCAAAAGAGTAGTTGGGAGTCTGCATTCTGGAACATTTTATGCCAAGGTACTTTGAAGAAGGCCTGTGCTAGAAATGAGCCAAAAAAGGCACAGGGAATCTACAGAGGAGGCAGAAAAAAGAAAATGGGGGCCCAATAAGCAGAGAAAGAGGGGAAAGGTAGGAAAGAGAGATACAGGGGGGGGGGGGCATAAGGGGGATACAAGGGGGATAAAAGGGAATCCACTAGGGGAGACCAAAAAACATCAGTAACAAACCTGTATTAAGGTCAGGAGAGTCACATCGGGCAGTTATGGAAGCAGAAATTTGTCATCAAAACCTGGGGGTAGATAATGGGTTACCCAAGGTCTCCAGAGTTTCTCATATTTAGGCACTCTATCAAGTAGGACTGCTTTAATTTTTGCATGGGCCATTACCTGAATAATGTTGTGCCTTGTTGCAACTATGCATAGTGAGGGGACTTCCATGCCTTTGCAATAGTCTGGTTGAATGCAAAAAATTCTAGGAACTCTAAATATTTGCAATTATTGCTGAGGAGAAATCTTTCAGGTGGGGCATCCATGTTGCTCTCACTTGATAGTGGTTTAATGTTGATAAATGTAAAGTTATGAACTCGGGGGCTAAGAATATGCATGCATCATACATACTAGGGGGAGTACAACTGAGGGAATCCATAGTGGAGAAGGATCTGGGTGTTCTGGTAGATCATAAGCTTAATGATAGCATGCAATGCTAAGCTGCCGTTTCCAAAGCAAACAAAATCCTTTCTTTCTAGTATGGACTCCAGAGAGAAAGATATCATTTTGCCCCTGTTCAAATTATTAGTGAGTATCTAATTAGAGCTGTCTTCAGGCCGGTCACATCACTCACGGCCACAGCTCTGATGGATGGCTTCTGTGGGAGGGGCAGTGATCTCCCTCTGACGTCAGATGGGGAGATCACGTGGCCGCTCGTCTCCTCCACAGAAGCCGTGTATCAGAGCTGTAAAGCAGCCGTGAGTCACGTGACCGGCCCGACGGACGACAGCTCAAATTAGATATTTACACTGATTGTTTTTGAAAACTAATGACATAGTGTGCTATGCCAGCCTCTAATAGAGAGGCTGGCAGTGAACATTGTTTAATTTTAATTTACAAGAATAGTGGCGGGGGCAGGGCCGGCCGGAGACAGACACAGAGGGGGATGACAGGCAGGAAGGAGGGGGGAGAGAGGACAGCAGGGCAGGGCAGCCTATCAAGGAGGGAGGCACTCTGACCATGGTTATCAGAGTGGAGCAGCCCTGATTTTTGTGGTCTGTTTAGAGAGGTCATACAGGAAGTGGCAAGTTCAGGGTTTTTTCTTACAGTTTAGAGGGGGGCAGATTACACAGCACAAGCGCTGTGCTGTGTAATCTGCTTTAAGGGACCAGAATCTGCATTTTTTTTTTTGGGTTAACAAACACTTTAAGTGGTTAAGAGGGGGATACTATCAACATGTTGAAATACATAAGTGGTCCATATAGTGAAATTGATGTTGAGTTATTCACTTTAAGGTCATCACAGAGGCCAAAGGGGCACTCTTTACATCTGGAGGAAAAGAGATCTCCAAACGCAGAAAGGTTTCTTCACAGTAAGAGCTGTGGAAATGTGGAGTAGACTCCCTCAAGAGCTGGGTTTGGCCAGCTTAGTAGATTGCTTTAAAAAAGGCCTGATTTATTTCCTAAATGTACATAACATAAACGGAATACTAACATTAATAGGTAATGTTGATCCAGGGAAATCGAATTCTCCTCTTGGGGGATCACGAAGGATTTTTTTCCCCTGCTGGAGCAAATTGTATCATGCATTGCTGTTTTTTTTGCCTTCCTCTGGATCAACTGTGGGTATAGGATTGTGCATGTATGATTTTTTTCCCCTCTTATTGGTCTTGTGTCTTTTTTCAACCAGACTAACTATGCAACTATGTAACAATGTAACTCATATTATCCAATCAAAACATTCAACTCTTTACCTGGCTACAGTAAATGAAACATTGATTGGTTTGTAGGGGTTACAAATTAGTGCATGCGATCATTGCGCTACCCTTCTGTCCTCATTAAAGGTGGTGATAGAGTGAATTCTTCTTTCTTAGAATGATACTTCATAAGAAATCTGATCATTTTAGTTGGGAATCCTGAACCAATAAGACCTACTGTGGTTCTCCTTGATTTACCAAATTAATGAATAAACAGGTGTGTCCTGTATGGATCCATGTGGTTTTATTCTCTCCATAGGAAGGGGATTCGTTTAACAACTGTGAAGAGAATTTTCAACACGTCCAAACATTTCCACATGCAATAGTAAGGAGATCTAATACTTTGAAATGCTTATTATCATTCTGTTCTAAAGTACAGGACAGCTTGATCAGTACAAGTGACACTTTACTATTATTGGACCTTGTTGGCGACACTATGCCTAGATTTCTTGCAACAGAATTAGGAAAACAAAAGGAAACTGTATTTCCAGCTGACTTGTCTAGTTTATCAAACTCGCAAGCATCAATAAGAGCATTAAGTAGCACACCTTGATTTACCAGTCGCTTCCCAGAATCCTTAGCTTCAGACAATGGAAGCGTTTTATTATGTGGGTGGTTGTGCATTAAAACAAATTACTGTCCAAGATAAATGACCATGCTCTCTGATGTTATTTATCTTTGCCAGGCAAAGAAATCAGATGTACTTATATTTATTCAATTCTACTTCTGTGTACAATTTGAACTCAGCTATTACTGCATTTGCATTAGCCGCTTCTCTCAAGCACTTTAGTACTCTAATAGTCCTCTAATTTTACCATTTTCATTCAAAAGAACTTCGCTTACTATTGAAACCTTCGTTATTTTAATGCTCTAGTAAGTGGAGTGGAGTCTAAATGTTACTTTCAGTTTAAAGACATAAAAAAAAGCAACTTTTAAAACAGCTTTTATGTTTGGCAAATTAAACGGAGCATGTAAGTAAAAAGTAATTTAACTTCAGTGGATAACAAAGCATACAAATAAGGGCATTTAGGCTTAAATAAAAGATGATGAATCACAAAGTGTACGAGGAGTCATCCCAAATACATAATTGAAGAGTGTATGTTAAAACGTCAGCAGTGTGCAGCAAGAAAGCTCAGAGTTCTAGGTCCCTGGTGCTGCTACATTAAAACTAAATTAAAATGTCTTTCTTGAATTAGTAAGGCTGAATGAAGAGAGTGGGTGAGTTGCATTAAGAAGCACTCCAGCTATATATGTAAAAACACCCTTTAGTTCATAGATGCATTATTCCAAAAGTCTGGAATTTTTTCAGTGTGGCTAGTTTTTTGCCTGAAACCATTTATATTCCACAAGTCAGCTTTACATGCATATTAAAGTGCTTGTAAACCTCCATGTTTAATTAGTTCCTATAGGTAAGACTATAATAAGGCTTACCTACAGGTACAGTAAATATCTCCTAAAGTGCGCCGTTTAGAAGATATTTTCTCTGTACTGCTCCGATGATGTCATCGGCGCATGCATTGTGAAGAAACGGCCCTCTGTGCCGTTTCTTCACTAGCGAGTGCGGTGACTGGCAGCTCCTGTGCTCATGCACAGGAGTGACGCCATGCGGCTCTGGCCAGTCACAGAGCCAGAGTCCATGGCCACGGAAGGAAGAGGGGCAAAGATGGATGCGGCCTCCAGCGGGGACAACACGGGCTTCATTTGCAGGTAAGTGCCACATAATGGGCTAGTATGCGATGCATACTAGCCCATTATGCTTTTACTTTGCAGGGAACAAAAGAGGAAATAAAACCCAGGGTTTACTTCCTCTTTAAAGGATTTCTTTTGTTATTTTCAGGACTAAAGAAAGATTTTTAAATACTTTCTTTTTTTTTTTTGGTCAGGTAGATATGATATATTGCATATGAATATGCCATATTTAAACTTCCAACCAGCTGGTGGAGCATTAGATTCAATTTCACATGCTTGCTACCATGTCCCCATTTACCATTAAGAACAGGGGGCTTATGCCGAGGCAGCAAATGCAAATAGCATGTGTAAAATTATTTCCTAAAAAAAGGTATTCTGGGAGCCAATGGTTGTGTGATTACAGTCTCTAGTGATGGTTATACTGTACATGCTTACTAGTGTGATAGTAAGATGCTTTGCTAAAAAAAAGCTGCTGTCCACAAAGCTCAATAGCTCAAGCTTAAAGTTTTTATTTACTACCACTAGAGGTTCTTGAATATGTGTTTTAATGCTAGTCAAACAACTTCTTAGGATGAAGTGGAAAAAACATAAAGGTGAGACCTAGCCAAGTTTCTGGAAGCTAAATTGTCTTTGAAATACTGTAGCTGATCAGATTGCTACTTATATTTACCAATTTGTACAGGAAGAAGAAAAAAGGAGAACATGCACTGTTGTTAATATCCATAAAGACAGCAGTATTGCTGACTTATAGCATATGAGCTTTTATCTATATGAGCCTGCAATTGCTGAAGCGGAAAGCATAATGTTCAACAAAATTGTATCAAACTGAAACATTGAGCAAACATGTGTTCAGAGTTATTGCCATAAAATTCTCACATATATGATCTGATCATATAACGGAGAACAAAGAAGGAACAGGAGCCATAGGCATATTCAGGAAGGGAGTCTGCATAAAGCTTTAGGACCCTGAAAGGCTCAGAATGATAATTCTGTTCCGTTCTTTTAATGGGTCTATGGGTCTGTTCTTTTAATGGTTCTGCTCATGTTCATTTATTATTTATATGAATTGTAAGTACATACAAAAATCATTTTGAGAGAGTTATTGTATCTACAGTTTTGCTATGATGTATAATCTTGTTTTGTTTGTTTTTTTGATGATCTTTTTGATGATTTATCATGTTGTTAAAATGATATCCGGCTATGCCCCCTGAAGAAGATCTAGACTCGTTTGATCGAAGCACATCAGGGTTTTCAGCTGGATATTGTATGAGAATTGGTTTCGAACCCATGATCAACCATATTTCATAAGGATTGATGTATACTGTATGGTGAATATACCACACTGGAACCAAATATTTCAGGATATCCCACGTTAATTACTGTATTTTTACCATGTATAAATAAAATGATATTCTTTTAAAGGTGTTTAATGTTTGACTGCTGCCTCAAAGTCCCAAGGGGTATTGGTAGTGTGCTTTGTTATCAGTTAAGGGATGTGGCAACTCCATGCTCTTTCAGTGTTTGTTTGTTTTTTTACCAATTCTTTGAGCATTGATCTACAGGATACCATATAAGGCTAGTAGTAAGACAAATTCAGATGCTTATTGAAATTGTATGTAGTTCTTTTATAAATACAAAAATTGTGTTTCTATAATTTCGGGAAGTTCAGCTCCAAATTGCAGAGATATCATGTCCATATTTTATGAACTTCTCTCTTTATTTTCCAAGCTTTTCTTTAAAGTGGACTTCAACTCAGGCAGCCTTATCCTTTACAACAGTGTGAAACAAGCCATTTGTGAATGATACAGCACCTAACAGCCAGGGCCAAAACAAGGGGGGCAGGGGGTGTGTGCCCGGGGTGCAGCATTTAGAGGATGCTGTGGCTGGAACCCGATCCTCCTGCAGCAGCTTAAACCCTCTACTTCTCCTCCTCTCCCTCCCGACAGCCAGCATTCAGCTGCTGCATGAGGAAAATACAGTGATCGATTATTGCCACTCCAGCTATCACTTCTGTCCATGCCCCTTCTTAAGCTGTCTGGCCCACTGTACTCCTTGGGTCTCCCCCCAGCGCCAGCCTCTATTACCGACAGCTATCTGTGCAGTCACTTGTCCAGCCACCCGCCCACCCTTCCTATGCATAGTAAATCCCTCAAACCCTGCACTCTGTGTGTAGAGCACCCCTAAACCCTGGGGGGTGCCGAACCGAGTCTTTTCCCCAGTGGTGGCTTCACCACTGCCTACTACAGCATATGTTCTGCAGCTGCTGTTTTGATAAGGTCCCCTTTTTTACCATCCATTGCACATCTCTTCCTGTTCCTGCTGATACCATCAATATGATACAGTAATTAGATACAGGAACAGTTGGGGTATGCCTATCAAACTCCTGATAGTCTTCTCTGAGGTTAGCAGAACAGAGCATGCCTAGGCACTGTTCCATAAGTTGAAGTACTCTCCTGCTTCAAAACAGAAATAAGTTTCTAAAGGTACATTTTTTTTGTACTTGTTGCTTGGTTATATTAGCCTGTGCTTATCAATCTCTGCTAGACAACCACATTTTAGATTCAAGGCATAGGTCCACTTTAAGGGTGCCTTCATTCATGTTCCTACATGTTATTGTGGTGGAATCATGCTTTATGCTTTCATGCAGGTACATGGCAAAAAAGTTAGGTAAATGCCATTAGAGAACTTGGTGTTCTCTCAGGAGGTGTATTATGGAGCATGGAAAAATGTTCTTGTTTAGTCTTTCCGCTCTGTCGGTGTGTCTTATGTGGCTATTAAGTCTGATCCTGTTAGTGTCAAACTAAAGTTAGTCAGTCAAATTCAGTAGGAAGGTGGAGGCATGAGACAGTTGACCTTGGGGGATAGGAAGTGTAAATTCAACACTGACAATTCCCTCTGTAAATCTAAGCGTAGGCAGAAGAGTCAGCACTTACCTGTACAGGGGATATACACAAAGACATGCAAATTCACAAACTGCAATTAAAAAAATCAGAGCAGTGTTTAGGTAGTATATTATTCGTGGTCTTGTCAAATGGGAATCATTTAAAGAGGAAGAAAATCCTGACTTAAACTAATCTTAAAAATGTTCCCTCCCTCATCCTTCTACCTATCCAGCCAAACCTGTAATAAAAAGATCTGTGTACCTACCTATTTTCAATCCGCTAGTCATATGATCTTGCAGCTCTGTGTAAGGCAGCGATCAACAACAGCTGTGAATTCTGGGAGACTTCACATCACCCATTGGTTGCTATGGCCCATCTGTTTTTGCCACTTCCTCCTTTCCCCTGAAGCAGCTGCTTACTGGCACACGGGGAACTGGAGCTGACCGTATTAATAATAAGTAAGTACACATATCTTTTTTATACAGGGTATGCAAGATAGGTAGAAAGCGGGGGGAGGGAATGTGTTTAGGAATAGCTATAGTTAGGTTTTTCTTCCACATAAGGTTAAAAAGCTTCACATTTTGTATAAAGAAGCACTGCAGTAAAGTTACCATTCCATGAATATACAGAGAAATGTAATGTTAGTCATACCTTACTGCATAATGTAATGTAGAATAATGTAATTTCAGGCAACAAGCAAAATTAATTAGTCAATTGCTAATAATGCAGAGGAAGTATTTAATTGTGCTGAAATGGTGACAAAGAGTAAAAGACACAAATTAAAGGCTTAACCACTTGCTTACAGAGCACTTAAACCCCCCTCCTATCCAGACCAATTTTCAGCTTTCAGCGCTGATGCACTTTGAATGACAATTGCGCGGTCATACAACACTGTACCCAAATGAAATTTTTATCATTTTTTCACCACAAATAGAGCTTTCTTTTGGTGGTATTTGATCACCTCTGCAGTTTTTACTTTTTGTTAAAAAAATGTTAAAATCTGAATTTAAAAACAAAAAAAAAAATTATTTTTTTATATTTTGTTATAAAAAATTTAAAACGGGTCATTTTTCTCCTTCATTGATGTACGTTGATGAGGCGGCAGTGATGGGCACTGATAGGCGGCAGTGATGGGCACTGATGGGTGGCAGTGATGGGCACTGATGGGTGTCAGTGATGGGCAGCACTGCCAGGTGGCACTGATTGGCAATACAGGTGGGCATTGGTAGGTGGCACTTGTGGGCATTGATAGGTGGCACTTGTTGGCATTGATAGGTGGCACTTGTGGGCACTGTTTGGTGGCACTGTGGGCACTGCTAGGTGGCACTGTGGGCACTGTTAGGTAGCACTGTGGGCAGTGTTAGGTGGCACTAATAAGTGGCACTGATGAGGCAGATGTGCCTCTTCCACTTGGGGACCGATGTCCCTCGCATCCGAGCCGGTAATCGGCTTTTTTTTTCTACTCACGCTGTCAGCATGAGTAAAAAAAAAAAAACGATTACCGATCTTTTGTTTACATCATGTGATCAGCTGTCATTGGCTGACAGCTGATCACATGGTAAGGGGCCGGGACCGGCCCCTTACTCGGATCGGTGATCAGCCGAGTCTCAGTGACTCGGTGATCACAGCGCGCCCTGCAGGGCGCGCGCAGGGAGCGTGCACAGGGGAGGCCGTCATATAACTGCCTCCCGGGAATTCAGGTCCGCGCTGTGGCTGTCATTTGGCCATAGCGCGGATGTGTAGTGGTTAATGAACCCTGTAGACTAGGGATGAGCTTCGTGTTCGAGTCGAACCCATGTTCGACTCGAACATCGGCTGTTCGACCGTCCGTCGAATTGCGAACGATATGGGCCGTTCGCGCCAAATTCGTGTGGCGCGTCACGGCCCATAATTCACTGCGGCATCGCAGTGCATTGCTGGCTGATGATTGGCCAAGCATGCACTATGACCCGCATGCTTGGCCAATCACAGCGCCGTCAGTAGAGAGAGCTGTAATTGGCCAAAGCCAGGGTGGCTTTGGCCAATTATGGCTCAGGGGATTTAGTACACACCCCACACTATATAAGGCCGCCTGCACGGCGGCCCTGTGTAGTGTGTGTTCCGGTGTGCTGAGAGATAGAGAGAGAGAGAGACAGTGTCATTTGATTTGAGTTAGATAGATTAGGCAGAACAGTCAGTCAGTTAGCTGCACTTACAGTGTATTGTGTATATATATGCATCCCAGGTGTTGCATATATATATATACACTGTATTCAGTTTAGCTAGATCCGTTCCTGTTATCTTCTATCTAGACTATTTAGTGCAGTGTGTCCTGCTCACAGTGTTCAGCTAGATCCGTTCCTGCTATTTACATTCAGTGCAGTGCGTCCTGCTCACAGTGTTCAGCTAGATCCGTTCCTGCTATTTACATTCAGTGCAGTGCGTCCTGCTCACAGTGTTCAGCTAGATCCGTTCCTGCTATTTACATTCAGTGCAGTGCGTCCTGCTCACAGTGTTCAGCTAGATCCGTTCCTGCTATTTACATTCAGTGCAGTGCGTCCTGCTCACAGTGTTCAGCTAGATCCGTTCCTGCTATTTACATTCAGTGCAGTGCGTCCTGCTCACAGTGTTCAGCTAGATCCGTTCCTGCTATTTACATTCAGTGCAGTGCGTCCTGCTCACAGTGTTCAGCTAGATCCATTCCTGCTATTTACATTCAGTGCAGTGCGTCCTGCTCACAGTGTTCAGCTAGATCCGTTCCTGCTATTTACATTCAGTGCAGTGCGTCCTGCTCACAGTGTTCAGCTAGATCCGTTCC
The DNA here is from genome assembly GCA_037952835.1 of Lithobates septentrionalis. Lineage (NCBI taxonomy): Eukaryota > Metazoa > Chordata > Amphibia > Anura > Ranidae > Lithobates > Lithobates septentrionalis. Next base: position 1,172,296 of record JBBDGP010000489.1, on the reverse strand, counting down.
TGGTATTTACATTTAGTGCAGTGCGTCCTGCTCACAGTGTTCAGCTAGATCCGTTCCTGCTATTTACATTCAGTGCAGTGCGTCCTGCTCACAGTGTTCAGCTAGATCCGTTCCTGCTATATACATTTAGTGCAGTACGTCCTGCTCACAGTGTTCAGCTAGATCCGTTCCTGCTATTTACATTCAGTGCAGTGCGTCCTGCTCACAGTGTTCAGCTAGATCCGTTCCTGGTATTTACATTTAGTGCAGTGCGTCCTGCTCACAGTGTTCAGCTAGATCCGTTCCTGCTATTTACATTCAGTGCAGTGCGTCCTGCTCACAGTGTTCAGCTAGATCCGTTCCTGCTATTTACATTCAGTGCAGTGCGTCCTGCTCACAGTGTTCAGCTAGATCCGTTCCTGTTATCTTCCTACTGACAGGCAGGCTTGTCTGGTTACAGTATATAAAGCTACCTGAAGAAAATTACAGGTGTTCTTTTTGATCCTATTAGTACCACGGTCAGGCAGCTAGACTATTTACATTTAGTACAGTGTGTCCTGCTCACAGTGTTCAGCTAGATCCGTTCCTGTTATCTTCCTACTGACAGGCAGGCTTGTCTGGTTACAGTATATAAAGCTACCTGAAGAAAATTACAGGTGTTCTTTTTGATCCTATTAGTACCACGGTCAGGCAGCTAGACTATTTACATTTAGTACAGTGTGTCCTGCTCACAGTGTTCAGCTAGATCCGTTCCTGTTATCTTCCTACTGACAGGCAGGCTTGTCTGGTTACAGTATATAAAGCTACCTGAAGAAAATTACAGGTGTTCTATCCCAGCTTAGTGCAGCTACAGGCCATTAGTATGTCTGGAAGGCCAAGAAGGAGAGGCAGACAGTCACAAGCCAATAAGAGAGGGCAAGCAGGCTCTGTGTCTAGTGCTGGTCGTGGAGACGGTGCATCCTCATCAGCACGTGGCCATGGGACACGCTTGGCCTTTTTTTCGGCAGCTGGCCGTGTTGAGCCGCAACATGCGGAAGACTTGGTCGAGTGGATGACCAAGCCGTCCTCATCCTCCTCATCCTCTCTCACCCATGCCCAGGGTGCTTTGTCTGGCAAAGCAGCGGCCTCTTCCCTCAGCTCAATGTCATCAGTGACTCCTTCCCTAGCTCCACCATGTCCTCATGAGGATTCCCTCGAACTGTTTGACCACAGTGTTGGGTACATGCTCCAGGAGGATGCCCAGCGTTTGGAAGGCTCTGATGATGATACTGAGCTCAATGAAGGCAGTAACATGAGCACGGACAGAGGGGGTGCCCAAGAAGGACAGCAATCTGGCAGTCATGCTCCCCCTGCTGCAGCATACTGCCAGGTTTGCTCCAGTGATGAGGAGGGAGGGGATGATGAGGTCACTGACTCAACGTGGGTGCCTGATAGGAGAGAGGAGGAGGAGGAGGAGGAGGAGGTGGCACATCACCAACTAGGCAGGATGCCCTCCAGGGGCCAGCCTAAGGGCAGCACATTGACTGCATCACACCCCAAAGCTCCACATGTGCAGGGCGCTGCAGTCTCTGCGCGTTATTCAAAAAGTTCTTTGGTGTGGGCCTTTTTTGAGACGAGTGCATCAGATCGCACCGCTGCTATTTGCAACATATGTCTCAAGCGTATCTCGCGTGGCCAAAACATCTCCCGCTTGGGTACCACATGCTTGACCAGACATATGTTGACCTGCCATGCAGTTCGTTGGCAAGCGTATCTGAAAGACCCACACCAAAGAACAAAGAGGATCTCTCCTTGCTCCTCATCAGCTGAGATTTCCAACCCCACTAGACCTTCAGTCCTCTCTGAGACCTGCAGTGAGAGGAATGAAGGTGTAGAATTAGGTGTGTCACAGCCAAGTACTTGTGGGCAATCTGCTTTTGGTACACCGACGTCAGATTGTACCAGGCAAATTTCCCTGCCCCAGCTGCTGCACCGCCGAAAGAAGTTTGCTCCCAGCCATCCACATGCCCAGCGGTTGAATGCTAGCTTGGCAAAATTGCTAGCACTTCAACTGCTGCCTTTTCAGTTGGTAGACTCTGCCCCCTTCCGTGAGTTTGTGGAATGTGCGGTTCCTCAGTGGCAGGTACCCAAACGCCACTTTTTCTCACGGAAGGCGATTCCGGCTCTCTACCGGCATGTGGAAGGCAATGTCCATGCCTCGCTGGACAGGGCGGTCAGCGGTAAGGTGCATATTACCGCTGACTCATGGTCCAGCAGGCATGGACAGGGACGTTACTTAAGTTTCACGGCGCATTGGGTGACTCTGCTGGCAGCTGGGAAGGATGCAGGACAAGGTGCAGTAGTGTTGGAGGTTGTTCCGCCACCACGCCTCCAAAATGCTGATTGTGACACACCTCTCTCCTCCACCCCCTCCTCTTCTTCTTCCTCCATGGCCTCTTCCTCGGAACCAGCGGTGCTCCGTAGGCGTTCAAGGGGCTACGCAAGTACGCAGGCCAAAAGATGCCATGCGGTGCTTGAGCTGGTGTGCTTGGGGGACAGGAGCCACACTGGGGCAGAGGTTCTGTCAGCTCTGCAGGGGCAGGTTCAGAGGTGGTTGACGCCACGCCAACTTAAGGCAGGAATGGTGGTTTGCGACAATGGCACCAACCTCCTCTCTGCCCTCCGACAGGGACAACTGACCCATGTGCCCTGTTTGGCTCACGTCCTTAACTTGGTGGTGCAGCGGTTCTTGGGCAGGTACCCGGGCTTACAGGATGTCCTGAGGCAGGCCAGGAAAGTCTCTGTGCATTTCCGCCGGTCATATAATGCCAGTGCTCGGCTGACGGACCTCCAAAAGGAGTTTAACCTGCCCAAGAACCGCCTAATCTGTGACATGCCCACCAGGTGGAACTCGACGTTGGCCATGCTGCAGCGGCTGCACACGCAGCAGAGGGCCATCAATGAGTACCTGTGCGACTATGGCACCAGGACAGGGTCAGGGGACCTTGGTTTTTTTTCCCCACGCCAGTGGGCCATGATCAGGGATGCATGCACTGTCCTGTCACCATTCGAGGAGGCCACGAGGATGGTGAGCACTGACAGTGCATGCATCAGTGACACTGTCCCCCTTGTCCACCTGTTGGAGCACACGCTGCGTGGAATAATGGACAGGGCACTTGAGGCAGAACAGAGGCAGGAAGAGGAGGACTTCCTTAGCTCTCAAGGCCCCCTTTATCCAGACAGTGTTCCTGCGTGCCCGCCGATCACACAGGAAGAGGACGAGGAGGAGGAGGAGGAGGAGGAGGAGGAGGAAGATTGTGTCAGTATGGAGGTGGAGCCTGGCACTCAGCATCAGCAGTCTTTAAGGGATCAGTCCCAAGGAACACATGGACTTGTACGTGGCTGGGAGGAGGTGGCTGCGGACGTTGTTGTCCTTAGTGACCCAGAGGACTCCGGACCGAATGCCTCAGCAAACCTACGCTGCATGGCCTCCCTGATCCTGCAAAGCCTGCGTAAGGATCCTCGTATTCGTGGTATCAAGGAGAAGGACCAATACTGGCTGGCAACCCTCCTTGATCCACGTTACAAGGGTAAGGTTGCGGACCTTATCTTGCCATCGCAGAGGGAGCAGAGGATGAAACATCTTCGGGAGGCCTTGCAGAAAGGTCTGTGCAACGCGTTCCCAGAGACTGGGAGGTTACAAACTCCTGTTTCTGGACAACGTGTTGCTGAGGCTTCGGTCAGTCAAAGAAGGAGCGGTGGAGAAGGTGGCCGTCTGACCGATGCGTTCAGACAATTTTTTGGTCCGCAGCCCCAAGGTATGATCGGTTCCAGCAACCATCGCCAGCGTCTGTTTTACATGGTGCAGGAATACCTAGGGGCAAGATCAGACTTGGACACCTTTCCCACCGAAAATCCTCTGGGTTACTGGGTCTTGAGGATGGATCACTGGCCAGAGCTTGCACAGTATGCAATTGAGCTACTGGCCTGTCCTGCATCCAGCGTTCTTTCGGAACGTACATTCAGTGCTGCTGGAGGCGTGGTAACCGATCACAGGGTGCGTCTGTCCACTGACTCGGTCGATCGGCTGACCTTCATAAAAATGAATCAGTCTTGGATCACCACCAGCTACCAAGCACCTGATGCTGATGTAACTGAATAATTTTTTTCAGATCCCTTCAAAGACTGCCTATGCTGATGCTGAGTGATTATCCCTGAGTAATTATCCTCTTCCTCCTCAATCATCACGCTGATAGCTTGTAAGAACATTTTTGGTTCTGGGCGCCACCACCAGTGCCTAAGGCCCAATTTTTCTGCCCCTGTCTAACAGGGGCGTGAAATTTCAATTTTTGATGCAATACTTTGCAGCAGGGCTCGTTCCTGCGTTCCAACTAGAGTGTCTGTGAGGGGTTGCAGTGTTGTGGCACCAGCACCAGTGCCTAAGGCCCAATTTTTCTGCCCCTGTCTAACAGGGGCGTGTAATTACAATTTTTGATGCAATACTTTGCAGCAGGGCTCGTTCCTGCGTTCCAACTAGAGTGTCTGTGAGGGGTTGCAGTGTTGTGGCACCAGCACCAGTGCCTAAGGCCTAATTTTTCAGCTCCTGTTCAACAGGGGCATGTAATTACAATTCTTGATCTAATATTTCACAGCAGGGCCCTGTGAGGGCTTACAGTGTTTTGGCCACAGCAACACCTAAGGCCCAAATTTCTGCTGAGTATATAGGGCAGGACCCTACTTTCAAACATCTAACTTACAAACGACTCCTACTTGCAAACGGAAGGAGACAACAGGAAGTGAGATGAAATCTACCCATAGGAAGGGAAATTCTCTCATGTAAGAGTTAATATGGGAAAACAATTTCTCCTTTCCACTGATGCTTTCCAATCCTTGTTCCACAAAAAAACCCAAATTTTCAAAAAACATTTTTCATTGGGACAAAAAAGTGAGGTGAAATCTTCTGAAGAGGAGGAAAGACGCAAAACAAATGTCACAGGGGTGATAACCCTTCCCTATGTTTTCCAAAAAGCTTAGAAAAGATTTTTTGGCTGGAGCTAAACACATTAAAAATGTTCAAAATTACAAACAGATTCTACTTAACAACAAACCTACAGTCCCTGTCTTGTTTGCACCGCCTGTATACTGCTGTTCAGAGTATATAGGGACCTTTCCTTATTTTAATTTGGGTGCGGGGTTCCCCTTAATATCCATACAAGACCCAAAGGGCCTGGTAATGGACTGGGGGGTACCCATGCCGTTTGTCTCACTGATTTTCATCCATATTGCCAGGACCCGACATGACATTAAACCCGCAAGCAGTTTTAAATGAGATTTTTTCCTTTAAAAATGACATTTGGTGCAGGGACTGTTCTAAACATGGGAAACACGCGTCACTTTACAGGCATACTATAGACACCCCCCAGGTACGATATTTAAAGGAATATTTCACTTTTTTTTTTTTTACTTTAAGCATCATTAAAATCACTGCTCCCGAAAAAACGGCCGTTTTTAAAAGTTTTTTTTGCATTGATACATGTCCCCTGGGGTAGGACCCGGGTCCCCAAACCCTTTTTAGGACAATACCATGCAAATTAGCCTTTAAAATGAGCACTTTTGATTTCGAACGTTCGAGTCCCATAGACGTCAATGGGGTTCTAACGTTCGTGCGAACTTGCGGTCCGTTCGCGGGTTCTGGTGCGAACCGAACCGGGGGGTGTTCGGCTCATCCCTACTGTAGACCATGTTTCATGTTACACTTACCTTTAAGGTAAATGAAGCATGGTCACATATGGGTTGAGCCCGATGTTCGAGCCGAACTTAAGTTCGAATCGAACATCGGGTGTTCTCCCGTTCGCCAAACAGCGAACAATATGCGGCATTCGCAGCAAATTCGAAAGCTGCGGAACGCCGTTAAAGTCTATGGGACACAAACATGAAAAACCAAAAGTGCTAGTTTTAAAGGCTTATATGGAAGTTATTGCCATAAAAAGTGTTTGGAGACCTGGGTCCTGTCCCAGGGGGGATGTATCAATGCAAAAAAAGTTTTAAAAACTGCCATTTTTTCGGAAGCAGTGATTTTAATAATGCTTAAAGTAAAACAATAAAAATTAAATATTCCTTTAACCACTTGCCGCCCGCCATATAGCAAAATGACGGTGGCAAAGTGGTTTCAATATCCTGACCGGACGTCATATGACGTGATCAGGATATTAAGCCGCTGCGCGCCCTCAGGGGCATGCATCGCGGCGATCGTTGTTGCGGTGTGTCAGTCTGACACACTGCAACTCCGATCTAGGTAAAGAGTCTTCGTCAGAGACGGCTGATCACGATGTAAATAGCAAGAGCCGGTGATCGGCTTTTCCTCACTCGCGTCTGACAGACGCGAGTAGAGGAGAGCCGATCGGCTGCTCTCCTGACAGGGGGGGTCTGTGCTGATTGTTTATCAGCACAGCCCCACCTCGGATCCCACCCAGGATCACCAGGAAAGCCGCCCAGGACCACCAGGATGGCCACCCACACTAGACCACCAGGTATGCCCCCTAGACCCCCAGGGAAATACCAATCTGTGCCCAGGCAGCTGCCAATCTGTGCCCAGGCAGCTGCCAATCAGTGCCGACTCCAATGCCTACCACTGCCAGTGCCACCAGGGATGCCTATCAGTGCCGTGTATCAGTGCCCATCAGTGCCACGTATCGGTCCTGAGCAAAGGCTCTATTGAAGGCCTTTCTTAAGTTGGTGCGGCTGTAACCCCGGGCCAGCAAGCGTGTGCATAGGGCGTCAGCCTGCAGGCGAAAGTCCCCGTCCTCTGTGCAATTTCTTCTCAATCTCAAGTATTGAGCGTAGGGAATACTGCGTACCAGAGGACGGGGATGGGAGCTGGACGCATGCAGCAATGTGTTGCCGCTGTAGGCTTGCGGAATAGATCCATGATCAATTTACCAGAGGAATTCTTTATGATTTGGACATCTAAGAAAGAAATGCTCTAGGCATCATAGGTAAAAGTGAAGTGAAGGTTAATTGAATTGATGTTTAGCCATTCTACAAAGGCAATTAGGAGGTGTTCAGTACCTGTCCAGATGACCAGTAGGTCATCTATGAACCTGTGCCAACAGAGGATGTGGTTAATAAATGGTTCTAGTGATTCAACACCAAAGATGGTCGGCTCCTAGCCTCCAAGGTATAAGTTGGCGTAGGAAGGGGAACACGACGTGCCCATTGCAACACCTTGAGTTTGTAGGTAGAGTTGATCCATAAAAACAAAATAGTTCTTAGTGAGGATAAACTTTAATGCCGCGTACACACGGTCGGACTTTCTAGAAAGCTAGGTCCGACGTACTTGCCGCCAGACTTCCGGCGGACTACCGCCGGACTTTCTGAACGGCCGGACTTGCCTACACACGGCCGGGCTTTCCGGAATCCGGTCTTCCCGACGGACTTCCGCCGGACTTTCAGAATGAACGGACTTTCCCACACACGGTCGACCACGCCCCCTAAAACGTCACAGTCCCAGCATGCCCAGGGCCTGTGACATCATATGGGGGCGGGGTCTCCGCCTATATAAGTCACAACGCAGCCCTCAGAGACCAGTCCAGCCGGAGAGAGCGTCGTGTCAACATCTGGGGGAAGAGAAGAGAAGAGAAGAGAAGACAAGAAGCCCAGCAGCTCAGAAGTCCGGACCTCTGCTGGCAAGAGAGCTACCTGAACACAGCAGAGGAGCCGGCCGAAGAACTGGAACACTGGGTGAAGAGAGCGGAGAAGAACCAACCGGACGCCGGGAGAAGATGAAGCGGAGGGACCCCCGAAGACGGAAGAAGACCCCCCCGGAGCAGTTTAATAAATTATTTTAAAAACCTGTGTTGTGTTTTATTATTAACACTTTTTACCTAGGTGAATGGGTAGGGGTACCATGTACCCCATATTCATTCACATAGGGTGGGGGGGCCGGGATCTGGGGGCCCTCTTATTATAGGGGGCTCCCGGATTCCGATAAGCCCCCCGCCCGCAGACCCCGACAACCAACGGCCAGGGTTGTCGGGAAGAGACCCTTGTCCTCATCAACATGTGGACAAGGTGCTTTGTGGTGGGGGGGCACCGTAAGGCGCCCCCTCCCCCAAAGCACCCCCCCATGTTGAGGGCATGCGGCCTGGTACGGTTCAGGAGGGGGGGGGGGCGCTCGCTCGTCCCCACCCCCTTTCCTGACCGGCCGGGCTGCATGCTCGGATCGGGGTCTGGTATGGATTTTGGGGGGACCCCCACGCCGGTTTTTCGGGGTTCTCCTTAAAGTTCCATACCAGACCTAAGGGCCTGGGATGCCCCCCGCGCTCGCCGCAATGGGAAAATTTGTTTTTCCTATTGCAGCGAGCGCGAGATGCAGTAACCTGCTCCTCCGTCGTATCTGGTCCTTCGGACCAGCATACAGACGAACGGGCTTTCCGTCAGGAACTGAGTCCGGCGGAGGTACGACGTAAAGATTTGAAGCAGGCTTCAAATCTAAAGTACGTCGGATTTCCGCCCGAAACGGTCCGTCGGAAGTCCGATGGAGACCACACACGGTCGGATTTTCCGCCGGACTTGGTCCGGCGGCGTCCGTCGGACTTTTGCAGGTGAAAAGTCCGACCGTGTGTACGCGGCATTAGAGTTTTAAGATTAAATTATTAACCGGCCAGGTGTTATGGTCTTGTTCCATGAGGAAGGAGCCAGCCGTCCGGACGCCCTGCTCATGGGGGATGCTCGAGTAGAGAGCCTCGACATCGATGGCCACAAGGAGGGTGTCCGGAGGGACCTGGACTCCCTCAATATGTCTCAATAGATCGGTAGTGTCACGAATATAGGAAGGTAAACTTAGTAAATGTGGCATCAAAAACGTATCTACCAGTTTACTCATGTTTTCTGTTAGGGATCCCTTGCCGGACACAATAGGTCGGCCGGGTGGTGATGCAAGATTTTTGTGGGTTTTTGGTAACGCATAGAACGTTGGTGTTCGTGGCTTCTGGGTATTGATGAGTTTAAGAGTATCCTCGCCGATGAGGCCCTAGAACCATTTCTTAACCACATCCTCTGTTGGCATGACCTACAGTACCTGACCGCGAGATTGTGCTAACAGCGCGATACCATTGCGCTGGTTCTCGGCGACAGGGTACTGTGCATGTCGCGCTGGCTCACTCACCGGGAGAGAGCGTCGTGTCAACATCGGAAGAAGAGAAGAAGCGACGAGACAGTGGCGGCGAGACAGCGGCGGCAAGACAGCGGCGACAAGACAGCGGCTGCAGACCGGGCCCCTCGCTGGCAAAAGAGCTGGAAGAAGATAGCGGTGGGACCCGGGAGAAGAGGCCGAACACCGGGAGAAGAGGCCGAACACCGGGAGAAGTCGGAAGGAGACCCCCCGAAGTCGGAAGAAGACCCCGGAGCTGCCTAATAAATTACTCTTAAAATCTGTGTACTGTGTTTTTTTTATTGACACTTTTCCCTAGGTGAATGGGTAGGGGTACCATGTACCCCATACTCATTCACACAGGGTGGGGGGGCCGGGATCTGGGGGCCCCCTTATCAAAGGGGGCTCCCGGATTCCGATAAGTCCCCCGCCCGCAGACCCTGACAACCAACGGCCAGGGTTGTCGGGAAGAGGCCCTTGTCCTCATCAACATGGGGACAAGGTGCTTTGGGGTGGGGGGGGCCCCCCATGTTGAGGGCATGCGGCCTGGTACGGCTCAGGAGGGGGGTGCTCGCTCGTCCCCACCCCCTTTCCTGGCCGGCCGGGCTGCGTGCTTGGATAAGAGTCTGGTATGGATTTTGGGGGACCCCCACGCCGATTTTTCGGCATAGGGGGTTCCCCTTACAATCCATACTAGACCTAAGGGCCTGGTATGCCGCGGGGGGGGAACTCACGCTGTTTTTTTCATTTAAAATTCGGCACGGCGTTCCCCCTCAGGATTCATACCAGACAGCTGTCAGCACTGCCTGTCACTCATCGCGAAAGGAAAACAAAGTTTTCCTTTCGCGATGAGTGAGCCATCTCGGCGCTGGCACCCGCGACGGGGCTCGCAGGTGTCAAATCTCGCCGAGAAATGCGGCAAGATTGACACAATATCGCGGTCACCTACTGTACTGGTCATCTGGACAGGTACTGAACAACTCCTAATTGCCTTTGTACAACAGCTAAACATCAATTCACTTAACCTTGACTTCACTTTCACCTATGATGCCCAGAGCATTTCTTTCTTAGATGTCCAAATCATAAAGAATTCCTCTGGTAAATTGATCACGGATCTATTCCGCAAGCCTACTGGCAACACATTGCTGCATGCGTCCAGCTCCCATCGCCGTCCTCTGGTACGCAGTATTCCCTAAGCTCAATACTTGAGATTGAGAAGAAATTGCACAGAGGACGGGGACTTTCGCCTGCAGGCTGATGCCCTATGCACACGCTTGCTGGCCCGGGGTTACAGCCGCACCAACTTAAGAAAGGCCTTCAATAGAGCCTTTGCTCAGGACCGACAAATGCTTTTGTATGGCCCTCCTTGCACTAGGCAACCTTCTAATGTTAAAATTATTACCAAATACTCAATCCACCATAACCAGTTGCGTAATTTGCTATCCCGGCATTGGCATATACTGACTGATCATCACACTTTAAAGAAATACATTAGACCTACCCCAGAATTGGTTTTCAGAAGAGCCACTTCCCTGAGAGACAAGTTCCCCCGCAGCCACTATAGAATCCCTGCACCCTTTCAAAGAGATCCTCGAGGCACGTTCAAATGTGGGAATTGTCCACATTGCCCCTGGATCCATGAAGGACACCAATTTTTCCTTCCTAATGGAGAGTTATTCTCTTCTAGACAATTTGCCAATTGCAGCACGAGAGGGGTTATCTACCTGATGGTCTGTGCCTGCAAGGCCTTTTATGTAGGCAAGACCATCAGAGAACTATGGCAAAGATTGGGGGATCACCTGTATGCCTCCCCCAATGGCAAGCTCACCACGGTGGACCGCCATATTGGGATCCACCATAGGTTTGACCCTGATTACATCAAATTTTTTGCATTGGATGTTATCCCAGAAGATCCCAGAGGAGGCGACTGGGATCGTCAAATCCTTAAACGGGAATCATTTTGGATTGAACGACTGAATGCCCTCACCCCCCCGGCCTCAATGAGGCACATAAATATAAACATTTTCTCTAGTGGGCTGGTGGCCCTTCGGGAACCCTGTTTTGTTTTTTTGTTTTTTGTTTTTTGCTTTTCTTTCTGGTCCTTCTTTGATTTCAACAGCCTTCATTTGATATTATATCTTACTCCATTAATAATCAATCTTTTCCCTCCCTTTGTCCCCCCTCCCTTCCCTCTGGATTTCAACCATATGCCCTATCAATATTGTGATAGGTATGATAGGTCCCCTTTATGTGCAAAGAGATTTTTCCTTTTTTGAATTGTATATTTCTGTTCTATGGTTGGGCCTTCAAATTACCTTGTTATTGTGTTCATTACTGCATTGATGATGTAATGATTGCTTGCATTGTATATTTTTGGTCAGGACGCAAGCATCCGTGTTGGTGGATTGGACCATCCTCTTCTCCCAGCCGGATGTATTGCTCCCCTGACATCTACCTTCATTGCATCTTGTATTCGTTTCAATCTCCTACCACAGTTATGGCATGAGGAGTTCATTCTCCCCCTAGTGGCGGGCATGCGGCTTTCCAGTGGTGGGTTGGCTTCCCTAGCTGGGCGGCCTCTCCCCCTGCTTCCCTGGACGTGACGCACCCAGTGTCACCAATGTTAGGGCTATGCGCACGCGCTGGCACTGTTCGCGCATGCGTAGTAGTGGAGAGCAGGACCCGGTGACGACGGCGCTCAACGTGCATAGCGCCGTACGTCTTCCAGGTTGGGGATATATAAGGCAGCCATCATGGCTGCCTATATGTGGACGGCAGGCACCCAGGCTTCTTGAACGACCAGCAGACCTACAGTAATTGTCAACGGATAGCCAGCCATTTTGGCGGTCTCTTTGCTTCTCTACCCCTACCCCTCTGGTTGGATGATGCAGCAACTTGAGCTGAGTTCTCCCTCGGAGGGCTCTGCGGTTGCATCATCCCCCAGATAGAGACCTTTACTAATACTATGCTTTTTATCCCAAAGGGCCTTTCATTGCTCCTCCATGCAGCAGTGCTCCCTTATTGGTCACTGGGAATCAACATTTACCCCCGGGTGCCAGTAACAATCATTTTGACTTTTTCATTCAAATTATTGGTGGGTTATATTCCAGTATTATATTACTCCTTGAGTGCCTCACTAATGTGGAAGGGAATTTCTATCCATTTCATCATCCCTCCTTGTCACCACTCCTTTCCCTCTCCCCCTTCCCCATCCTTTTTCCTCCCCCCCCTTGTTCCTCCCTTCCCCCCCTCCCCCCCTTCCCCTTCCCTTTTTCCCTCCTCCCCTTTCCCCCCCTTGTTCCCCCCTTCCTCCTCCTCCTTCCTCCCTCCCCCCTCTCCCCGTCTATTCCTTTCTTTCTTTCCCCATCCCCCTTTTCCTCCCTCTTGCCCCCCCCCTTTCCCTTTCCCAACCCCCCTCTCCTCCCCCCTCCCTTCCCCTTCCTTCCCTATCCTCCCCCTTCTCCCCTGCCTTTCTTTCCCCTTCCCCCCTTTCTTCCCCTTCTGCTTTTCCCCTCCCCCTTCTATACCCCTTACGATCTCTCTCAGTCCCTTCACCGTGGTGACAGTCACTTCATAAATAGCCTATACCCCACACCAACGTTCATTATACATTATTTCCTTTACACCAGCTTATTTTGTCACAAATCCCCCGTGCTCGCCCCAGAGGGAACGCCCGAAGTGGGCGTCTCACAAGTGCCGTCTAAGCCGGAAGGGGCAGTGGTTGGTGAGTGTTTACAAAACTTGATTAATCACTCCAAAATTATGCCATATATTTTGTGTTACCTGTTATCAACATTCATATGTAATTCTGACTGTTTTACTTTATAGATATTTTACTTGGACGCCTCCTGAGGAAGCGGCTTTGCCGCAAACTTGTTGAGGCTCACGTCCTTAAGTATTTCAGTTTGCCTTCATCTATCCATGCGGGCTCTGTATATTGCTCTTTAAGAATATATATTGTTCTGTAACAGTTCTTAAATTGTCCTGTTATCAATCTGTATTGTTTATATAGATTTTTTAGTGTTTATAACTGAATAAACTGAAATTTTATTTACATTGTATGTTTTTATGAGGTACCGCAATAGTCCACAATTTTTCTCTATGGTGAGGTAGGACTTGTTTGGAGTAGTGCATGCTATTTCCTCTCCAATCTGTCCTATTACGAGATTCTAAGTCTGATACAGTGTAGTATGACCGCGCAATTGTCATTCAAAGTGCGACAGCGCTGAAAGCTGAAAATTGGCTTGGGCAGGAAGGGGGTGTTCTTGCCTGGTAGGCAAGCAGTTAAAGGAATATTTCATTTTTATTGTTTCACTTTAAGCATTATTAAAATCACTGCTCCTGAAAAAACGGCCGTTTTTAAAACTTTTTTTTGCATTGATACATGTCCCCTGGGGCAGGACCCGGGTCCCCAAACACTTTTTATGGCAATAACTTGCATATAAGCCTTTAAAATGAGCACTTTTGATTTTTCATGTTTGTATCCCATAGACTTTAACGGTGTTCGCGTGTTCGTACACATTTTTTGTCTGTTCGCAAGTTCTGGTGAGAACCGAACCAGGGGGTGTTCAGCTCATTCCTAGTCACATACAACACCTCCTACATCTGAAATGCCCCCCTAAGCTATATCATTAATGATTGTAGGGTGCAGGATTCTTATGTAATTTGTAATTCGTATATCTGTGCATGGCTTCATCCACACATGTCATCAAATGTATACCAAAAATACTACAAGTACCATCTTCCACTGCTTTGTAGTTCAGAAGTACACCCTCCAGCCAGAGTCATGTACAAACCTGAGGCTGAAAGTAAACTTTGAGGGAGCCTGTACAAAAAAAGTAGAAAATGCACATTGATGATAGGATGAGTATTGCTGTATTTAATAAATGTTTTCTTGCAAAAGTTTTGGATTGAGTGGTTTGTCAAGATTTTATTGCTTTCTAAGTCATATATACCCCTCCATGTGTACTGGTAACCGTTGTTACAAAAACATAAAGTGGCTGGAAACCCACAATTTTAGAGTTGTCCCCAAAACAAGAGATGAGGAAAGAACTTCCATCGGGAACACCTACTATGGAGAAAACTGCCTAAGAGGGGAATTCAGTTCACTTTATGAGATTTCCACTAACTTCCTGTTGTGTCTCTGGACAGAAAAAATATGGCAAATTTCTTCAATAGTACACAGAAAGCAAAAAAAAAATCCAAATCTAAACAGAAAAAGAGAAAATAAAAGCTCTGGCTAGCTTTGAGTATACGTGCACTATATTATCCTTTATATTTCATGTCATTACGGATGAAAAAATTTAAAGCTATTGTGTGCAGATTGTCATAAAGAGGTGCCCGGCTTCCCATCCAAGATTCCATCCATAGCCACCATTTGTGGTGAATGCCTGTGTTACCCATCTGTTAGCTCAGGGGTCCATTGCATAAGGTGAGCGGTTTGGCTGGCAGGTGGTGTGAGCACGGATTAAGGAGCACTTCAGTGTTTGCATGAAGCACCCTTACCACCGCAGATGTTTTGTCTTTCTACTACATCTACGTTTACTTTCTTCCTAACAGAAGATTTTATGAACTTATGTCATGCATTTATATTTTTAGTTTACAGATCATTTTACTAGTGCTGCACTGTTTTTTATTGTTATATGTACACTTTATTGCAACTCTGTATTTAATTTCTTTAATCTTTAAATGCAAGCAGTGTAAGCACCCAAATTTGACCTGGTAACAGCCTCTTGCAATCCCTGCACAGCAGAGCGCAGAATGGTAGAGAGAGAAGCAGCACAAAGAGCAAATCAGTTGTAATGCAGTGCTCATGTGCTAACAAGGAGCCTTCTAATAGGAGGAAAGAGCAGAGTGACAGAGAGATGAGCTCATTAATCTGCTGTTTCTCTTTTTACTGTCCCATCAGAGGCTGGGGAGGGACAAGGCCTGTAATCTCACTGGCAACTGTGAGCAACATCTTAATTTAACCTCTTTCTAACCCTGTAATACATCTATAGTATAGAATGGCAAATAAGGTGGGCTTTAAAGGTAAGCCATCACACATATGCATCCACGGCGAACTGTGGTTGTGCACTTTGAGGGCACCAACAGCTCTCAGTCATGGCTTTTGATGGGGAACCAGTGGGATTGGCTCCCAATCATGTGACCACTATGTGAGCCAATCACAGTGGTCACACCACAAAGAATCCACACCACCTCCCAGTGGAACTTTAGGTTGGCTTTAATGCCCAGGAGCAGAGCAGATTAAACATTTGTTTTATCAGGCTTTCTGAAAGTGAAGGAAAGGTAAGCTAATCGAGTGTCCACAGTGAGTGTTTGGGAAAAGCTTTCCTGCATCATCCAGAGGTAAAGTGTATGTCAAGCCAATACCTTCTTTCTAGTTTTGGAGTTGGGAAGCGCTAGAAACTTCTGTTGGGTTTTTACTGCTATTTGAAGAGATTTTTTTTTTCATTTCATGTCATGTTGACAACAGTTTTACTAGACAGGAAGTGAGGGAAAATCTGCAACAGAGACATAGACAAAAATAAAGAAATGTCAGGGCTTCTAGAATTACATTACTCTACTAAGGAACAAAACCTTTTGATTTCTGTTTGTGTTGCTGTCCACACATTCCTCTCATGTCCTGTCTGGTAACACATCTGCAGAACAGAAAGTGAGGATAAATTTCTACAATGGCAACCTAGATGGCAGTAAAACCCACAAGGGGATGTAATCTTTCCCAACTCTATTGAAAACCAAGTGAAAAAAAAAAGGTTTAACTTTGTAGAAGAAATTTCCACCAGTATACAGTACAACAAACATGATTCTCGTAGTCTTTTCAAGGTTTGAAGCAAGCCTTTAGTGAAAATAAAGAAATCAAATGATAAAGCTCTCCAGTAAGGAATGTGCCACCTAGTAACCCAATCTACCAAATCAACCACAGTCATGTTTATGGATAGGACACACATTAAAATTGCCCCATACCTCCTAGAATGTAGAGTTCAATGTCTCAGAGGCCAATCTCTAGGCATAGGCACTGTCATAGAAGGGTTGATTTACTAACACTGGAGTGTGCAAAATCTGGTGCAGCTCTGTATAGAAACCAATCAGCTTTCAGGTTTCATTGTCAGAGCTTAATTGAACAAGCTGTAGTTGGTAGCTGATTGGCTACCATGCACAGCTGCACCTGATTTTGCACGCCCCAGATTTAGTAAATTAACCCCATTGGGACAGGGGAGTATGTGCACAGCCCAATGCAAATGCGGACTTTAAGAAAGTCTGCATTTACATATTTCTGGGGGAAGGGGTGTGTTCCCATAATGAATAATAAAGATGGATGGTCAGTGATTGGCAGGCTGGAGATGACAACTTACAGTGCCTGCTACAACTGTATATAGAATCAAGGTTAGTTTATTTACTCTAGACATACTATAGGGTTACTTTAGTATTCAATCCTGACTTTTGTGTAAAAGCACCCTATATTGTAAAAATGCACCCACAATGTAAAATCATTTCTTTTAAATTGTTGTACTATTATAGAAAGTCAGCAAAATCTAGTATGACCTTGTTTTGTTGATACTGCCAATTTCTCCCTGAAAATAGCTGTATGTGTAATGTGCAGATTTACCTTTTATATTTTATTTACGGTAAATGTATTTTTACCCTTACAAAAAAATAATTTAAAAAAAAGCTCATCTGAGAAGTATAAATATATGTCTTAAATAATCACACTGTAATTATAAATTACAATTATATTATATTGCTCTTTTTATCACATAGTTCTTATGTTCAAGGTCTTTTTTTCCCGGTTATGTTATTATTGTTTAAGAGCTGTCTTTAAGAATTCAAAATATGTTGCCTAAAGTATTTGGGTGGTGTGTTGAGCATCCATTCTAAATTTGGAAGACTGGCTTTGTTGCCATGGATACTGACTTCCTGCAGTTTGCAGAAATAGTGGAAAGGGAAGAATCAAATCTCACTTAGTCCACTTGGTGGAGTAGGAGTCCTAGGAACTACTCGAATTTCACTGCATCGGGGAAATCGCATTGCATGGAATGGATTGCAAAACAGGCATTTTTCAGTGCACAAGTTTCCTGATTATGGGATTGTTTTATTGTGAGGATTTAAAGGGATGTTTACCTTAAGAAAATAACCTTATAAAACTGGTAATTTTGTTAAGAAGAGATCTGTACACTCTCTAATAGATGAGGTTATTTTTTTATTACAGATATATTTACACTGTCAGCACCCACAGTTTAATTAAAATTTTAATTAACATCTGTGAAATTTAACATGTTTTCATATCTCTCTTGGTTGGAACTTTATCTTGTGTCTGATTATTTTCCAAACGGAACTGAATCATGTAGACATAGATGATAGATTAGTTGGTTGCTGATTTTCATTTATAAGGAAACAAGATAAAAAGAATGTTTACAGCAATGGCATTTAAAGAGAACAGGGCTGCACTTCATTAAACCAGATGGAATTTTCAAGCCTTATGTGGCATTGAACTTGTAATTATAAAGCATCATTGATATAAAATCTATTTTGCAAAGAGCTAACGCACAGGGAATTTGAGCATCGAAGGTCTTCATTAAAGGAAATTTATAGTCTTTTTAAAGTTCTTGAGATGTACTGTACATAGGGAATGGTTAAATCGGGAGAAAAGTCAGAGCTTACATATGTATGTCCACATGCAGATTTGGAGATCCTACAACACAGAAATTCAGCTAATCATGATTTATGAATTGTATGATTCTCAATGGATAGGAAAAATCAGCATGCTTGTGTTCAAGCAAACAAAGAAATTCACAATTCATAAGATTTTGTGAATCCATTTACTCATAACCACACATGAATAAGACCAGTTTAAATGTATACTTTTTTTCTTTTTTTAGTTATCAGTTCAAAGGAAATTTGCTAAATGTAAATAAGGAAATCAATGATCAATGTATTGTGGGAAAAAAAAAATATATATATATATGAATATATATATATATATATATATATATATATATATATATGAATATATATATATATATATATATGAATATATATATATATATATATATATATATATATATATATATATATATATATATATATATATATATATATATATATATATATATATATATATACAGGTATGTATGGGCAGCCATATTTGATCATTTGTGTGTGTGTGTGTGTGTGTGTGTGTATATATATAGATATATATCTATATATCTATATATATATAGATATATATAGATATATATATCTATATAGATATATATAGATATATAAATATATGGTGCCTTGAAATAGTATTCATACCCCTTAAAATTTTCCACATTATGTCATGTTACAACCAAAAACCTAAATGTATTTTATGAGGATTTTATGTGATAGACCAACACAAAGTGGCACATAATTGTGAAGTGGAAGGAAAATGATAAATAAGAAACAGAAACAAAACGCTCCCAGGGGCTTTTAGGCAGCAAGAAATACAGAATAAATTAATTGGATATATAAAAAATATATTTTATTGATAAAAATTACATAAAGTTTAAAAAAAGTGCAATTATAAAAACATGAGCTCTGGTATATGTACCCTCATGATGTCCTTGTGGTGTGGATAAACAACATTATGTACATGACATTTTTTTCCCAAACTTGATATACTGCTCAAAAAAAAACACGTTTCGATTTATGCTAGTTCAAATCTTCCACAGGGGGAAAGGACATCTTCAATGGAGAGGTTACAGGTGACCAGAGCATACTATAAATCACCCAAGCAGGTAAGTTTCAGAACGGTCGCCCAACAAGGAGACACACCAGGGCCCAAGTTGAGCCTACGAGAAATTACATCTGCTGAGTGAGAGGAAAGTGAGACGGGGCCCACACATGCACCTACTGAGCGTTTTTTATTTTTCAAAAAGGATTTTATTAAAGTATAATGGAGTGGACATAAGACTTGCATCTTAATTTAATAATAGATTGAGTGTCAGTTCCTTATGTATTTTACAATGGGAGTTCCTTTATAAATTTATACAATTATGGATTCTCAGATGTGGACAGTCCAAGAGTTTCATTTATATGATGACAGTATTCCCATAGGAGACAAGGTAATAAAGGCAAGCCGCTATGTAGCAAAAAATCCTCGGACAAAGTGATGTGGTGTGTTGGCTCCCTAATGGTTTTCAAAATTTTTTACAAATAAATATGTGAAAAGTGTGGCGTACATTTGTATTCAGCCCCCCTGAGTCTATACGTTGTAGTACCACCTTTTGCTGCATTTACACCTGCAAGTCTTTTTCGGGATGTCTCTACCAGCTTTGTACATCTAGAGAGTGAGATTTTTGCCCATTCTTCTTTGCAAAATAGCTCAAGCTCTGTCAGATTGGATGGAGAGCATCTGTAAACACCAGTTTTCATGTCTTGCCACAGATTCTCAATTGGATTTAGGTCTGGACTTTGACTCTGCCATTTTAACACATGAATATGCTTTGATCTAAACCATTTCATTGTAGCTCTGGCTGTGTGTTTAGGGTCATTGTCCTGCTAGAAGGTGAACCTCCGGCCCAGTCTCAAGTTTTTTGCAGACTCTAACAGGTTTTCTTCTAAGATTGCCCTGTATTTTGCTCCATCCATCTTCCCATCAACTCTAACCAGCTTCCCTGTCCCTGCTGAAGAAAAGCACCCCTACAACAGGATGCTACCACCCTTCATGTTTCATGGTGAGTTCAGGGTGATGTGCATTGTTAGTTTTTTGCCACACATATCGTTTTGCTTGTCGGCCAAAAAGTTCAATTTAACCAGAGCACCTTCTTCCACATGTTTGCTGTGTACCCCACATGGCTTCCCACAAACTGCAAAGGGGACTTCTTATGGCTTTCTTTTAACAATGGCTTTCTTCTTGCCACTCTACATAAAGGCCAGATTTGTGGAGTGCATGACTAAAGCCTCGTAAACACGCTTAGATTTTCGACCGAACGTCCGTTTTTTGTGGCATGCTAGTCTCATGTTGAAAGGGAAGAGGTTGCTCACAATATGAAAATTTTCATACCACAGAATACAAGATCAGAAGTTACGTAATGTGTTGAATAGTTTTGTATGTATTCTTTCTTTTCTGAGCATGCATAGTCTTGCTCTTACGATTTTTTGTACGAAAACCGTACTAATGAAACAAAAATCAGACGTTGAGTTCACATCCCACAAAAATTTTATAGTCTGCACATCCAGCTTTTGTCTGACAAAAAAGCGAAATTGTCTGTCAAAAGCACCATACTAACGATCCGAAAATCGTCAGACAGCTCGTCGTACCAATTTTTCCATCCGATTTTCTTATCGTGTGTACGGGCCTTAATAGTTGTCCTGTGGACAGATACTCCCACCTGAGCTGTGGATCTTTGCAGCTCCTCCAGAGTTACCATGGGATTCTTGGCTGCTTCTCTGATTATAATCTAACCCTGCTTTAAACTTCTCCACAACTTTATCCCTGACCTGTCTGGTGTGTCCCTTGGCCTTCAAGATGCTGTTTGTTCACTAAGATTCTCTGACAAACCTCTGAGTGCTTCACAGAACAGCTGTATTTATACTGAGATTAAATAACACACACAGATTTAATTAGGGGTATCAGAGTAAAGGGGGCTGAATACAAATGCACGGCAAATTTGGAAAAAATTTGGAAAACCATTTATCATTTTCCTCCTATCATTTGTGTTGGTCTATCACTTAAAATCGTAATAAAAGTAATTTACGTTTTTGGTTGTAACATGACAAAATGTGGAAAATTTCAAGGGGTATGAATACTTTTTCAAGGCACTGTATATATATATATATATATATATATATATATATATATATATATATATATGGACAAATATATGCACAAATTGGTTTTCTTTGCAAAGTGATCATGCCCTACTCCTTGAGATGGTATCTGCACAAATTGGTCATAAAATGTGATCTGATCTTCATCTAAGTCACAACAATAGACAATCACAGTCTGCTTAAACTAATAACACACAAAGATGACTGCAAGAGCACAGCGCAGACTGCTCAATGAGGTGAAGAAGAATCCTAGAGTGTCAGCTAAAGACTTACAAAAGTCTCTGGCATATGCTAACAACTCTGTTAGCGAATCTACGATACGTAAAACACTAAAAAGAATGGATTTCCTGGGAGGATACCAAAGAGGAAGCCACTGCTGTCCAAAAAAACATTGCTGCACATTTACAGTTTGCACAAGAGCAACTGGATGTTCCACAGCAGCACTGGAAAAATATTGTGTGGACAGATGTAACCAAAGTTGAATTGTTTGGAAGAAACATACAACACTATGTGTGGAGAAAAAGAGGCACAGCACACCAACATCAAAACCTCAGCCCAACTGTGAAGTATGGTGGTGGGGGCATCATGGTTTGGGGCTGCTTTGCTGCGTCAGGGCCTGGACGGATTGCTATCATCGAAGGAAAAATGAATTCCCAAGTTTATCAAGACATTTTCGCAGGAGGAGAACTTAAGGCCATCTGTCCACCAGCTGAAGCTCAACAGAAGATGGGTGTTGCAACAGGACAACGACCCAAAGCATAGAAGTAAATCAACAATAGAATGGGTTAAACAGAAGAAAATACACCTTCTGGAGTGGCCCAGTCAGAGTACTGACCTCAACCCAATTGAGATGCTGTGGAATGACTTCAAGAAAGCGATTCACACCAGACATCCCAAAAATATTGCTGAACTGAAACAGTTCTGTAAAGAGGAATGGTCAAGAATTACTCCTGACCGTTGTGCACGTCTGATCTGCAACTACAGGAAACCTTTGGTTGAAGTTATTGCTGCCAAAGGAGGTTCAACCAGTTATTAAATCCAAGGGTTCACATACTTTTTCCACCTGCACTGTGAATGTTTACATGGTGTGTTCAATAAAAACATGGTAACATTTAATTCTTTGCGTGTTATTAGTTTAAGCAGACTGTGATTGTCTATTGTTGTGACTTAGATGAAGATCAGATCACATTTTATGACCAATTTGTGCAGATACCATCTCAAGGAGTAGGGCATGATCATTTTGCAAAGAAAACTCTCAATCTTATTAATACAGCATTAAACAGCATTTATTAGATGTGGTGGCTGCATTTGTTTTCTTTTGGGGGGGGGGCTTTTTTAAACTTTACAACCAGTACTCATGTTTTTTGCCATCTGTGCCTCATTAGGGATATTTTCCTTCACTTCCTTGTCTGTAGACAAAACAGGACGTTAGAGAGTATCTTTCCAATGTGAGGGAAATCCCCTCTTAGTCAGTTGTCACATAAGCAACTGTTCTGGTGGCAACTCAAAGTTTTGGATTTACCCTTACTTTCATTGCTCTAACAGGACAGCAAAAAAGAAAAAAACTACAATGGTTCAGACCCCTCACCACTCTATTCTAATATACTGGGAGGCCTGTGCGACCAGCTGGCACCTCCGCCGGCTGGCCAGAAACTCGAACAATGCCGGAATCGGCTTTGATCGGGTCTCGGATCTAGTAACCCAGAAGCGATGTTATGACATCACTTCCGATTAGCTGAAGCCTTAAAGGCGCCAGATTTAAAAAAAATGTCAGTATTCAAAACAGCCAACCTTGGAAAAAAGGAATTTGGGGTTTCCGGATCTCTCCATAAAGAGTACCTGTCACTGTTTACTACCGTAACAAGGGATATTTACAAAGGGACAGTGTAAAAAAAAAAGAAAAAAAGTAAAGCATCCCTTCCCTCCATGCTCGCGCACAGAAAAAAATACATATGTAAATCACGCCCGCAAATGTACACAGTGTTCAAACCAGACATGTGAGGTATCGCTGAGCTCATTAGAGCGAGAGCAATAATTCTAGTGCAAGACCTGCTCTATAACGCTAAACAGGTAACCGTTACATTTGTTTAAAGGGTTGCCTATAGAGGTTAAACTATAGTTTGTCGCCATTCCACTAGTGTGCGCAATTTTAACTATAGGTATCTATTTACTCGCCATAACATCACCTTTCACATTATACAAAAAAATAGGGCTAACTTTACTGTTTTTTTTTTTAATTCAGAATTTTTTTTTCCAAAAAAATTGCGTTTGAAAGACCGCTGCGCAAATACGACATAAAATATTGCAATGACTGCCATTTTATTCACTAGGATGTCTGTATATATGTATATATATATATATATATATATATATATATATATATATATATATATATATATATATACACTACCGTTCAAAAGTTTGGGGTCACCCAAACAATTTTGTGTTTTCCATGAAAAGTCACACTTATTCACCACCATACGTTGTGAAATGAATAGGAAATAGAGTCAAGACATTGACAAGGTTAGAAATAATGATTTGTATTTGAAATAACATTGTTTTTACATCAAACTTTGCTTTCATCAAAGAATCCTCCTTTTGCAGCAATTACAGCATTGCACACCTTTGGCATTCTAGCTGTTAATTTATTGAGGTAAGCTGGAGAAATTGCACCCCACGCTTCTAGAAGCAGCTCCCACAAGTTGGATTGGTTGGATGGGCACTTCTGGCGTACCATACGGTCAAGCTGCTCCCACAACAGCTCAATGGGGTTCAGATCTGGTGACTGTGCTGGCCACTCCATTACCGATAGAATACCAGCTGCCTGCTTCTGCTGTAAATAGTTCTTGCACAATTTGGAGGTGTGTTTAGGGTCATTGTCCTGTTGTAGGATGAAATTGGCTCCAATCAAGCGCTGTTCACTGGGTATGGCATGGCGTTGCAAAATGGAGTGATAGCCTTCCTTATTCAGAATCCCTTTTACCCTGTACAAAGCTCCCACCTTACCAGCACCAAAGCAACCCCAGACCATCACATTACCTCCACCATGCTTAACAGATGGCGTCAGGCATTCTTCCAGCATCTTTTCATTTGTTCTGCGTCTCACAAACGTTCTTCTTTGTGATCCAAACACCTCAAACTTGGATTCATCCGTCCACAACACTTTTTTCCAGTCTTCCTCTGTCCAATGTCTGTGTTCTTTTGCCCATCTTAATCTTTTTCTTTTATTGGCCAGTCTCAGATATGGCTTTTTCTTTGCCACTCTGCCCTGAAGCCCAAAATCCCGCAGCCGCCTCTTCACTGTAGATGTTGACACTGGTGTTTTGCGGGTACTATTTAATGAAGATGCCAGTTGGGGACCTGTGAGGCGTCTGTTTCTCAAACTAGAGACTCTAATGTGCTTATCTTCTTGCTTAGTTGTGCAACGCGGCCTCCCACTTCTTTTTCTACTCTGGTTAGAGCCTGTTTGTGCTGTCCTCTGAAGGGAGTAGTACACACCGTTGTAGGAAATCTTCAATTTCTTTGCAATTTCTCGCATGGAATAGCCTTCATTTCTAAGAACAAGAATAGACTGTCGAGTTTCAGATGAAAGTTCTCTTTTTCTGGCCATTTTGAGCGTTTAATTGACCCCACAAATGTGATGCTCCAGAAACTCAATCTGCTCACAGGAAGGTCAGTTTTGTAGCTTCTGGAAGGAGCTAGACTGTTTTTAGATGTGTGAACATGATTGCACAAGGGTTTGCTAATCATCAATTAGCCTTCTGAGCCAATGAGCAAACACATTGTATTATTAGAACACTGGAGTGATAGTTGCTGGAAATGGGCCTCTATACACCTATGTAGATATTGCACCAAAAACTAGACATTTGCAGTTAGAATAGTCATTTACCACATTAGCAATGTATAGAGTATATTTGTTTAAAGTTAGGACTAGTTTAAAGTTAGCTTCATTTAAAAGTACAGTGCTTTTCCTTCAAAAATAAGGACATTTCAATGTGACCCCAAACTTTTGAACGGTAGTGTATATATATAATGTTTGGGGGTTCTAAGTCATCTTCTAGCAAAAAATACAGATTTTGACTTGTAAGAACATGTGTAAGAAAAAAGCTTTTTCCCAACTGTTTTCACCTGGTGATCATGCCAGTAACACACCTCCTGCATTAGAGTGCACCTAGTCTGGATGAAGGAGCACAGGGGCACCTTTGGATAGCCACATTATCAGTCTTGGAGGAGGGGAGTGTTAGCAGATTTAGATACACTAACACGTTGAAGCCAAACTCCAGCTCACACTGCAGTTACAGAAGTAGTAACAGCAAACATTTTTTTTTGGGGGGGGGGGGTTAGAGGTTTTCCATACATAAACAAAAACTGATAATTGTAAGTACCTCGTCAGTGTTGATTTGTCTCAACACTTTAAACTGCTACATTTTTGGAGAGCTTGTTCTGTTGAAAAATAACAGACGTTCTGGCTGACCAGATAAAAATAAAGGAAAAAAAGCCTAAAAAAGAAAACGACTGCAGCCATCACATCTAAGAATTGGTAAGCTGCAATATAATAAATGTTTGTTTTCGAGTTTAATCTTGCTTTAAGTTATAATACTCAAAATCTGATATAAATGTGATTGGAGATATCTTGAAATTGGCAACTAAAACTATACCTATGCAATAGGGAAACAATATATCTATATAGCATTACAATGGAAATATAAAAAACACTTTCCCCTGGCCCCAGTTTCATATTTACCTGAATGTGTACCGATCCACACTTTTTTATTTTATTTTCAACTATATAACTATAACACACTTATGCCCTGTACACACGGTCGGATTTTCTGATGGAAAAAGTGCGATCGGATTGTGTTGTCGGAAATTCCGATCATACAGTATCTGGGCTCCATTCCGTCGGAATTTCCGACACACAAAGTTTGAGAGCAGGATATAAAATTTTCCAACAACAAAATCTGATCTTTTAAATTCCGATTGTGTGTACACAAATCCGACGCACAAAGTGCCACGCATGCTCAGAATAAATTAAGAGATGAAAGCTATTGGCCACTGCCCCGTTTATAGTCCCGACGTACGTGTTTTACGTCACCGCGTTCAGAACGATCAGATCTTCCGACAACTTTGTGCGACCGTGTGTATGCAAGACAAGTTTGGCCCAAAATCCGTCGGAAAAAATCAGATGGATTTTGTTGTCGGAACGTCTGATCAATGTCTGACCGTGTGTACGGGGCATTAGTGTTAAAGCCTAACTGAACCAATTAACATTAACCTATAGCTCTGAATTGGTACTCTCACACTATGAACTATTTATTTCTACAGGTGTTTATATAGTGCCAACAATTTACACAACCCTTTACATATTGTACATTTATGACAGTCCCTGCCCTCAAGGGACCTACATATACATTCTAGGGCCAGTTATAGACAGAATCCAATTAATCACTGGGGAAACTTTCTCTCACTGTGTACTATGTAGACACAATAAGGAGTGAAAGGAAATCTATTCAAAGTGGAGGAAGTCCCCTCGAAGACAGTTGTCCCTTAAAAAAGTATCCCCATTGAAAGATTTCATAAAAAATTGTGCTAGCTTGGAGTGAACCCTTGGGTGGTTCAGTGCATACACAGTTGTCTAAAGGCTAGAAATCAGTGTGTGATTATAAATGAAGTTTGGAACACTAGTGGTGTACCACAAGGCTCTGTACTAGATCCTATTCAATTTAATTTATTTGTAAGTGATATAACTGAAGGATTGATGCTGATGACACAAAGGTGTGCAATCGGGTTGATATTCCTGGAGGTGTTTGTAACATGGACCTTGATTTGGCATTGCTGAAAAATTGGCAAATCTGTTGAAGCTGCAATTCGTTTTTTCTAAATGTGAAATATTGCAGCTAGGGAAAAATAATCCCTTAATAGTGTACAACACGGGGGCACTGTGTTGGCCAGCACTAGAGAATAAAAATATTTGGGGGTACTTATTTCAGATGATTGCAAAATGAGCAAACAGTGGGGTTGATATACTAAAGTCAAATAGACTGTGCACTTTGCAAAGTGCAGTTGCACTCTACAAGAGCAGTAGATCTTAGTAGGTGAGCAGAAGCTCTGCTGACTTCCATCATCCAATTTTGTGAAAGCAAAAATGCTGTTTTTTTAATTTTCCTTGCATGTGATTGGGTATTCTTCGCAAAGTAAAACTTTACCTCATTTACCAAGCTTTGGAGCAACTGCACTTGCAAAGTGCACAGTCTGTTTGACTTTAGTAAATCAGCCCCAGTGTGTCCAGGCAGTTTGAAAATCAAATAGAATTCAAATAAATCATCGGCAGGAGGAAGGAGGTCCTGATTCTTCTATATAGATCTTTAGTTAGACCTCATTTAGAATACTGTGTCCAGCTCTGGAGACCTCCTTTACAAAAAAGATATTGATAAGAATAAGTGAGAGATGGACAACAAAAATGGTGAAAGGTCTGGGGGATAAAACATATCAGAAACTGTAAAAGTACATATCAGAAACTGTAAAAGAAGAGAAAGGGGAGACATGATTGAAATCTTTAAATACATTAAAGGGTGTGAATAAGGTTCAGGAGGGCACTATTAGCAATATGAAGCTAAAATCAAGAACACAGGGACATGATCTCAAAACTAGCAGGAGGAAAACTAAATCTTTGAAAGTATTATTTTACTGAAAGAACGATTGATGCTTGGAATAGACTTCCAGCAGAGGTAGTGAGTCAGGCAAAGTAAGTTAAATTTAAACATGCTTGGGACAAATATATTTATTCAGACAAAAATGTAAAAAAAAATAAGGGGAAGAATTGATGGACCACTTAGACTTTTTTTCTTCCACCCTCTTCTATGTTTTTGTGTGTGAAGGGCGCATGCTTATAAGAACATGCTGACAAGAGAAGATAGCAGAATGAGCAGAGAGATGTCCTCATTAGACTTCTGTTACTCCTTAACTGTCCAATCACAGCCTAGGAGTAGATTGGCGACCTAGATGTGTTGCTGTAGAGAAGTGGCTGGCTGGTCTATTTGTACTGAACGGAAATAAATCCTGGCAGGTAAAAACAGCATCCCAATATATATTTTAATGGTATATTTAGCTCTTCACCTGGAAGACAGCATAAATAAACATAGTGCTGAATACTGAGATATTGCATTATTCAAATCAAACCATGGTCATTAACCCTCGTCTCTCTAAGAAAAAATATCTACAGGCAGCTCCAATTAAATAATTCTATTTACATGTTGGTTTCACTGACCTTTCCTTTAATGCTGGTTATGGCTGCATTTCTATGGTTTCTGTGTTACTACACTGAGAGTTACATGGAAATAAATTTTCCGTAGCAGCCCTACTATTTAGAAAGTCTGAATACTAGAATACATCAGTAAGCATAATGAGTGCAAAGCCACACATGCCAAGAGCTACCTTCTGCTCTGCTTTATCACTACCTACATTCCAAATGTCTGAACGGATGCCAAACTAATTAGCAGGTTCAGCTCCTGTTGTATCAAGAGCACCCAAAGCCAAGATGGGTCCGACCCACAGAAATAAGCGTCTGCTGTCATTTGTCCAGGCACACTGAGGCCGGCACTGATCTGCCTCCCATATGTGAGGCTGCAGTAAATTGCTATATTGAGCTTACCTGCAATTACCCAGTCACTATGTTCTTTTTCATCTAAATATTTAGAGTCTTTGGTTTGAAATGCATTTTGTGCATGTAATTTGTGTCTGTCTAGTGTGTTTCATTCATAATTATCTCAATTACAGTATCTTTTAAAGAAAAGAAAGGCAGTACAGTGGTTTAATGGTTAGCCATTTTCCCTGATTCGAATTCGGTTAGGACACTATCTGCAGGGGGGCTACCTGTTCCCCCTGTGTTTGCATGGGTTTCCTCTGGGCGTACATTTTTTTACCTGTTTTACCTATACTCCAAAGACATGCTTTTAGGTTAAGAGAATCCTGGCTAAATTGTCCCTAGTATGTGTATGTATGCATATGTGATAGGGACCTTAGAATGTAAGCTCCTTGAGGGCAGGGAGAAATGCGAATGTACATGTAAAGCTCTTCAAAAATTGTTGGTGCCACATGAGTACCTGTAATAAAATAAATGCATTATGGTGCAGACAGGAAGGGATATGTTAGAGGTCATGGCAGAGAACATGTGCATGGCAAAGGATGAGGGGCCTGAAATCCATTGTTGGCTCAGTCAGTGCAAAGAGGCTGCAGTAGGTTAACAGGTTACAGCAGGAAGTGTGGAGGATAATACAATAGGAGGCCTGCAATTGTCTCAGGCTATAGAAGTACATAAAGCTTGTGGTCCCAAAGAGATTGCGTTTATTCCAACCAGCATGTTACCTGTCATACAGAGCAGTGACTGCAAGACTTGCTCTAAGCTTCCTGTCCTAAAGCGTTTGTAAAGGTTCAGATTTTTTTTTTTTTAAATAACAAACATGTCATGCTTACCTACTCTGTGCAGTGATTTTGCACAGAGCAGCCCAGATCCTCCTCTTCTACTGTCCTCTGTGGGCGCTCCTGCCCCCCCCCCCCCCCCTGCTGAATGCCCCCCATGGCAAGCTGCTTGCTCTTGGGGCTTGTGCGTGCTTGCTCCCGAGCCACCTCTGTGTGTCAATGAGACCCACAGAGCATTGCTTGGCCCCGCCTCCACTTTCTCCTCAATGGCTGATATTAACGACATTGGGAGCCAATGGCTCCAGCTGCTGTGTCTCAGCCAATGAAAAAGGAGAGACCTGGGAGAGATTCTGCTCTTGTGCACATCGCTGGATCGGGCTCAGGTGAGTATAAGGGTGGAGAGCTGCACACTGAAAGTCTTTTACCTTCATGCATAGAATGCATGAAGTTGAAAAACCTTCAGGCTTTAGAACCACTTTAAGATCCTTAAACTGATTTGTTTCATATGACACTTATTGGCCTATTTGTTTGGAGAAGGGAAACCACTATCTGTTCTCCATTAGACATTCAGTGTTTACTCCACACTGCTCCCACATTTTACTCTTCAATCATAAAATGCAGCCTACAGTGTGGAACCTGCGATGTCTGAAGGAGTTCTCTGCATATTGCTACAAAGTATACTCTGCTATAGGTGGAAATTCTATAATATATAATTCTATATTCTATAATATATAACCAGTGTTATTAGTTGTTTGTGTAGCACCCTGCAGGTACTAGTGTCTGTAAATAGTTAAATCCTTTTCTTTTGGCAGGCAGGGCAGACCCATGTGGGCTGGCTTTGCTGAGTCCTCCTCAGTAGCCTGGGTAGAAACCTACAGGGTTTTCACAGAGACTGACAAGGAAGAGAGACACTGCTTGGCAATATTTTGGGAGCCCTGGCCAATCCCAAGCTGAAAGCTTGATGAAGCCGGTACCACATAAATGCTGCTGAGGCCAGCCATGTGGGGAGTTGTGTAGAGAGATTAAATAAGGAAGTGCTGAGCCTGGAGAGGGCCCCTGGGTGTGGGGGGAGTGCTGCCTCAGGCTGGATGTGTGGTTGAGGTGACCACCGCTGTTCCTGCGCCAGAGTCAGGACTGGCCAGTAGCAACCAGTGTTTTTTTGGACAAACAATAACACTTCCCGGTTGGTTGTTTGGTCAGTACCGGTCTGGTGCACTTACCCCATCTATGGTGGGCAGCGCTTCTCCCATGCTTCACCGGTGGCTTCCCTTGCTCGGTGGTGGCGGCTTCCCCTACTCTCCACCGGCATCGTGGCAGTTTCCCCTGCTCTCCACCGGCATCGCAGCGGCTTCTGTTTCCTCCCTCCTCCTCAGGGGTGAATTGGGGCTATTCTCTTTTCGGACAATCGGAAAACAGGTCTCAGACCTGCTTCTGACTAGTTGGATTAAAGATCAGTGTTTCAATAGCGAATATTCATTCACTGTTGTAACACCTGGGTGGGCTCCTGGCACAATGCTCTGCACCACGAGCCCACCCTATTTTGAAGCCTATTAGAGCGTCTGGCTCTTATCAAGTGCTTCAAAAAAACACCCCTGCTGGTGTAATTCAAGCGTCCAGTGTCCTGAAAGGGGCTGGACACATGAATAGGGGGTGGCAGTGTCCTGTCATAATAGTGGTCATGCATAGAACATGGGGTGACAGCCGTGAATAGGCATGTTTTCTGTGCCACTACTGGACGGGCCGCCCCTGGCACTGGCTGTTGGCATTCCTAAAGCTGGTGAAGAACAGGCACCCTAGCAAGCTGTACTGTGAGTAACCATTCCCCTTAGAAACAAGGATCAGTGAAAGTGGGGCATCTGTTCATTTGAACCTTTATAGCCAGAGGAGGGGATAGAAGCAGACAGGCACAGAGCCCAGCTAGCCTCCAGAGATCCCAGGATGGATCAAACCCTTTGCTTATAGGAGGACTGTGTTGTGCTGCACGTGGAGACTAGGGGGTGAGAAGAGGAGTGGAGATACAGTTGCTACAGCATATGTGAAGTTTGCTGTGAAAGAGACTGTTCCACATAAGAGAGGTTTCTCTTGAGCAGTCTGAAGATCACTTAAAGTGACAGAGTCCTCAATGCACAAAGTTAATGGATTAATGACATCCTGGACCTTTCCCAAACCCTATCCAAGTAAAACCCCTAATAAATATAAAAACAACAATTCCATTGACTGTTGCCTGACTGTGAGTGACTGTTACAAATGCTGGTTTCTTGGCTGTTGGGCTGGAATGTTTCCCGCTTGGCTGCACACACAAGGTGAACCTTTTTAAATCAAGGGGCTCCTACAGGGGTACCTCTACATTTGTTTAAATAATAGTTTATTCGGTTTCTTAAAGTGACCCCTGCCAAAAACCTATGAAACAATCATCTCAGTACATTAGGAAGGAGGTCAAAATAGTACTCATCAACTATGCCTTGTCTTTGCCAAAATTGTATGTATTTCCTCTACCGAAACCACCATTTCACACAACCTTAGACACTTCCATGAGTGTCATATTGTCTTAGTTCCCTTCTTTCACATCCCTTCTCTCTACATCACTATTCTACCTCTTTGTCCCTAGCACAGCCTTGTGCTGACAGTGGGTGGGAGCATATTCATTACATTCAAGGAAAAGTTTTGTGACAGCCAACTAAATAACAACACAGGGCAGTAAATTATAGGAACACAATCTCAGGAACAGGGAAAGGACCCAGAGTTGGCAATCTACATACATACAATTCAATGAGAGTGCTAAACAAATATCTAAGAGCCCAAGGTAATTTAATGATAAATCTGATTCATAGCACAATAAATGCAATGTGTTTTGTTGCCAGACACACTCCCCCTTCAACAGGGCTTAAAATGGAAGTCCATGCTAAAACTAAAATCCTGCATCTATAGCCACCAACATTCTAATACTAACCTATCCAGCTCTGTAAAGAAAAAATCAGTATACATACATACCTTTTCTGCAGGCGATCCGACCCGATCTCCAGTGATGGAAGCTCTGCAGAGAACACATCCAACAACAGATGTGAAATTAATAGGAAGTGACATCACCCATAGAGTTACTATGGGGCTTCCGTTGTCGGATGTGTCCTCTGCACCCGCTCACACAGCAAAGCCGCGGCTTACAGCTCAGTGTGGGATCAGAGCTTACGCAGCTGGACATCAGGTGAGATCACCTGCAGAACAGGTATGTATACTGATTTTTTCTTTACAGGGCTAGATAGGTTAGTTTTAGCATGTTGGTGGCTATAGATGCAGGGATTTTAGTTTTAGCATGGACTTCCTCTTTACGAATTTTGATTGTACTTATATGGACTCAGGTGAGCAGATACCAAATAAAACTGCACTGTGATTTAACCTAGGCTCATACTGAATGCGGGCTAGAAATCGTACAAGTTCAGCTGAACTCGCATGGTTTCAAACTTGCAATGCAGTCCGACTTGGGGGGCGATTTGACAGACATCTGTGTGGGTTCATGCACAGATGTCTATTAAAATCGCCCCCGAAGTCATTAAAGTAGTACAAGAACTACTTTTGGGAATCGGTGCGGCACCATAAAGTCGCACAGATTCGGATGGTGCCATTGCCAGCAATAGCTGCCGATTTGGCATGCAATTTGACATGTCAAATCGCATTCCAAATCGGCCCAATAAGAATGGTCTTACTGCTTGGAACAGTTTCAGGAGGGCAGGATACACCAGTGTTAGTAAATGCCCTGATGAGGGGAGAGTGTGTATGGCCTCCCAAACACATTGGCTTTATTCTGCTATGAATCAATTTTAAAAAATGTAAAATACTTTGGACTCTTGGATGTTGGTGGTGCTGTCATTGGACTCAACAGCAAATGGAATACATTTTTTGACCAAGGGAAAGAGTCTGCATTCAGTGACAACACCTCCCTGGAGGTATGTGCCCTTTACCACAATATACAAATGTGTTAAAAAGGGAGAGAAGGATGGGGACAGGCTCTCTTTAAGCTGAACCTATAGTGAAAATGGAAAAAGTCATTAGCCACTAACATCCCCCAGCCAGAATGTGATTTCTCACTATCCCCAGCCCTTTGACCCAATTCCTGGTTACAGTCAGTGTTATGGGCTGGTCAGTATCATAATTTGATCTGTGAATATTCCAACTCATTATATAAGACTGACTTTCTATAATAATATCACCATCAATGGCTTTGCCAAGAGTCAGTGATGAACTCTCGGTGCTGCTTAAGTGCAAAAGTATTGTAAAGCTCATTCACCTCCAAATTAAATGACTTGGTGTAAATATATACTTGTCTGAAAGTCATTTTGCAGCTCTTTTACACATTACATTGTGAGAGATCCAGTTTCAGTGGCTGCAGGTCAAAACACCAAAAATTCAACATACAGTATTATTATACTACACAATAGGCCAGTATCATGGCTTTTATTGAAGACGCTAAACTTTTTTTTACGTCTATTACATTTTCCTGCCCTAGAAAATGCTGCAAAATGTATAACATCACATCTGGTGAGCATACCATGAAAATGACCCCTAAATAAAGATCTAGTGCTTTGCAAAGTATAGTAACACTAAGCATCAAATCAGATTTTGATCTTTCAGCTCATTTAACAAGAGTAGCCATCAATGTATACACAGATCTGAGCTTTTTATCAGTGGAGCCAGCAGGAACTAAGCCATTGGCGCACAAAGGAACAGCCCTCTAAAAATGTGTGGCTGATAACTTTGTGAAAAAATACAGCTTCTCCTGCCTATAGGTACAGGTCTACATTGCCTAATAGTAAATATGGTGATGCAGACAGCATGAGACCACTATAGGTTTGTATGAAGTCCAGTAGAGGTTTTTACTACTGGTGGTGATACAAACCATTGGTACTCACCTTTTTACTTACTATTTTGATCTAGGAACCCATGAGGATACCACAGCTAGAAGCTGCCTGGAAGAATTGTATACTAAGCCTATTTTTTACCAATCAGTGGATCCAGAACTCCACGAACATGCCTTTGTACTTGCCTGTAAGGGTTTAACGATAAACACCATCCAGGTGCTGCATAGGGTTGCACAGATACCTTAAAATCAATCTCAACAACTTCAACCTCTAAATAACCAAATGTTTGGCCAAGAACTGTTTTAGGCATTGAAATGAGGACAAAATCATAATATTTTTGACCATCCAGAAGCTACAAATCAGTATTAATTTTTCCAAATTTACGTAGCTAAGATTTATCACCCTTTGTGCTTCAGCCTGATGTCTTAGTAATTGTCAGCCCAGCTAATCATCATATCAGCTAATATATGCATAAGCTGATGATCTCAGCCTTTAATATATACAAGTATTAATACATGTCATCATGGCTGGTTGGGTTGTATGGTTTTTATTTTGGTGACAATTCACGGGTTACAAGGCATTAACACAGGGATATTGGCCAAACTGTACCACATCAAAGCACCAAGCCCTGCAGTCATCCCCCCCACCCACTATACCTCATTAACATGCAAGCTTTATTCATATTCACTGTTATACACATAATTAGGACGTTCCAATCATCCCCCCCACATTATTACAAAATGTTCAGCAGCCATTGCCTGAAGGTGTATGTCATTAGTATATTATAATAAATTATGACCTTAAGTACTATGTGTGCATGGCATACAACATCTTCACTTTGTAATAAAAGCACAATTGCATGTACATTACTTGCAGGAGCGATATTTTGCATGCTTTATTACTGTGTTTACACTGAAAATATTATTTACAAGGCGATCGATGCATAAATTCATGCTGTGAATAAAATACTAGAGGATTTAGCTGTTTTTTTTTCCTTTCTATTTTTAAGCCTTGGAGAATTTACTTGGTATAGTTGTTTAAAACATGTGAAGATTGTTTTTATGTCACCTTCGTATGGAAGCACAGTAAATTGTGTCAGCAATGAAGGCTTCTGAGTTATGATTTAAGGATGTCATAACTTCTGTCTCTTTCTTTGACAGTGTTTTAGCTGCTAGGTGATAAAGTTAAAAAATAATACATGCATTGGGGCTTGTTTCTCAGTGTTTGTCAAGTGTACACAAAAGTGTGCTTACCCTGATCTACTGCTTGTTTTTAATTTGGTAGCAATGCCCTTGAGGAAAATATATTTAAACAATACACAAATAATGTCAGTGGGTAAGATTGTACAGAGATGAGTGTAACGTTATTTTGTTAGTTTAAAGGACATTGTCAGATGTGGTTTTATGTGTCATGAGGACAAATGAAACAGACCTCATTTATTGGTAAATGGGTGGTGCTGCGCTAATCCTGAATACAAGAACCAATGTGGCTTAGGTGATAGACATATCTTATATCACCAGAAGGATGAAAATAAAATTAAAATGATAGTAATAATATTAAGACTGGTTGAGTGGTTAATATAGAGTGGTGCATAAAATTATTCCGGATATAAATAGCATAAAACGTGACAAAGATTAATAAAATAAAACACACATATTGGGGGGTAGATGACCGTAATATATAGCTGACTCAACATCAGTATCTGAAACACAATCCTAAATAAAGTGCAAAGTGGTTGAAGCTGTGTACATCTACAGCTCAAAAGTAACAATATGTACAGTGAAAACAATAAGTGTAATGTGAAAACCTCTAAATAGTGGAGTGGTAATTTGCTATTCTTTACATAAAGTGCATAATGTGCAAAACCTCATCAAAAAATTGATACGATAAGTGTCCCAAAAATTAAAAAAATGGGAAAAGGAAAAAGATGAAAACAATGAAAAAAATGGAGAAAACTTTCACAAAACAAGAGAGTCCTTTTGAGAACAAATTATGTGACAGCAACGTCCTAGCATGCACACGTTGCAATTAGAGTGCTATGGTGAATCACATCAGGTGCTTCTTCGTGTGCAAACACTCAAGTGGGTAATGGCCCCTTACCTTAAGGTAATAGGGCAAAAGCATGTAACCAGGAGAGCTTTTTGTAGCATCCACCTATGGGCTCCAGCGTGTCCCTCACCGACCTAGATCCTAGGATGGGGTTCCCTCAGATGTAGTGCGGGGGGGAATGTAAAGGATGATAAAGCAGAAAGAGAGCCAATAGTGTAATCCCGTTTTGGTAAATAATGCTTCTTTTTATTCAAACATATAAGTACTCACATTTAAGATTTAAAAACAGCAGTTTAATCCGACGAGCGGCGAGCTCGTAAGCCTCTGATAGTGTATGCAGCCTGTCCCGTCCCTACGCGTGACGTCACACCACACGTGACTTCATCAGGGGATCTCAGACCTCAGACCTCATTTATTAGTGTACATGTAAGGGGTAGCAGTCTTTTTTGATCCCTTACTGAGCAAAGTGTGTTCCCCTAAAGCAGACCTTTCCTTTGGATATATCTTCTAAAGCTAAAATAATAATTGTCAGTATTGGAACTGCAGCGGCCCCCCTGCACCTTTCCCACCAGGGTCAATGTTACTCTACTTGCAATTGAGTCACTCTGATATGTTTGGCTTTTGGAGTAT
This sequence comes from Lithobates septentrionalis, assembly GCA_037952835.1. Lineage (NCBI taxonomy): Eukaryota > Metazoa > Chordata > Amphibia > Anura > Ranidae > Lithobates > Lithobates septentrionalis. The sequence goes on along the minus strand of JBBDGP010000489.1, from coordinate 1,135,441 downwards.
GGCAAGGTCCTAAACTCAAGCCAGTGCTGTACCAAGCTCAGTATGATGTTCCCTAACATTTCCACTTGTTATATGGGTAGCGCACCCCCTAAAGAGCCGCAGATGAACTGGGATTCCACACCCTGTACAGCCAGGCACACTAGATTTTCATCCAGAATATGGGTTAATAATTTTGATAGGGATGGGAGGTTATGGGATGCCCACTTGACTTTGACAACAAAACTCCAACAACTTCAGGGACATTTTCCTATATACAGTCTCCTTGACACCCCTCCTGCACAAAACCAGCTTGCGGTCTCCGGCTGGATTACTGTTAGTTGATCTGACAGACACAGTCAGATTTAAACAATGATCCTTTGCAGGCAGGGACTCGAAGCCCCTTGTTATGTAGCAGAATACAGTAATCTGCTTGTACTTTTCCTCCTGTGGCTACTGATCCCAGCACCACCTCTTCAGGCACTGCCAACCCACCTTGCTGCAGCTGCCCCTTTCACTAGCCCTCCAGGCTAACTTTCCTCTACAGTTTTCCAGACTGACTCTCACCAGCCCACCCGGCTGACTCTGCAGGAGATCTCCCAGGGAAGGATGTAGACTTAAGCACACCACTGTCTTCAGGGAGAACTGGCTACATGTGGCAGTCTCCCCCCTTGTAAGTCCCCAGTAGTGCTGCTCTACTCACACTGTCCTCTCTTGCTCCCGTGCCTCCAGGAAGGGTGTTCTCTGTGTGTTTAAGGAGGATCCTTCCAGCACCCAAGCCCTTGCCCAAGGTCACCCCCCAGACTAGGGGGCACACCAGAGGGCCACTAACAGCCTCCTTAGCACTCTATCTCCATCTTCCACCCAACTGCCCTGCTGGCATGGCTCATGCCTATTTATGAGGTAAGCCTTGCCCCCTGCCAGCCCTTTACTGGGGATTGGCCGAGGCCCTCTTAAATATTCCAGGAAGCTCATCCTAACCTCCACCACTAGCTCTAGAAGTTTCTACAACATTCTAGACCAGAGGGAGGCACCAGAGAAGCTGTCAGGATGAGTCATCCAGCCCTAACTCACTGAATGCTGACCCAGAATTACAGCTCAGGCTTAGCCCTATACTAACAAACCTAAACTGCAAAACCTGCACTACATCTAGCACACGCTAGAGGGTGCTACATACCTATAACACCTGATATTCTTCTTCTTATGATTGACATTATCAATGGGTTGCACCATCCTATTGCCATCTTAGGGGTTGATTTTCTAAAGGCACATATACTGTGCACTTTACTGGTGCAGTTGCGCCATAGCTTAGTAAATGAGGTGAAGCTTCACTTTACAAGGAATACCCAATCACATGCAAAGTAAAAAAAAAAACTGCATTTCTGCTTGAAGATGATTGGATGATGGAAGTCAGCTGAGCCTTCCCTCATTTACTAAGCTCTGGAACAACTGCAACTTGCAGAGTGCACAGTCTATTTGCCTTTAGTAAATTAACCCATTATTGCCTTGATTATGTACTACTCCACAAATTGGTTGCTTTATGTTTATGTTTACATGTGAGCCATACTAGCTTTGTGAAGCATTTTACTGTACTCTGGAGAATTTTATTTGCAATGTTGAAATAAAAATGTATGGTAAAAAAATGGCTTTTGGAAAGAAAGTCTGACCCACTTTTGTGCCTCTGCTTTGTCTCCTAAATATAATGGGCAGGCTCAATAATCAATAGTAAAGAGAAGAAAGGGATGGGCCAAGCAATGACTTTCTTGTGCAAAGTCAATATTTGCATTCCACCGAACCCTGCTTATTCAGTACCCAGTTTACTGAGGAATACATTGAAATATATGAATGTCAGTTTTAAATAATTTTTATAGGTACAGTTTTATTCTAAATGTTCTAAGTGGGAGGGGATTGTACCTAGGGAAGAGGTGCTGTCTACATGTGTAGTTCTTGCACTTGCTTGAATTAAGGGGGCATTGATGGAGATGTCAGCTGCAGATAGGTAACAGCAAGTTGCCGGAGACAGTGTGACCTGATTAAAATAAGTGCAAGGATCTTCTACTATAGGATGAGGCCTTTGAATGTGAAAAGCAGAGCTGGAATAGCTTTCTTTCAGGACTGCCAAGTTTACCCTTACAGGAGAGTGCCTGAGAGATACAGGGTTACCTACAGTATGCCGGCTTTGTGAATTTACACTGCCACACCATTTAGTCCTTTTATCTAGCCAAGTGTAAATCCTCCTTCAATTTTCTAATTTTAAAGCCGGCCATACATGGGTCGAATTCTGAAAGAAAAAAATCATAACTAATAATTTTAGTTCAAATTTCGTACCATTAGTGGGCCGCAGCAACGGCCGATTTTCATACATAACATCGAATTTGAGTGGTTAAGCATGTTGGAAATTTTTTTAAAAACAAACGATTTTCTATTCAATGATGGGAGACTCGTGCGAGAAATATAATTGAAAATGAAATGCGCATGAGTGCAATAAAATAAAAATCCTACAAGGAAAAGAAGATTCCTGACCACAAAAATTCTTCACCCAAATCCTTGAAAAAATTAAAGTACTATGCAGGAAGGTTGTGCTCCTTCATTCTTTGTCTTTGAGCCTAAACATCACGGACACCCCAGCGGAATGATTTCTTCTATGGCCCTCTGAGAGTCTGCAGGAACATCGTTTAAAGGCCCTGGCAGGTTAATCAGCCACAAGCGTTACTGGCCTTTTGTAATAAAAAGGTCCAGTGCTGCTGGTAAGCAGGCATTTGTATAATTTAAGGTGGCAGTGTCTCTGGTGGTCAGCTTGACATGGGACTATACTTTGACTGTGTGTTACTCTGATTGGGATCCACGTGTGAATTAGTGTGCCTGCCAGCTCAACCTAAAACACCTATTGGGAATTCTCTTTCTATGTTGGACTCAATTTGCATACTTATAATTCAAATGTACTTTTATTGCTAGCACGACTCTGTTTCATATATAAGTTTGTTTCTGTGTTGGTATGACGCAGTAGAGTTTCTGTCTATTATATCATTGGTTGCTCTCATTTTTATTCCTAAAGCACTTTTTTTTTTTCCAAGATAGGGCATTGTTCTCATACCTGATACATTTGACAACAGCTATTTATTTTGAGAAAAACTACCAGCTCACATGCTCCTGAATAGAAACTTTGGTGTATTCTATTAATCAAATTTTACTTCAAATGTTTGGTTTTCAAAATGTTCTAGCCGACCACTAAGTCTTTTACTGCCATCAGCCTTCTACGTTTCTCTGTTTTTACACACCTTACACACCTACAGTATGTTACCTTAATAAAGCTTTGATTTTTATCTCATGTGAATCTGGAGTCTCCATACATGTGCCTTCCGTTTCCACCTTTCTAGCATGCATGCACCCACTGGCCAAGACTATAATGGGTTCAGGTAATATGATTATATAAATGAAATATTTAGAAATCTTAAAGTGAATGTAAACCCTCACATATACCCAGTGAAGTGACTGGTCTCAGGTGACACACAGAGATGAAACAAATCCTCCTACATAAGTTGTACCTGTTAATCTGCAGTCCTCTTTTTTCTGTTCAAAATACAGAATTTAAACAGCTTGTCTGAGCATGTCATAAAAAGGGGGCGGAGAGCTGAAATTACACTCTCCAGAGCTCAGTGAGGAGAACTGGGAGCTGATTGGAGGTAAGGAACACCCCCCTCCCCTTCACACAGCACACAGGAACAGAGCTGAGGCTGTCAATAACATTCTGTGTGCTGAAGCTCTCTCCCGTGTCACCTTTTCATCTCTTGGTGTCAGAAAAACTTATCAGAAATGTCACTCTGGATTAAGACAAGTACATACTATAAAGGGATATGTTTTGTTCATATTTCATGTCAGAGGTTTACAACCAATTTAAGTGAATTTTACCTATAAAAGTGATTGTACTTTCCTTACCCAGGCTAGCAAATTACCATGATCTGTCACCAGAACACCCTGAGATTCCTGGCAAATTTGTCCCGAAAGAAAAAGCCTGCACAGGGTTTTTCCCTGAGGTTCTTGTAGTTACTTCATTTGCCACCATATGACAGCATTCATGCCTGGTGATTGGCCACTTGGAGCCCAAGAATTGCAATATGGAGAGACAGGGGGAGCGTTTTGCCTCCATACTTGGAAGTATCAAGTTTTCACGGAGTAGATAGCATACACATACTTAAAATAGACTTCCAACAGAGGCAGTAAGTCAGTCAACAACAGTAAGTGATCTACAGTATATCATAGATCTACCCCCCCCCCCAAAAAAAAAAAATATATATATATATATATATATATATACACACTGTATATATAGTATTCAAGACAGGGCAGACTCGATGGGCCACTTGGTCTTTTTATCTGCTGTCACCATTCTAAGTTTCATAGTTTCATATTGTAGTGATGGGAGTGCACAGTCTGATACCTTTAGCCAACTTGTTGTGCCTGCTTTTAAAAAGCCTCAGAGCTTTCCAAAAAAGTTTTCATATGCTCATGCAGGGGCAATATTTCAGAAGATTCGATGAATGGTTAACAGAGCAAAAGACACTATTTCTATTAACACTGTAGCTATAGACCAATCATTGAAATGGGAGATAAAGGTCAAAATAATATTCCATCTTGTTAGAAAATTATTATCTACAGATGATCCTTTTAAAGAAGTCTCATAAATTCAAAGAATAATTTAGACTTCATGGGAAGTACAATCCAAAGGATATCCACAACTGTTCATAAAGCATATAACAGGAAACAACACCGATCGATGATGATTTTTTTCAAGCTGCATAAAGCTATTGCCAAATATAGCTTACCAGCTTTTTTTCACTTAGAACCATTCTAAGGATGGGAAGGCATTGAATTTTCACTGAACCTTTTGAAAAAATCAACACATCTATAGCCCGGCTTAGCCTTTTTTGTAAAGTTCTGAGAATTTAAGATTTTAATTAAAATTCACTTTATCTGCTTTAAAAACAGATCCATAATTAGACGGCAGATCAGAGTACATAAAAGAACAGTTAATTTATTCAGTCACTGTTTTGGTGCTATCACAGAGTGTTATCACAATCTAGGGAATGAAATATTGATTAATTTAATTAACAAATGATTGTTTTACAAGGAACTGACTATTTATTTGCACTTGCATCTAAAAGTCCAGTGAGCTTGCAATTTAAGCTGAATTTACATTTTACATATAAACAATTATGCATTTTTCATAATGTGCATTAATGCCTCACATAGGTGAGAACTAGCACAATTTGAAACAATTTATAATCTATGTACATGCATTGATATGTGTTACATTGCATGTTTTATAATGTATACTATAGGTGCACACTGACCCTTAAAGTGTATCTATAGGAAAAACAATTTTATTAGTTTCGATTAAGTTTTGAGTAAGTAATGGTTACAATTCCATCAGGAATGCCTGTGTCCATTGTGCAGATTTTCTTTCATTTGATAAATAAAATAATATATCCGCGCTTAGGCCAACTTTTAAGTGCTCCTCCCCTTGGGTCCCCACTCACCAGCTCCAGTAACCCAAGTTACTGGAGCTGTAGGGGTTACTGGAGCTGGTGAGTAGGGACCCAAGGGGGGGAGCACTTAAAAGTCACCTGTTTTTTGTTGATGTGTATCGTCACCAAGCACTTAACTATCCAATAAGACTTTGGTTGGATTGATTTTTTGGACCTGGCACGTTCATTTTTGGTAGTCTTTTCATATAATTTCTACTATTTTTAATATTTTTTAATATTTATATTTGTCCTACACTTTTGGGACTATTTATTATTTTTATCTGATTTTCATTTGATTTTTATTTGATTTATTTATTTTCATTTACCTGTATTTTTGTTATTGTAGTATCACGTTTTTTGTATCACTTCTAAACATTTATTGTCACTGGTTCGTATCCCAACCACGACACTACCTGCTTGGAGTTTGCATGTTCTCCCTGTGCCTGTGTGGGTTTCCTCCAGGTACTCCGGTTTCCTCCCACACTCCAAAGACATGCTGGTAGGTTAATTGGATCCTATCTAAATTGTCCCTAGTATGTATGAATGTGAGTTAGGGACCTTAGATTGTAAGCTCCTTGAGGGTAGGGACTGATGTGAATGTACAATGTATATGTAAAGCGCTGCGTAAATTGACAGCGCTATATAAGTACCTGAAATAAATTTAAAAAAATTAAAATAAATAAAACTAAAAGAACATGCTCAGTTTATCAGTAACCTTCTTCTGTTAAAAAAAAATAATTCAATATATATACGCATTCATTATATTCTTATGCTGGCCATACACTATATGAAAAATCGGCCGAAATTCGGTCATTTAGACAGTTCGTTTGTTTTTCAGCCAGTTAGGCACAAAATGGATAATCGTTGGGATGTTTTTGAGCCGAAAAAATGAAGGACAAGTTTGGAAATTTTCTGCCGAATGAACGATAAATTGAAAGGTTAATGTGTTTCCCGTCTGAACTGTCTGCACTAGGTATATGTAAAAAAACGAACAAAAAATGCATTTATCGGTCATTACATGATGGCACTATCATTTGAGCTCACAGCCCAATGTTGGTTTTTCGAAAATGGGTTCGGACGATTTTTCGTTTAGTGTATGGCCAGCATTAGAATGGTGACCAAGAGGTTAGTTCCCTCACCTTGCAGTACCTTGTAGGTCCTGAATTTTATTACCAGATGGTAGATCATCTGCAAAAGTCCATATATTCTTACTGTGCTTATGCTAACAAACTAACTAAACTTTGTTTCAGCAAGCTCCTGCCCCTCCCTACCCCCCTATGGGGGCACTCAGGGCTGGACTGGGACAAAAATGTGGCCCTGGACTTCATCCAGACCGGCCCAGGGCACAACACATCAGGGCACGGTACTTCAGGGCACAGCACATCAGGCCACATCAGGGTACAGGGCAAAGCACATCAGGGTGCAGAGCCCAGCACATCAGGGCGCAAGGCACATCAGGGTACAGGGCACAGCACATCAGGGTACAGGGCACAGCACATCAGGGTACAGGGCACAGCACATCAGGGTACAGAGCCCAGCACATGAGGGCACAAGGCACATCAGGGCACAACACATCAGGGTACAGCACATCAGGGTACAGCACACAAGGCTACATCAGGGTACAGGGCACAGCACATCAGGGTACAGAGCCCAGTACATCAGCGTACAGGGCACAACATATCAGGGTACAGTGCACAGCACATCAGGGTACAGGGCACAGCACATCAGGGTACAGGGCACAGCACATCAGGGTACAGCACATCAGGTCACGGTACATCAGGGCACAGCACATCAGGGTACAGAGCCCAGCACATCAGCTAATAGGGCACAACACATCAGGGCACGTCAGGGCACAGTACATCAGGGCACATCACATCAGGGTGCAGGGCACAGCACATCAGGGTATAGCACATCAGGACACAGCACATCAGGGCACAGAACATCAGGGCACACGACATTGAGCCACAGCACACCGGGCACAGGACATCAGGGCACATCAGGGCACGGGGCACATCAGGGCACAGGACATCAGGGGAAAGCACATCGGGGCACAAGGCACATCAGGGCATAGGACATCGGGGCACAGCACATCAGGGCACGGGGCACATCAGGGCACATCAGGGCGCATCAGGGCACATAGCACATCAGGGCACGGGGCACATCAGGGCACATCGGGGCACATAGCACATCAGGGCACATGGCATATCAGGGAACGTGCACATCAGGGCACGGGGCACATCAGGCCACATGGCACATCAGGGCACGGGGCACATCAGGGCACGGGCACATCAGGGCACATGGCACATCAGGGCACGGGGCACATCAGGGCACGGGGCACATTATGGCACATCAGAGCACATGATGGGGCACATGGCACATTATGGGGCACATCGCACATCAGGGCATGGGGCACATCAGGGCACATAGCACATCAGGGCACGGGGCACATCGGGGCACATCAGGGCATGGGGCACATCAGGCTACATGGTACATCAGGGCACAGGGCACATAGCACATCAGGGCACGGGGCACATGGCACATCAGGGCTCGGGGCACATGAGGGCACATGGGGCACATGGCACATCAGGGCACGTGATGGGGTACATTATGGGGCACATAGCACATCAGGGCACATAGCACATCAGGGCACGGGGCACATCAGGCCACATGGCACATTAGGGCACGGGACACATGGCACATCAGGGCACATTATGGCACATCAGGGCACATTGTGGCACATCAGGGTACATGATGGGGCACATCAGGGCACATTATGGGGCACATAGCACATTAGGGCACATAAGGCTACATGGCACATTAGGGTATGTGGCACATCAGGGCACGGGGCACATCAGGGCACATGATGGGGCACATCAGGGCACATAGCACATTAGGGCACATCAGGCTACATGGCACATTAGGGCATGTGGCACATCAGGGCACGGGGCACATCAGGGCTCGGGCACATCAGGGCTCGGGGCACATCGGCACATCGGGGCACATAGCACATCAGGGCACATGATGGGGCACATCAGGGCACATGGCACATTAGAGCACGGGGCACATTATGTGGCACATCATCAGGGAACATTGTGGGATCTTACTAGCCAGCATGCAGAGTAGCGCAGGGAGCTTCTGTAGTAGTAAGTTCTCTCTCTCTCTCGTGTCATCACGCTGTTCCCCGGCGGCCCCTCCTCTCTTCTTGTCTATACCAGATGATCTTACAAGCCAATTGGTATAGACGAGAAGAGAGGAGGGGCCGCCGGGGAACAGCGTGATGACACGAGAGAGAGAGAACTTACTACTACAGAAGCTGCGCTACTCTGCATGCTGGCTAATTTCGATCTACCCGTCAGGCGCCAGCTATTGGCGGTTGACGGGTAGATCGCCGCGCACCGCAGATGCGGCTAAAAGTGAATCTGGCCATTGGCCCACCGGGAATCTCCTGGTAATCCCGATGGCCAGTCCATCCCTGGGGGCACTGGTGCATGCTCGTGTTCCCCTGCTCCTTCCTCACTTGCTGTGATTGATAGCTGCTATCTTTGAGCCAATAAGGAGGGAGGGATCCGAGAGAGCCTCTATTGTTTTTTACATCGCTGGATCAAGATCGGGTTCGGGTAAGTATAAGTATTCGGGCTGGGGGGAGGGGAGAGCTGCAGGCAGATATACAGTGTATATATATATATATATAGATATCTATATCTAGATATCTATATCTATAGCTATATCTATAGCTATAGATATCTATATCTATATCTATATCTATATCTATATCTATATCTATATCTATATCTATATCTATATCTATATCTATATCTATATCTATATCTATCTATCTATCTATCTATCTATCTATCTATCTATCTATCTATCTATCTATCTATCTATCTATCTATCTCTCTATATATATATTGCCTATCCTTCTGTATTTTAAATGCATTACTTAGGCAGTGCTTTCTTTAACTGTACCCTAATTGAGTTATTAGGCATTTTTTAACAAGAAAAATCCCAGAATGGATCACATTTCTTCTGAGGTTTACATGACCTACACTTGATATAATATGCCTGATAGCCAATTACAGTAAAGTCCCCATAGACAACTCAAATTGTATCTGACTCCTGTTGATTTTGCCAATATTCAAGCCATGGGCTGCCATGCAAGCACCTACCAACTTGACAAAAGTTTATTAAAAAATCAGTTGAGTTGGGTGATCTGCCATGCACTTTGTTAATGGTCCCTCAGTCTTCTGGGACCTTTGACATGTCCCAGAAGCCTGCGGGGAGGGAGGGGGGATGGAGAACTTCTGCTTGGATCATGTGCTGCTATACAGGGGATTGCAGGAGGAGATGCAAAGTCAGGCACTAACACCAACAATATTTTTAAAACATTTAATGATTTTTAACAAATTTAGAGTGGCAATCAAATTTTACATTTATAATGATTAAATATAAATGTAACCACTTCAGCCCCGGACCATTTGGCTGGCCAAAGACCAGAGCGTTTTTTGCGATTCGGCACTGCGTCGCTTTAACTGACAATTGAGCAGTCCTGCGACGTGGCTCCCAAACAAAATTGACATCCTTTTTTTCCTACAAATAGAGCTTTCTTTTGGTAGTACTTGATCACCTTTTTTTTTGCGCTATAAACAAAAAAAGAGCGACAATTTTGAAAAAAAAACGCAATATTTTTTACTTTTTGCTATAATAAATATCCCCAAAAATATATAAAAAAACATTTTTTTCCCTCAGTTTAGGCCAATACGTATTCTTCTACATATTTTTGGTAAAAAAAAATTGCAATAAGCATTGTTTGCGCAAAAGTTATAGCATCTACAAAATAGGTGATAGTTTCATGGCATTTTTATTAATAATTTTTTTTTACTAGTAATGGCGGCGATCTGCGATTTTTATCGTGACCGCGACATTATGGCGGACTGATCGGACACTTTTGGCGCTATTTTGGGACCATTCACATTTATACATCGATGAGTGCGTTTAAAAATGCACTGATTACTGTGTAAATGTGACTGGTAGTGAAGGGGTTACCCAGTAGGGGGCGCTGCAGGCGTTAAGTGTGTCCTAGGGAGTGATTCTATGGGGGGAGGGGCTACGTGTGACACGACCCTGATCACCACTCCCGATCACAGGGAGCGGTGATCAGTGTCCTGTCACTAGGAAGAATGGGGAATTGCTTGTTTGCATCAGCATTTCCCTGTTCTTCCTCTCCGTGAGACGATCGTGGGTATCCCCGCGGACATCGAGTCCGCGGGACCCGCGATCACACTCACGGAGCTTGTGGCGCGAGCACGCCCACAATGCGGCGTCTTAAAGGGCAATGTACAGGTACGTTAATATGCCTGTACGTGCCCTTCTGCTGACATATATCGACGTGAGCCGGTCAGCAAGGGGTTTAGGAAAGATGTTTCAAAGGTAGATTAATTTGGAACATTGGGCATTTTTCTGCTAGCACACAAACATAATGCCCTGTAAAACACCACTATCTGCATCTATACGGTCTTTTATACTAAATTTTGCCCATTGTGTGCCCCAAACCCAAACCTTTAAAAGATAAATGCAGCTCAAGAATCATTTATTTTGTTCTGTTCTCAGGAAGATATAAATTATTCATCTCCAAAAGCATAGTTTCTTTTTTATTTCTAATAAGCAATGCGGACCTTAACATAAAATATAAGTGCAGTATCTGGGCAAAATGTTAAATTAATTCTAGAATACATCAAAGTAATTTAGTTACTCTTATTCAGGGTGAGATTTCAGTGTAATTTCTTCACTTCTGTGGCCTAGTTTGCACTGCCATTGGAATGTTAATAAGGTAGGCCCTCGGAGCACAGGAGAAAGGTTCAATTCCAGTGTTCATTTCATATGAGCTAAGTAAAAGAACAGATTGCTGAATGCTGGGGTCACAATAGACATACCTTTATTTCCCATATAATGTATTTCTTCTACTTTCAGGAACGTCTTAAGTTGAATGATTGACTAACTATACCTCTTACTTGATGTTCTACATAAATGATTTGGTGTTAAATTGTTATAGTCTTCTTTTATTCAGAAGCTATTAGCGTTTTCGTTAGTTTAACATTTCTTTGGTTTATTCAAAATCTGTAATAGAATGGGGTTTTTACTAACTATTAAAATTGAGATTTGTAACCATCTTGAAGGGTCCTTATTGAATATACCTACAAAAAGTGATGGCTATTAAAAGGATTGTAAGGGCAGAAGGTTTTTTTTATCTTAATGCATTCTATGCATTAAGATAAAAAGCCTTCTGTGTGCAGCAGCCCTCCTCAGCCCCCCTAATAATTACCTGAGGTCCCTCTCTGTCCAGCGATGTCCACGAGTGTCTCAGCCATCTGAGATTCTCCCTCCTGATTGGCTCCCACTGCTGTCAATCAAAGTCAGCTAGCCAATCAGGGATGAAAGGGGGCTGGGTCGGGGCACCCTGTCTGAATGGACACAGGGAGCTGTGACTCGGCTTGGGTGCCCCCATAGCAAGCTGCTTGCTGTGGGGGCACTCAACAGGAGAGAGGGGCCAACAGCACAGAAGAGGGACCCAAAAAGAGGAGGATCCAGGCTGCTCTGTGCAAATCCACTGCAACAGAGCAGGTAACTATAACATCTTTGTTATTTTTATAGGGAAAAAAAACAAGATTTTACAATCACTTTAAGTGGGGCTTTGGGTAAAGATGTAATTTTGATTTTACCTCACTTTATATTGATGTATGACAACTGAAGGAGGATTTAATTTTAATATTAGATTTTCTACTGCATGTAGCCTGCTCGGATTGGCAGAGGTTGTTACTCCAATCCAAGCAGGCTTTGTATTCTTTAATAGAATTCATCGCTTGCCGGGATTGGCTCAGCGGTGTAAACTTTATGTATACAGTATTACCGCACATTCAGCGAGCATCCGGAGGGCTTGCGTATAAGACGACCCCCGCTTTATACCCGGAGTATAAGACGACCCCTGCTTTTCGGCCGTTTTTTTTAGTGTAAATGGTCGTCTTATGCGTTGGAAAATACGGTACGTGATTTTGCGCTTAAGGGGCGGCCTGCCGCAGTACATGTATGTGGGGCCTTTCTTAAGTCTTGACCACAGGAACCACTGCTCCAGATTTAAGAGGAAGCCTATCACATTATTTTTGCTGAATGGGAGGAATATAGATTGTCTTCAGCAAAAATCACACGACCAAATGTATGTTCTGAAGAAGAACTATGGCCTCACATAAAAGGTATGTTAAAGCGGAGTTCCACCCAAAAATTGAACTTCCGCTTTAAGGGAGGACCCCCTGACATGCCACATTTGGCATGTCATTTTTTTGGGGGGGAGGGGAGCCGGTACTCTTTTTTCAGAGGGTCCAAGCTCCCAGTTCCTCCCGGTGCACCGCTGCACCGGAAGGGAGATCACCTCTCCCCCCTCCTCTTGGCAATCATCTGGGACACGTCACAGGTCCCAGATGATTGCCTGGCCAGTCACGGCGCGTGGCTCGTGCATGCTTAGTGGGTGCCTGGCTGTGAAGCCACAGCCGGGCACCCACAATTACAATGCCGGCGCCAAAGACAGGAGGGGGAGACGAGCGGGGCTTTGTGCACCCGCATCGCTGGACCCTGGACAGGTAAGTGTCCAAATATTAAAAGTCAGCAGCTGCAGTATTTGTAGTTTTTAAGCAGAACTCCGCTTTAATTATGGTTTTATATATATATATATATATATATATATATATATATATATATATATATACACACACACACACAGACACACACACTCTTATCAATAAATGTATTATAACATGGAAGATTTCAGAAGGGCAGTAGATGGTGTCAGTAGGGCAGAGGTTGGAGTCAGTTGGACAGTGGATGTGTCAGTCAGTAGAGCAATGGGCATGTCAATAGGGCAGAGGTTGGCATCAGTGAGGCAGTGGATGGTGTCAGTCAGTCAGTCAGTGGGGCAGTGGACAGTGTTAGTAGGGCAGTGAACTTTGTCAGTAGGGCAGAGGGTAGCGCCAGAAGAGCAGTGGACGGTGTCAGTAGGGCAGTTTACGGTCGCTGGCTGTGATTTTTTTATTTTTATTATTTTTAAATTATTTTTTACAATTTTACTTTTTTTTAAATGTTCACAATATTCACATTTATTATATTTTACAATGTTATTTTACAATAGTTTTGGGAGCCCCATTGGGGGGCTTGGATGAAATATCAGGGGTCTAAACAGACCCCTAATACTTCTGCCTTACGTCCTGGATAGACTTTAGGTCATGACACATGAAGGAGATGACCAGCTGATCTCATTAACACACACCCGGCATCATCTACCCTCAGCTGGTCATCTCCTTTCTGGGTCATGACCTAAAGTCGGTCCAGGAAGTAAGGCAGAAGTGATGGAGAAGTGTTTTTGTTTTTAAACAGCCATGAAGACAGTGAGGTAAGCGTGTGTAGAATAAATGGAAAGCTGTTTTATTTTTGCAAAAGAAGTACATTAATGCTATATTGGTACATAGGGGGGCTGGGATTTAGAAAAATAAAAGGTGAACAAAGGTGAACTTAGCCTTAAGGCATGAACTCAGGAATGGAAGCTTTATCTCACCAAAGCTCTACACAGTCTCCGGGGTTCCAGAAATGTTTGTTTTCTGTATATCAGGCAGAAATCCTGGAGCCCCTTATCATGTGTAGGTGAGAAACTTAAATAACATGTATACATCATCCACAATCCTTCCAGTTAGAGCCTCACAATACATCTACAAACACATGCACGTGCGTTGGTTCATTTGTGTGTTCAGTTTATCCGGCCCTGTGCTCTCAGCCTCATGCAATCACATACTTCCTCCCTCTCTGCACTGTAAGAGATTACTGTATCATTTACACTCTGTGTGATGGATTAGGACCAAGCTGCTGATTGCTTCCGCACCTGCTTATATTGAAGCCTAACACACTAGTTATTGGCATCAACTCCAGGCTGAGTGTTTCTGTGCAGCTTCTCCTAGTGATTCATTCACTGGCATTGAACAACACCCAAATAGATGTACACACATGTATTTAAAAATACATTTTCTTTTTTTATATTCTTTATTCTGTAATGAAATCAAACTGAAAAATAAATATTTTTATGAATGCTTTGAAATATTTTCACAGTAACAGAATAGCATGGCAAAGGTTTTTTTTTAATGATGTTCTAAATCTAGATTAATGTTTGAATTAAATACTTAAATACAAAATACAAAAGTGTTTAATATTAAATACAAAAGTGTATTTCCACTTTTGCAGTCAAATATGAGAAAACCCCACTATATGTTTGTTTTGTTCTCACATTCACATGCCATACTCAAGATAATTAAAAAAAAAAACAATATATATCTTGCCTTTTAGATGTTTCTCAGGAGAAGGTGTCATGGCTGACTGCAAAATGTTTTGAAGAATGTCTGTGAAGCCACCCATAGATGATTTGACTTTCACGGGGAGCCTTCCCAGGGAGCAGAACACAATGATTACTGCTAGCGGTTAAAGCCGCCGGCAGTAATCACATGCAAAAAATCAGACAGGTTGGTTGTACCCAAGTCAATGGATAGATCGACTTGGGTACAATCAGCTTGCCAATAGATGGATCAAATCTCGGCCAGTCCTTGCTGAACTGGCTACATTTTGATCCATGTATGGCCAGCATGAGCCACACTTTTTATTTTGTATTTATTTATTTTTTTTAGGTTATGCTATGTGAATGGAAATATGTAACAAATATAAAGTAGGTGTTATCTCATTTTGGCTATAGAAGTGGAAATACACTTTTAACCTGTTATAAGCTTGGTCAATTCAAACTGAGTATTTGATGGGGAAAATACATAAGCATTGCCTTTTGCAAACCATGGGTCAAAACTAGCATTAGATCCAGAGATGAAGGCAGCTCCAGTTAGATGCAAATTACAACTCTTCCTGTGTAAGTAGGGCTTGGTACTGTCCTCTCCTATCATTCCAAGACTTGCTTTTAGTCCTTTAATATAATTGATGGCCTCACTAAAAGAGGTGGAGAAGGACCAAATGCAGCCTTTACTGGATAAATGAAGATTTGTACATAACATCGACTGTCTATATCTCTGGATACACTGATCGTGGTGGTATCGGTTCTCACTAAGGGTAACCTCTGCTTATGCATTATTATATTATTTTGCTATTTGAATTATCTAGATTTTTAACGAATTTACTGACATATATACTTTCTAAATATTTCCCAATATGCAGGAACAGTATTAATATTTCCAAAGAGCTCATCCCTTCTACATTTAGAACAGCTTTTGAGTTCCAGTACTGTGACTTTTCCTAGGTTGAGATGATGTCATCTGTCTTCTGCAGGCACAATTAAAGGAGAAGTACAGCCAAAGCTTCTCTTGTGGATCACAGGAGTGCAGTTTGTTCTGCATTCCTGTGACCCGTTTTCAGCTGAAGCCCGCTGTCAGCTGATGTCGCAGAGTCGGTCCAAGCTCGAAAAGATCAGGACAAGGAAGTTGTGATCCACCCAGATGCCTGGACCAGCATCCGACTCAGCATCTCAGCGAGCCACCGAGAGCCTGAGCCAGCCGCTCCTGCCCCCTCCACAGCCCAGCATACCAGTGAGCGCAGGTGGGCAGTGCAAAGAGCTGCTGACTGAAAGTCTCCAGCTCTCTGCTCAC
Source organism: Lithobates septentrionalis (assembly GCA_037952835.1). NCBI lineage: Eukaryota > Metazoa > Chordata > Amphibia > Anura > Ranidae > Lithobates > Lithobates septentrionalis. Next base: position 1,119,267 of record JBBDGP010000489.1, on the reverse strand, counting down.
AAAGCTGTGAGAACTGGGTGATCGGTGGTGTTTGATCGCTCAGTTCTCAGTGTTAGAGGCACCGGGGGACAGATGCAGCATCCACCTAGGTAAGTATGATTCTAAAACAAGAAGAACAGCATGTTAGCAGCTCTGATTAGCTGCCAGCTCCTGCCAATCTGGCCAGAGCACCTCCCATCTTCCTCATGCTCAGGGTGAAGATGTATAGGGGAAAACTCTGACATGTTGGTTACACTCTCCTTGCATGAGGCTCACCTCCAGTAATGGAATATCCACATGTACAGCCTTTTAATAAAATTTTACTGTAACAGCAATTTGTCAACAGACCTGTACATCACATTATTCACCTCTGTAGCTCTGTAACTTTGTATCCATCAATATAATTCACCACATTGTGGAAACACATGACCGTTGAATTACCGGCCAGCTCTACCACACTCCCCAATGCAGGTCTTCCCTAAGAGTCTCTATGGCCTACCCCGAAGGGTACCCGCTTTCACAGTTTTACATAGTGTTTATCAGGGGTCCCAATTCTCTTCTGATTCCTCCTACACCAGATTTTAGAGGGGTACAGTGTTCCATCCACCAGCTCCACCCAGGGGAGGGACCCTGCTAAAAGGGGTACTAACCACTGCTTACAAGCAGAAGCATCAGGATGTACAATATTGTATCATCTCTGATCCAGCATCCCAGTCGACGTAGTAGTTGATGTTGATCCTGAATGATGCCTAAATTAAAATTGGACTGTCATGATGGGAAAAGACAAACTGATGAACACATTGTCAGAAAATAAACTGAGGTTTCTGTAACAGATAATAAATACCTGCAAGTGTAACGCATTACTTAAAGGCTTATGTGTCACAGTCTAAACAAGCACCAAATCCAGTAACTGATACCCAAGTAGAGGCAATGCTGCCAGTCCAGAAAGCAGTGGGCAGGACTAGGTGAGACCAGGTGCTGATTGACAAGCTGCAGCCTGTCAATCAGCAGGACCAATACTGATAGCCACACCCTCTGCAATATCTTTATTCTCAGGCACCACCTACATTAGAGTAGCAATGCTGCTCTTAATCCAGGAGCAGTGTAGCATTGTTGCCACCCATCACAGGAAGCTGCATTAGGTGGACTTTACTGTCAAGCTCAACAGGTATTTGTGGGACTTTGAAGGGACACTCAGAGAAAGCGTATGTGTGATGAAGTACTTATAAACATGTGCTGCAGCACTTGTTCATTTTCAGGGAGGCCATAGTTCTTCTTTAACACACTGTACTTAGCATGAAAACATATATCTGATGCTAGGTCCACTTTAAATGAACAAGATGTCTTGACTGAACGATTGCTGCTTAGTGAATAATGGCCAACGATAGTCAAGCAGAAAGGCAGCACAGACTTCAAACTGAAACAAATGAGTATAAGGCAAACAGTCAACAAATGTTTATGTACAGGCAGAATTGAAAATCCAGGCAGCAGTGAAACAATCTGCAGCTTCCCCGGGATCACAGTAGGAGCAATCTCTGGCACTACTGTAAATGTGTTTGGATATATTAAAAAGACAACCTGTCTGGTAAACCCAACTCTGACGCTGCTGACCGGTGATTGTTCAAAGGCAAGGATATTCAGCTGCTGTAAATTAGCCTCTCTCTACAGGGAAGTCACAGGACCAAGGCTGGAAATTACTCCCTCACATAACAAATGTGGACTTATTGCTTCAGCTATCACATCAGCATGCCTTAATCTGTTTATATTATCAAAGGAACCCCGATGCTCAAATATTAATCTACTATAAGCAGAACATGGAAGCTGTATGTAAGATTAAAAAAAAAATCCTGTTTTCTCTTTATAGGAATAAAATGAGAGGCTTTCGGATTTTCAAGAAATATAGTTGATGACTTTAAATTAATCAGGTTATTGTTTTCTGGAATCAGATTGGATTAGCGATAATTACAGATTAGCTTGTTATGGATTATTGTATTTTGAGCGTCATCACTCCTGTTTTTATTTCCTAATGCAGCCAATAGTTTATGTCATTTTCTTTCCTACCACAGTCAGTGTTGATGGGGGAATGCCTCCAGCAGCACAATGATTACTGCTAGTCGCTACAGTCACCAGCAGTAATGGCATGTAAAAAATCTGACAGACTGGTTGTACCCAAGTTGATCGATGGATCAACCTGGGTACAACCATCCTGCCCAAAAATGGATTGAATCTCAACCGGTCCCGGCTTTAATAAAAGTAGAACAGTAGACAATCTAGGGCATTTAATTGTTTACACGTTCTTAACAAGCAGTGAATAGGTTTTAAAACACGCTCTCACTGACCTCTGTAGCTGCAGACTCTGTGGAGAAATTCATCCTAAGAGCTCATGCACAGGGGCACAAAAAATGTTGCTTTAATGGATTTTTTTTTCTTTTATGCCCTTGATTGCAGTTTTAAGAATGCCAATGTGCCCATGCACATTCTGGTGTTTTCAATCCATATTTTAGAGCATAAAAAAAGGGGCATAAATAATATCCCAAACCCCTTTTCACATCTTTTACGCTGTAAACATTTGTGCTAACATTTACATGCATATAGCAAAGAGCAGCCTGCCCTTTTTCATCCCGGGTTCTGTGGCACCCTGGGGTGGCTTCTAAGTTCTTCAAGGGTGGCTTGTCAAAATGCCTAAAAATTGTTCCAAATTGCTAAAAAAAATAGCAACAAGCAGGCAGGTGGATCAAACCTGCCTTTTTTGTTACGCAAAGGGGTGTATTTACTAAAGGCAAATAGACTGTGCACTTTGCAAGTGCCGTTGCACTCATTTTAATTCGTAAATGTAATGTGGTAAAGCTTCACTTTCACTTTGTAAAGAATACCCAATCAGGTGCAAGAAAGATTAACCACTTGCCGACCGCCTCACGCCTATATACGTGAGCAGAGCGGCACGGGCAGGCAAAATCACGTACCTGAAACGTGATTGCCTTCCCGCGGGTGGGGGGTCCGATCGGACCCCCCCCCGGTGCCAGCTGCGGTCGGCATTTGGTTGGGAGCGATGAGAGACGAGGGGGAGACCATCCGATCGTGGCCCCCCCCTCGCGATCGCTCCCAGCCACTGACAAACATCCCCTGCCTCTGTATAGTACACAGAGGCAGAGGATGTGATGTCATCTCTCCTCGGCTGTCAGTTTCCGTTCCAGCGCCGAGGAGAGATGACATGTAAGTAAGTGCACAACACAAACACACACAGTAGAACATGCCAGGCATACATTACACCCCCGATCCCCCCCCGATCGCCCCCCGATCCCCCCCCAATCACCCCCCCCCCTGTCACAAACTGACACCAAGCAGGTTTTTTTTTTTTTTTTTTTTTTTTTTTCCTGATTACTGCATAGTGTCAGTTTGTGACAGTTAGCAGTGTTAGGACAGTTACTGTAACCCCCCTGTAGGTCTAGGGTACCCCCCTTACCCCCCCTAATAAAGTTTTAACCCCTTGATCACCCCCCGTCACCAGTGTCGCTAAGCGATCATTTTTCTGATCGCTGTATTAGTGTCGCTGGTGACGCTAGTTAGGGACGTAAATATTTAGGTTCGCCGTCAGTGTTTTATAGCGACAGGGACCCCCATATACTATCTAATAAATGTTTTAACCCCTTGATTGCCCCCTAGTTAACCCTTTCACCACTGATCACCGTATAACCGTTACGGGTGACGCTGGTTAGTTCGTTTATTTTTTATAGTGTCAGGGCACCCGCCGTTTATTACCGAATAAAGGTTTAGCCCCCTAATCGCCCGGCGGTGATATGCGTCGCCCCAGGCAGCGTCAGATTAGCGCCAGTACCCCCCCTAATAAAGTTTTAACCCCTTGATCACCCCCTGTCGCCAGTGTCGCTAAGCGATCATTTTTCTGATCGCTGTATTAGTGTCACTGGTGACGCTAGTTAGGGACGTAAATATTTAGGTTCGCCGTCAGTGTTTTATAGCGACAGGGACCCCCATATACTATCTAATAAATGTTTTAACCCCTTGATTGCCCCCTAGTTAACCCTTTCACCACTGATCACCGTATAACTGTTACGGGTGACGCTGGTTAGTTAGTTTATTTTTTATAGTGTCAGGGCACCCGCCGTTTATTACCGAATAAAGGTTTAGCCCCCTGATCGCCCGGCGGTGATATGCGTTGCCCCAGGCAGCGTCAGATTAGCGCCAGTACCGCGAACACCCACGCACGCACCGTACACGCACCATACACCTCCCTTAGTGGTATAGTATCTGATCGGATCAATATCTGATCCGATCAGATCTATACTAGCGTCCCCAGCAGTTTAGGGTTCCCAAAAACGCAGTGTTAGCGGGATCAGCCCAGATACCTGCTAGCACCTGCGTTTTGCCCCTCCGCCCAGGCGAGCCCAGCCCACCCAAGTGCAGTATCGATCGATCACTGTCACTTACAAAACACTAAACGCATAACTGCAGCGTTCGCAGAGTCAGGCCTGATCCCTGCGATCGCTAACAGTTTTTTTGGTAGCATTTTGGTGAACTGGCAAGCACCAGCCCCAGGCAGCGTCAGATTAGCGCCAGTACCGCTAACACCCACGCACGCAGCATACGCCTCCCTTAGTGGTATAGTATCTGAACAGATCAATATCTGATCCGATCAGATCTATACTAGCGTCCCCAGCAGTTTAGGGTTCCCAAAAACGCAGTGTTAGCGGGATCAGCCCAGATACCTGCTAGCACCTGCGTTTTGCCCCTCCGCCCGGCCCGGCCCAGCCCACCCAAGTGCAGTATCGATCGATCACTGTCACTTACAAAACTCTAAACGCATAACTGCAGCGTTCGCAGAGTCAGGCCTGATCCCTGTGATCGCTAACAGTTTTTTTTGTAGCGTTTTGGTGAACTGGCAAGCACCAGAGGCCTAGTACACCCCGGTCGTAGTCAAACCAGCACTGCAGTAACACTTGGTGACGTGGCGAGTCCCATAAGTGCAGTTCAAGCTGGTGAGGTGGCAAGCACAAGTAGTGTCCCGCTGCCACCAAAAAGACAAACACAGGCCCGTCATGCCCATAGTGCCCTTCCTGCTGCATTCGCCAATCCTAATTGGGAACCCACCGCTTCTGCAGCGCCCGTACTTCCCCCATTCACATCCCCAACCAAATGCAGTCGGCTGCATGAGAGGCATTTTCTTTATGTCCTCCCGAGTACCCCTACCCAGCGAACCCCCCAAAAAATATGTTGTGTCTGCAGCAAGCGCGGATATAGCCGTGACACCCGCTATTATTGTCCCTCCTGTCCTGACAATCCTGGTCTTTGCATTGGTGAATGTTTTGAACGCTACCATGCACTAGTTGAGTATTAGCGTAGGGTACAACATTGCACAGACTAGGCACACTTTCACAGGGTCTCCCAAGATGCCATCGCATTTTGAGAGACCCGAACCTGGAACCGGTTACAGTTATTATAGTTAGTTACAAAAAAAAGTGTAAAAAAAAAAAAACACAAACAAAAATATAAAATAAAAATAGTTGTCGTTTTATTGTTCTCTCTCTCTCTATTCTCTCTCTATTGTTCTGCTCTTTTTTACTGTATTCTATTCTGCAATGTTTTATTGTTATTGTTATTGTTATTGTTATTATGTTTTATCATGTTTGCTTTTCAGGTATGCAATTTTTTATACCTTACCGTTTACTGTGCTTTATTGTTAACCATTTTTTTGTCTTCAGGTATGCCATTCACGACTTTGAGTGGTTATACCAGAATGATGCCTGCAGGTTTAGGTATCATCTTGGTATCATTCTTTTCAGCCAGCGGTCGGCTTTCATGTAAAAGCAATCCTAGTGGCTAATTAGCCTCTAGACTGCTTTTACAAGCAGTGGGAGGGAATGCCCTCCCCCCCAACATCTTCCGTGTTTTTCTCTGGCTCTCCTGTCTCAACAGGGAACCTGAAAATGCAGCCGGTGATTCAGCCAGCTGACCATAGAGCTGATCAGAGACCAGAGTGGCTCCAAACATCTCTATGACCTAAGAAACCGGAAGCTACGAGCATTTTATGACGTAGATTTCGCCGGATGTAAACAGCGCCATTGGGAAATTGGGAAAGCATTTTATCACACCGATCTTGGTGTGATCAGATGCTTTGAGGGCAGAGGAGAAATCTAGGGTCTAATAGACCCCAATTTTTGCAAAAAAGAGTACCTGTCACTACCTATTGCTATCATAGGGGATATTTACATTCCCTGAGATAACAATAAAAATGATAAAAAAAAAAAAAATGAAAGGAACAGTTTAAAAATAAGATAAAAAAATAATAATAATAAAGAAAAAAAAAAAAAAAAAAAAAAAAAGCACCCCTGTCCCCCCTGCTCTCGCGCTAAGGTGAACGCAAGCGTTGGTCTGGCGTCAAATGTAAACAGCAATTGCACCATGCATGTGAGGTATCGCCGCGAAGGTCAGATCGAGGGCAGTAATTTTAGCAGTAGACCTCCTCTGTAAATCTAAAGTGGTAACCTGTAAAGGCTTTTAAAGGCTTTTAAAAATGTATTTAGTTTGTCGCCACTGCACGTTTGTGCGCAATTTTAAAGCATGTCATGTTTGGTATCTATGTACTCGGCCTAAGATCATCTTTTTTATCTCATCAAACATTTGGGCAATATAGTGTGTTTTAGTGCATTAAAATGTAAAAAAGTGTGTTTTTTCCCCAAAAAATGCGTTTGAAAAATCGCTGCGCAAATACTGTGTGAAAAAAAAAAATGAAACACCCACCATTTTAATCTGTAGGGCATTTGCTTTAAAAAAAATATATAATGTTTGGGGGTTCAAAGTAATTTTCTTGCAAAAAAAAATTATTTTTTTATGTAAACAATAAGTGTCAGAAAGGGCTTTGTCTTCAAGTGGTTAGAAGAGTGGGTGATGTGTGACATAAGCTTCTAGATGTTGTGCATAAAATGCCAGGACAGTTCAAACCCCCCCCAAATGACCCCATTTTGGAAAGTAGACACCCCAAGCTATTTGCTGAGAGTCATGTTGAGTCCATGGAATAATTTATATTGTGACACAAGTTGCGGGAAAGAGACAATTTTTTATTTTTTTTATTTTTTTTTGCGCAAAGTTGTCACTAAATGATATATTGCTCAAACATGCCATGGGAATATGTGAAATTACACCCCAAAATACATTCTGCTGCTTCTCCTGAGTACGGGGATACCACATGTGTGAGACTTTTTGGGAGCCTAGCCGCGTACGGGACCCCGAAAACCAAGCACCGCCTTCAGGCTTTCTAAGGCCGTAAATTTTTGATTTCACTCTTCACCGCCTATCACAGTTTCGGGGGCCATGGAATGCCCAGGTGGCAAAAAAAAACCCCAAATGACCCCATTTTGGAAAGTAGACACCCCAAGCTATTTGATGAGAGGTATAGTGAGTATTTTGCAGACCTCACTTTTTGTCACAAAGTTTTGAAAATTGAAAAAAGAAAAAAAAAATTTTTTTTTCTCGTCTTTCTTTATTTTCAAAAACAAATGAGAGCTGCAAAATACTCACCATGCCTCTCAGCAAATAGCTTGGGGTGTCTACTTTCCAAAATGGGGTCATTTGGGGGGGGTTTGTGCCACCTGGGCATTCCATGGCCTCCGAAACTGTGATAGGCAGTGAGGAGTAAAATCAAAAATGTACGCCCTTAGAAATCCTGAAGGCAGTGCTTGGTTTTCGGGGTCCCGTACGCGGCTAGGCTCCTAAAAAGTCCCACACATGTGGTATCCCCGTACTCAGGAGAAGCAGCTAAATGTATTTTGGGGTGCAATTCCACATATGCCCATGGCCTGTGTGAGCAATATATCATTTAGTGACAACTTTGTGCAAAAAAAAAAAAAAAAAAAAAAAATTGTCACTTTCCCGCAACTTGTGTCAAAATATAAAACATTCCATGGACTCAACATGCCTCAAAGCAAATAGCTTGGGGTGTCTACTTTCCAAAATGGGGTCATTTGGGGGGGGTTTATGTCATCTGGGCATTTTATGGCCTTCAAAACCGTGATAGGTAGTGAGGAGTAAAATCAAAAATGTACGCCCTTAGAAATCCTGAAGGCGGTGCTTGGTTTTCGGGGCCCCGTACGCGGCTAGGCTCCCAAAAAGTCCCACACATGTGGTATCCCCGTACTCAGGAGAAGCAGCTAAATGTATTTTGGGGTGCAATTCCACATATGCCCATGGCCTGTGTGAGCAATATATCATTTAGTGACAACTTTTTGTAATTTTTTTTTTTTTTTTTTTTTGTCATTATTCAATCACTTGGGACAAAAAAAATGAATATTCAATGGGCTCAACATGCCTCTCAGCAAATTCCTTGGGGTGTCTACTTTCCAAAATGGGGTCATTTGTGGGGGTTTTGTACTGCCCTGCCATTTTAGCACCTCAAGAATCGACATAGGCAGTCATAAATTAAAGGCTGTGTAAATTCCAGAAAATGTACCCTAGTTTGTAGACGCTATAACTTTTGCGCAAACCAATAAATATACACTTATTGACATTTTTTTTACCAAAGACATGTGGCCGAATACATTTTGGCCTAAATGTATGACTAAAATTGAGTTTATTGGATTTTTTTTAGAACAAAAAGTAGAAAATATCATTTTTTTTCAAAATTTTCGGTCTTTTTCCGTGTATAGCGCAAAAAATAAAAACGGCAGAGGTGATCAAATACCATCAAAAGAAAGCTCTATTTGTGGGAAGAAAAGGACGCAAATTTCGTTTGGGTACAGCATTGCATGACCGCGCAATTAGCAGTTAAAGCGACGCAGTGCCGAATTGTAAAAAGTGCTCTGGTCAGGAAGGGGGTAAATCCTTCCGGGGCTGAAGTGGTTAAAAAAGCGATTTTGCTTGCACATGATTAAACAATGGAAATAAGCAGGGCTTTGCCACATTTCCTAAGCTCTAGAGAAAATGAACGCAACTGCACTTGCAGAGTGCACAGTCTATTAGTAAATCCACCTCAAAGCCACATTTTTATTTGTGCAGCATCACAACCTTGGGCACAGTAGGGGCCAGCTTACTAACAACCAATGATGTCATAGTTTAATGAAGAGGACATTAAGTGTCTAAAGATGCCTTATTTACCCCTCCCCTGCCCCTTTCTCTATCAGCACTGGGGTAATGTTAGCTGAATGAGTAAGAGAAACTGAGGTAGAAAAGAAAAGCTGGAATACCTTTCAGAACCAGAATGCAAAGGTGTGTTTTCTTTGTAAGAATAAATGTTCTCTAATGTTGTGAGTCCTACTGTACATGTGTAAATGTTGCTGCAATATGTAAAAACTACAAGCTTAGTTTTTTACATTGTTAGAATGGAGTGCCCCAAGATTGTGTATAATTTTAAAGGGTTTTCTTGACTGAAAAAAATAAGAAACACTAGCATAGAGCACTAATGCACTCTATTGAAGCTCCGAAAGTATTACAACAGGTGTACTCCCTGTGCTCAGTAAAAATGTAAATAGTAAATAGGAAAGATAAGTTGACCCCAGTTGAAGTCTTTGTAGATGAAACGCGTCGGATTTGATGAGTTCGTTCAATGCCATTGTGCCCTTTTGAATTTTATGCTTTTGTGATCACAGAGGAGATTTTTTTATTTTGATGGAATATATCTTGGATTTTATGTAAAGCCTTTTAGTCTAAATAAACCCATAACCATAGGGCTTTTCACTATGTGGAGGCTTTTTGTTGTCTTTTATGGATGCTGTAACCCATAAACCTACCAAACAGTTTTGTGGTGGAAGGAGGTTTTTACCATCTTGGACATTACCATCTTGATCCATATTCCCACATGCCGGGTCGAGGTTGCATTAGGTGGCTCAGCTGAGGAGGAGGAATTGCACCACTCGCTATCCAGAGCTTTGGTATTACACACCTGATTGATGATACCTTCTGGTAAGCATATTTAATCTTCTCCCCTGGGTGGTGGATGCACACATGGCGGTGACTCCTTTAGCCCTACACTCCCGGATTCCTTCCCATCAACTTATATGAATAAATTAACATTTTAATCACTAATGGAACTATACAACCAATGTTGATTTATAGTTCGCACAGTGCACTTTATTGAGATATACTATCAATTAGATGATGGAGTCAGAGTTTTTATTGTATAAGACAATCACAATTTATTTTGTATATCATAGTATGTTGATATGTCAATATGCAACATTTGATTTCTAGCACTGCACTGTTTTCACTTTAGAAAGATAAGTTCACAAGGAGATATTTGCCTAGTTGGGCTTAACCCCTTCTAAGCCAGCATATTTTTAAAAGCGCTTCAATTCCTTATTATTATTATTATTATTATACAGGATTTATATAGCGCCGACAATTTACGCAGCACTTTACAACATTAGGGCAGGCAGTACAAGTACAATACAATTCAATACAGGATGAATCAGCGGGCCCTGCTCGTTAGAGCTTACAATCTAGGAGGATGGGTCAAGTTATACAAAAGGGTAATAGCTGTGGGGGATGAGCTAATGGAGAAAATAGTGCAGTTGTTAGATGGAGGCAGGATAGGCTTCTCTGAAGAGGAAAGTTTTCAGGGATCGCCTAAAAGTGGATAAATTTGGAGACAGTCAGACAGATTGGGGTAGGGAATTCCAGAGGATTGGCGAGGCTCGGGAGAAGTCCTGGAGACGGATATGGGAGGAGGTGATGAGGGAGCTAGAGAGCAGGAGGTCTTGGGAGGAACGGAGATGGCGATTAGGTTGGTATTTTGAGACTAGGTCAGTGATGTAGCTGGGGGCAGAGTTGTGGATGGCTTTGTAACTTATTGTTAGTATTTTGAATTAAATTCGTTGGGCGAGTGGTAGCCAATGGAGGGATTGGCAGAGAGGGGTAGCAGACACTGAGCAGTTTGTAAGGTGGATCAGTCTGGCAGCCGCATTCATGATGGACTGAAGGGGGGATAGTCTATTTAAAGGTAAGCCAATGAGGAGTGAGTTGCAGTAGTCAAGGCGAGAGATAACCAGGGAGTGAATCAGGAGCTTTGTGGTTTCACTGGTTAGAAAAGGACGTAGTTTAGAGATGTTGCGGAGGTTGAGGCGGCAAGCTTTGGAAAGTGATTGGATGTGGGGCTGAAAGGAGAGTTCAGAATCCAGGATAACACCTAGCACCCTGACATGTGGGGACGGGTGGATGGTTTTGCCATTGCTCTTGACAGAGAAGTCAGGGGAAGAGGCATGTGGGGGAGGAAATATTATGAGCTCGGTTTTGGACAAGTTGAGTTTGAAGAAGTGGTGTGACATCCATACAGATATGTCGGTTAGTAAGTTAGTGATGCGTGAGGAGACTGATGGAGTGAGTTGAGGGGTGGAGAGATAGATTTGTGTGTCATCAGCATAGAAATGATATTGAAAGCCGTGAGAGGCTATCAGCTGACCCAGGGAAGAGGTGTAGATTGAAAATAAAAGAGGTCCAAGAACAGAACCTTGGGGGACCCCGACAGAGAAGGGAAGAGGAGTGGAGGAAGTAGAATTGTAAGTGACACAGAAGGTTGGGATAGGTAGGATGAGAGCCACTTAAGAGCACAGTCACGGAGACCGAGGAAGTAAAGTTTTCTGAGGAGGAGTGGGTGGTCAACCGTGTCAAAGGCAGCTGAAAGATCCAGAAGTAGGAGTACAGAATAGTGTCCATTGGTTTTTGCAGTTAGTAGGTCATTTGTGAGTTTTAAAAGAGCAGTTCCTGTGGAGTGTTGAGGGCGAAATCCAGATTGAAGGGGATCAAGAAGGTTGTTTTTAATGAGGTGGTCACTCAGTTGGTTGTAAACCAGGCGTTCAAGGAGTTTAGAGGAAAAGGGGAGCAAGGAGATAGGACATAGGTTGTTAAGATTGGTAGGGTCCAAGGACGGCTTTTTGAGTATGGGAGTGACCAGTGCATGTTTTAGAGCATCGGGGAAGATGCCAGAGGTGAGGGAGAGATTGAAGATGTGGGTTAGAGAGAGTAGGATGGGGTCAGAGGGGACAGGTGGTTAGGTGGGCGATAGAAAGGAGTTTAGCAACTTCGTCTGGAGTAGCAGATTTGAATAGGGGGAGTGTCAGTTGTACCTGTTGACATGGGGTCTTAGCTGGGGGAGATACCAGTACAGTGGAGATTTCATCACGGATTGTATCAATCTTGTTTTTGAAGTGATTAGCGATTTCCTGGGCAGTGAGTTAGTCAGTGGGGGGAGGCGGTGGAGGACAAAGTAGAGAGTTAAAGGTAGAGAAGAGTTTACGGGGATTGGATGAGAAGGTGTTAATAAGTGTTGTAAAATAGGTTTGCTTGGCAGTGTGGAGGAAAGAATAGTATTTTTGGAGGGCAGATTTGTATTGGTTGAAGTCCTTGAGAGACTCAGTCTTGTGCCACAGACGCTCAAGAGCGCGACTACGTTTTTTGAGAATTTTAGTGTCATCTGTTTGCCAGGGTTGTAGGGGTCGAGACCTGATTCTGCGTGTAGTGAGGGGAGCGAGCTTGTCCAGGGTGGAGGACAGAGATTTATTGTAGATGGACATGGCTTGGTTGGGGCAGGACAGGGGAGAGATTTTGTCATAGAGGTGGTCAGTAGCAGAATAGAGGAGAGAGGAGTTGAAGTTATGAAAGTTTCTACAGGTGACAGTTAGACGATTGGAGGGAAAGGTGGTGGATGACAGGGGGAGAGAGAAACTAATAAGGTGATGGTCGGAGAGAGGAAAAGGATTGTTTGAGAAGTTGCATGGAGTGCATAGGTAAGAGAATACAAGGTCAAGGGTGTTGCCATCAGAGTGAGTAGAAGCCTGTACCCATTGCTTCAGGTCAAATGAAGAGGTTAGACTAAGAAGTTTAGAAGTAGCAGGAGTGTTTGTATTAGCAGAGATGTTGAAATCACTGAGAAGGATTGTGGGAATATCCGAAGAGAGAAAGTAGGGTAGCCAGGCAGAAAACTCATCAAGGAAAGTTGATAATAATCAAGGGGGCCGGTAGATCACAGCAATTCTTAGGGAAGTAGGAGAGAATAGATGTATACAGTGGGCTTCGAATGATGAGAGGGAAAAAGAGGGAGGAGGGTGAATAACCTGGAAGGTGCTCTGGGGGGATAGGAGGAATCCCACTCCATCTCCCTTGCGTCCATTAGGCCTAGGGGAGTGAGTCCAGTGAAGGCCACCCTGGGAGAGGGAAGCAGGAGAAGGGGTGTCATATTCGTGGAACCAGGTTTCGGTGAGAGCAAGTAGATTAAAGGAATTAGTGACAAAGAGGTCATGAACAGCAGTGAGTTTGTTGCAGACAGAGCGGGCGTTCCAGAGGGCGCAGGAGAGAGGGAGGCTGGTGTTGGGAAGAAGAGGAATGGAGACTAAATTGTGTAGATTGCGACTACTGCCAGAGGGTGTAGGGTAATGGTGATGGGTGTGTTGGGCACAGTTAAATAAGGGGGGCCCAGGGTTTGGGGAAATATCTCCAGCGATTAGGAGAAGCAGAAGAGTGAGGGAGGTAATATGAGAATATGATTTGTATGAGGGGACATGCTTCAGTATCCTGGGGGGGGTATGTTAGCAAGTGGGCTTAGAGTTAGAAAGAGGTGATAAGTGCAGTAATAGGGGAAGGGGAGAAGTGAGGGTGATATGTACAGCTTGTGGGGTGGAGCAGAGGGATGAAGAAAAGAGAGTTTGAGGAGAGAGGCAGCAAATGTGAAAAGGAGAAGATGTAAAGAGTGCATGTTTCAAAGAGGAAGATGATAAAATTTGGAAATGGGGTCACCTGCAGTCTTTTATAGTTAGCTTTGTGCAAATAGCTGAAGTGCAAGAGCAGAAGTGCCACTTATTTAAAGAACCCCACTTCTTTGGAAGAACCCCCTGTATTTGCAGCCCCCTGTATGTGTTCCCCCGTAAAGAAGGCCTTGTTTTCATACTGTGTGTTGGGTGTGGGTTGAATCTGGCAATTAATCTATTAGGAGGGCATATTAGGAACACAGCTAGCAGGGCATAACTTTCACACCACAAACAAACTGCAAGGGGACTAAAAAGGCCAAAATTGTAAAGATAAGGGAACCCATAATTTAGGTAAGACTCAATGGCTAAATAAACATTGAAATAATGTGAGCATGGCTACAGATGGAGTGGAAACAGTGGTGACAAACAGATTTACCAAATATGCATTTGTGCAGTCAGTCAATATTCAGTTTTAAGGTATGTGGAGGCATAAACGCAGGTTTACCAAATATGCATTTGTGCAGTCAGTCAATATTCAGTTTTAAGGTATGTGGAGGCATAAACGCAGGTTTACCTGTGAAGAGAGAAGAAGATGTTCAGATGGATGGTGCAAGAGCAGAAGTGCCACTTATTTAAAGAACCCCACTTCTTTGGAAGAACCCCCTGTATGTGCAGCCCCCTGTATGTGATCTTCTATAAAAGATCAATATATGTCCACAACAATAGGTTGATAGCTAACTCTTCAGTTTTTAACTCCTTAGCTACATTTTCTATTAAGTGGAGTTTTCCCTTTTTTTGTTAGACTATAACTTTAGTTTGGGGTGATTAAGATGAATCAGGCAGTTGTTGCTCACAGTCCATTCAAGAGCTGCCTTTTTATTTTAGCAGCATCTTACGGTATTCTTTGAAAAAGATTTAAATATACTGTGCTTTCAAAATACAGCAACCCAGATTCCAGATTCATTGCAACCCCCTGCCATAATCTCCATACACCCACTTTTTCAAATATATCGCCGCTCTTAGGCCTGGTTTAGTAAAAACTGGCCAGAACCAGGACAGTATTTGAACATAACCACTTAGAATAGACTAAAATGAGGAAACACAAAAAAGACAGGCGTAAATTCAGGTGTATCATCTTAGAGACATTTGAGAAAACAATTGACCAGCAGCAGGGCAATTTTGTGTGCAGGATAAAGAGGAAAAAGGCTTAGACATAAAGCAGGTGTTGATGGTAATAATTTTATCAGTAATATCTGCAATGAATGTTTGGCAGCCCTTTGTGATCCAGATCTGATTTGATTTAATAAAGGTCAGCTTCTTCTCTGAAGGCACTTTCTGATGGACACAGCAGCAGGGCAGGCCAGTACTGTGTGCACATATTGGACCACTTTTAACTAGTGGTACATCCTTGCCACCCAGTAGTTCATGTTCTTGCTTGTAAGAGTTTTAGTTACAGCCTTGTCGTCCTAGTTGCAGCCTTGTCGTCCCTGCCCATCTTTTGTTTGACCAGAGCTAGAATGTAATGAAATGTTTAATGAAAAGTGTAAGAAATGTAAATCTGTAAGTAATATTTATCAAAAAAATACAAGTAGAAATGGCTGGTGAAAATGTTAATGTTGGCCTGCCAAGGCCATAAAGTAGAGGAAGAGATTGATTTTCACCATCTTATATGGAAGTTCAAATGCCAAGCTGGCATGCAGGCTCTGGGTGTGGGGGGTTTAGGAACATTTTTTACTTCTGCTCCAGCAAAACCTTTTCTTTATGTTTGATGCTATCTTCCCTTTCTTGATGCTGTCTTCCCTCTTTTGTACCTGGAGGAAAACTCACAGGTAAAGGCCAATGAAGATTGGAGGGGGCTTGAAATTACTCTCCCACCAAATGTGGTAACCCCACAAAATTCGGTTGGCTTTCCTTTGTAGCTTCTGGCTGCCAATATTTGTACCCAGTTTGCATTGCTCTTCCTGCTTGAGTTTGCTGATTTCAGCAGGGATGGCCTAAGGGCTCTTATGCATTTGCGGTAGCCCTTGCTGCCCATCTGAAAAGGAATCTGAGTTTCACTGGTGGCTGGGAGGTGGGGGGGGGGGCATAGGTCTCCCCCTTACTGCCTGTTTTAACCCCGTAAGCCTGCAGCACAACACCGTAATCATTTGATAGTTACGCCACGGCCTCATTTTCTTGAATGGGTGGCGTTTGATGACAGGGGGTAAAATGTTTGCTGCGGCAACTGCATGAATGAAACCCTATCTGGCCGCCTTTTCAACTTAAGGGAGGTGGTTGGGAGCAGTAAAACCACAGTTCAACTGCCTATTGTTACTGACCCCCACCTGCAAGTTTAAACTAGGCCTTACAGGGAACAAACATTAAAAATGTAAAAATCTGTAGCAATGTTATTCAACATGTATTATTCAAGGGCAATATTCTCTTTGCTTACCCTAGCATGCTGTAGAACAGACTACAGGGTCACATTCTTCTTGAGGATTTTGAAAACATTTAAATTGTCCACAACTGTTTGACCTTATCAAGGATTTACAAGGAAAAATAATAAATAAAATAAAAACATTTTAAATGAGTCATTAATGAAAATAACTTAAAAAGTGATGACATCCAGGGATCTTAAGCATAAAGCGGTTTCTCGGTCTCTATTTAAACTTCTTTCAAACAGCATTGTCTCCCCCTCTTTAAATACGCAGAGCTGGCAAAAATAACATTTTATAGCTGCAAATAGCTTTTTTTTCTTGATAGTTCCTCTCCATTTCCTGCTTCCCCCGCCTAGGTGAATGACGTCAAACAACTGCTCCTGTTGACTCCTGGAATATTTTCATCAGAAATTCCAGGCTTTTTTTTATTTTGAGTGAAGGGCAGATGGAAGAGGGCTGAGGTGAGTTAAAAGAGGGTGGGAAACAGGTGGAAGAGGGCAGAGGACAGGCAGGGATAAGCAGAAATGGGCGGAAGATGGACTTCGATGTATACTGTGCATGCACAGACTCGCTATGTACCACTGTACTGTGCATGTGTGAATTTGCTATGTAATGCACATGCGCGGACAGGGGAGATGAAATTCCCCAGAATTCTCAAGAAACTGAGGTCGCTGGCTTTAGCAAAATGGCTACCGTGACATACATGGTCAGTTGAGTCACAAGCTGTTTTTTACATTGCAGTATGGAGCATTAGGAAAACTAAGTAAATAAGTCATACCACCGCAGTTTTTAGATGCTGCTTGTATTTTTTTCCTAAATTTTTGAGGAGTGACCTAAGTTCCTCTTTAATATGGGAGGAGTTGCAGTTTTTATACCATCTATTACACCATATCACGTGTGTTCTAGAGGAACACAAGAGAAATTGCGTGACTAATTCCTTCGTCAGCACAGCTCGCCCTTTACCTGCCTCTTCAAAAGGGGTCAAGATAATGCAGATGTCCTATACAATGAGCCGCTGGTGGCGTAAAAAAAAACTCCATCTCCCCAAAGCCCTACCTTGACTCCTACTACCTCCATGTAGCAACACCTCTACCTTTCCTGTTAGGCTTGTCTAAAGGTAAATTGATAATGGGCATTATGGTTTAAAGCAGGGGTCAAACTTTCTAAACAAGAGGTCAGTTTATTGCCCTTCAGACATTAGGGGGGCCGGACAGTGGCCTGCAGCAGTCGTAATTTTCTTGGAATCAGTGGGCATAAACACCACCACATTTGGTATTGGGGGAGTAATGTTGCCCAATCATCGGTATCATTGGTAGGAATAGTGCCCCATAATTGGTATCATTGGGAGAAATAGTGCCCCATCATTGTTATCACTGGGAGGAATAGTGCCCCATCATTGGTAATATTGGGAGGAATAGTGCCCTATCATTGTTATGATTGGGAGAAGTAGTGCCCCATTGTTAGTGTCAGTGAGAGAAATGGTGCCCCATCATTGGTGTCAGTTGGTAGAAAAGTGTCTCATATCAGTGAGAGGAATAGCACCCCAAGGACTGGATAAGGGTAAGCAAAGGGCCGCAGTTTGGAGACCACTGGTTTAAAGGTAACCTGTTTCACACTGGTTACGTTAGCTATTTTAGTTTAGTTTGATTTATTTGAGCCCAGCTCACCCAAACAAGTACAAGTATTTCTTCCAAATAGAACTATACACAGAAAGGTCACATTGTCATGAACATACTGCAAAATGACATGTTTACATACCCAAATACCCATTTTTATTTTACATTGTAAGACATTTTCAGTCGTGTACATCAAAAAGCTGGCAAAAAGTTTGATTGATGACTTTAAAGGCATTTTCAGGTAACAGCTTGTGCTACTGGTACAGAAGCATGAGCTTTGAATGCTGCAGAGAAATATGGTGTGAAAAGAAAAAAAAACATAGTCTTAGAGGGTGTTAGTGTAACTTGTCAGAACTCTGCCATTTCCTTCACATTTCTATCCAGCCTTTTAACATCTCTTTGGTGTTTTAAGCTGACACAACAGTTGGTTTCAGAGTATTGTTGATCAAACATTTTTATAAGTAAGATGAAACTTATTTGCATGTTCCCATGAAAAAAAGAAAAAAGTTTTCTAACTGACTTTAGAAGAGTAATTAAAAAATTTAAAAGGTTAGTATCTTACAAATGATATGACAAGACTTGCAAATAGCCTTAAGGAACACAGAAGTATTTATTTGCCAGTATAGCTCCCAGTAAAGTACTTTGTTCCTTAAAAACCATTTGCTAAGGAAAAAACAGTTCCAAACAGCCCCAAGACAAATTGAATAAAAATGCCTGATTAATGTTGTTTGTTCATTTTCTTGGTATACATTTTTGGTACTGTGGAATGATGTGAGCCAGTAGACTTTACTTTATACAGTATATGTTCTGATCTGGAGCACAACCAAGTCAGCCGCACACAGATTGTATTCAATGGCCAGCCTATAGCTAAAAAGTTCTTTCCCGTGCAATGACAGAATGAGAAAAAGAAACAGCACTCCCTGGGAAATACAATTGTCTCCATAGAAGAGAATAGATACATACAGTAGCTCACAAAAGTGAGTACACCCCTCACATTTTTGTAAATAATTTATTATATATTTTCATGTGACAACACTGAAGAAATTACACTTTGCTACAATTTAAAGTACTGAGTGTACAGCTTGTATATGTGCTGTCCCCTCAAAATAACTTAACACACAGCCATTAATGTCTAAACCACTGGCAACAAAAGTGAGTACACCACTAAGTGAAAATGTCCAAATTGGGCCCAAAGTGTCAATATTTTGTGTGGCCACCATTATTTTCCAGCACTGCCTTAACCCTCTTGGGTATGTAGTTCACCAGAGCTTCACAGGTTGCCACTGGAGTCATCTTCCATTCCTCCATGATGACATCACGAAGCTGGTGGATGTTAGAGACCTTGCGCTCCTCCACATTCCATTTGAGGATGCCAACAGATGCTCAGTAGGGTTTAGGTCTGGAGAGATGCTTGGCCAGTCCATTACCTTTACCCTCAGCTTCTTTAGTAAGGCAGTGGAAGTCTTGGAGGTGTGTTTGGGGTCGTTATCATGTTGGAATACTGCCCCAGTCTCCAAAGAGAGGGGATCATGCTCTGTACACAGTACACAGCCCTCAAAAATTCCACTCACCTGTTCGCAGTTTGCGAGTGGAATTCTGAGGAGTGTGAGTATGTACAGGGCTGCGCTGTCCCAGAAATGTAAAGCCAATGCCCCCCGCTGCGCACAGGCTCACAGTGTGGGCATTACAACAGCAATAGTCAGCCACCTGGGACCGCCCCTCTCCCTCTCCCTCTCTCCTTGACGCACATCCCGCCCCCACACTTGCAGCACGGACATTACAATAATAGTCAGTCGCCGGGTCCCGCCCCTCTCCCTCCCACCTTGCCGCACATCCCGCTCCCCACACTGGCAGCATGGGCATTACAATAAGAATAGTCAGCCACCCCTCTCCCTTCCTCCTTGCCACTCATCCCTCTCCCTGCAGGGCATGCATTTAAACAGGAACAGTCAGCCGCCTGGGAACACCCCTCTCCACCTCCCTCCAGCTGCACATCTAAGAAATGGAGCAGTGCATGCCTCAAGCCAGTTCTAAGTGGGCGGGCTCAAACCCTCTCAATCCACCCTCAGTGTGCACTGATCCCTGACCCACTGGCTGCAGGAGAATGGTAACTATGACAGTGTGCTGTGATTGGAAGCAGTACATGTGCTTGAGGGGGTTGGAGGCATTAAATGGGGTATTGAATAAGATGTGTGCTGGGAGAAAAGGGGGGGGGGGGCAGGAATTGAGAGCTTAGATGTTTGGGGAGGGGGAGTTAATTGGATGCATAGGTATAATGGATTCGGTGGGGGGTAGAATTAAAGGCATAGGTCTCAATCATACTTATGCCTCCAATTCCACCCCCCCTCATCTATCATACCTATACCTCCAATTTCACTGCATTGCATTGGGGCTACATTGATGGGCACCGATCTAGAGGAATTGATGGGCACTGATCAGGATGCATTGATGGGCACTGATCAGGCTGCATTGATGGGCACTGATCAGGCTGCATAGATGGGCACTGATCAGGCTGCATTGATGGGCACTGGTGAGGTTGCACTGATGGGCACTGGTGAGGCTGCACTGATGGGCACTGGTGAAGCTGCATTGATGAGCACTGGTGAAGCTGCATTGATGGGCACTGGTGAAGCTACATTTGATGGGCACTGATCAGGCTGCATTGATGGGCACTGATCAGGCTGCATTGATGGGCACTGGTGAGGCTGCATTGATGGGTACTGATCAGGCTGCATTGATGGGCTCTGGTAAAGCTGCATTGATGGGCACTAATTAGGCTACATTGATGGGCACTGGTGAGGCTGCATTGATGGGCACTGGTGAGGCTGCATTGATGGGCACTGATCAGGCTGCATTGATGGGCACTGGTGAGGCTGCATTGATGTGCACTGATGCGGCAGCACTGATGGGCACTGATAAGCTGCACTGATGGGGATTGATAGGTACTCATAGGCTGCATTGATGGGCACTGATGAGGCTGCACTGATAAAGTTGTTAATATTTATTTTTGTAACTTATTTCTGCATAAAACATTTAACAGTGTCATTTCATGAGATCATTTATGATCATTATTATGTGTGTTTAGGGGCGGAGTTATGGGCGCAGCAGGGTAGGGGGTTGGGTGGGGCAACTGGTGGCGAGTAACTCTTAAAGCCTGGCTAGTAGCTCAGGACTTGAAATTTTGAGCCCTGCAGTACATATTGGCATTCATGGTTCCCTCAATGAACTGTAGCTCCTCAGTGCCAGCAGCATGCATGCAGCCCCAGACCATGACACTTCCACCACCATGCTTTACTGTAGGCAAGACACACTTGTCTGTTCTCCTCACCTGGTTGCTGCCACACACAATTCACACCATCTGAACCAAATACATTTATCTTGGTCTCATCAGACCACAAGACATGGTTCCAGTAATCCATGTGCTTAGTCTGCTTGTCTTCAGCAAATTGTTTGCAGGCTTTCTTGTACATCATCTTTAGAAGAGGCTTCTTTCTGGTATGACAGCCATGCAGACCAATTTGATGCAGTGTGCAGCATATGGTCTGAGCACTGACAGGCTAACCCCCCACCCCTTCAACCTCTGCAGCAATGCTGGCAGCACTCATACGTCTATTTTTCAAAGACAACCTCTGGATATGATGCTGAGCCGCGTGCACTCAACTTCTTTGGTCGACCATGGCTAGGCCTGTTCTGAGTGGAACCTGTCTTGTTAAGCCACTGTATGGTCTTGGCCACCATGCTGCAGCTCAGTTTCAGGGTCTTGGTAGCTTTTTCTATAGCCTAGGCCATCTTTATGTAGAGCAACAATTCTTTTTTTCAGATCCTCAGAGAGTTCTTTGCCATAAGGTGCCATGTTGAACTTCCAGTGACCAGTATGAGAGAGTGCGAGCTATAACGCCAAATTAAACACACCTGCTCCCCATTCACACCTGAGCCCTTGTAACACTAAAGAGTTACATGACATCGGGGAGGGAAAATGGCTAATTGGGCACAATTTTGAACATTTTCACTTAGGGGTGTACTCACTTTTGTTGCCAGCGGTTTAGACATTAATGGCTGTGTGTTGAGTTATTTTAAGGGGACAGCAAATTTACACTGTTATACAATCTGTACACTCACTACTTTATATTGTAGCAGTGTCATTTCTTCAGTGTTGTCACGTGAAAAAGATATAATAAAATATTTACAAAAATGTGAGGGATGTACTCACTTTTGTGAGATACTGTACATGTAAGGCCCCGTTCATTCCACCCCATTCATTCTACACACTTTACATCTTCCAGCATAGCCTCCCTCCTTGCAAGGTGCCTTTTCACCATGTTTAGGGGACAAGGTCCTTATGGTCTTGACTCTAGTTGGTCACTGACATCACCCAGGAACCCAAGCCGCTTTATTTAAAGATGCTGGGGATATGCCGATTTGCAGTGGTAGCACTAAAGGGTTAAAGTGGAGGTAAACCCCATTCATGAAATGTGACCTGGGCACATCTATCTGTAGTGTTTACTTATCTCTCTCCAAAGCCCTAAGTCCCGAGTCTTTTTGCTGCTCGGTTCTTCTGTTATCAGCATGATAACTTCTGACAAGTCTCCGACAACCGAGATAAAACCAGCCTGAAATTGGTGCATAGAAATAGATTAGCAGACAGCAGGTCTATTTACAGCACAGCTCTGCAGATTTCTTCCTTCCTCTGCCTATGTGGAGGGGGGGTGCCTTTCCTCCAATCAGGTGTCCTACAGTGTATGCCAAGAATCCACACCCAGTGGTGGAACAGGAAGAGAAAATTCCAACTCAATCTGCACTTTCTAAACAGTCTAGGAAGTTGAAGGCAGCACATATACAAATAAAACTTATGTAGGAGGATTTGTTTCATCCCTGTATATCATCTGAGGCTGTTCACTTCACTGGGTATATGTCAGGGTTTACATCCACTTTAAATCATACTAAGTGATAGCTAAGAGATATTTCTATTCTCCAAAAATAATCCATACACATCCATTACTTAATGGCCCTGTAATCTATGTTTCATGAAATCATTTCTTACTGTGTCTTTCTGCCTCTGTGAGATCCCACCTTACTTCTGTTTGTTTGAAATGAGCAGTGCATGTTAGTTTGTGGTCTTGTGTACTACTGTATTCAGATTAAAATAATAGTGCAAGTCCCTAGTCTATCTCTGGAGTGAGCAAGAGAGGTGTCTATGTTTCTACATATAGTGGGACCATGGAGAACAAAGGTAGCCACCATCTAACAGGAAGCCAGATTGCAGCAGCAAAAATTAATCTGGAAATTTGAAGAAGACTGGAAACAGTCGAAGGTACTTTTTTGAGTTAACGGAGAAGTGTGGGAATTAAACAAACACATATACCCACCTATATGGCTGCAGCATCAATCCCATGCATCAGCTGTCTCTTGCTCTCAGCCCAAGAACTGAGCAATCACATGACCAATGATCACACAGTTCTTAGGTCCACTGTGAGCAGAAAGTGGTGACTGTCAGTCATTGCTCTCTACTAAACCCCTCCAGCGCTCACTGAAATGCTGGGCTGTGGTGGAGGTGGGAGCGGCTGGCCCAGGCTCTCAGTAGCGTGCTGAGAGGCTGAGTCTGCTTTTGGTCAGGCATCTGGGTGGGATCTCAACATTATTGTTAGGATACATCCAGAGACTGGAGCTGCTCTGTTACATCAACCAACTACCGACTGATTCTGGGTGACAGCATTGCAAAAGTAAGTGCTCTCCTGTGACTCACAGGAGAAGTATGACCAAACAAGCTTTGGCAATACTTCTCTTTTAAGAATAAATACTTCAATAGATTTTTTTTTTAACCCAGAGCTTAGTGTACCTTTAATGCATTCCCTAAGCATGTTAAGCAAGTCTATGTTAATCTAACTATGTATTTTTTTTTTACTATGTGTGTGTTCACATTTGTGTATTTTCTAAATCATGTAGTCTATCATTTTCATGTATCTCTTTCATCTAAAGTGCATGGTTGATCCTGCCTGCAGGTGCGTATGTGCAATGAGAGTGGGATGATTTTATATGACGTTTTCCCAGAACAAGACAGCACCCCGCCCACCGTCATTTGTCTATATGGTGGGCGGGAGGTGGTTAAAGGATTTGTGTATCTTCAATGTTGTCCTTTAAGTCAGACTTTTTCCCCGCTGATTTTTTTTTTTTTGCATTGGTACATGTCAGTGGTAGCGCCCAGCTACATTTACCCTTTTTTTTTTTCAAGAAAAGCTTTCAAATTAGCATTGAAAAGGACCAGATGATTCAGCTCCAATAAACTTTGCTAGGGTTTGGCATTATGGTTGGATTTTGTGGACTTCTTGCTTGGCTCACCAAACTTTGGCCTGTTTTGTCATCCCTACTTTTGCTATTCTTATATCCCCTTCAGAGATAGGATTTCCCAACAATATTGTGTTCTCCCCCATAAAAAAAGCATAATGTAGGACTTCCTATCTTGAAGTCTAGTCACCCTATTATTTGGTATTTTAACAATATGTAGAAACGACTTTGGCAAAGCAAAAACTATGATTCAGCCTTGCATGGATGCCAATTTTATCAGAGCCATTGTTGGTGGATATTTAGGAAACCCACTTATTGCTGAACTTGCCAGCAGCCACATGAGTTAAAATGTTAATCTTGGAAAGTGGAGTCGGCCTTTAAAGACGCTGTGACTTTGCCTTAAAAAAATTGTGTGTATTATATAACAAACTCTATTTTCATTTGACGGTAAATCAAGAGATTTCATTTTGTAGTTACCTAGCACAAAAGCGACCAAATCCTGACCTTGCACCCAAAGCCAATCACAATCCAGATACATTCACAGAGCAACCTATAACCATCACCCAAACAATACAATGTATCGCACCCACTCCTGTGTAATCTATATAAGAAAGCTTCATTGTGGCCTATTTTCATCTATTCATTTTTCATTTTCTTTGTATCTGTTATTTCTTCCAGGCTGCACACAATAATGCTTTAAAGCATGCCATTCACTGCTAGAACAAGAAGAAACTACATTGTAAGAGGCACTGACCTTGATTTATAAAGAGCCAAATTGCTTTGCATAGACTTTTACAATAGCTTGCATGTCTGAGACGCAAGAGCCAGTCAGATTTAAATGCACTGGGCCTAGACGACTGTTTTCAGAAACCTAGGAATATTTATTCCATCTTGCCAATCGCCTTGCTCTGTGAATTACAGCTAATCAGCTACAAGCGAAATAACTTATTCCAAAAAAAAAATATGATGCTTTCGATTACCCCATTCATTTTAATGAGGCACATTCTTTAGATCTGGAAAGCAGCACTCAGGGACCCAATAGCTTCACTCCAAGGTATTTTCATAATGTCACCAGTTTAGTTATAATCCTCAGTAGCTGGCACTGTTTGGAACCTGCCTCCCTGTAGGCTATTGCTCCTAATCCCATTACTGTGGAAGTGAGTCACTGTACAGCACATTCTGCAGAACATCTGAGCGCCTCTTTGCTCTTGATCATAAATGCGACTGTTTATCTGCTGTTTCCAGCTGTGTGTTGCAGAAATCCTCTGAGAGTTTTCAAATTTTAAAGGTAAAGAAGCAGATAAAGCAAATTAAACGTATTCACCTTGAGAACGGCAAAGGCGGTAATTAATGCAACATTTGCCAGTAATGCCAGGGAGTCCAATGTGCAAAGGCGTCCCTGAATTCCTTTAATTTCAGGTTTAATGGACCACTTGTTTTTGTCTGGGAAAAAACGAGCTATCCACAAAAGCCTGTTTGCTAATGTCTAAATTGGAGCTGCAAGAAGACTTCCAATTATTCCATAGATCTGTTAAATTGGGTTAAAGCCTTTTGACAGGGATGCATATGTCAATAAACCACAGGCTGGAGGAACTGGCTTTTAATACACAAAGTAAAATGTTTTTTTCCTCTCTTTATCTGGCAGTGATGCAATTTATCAAAACAATGTTTTTTTGTGGTTATATTTAATTGCCTGGGAATGCTTTTCTCCGTAATGGATGCATATATGGAAAAGTAGATAGAATTGTTAGTCATTTTTCTTAAAGAGACCCTGTAATGTTTTTGTAAAAAATTTCAGGTAAAAGCACATAAAAAAATTAAGTATTAAAAAGGGTCACTTGAAGTTCTTCTTTACCATAAGTTATTTTTTATGAACTCGCAAGCAAATTTGACAAGTCAGCCCTTTTAATGATGCTATGAGTAAGGCTGTAATAGCTGAAACATGTCAGCATTGATGCTGTATATATGATGTAGCCAAAAAAAGGATATTACCAAGGAGTTATCGAGTTTCTGGCTTAATTTCTGCTTTGGATGTTCGAACAGGGGTGTAGGGATCCCCCAGCCTAAAGCACCAAATCTCAGCAAGTGTTTTTCAATTGTGTGGTTGAGCTTGGGTATCTTCTGCTTGTAGTCCTCTTGCCTGTCATAGCTTTCTCATCCTCTTGGAGTGTCTAATTACTATCTGTGATGGCCCAGCTCTTCTGCCCCTCGCCTCCCTACATAACCTTTATTGTAGCAGCCAGGGGAGAAGTAAAGGTAAATACTTTAGAGCGTTACTTGAATCACAGTTATGAGGGCTGCTAACATCACATCCAAGATAGGAGCACCCAGTGGCAGTCTTGGAGCTTTTAGATGTCTACACAAGGGGCACTTATACAGGAAAATTACATCTAAAATACATTAAATGCATGTAAACTTTTATCAGAAGTTTGTTGTTGAGATTAATTTATTTTTAAGTATTGTATTGTAGATTGGAAAATGTTGCTGTGCTGGCTTTAGGCACAATGGTGATTAAAATGTTTCATACCCAAGGACTTTGAACTTTATTAGCTTGCGATCCATCATTGACTATCACAGCTGCTAGTGAGTCATTTAGTAAGGAAGATTGAAGACAATAAACTTAGTTAAAAATGTTCACTGTATTGCTAAATGTTTCAAAAGAATTAATGGTATTACTTTTTGCTTGACTATATTTTTTTAAAAGAAAAAAATAGGATGGTGACTGCTATATAGGGACTGAAAGATGAAGATACCAAGTGAAAATCAGCCTGCAAAAAAAAAAAAAAATAGATAATAACTTTTTCTGATGTATTATAAATGCAGAATTGTACTAATTCAGGTATTTGATATCTACTGGGAATTCTACTTTAAATAGTTTTTGTATATGTATGAGCATTTCCGTATGAATGATGCTCAGGAATCTATTCCCTGTTTAAAGTGTAGTTGTTTTAACAATATGTTAGCTTTTCACTTTTCTTCTTTACAAATGAGAAAGAAATATCTTACCTGTTAGTGTGTTTTGTTAATTACATGATCGTTATTCGCCTTTCTAAGATTTTTCTGAAATGTTGATAATAATTCTATTTTTGGGTCCCAGTAGAGTAGCAATCCCCCTATTTAGGTCCAAGGATTAAAAAAATGGAAGGACCCTTCAGTTAGACGATAACACCTTTATTTGGTCACAGCTGGAAAGAACTATGAATATGAAAGAAGACAATGGAGACCCAAATAATATTCAATGCTAGAATGTGATCATACTTTCCTTTCCCTTTTGACTGATATAATATGAGGGCCCCATTTTCCCTGTCATGTGAGCTGATACCTCTCTGCTGTCCCCTAGTTATAGCCTTGACTGAGATTTGCCATTGCCTGAGCCTGGCAGAATGGATGTGGCTGGTCTAGTGGTGCAACAAATTTGAAAATGAAAATGAAATTGTTGGCACAAATGCAGTGAAAACTTTTAATGCCCTTGCATTCTCATTATTAAATAGATAACAAGCTGTGAAAACTCCGGGTAAAAATCAACCTTATTTTCCAAATTTCTGCCCAGATATGGGGATATCATGTCTAGTCTCCAGGTTGGTTGGGGTTACATTTTTCTATTCATTTACAGCTGACTCTGCTATGCTAAGACAGTAAATTGTCTGCCAACAGAAAAAAAATATTCCAGGCAATGGAGGAATGATGTCATTTTGAACAGGGAGACAGGCACTCCTGTAAATCAGACTTCTGGAGGAAAACAGTGTTACTGCCAGGACTACCGAGTAAAAATGAAGGAAGAGAATAAGAAAAAAACAAAAAAAACAGCCACCACATCTAAGGACTGGCAAGCTGCATTATATTAGATATTTGTTCTTGGGTTTAGATATACTTGAAGGGTTTTTATCCTTATTGCAATGCTGAACACTACATAAATGGCCAATTCCACATAAAATGGATATCTGCTTTGAGTGAGCATGAATTTGAGTGGGATGACTTACAAGCTAACTTATTAACAGAAAGACACCCATGCTTTACAAACACTGCCATGATGTACCATTATTGAAATGTTCTTTTTTTTAAACAATGATGAAAAAATGATGTAAATGATAATTTTTTTAAACTGGCAAACTTTAGAAAAATAGCTACAAAAAACCTTATATCTCTGCGTTTTTTCAGAGATTGCAGTGGTGAGAGCAGTCAATGTATCTCCTCCACCTTCCACAAAGCAACAGTAACATGTCCCACTCCCTTTTTTCCTTTGAGGGTGACATCATTGTCTGGCTATGCAATGATCACAGAAGTTGGCTGAATCAGTGAATTTTGGAGTCCTTTAAAAAATAATAAGCATGCCACATACTTTAAATAATTGTGGGTGGAGTTGGCCTTTAAAATAAAATGAAAAGGTCCTCATCGCTTGTCTTCCCAGCTGGATAATCCTTACAAACCAGCAGGGTCTTAATGACAGACACTGCTGGTGCTAAGAACTGCCGCTGATCTTGCCAAACTTGGACATAAGGTTCTCAATATGCCTGTGGAGTATGATGTAACTGTTTCTAAGCTCTTCACTCCAAAAAGGGAAAATGAAGGTTCCATTAAGGGAAATTCTAATATTTTATTATGATTTCAGAACCTGAAAATTATCTACAGATCTAGAGATTTATTTATTTTTTTATGAAGAGATGACTTAACTGTAAAACAGATTTCAATTTTATATCATCATATATAAATACCAATTGCAGTTTGTCTTAGCAGTAGTAAATTGGTGTGTTTTTTTTTTTTTTTAATCCTGCAAGGTAATGCCATAATGTGCCGATATGCATCACATATGGGTTCGCAGACTCCAGCTATGTGAGTGGCCGGAGTCAGATTACGTCACTCCCGCGCATGCACGGGAGCCGCCGTTCATGGCACGGGACTCTGAAGGAATGGCAAAGTATGTCGATCACGTCACCGTGTGCATCAAAAGTAAATATTTCCTAAACGGTGCACTTTTATGATATATTTACTGTACCTATAGGTAAACCTTACTATGGGCTTACCTATAGTTAAAAGTCATGCATGGGAGTTTACACCGGGTTTACACCGCAGCATGCTCCGGCTCACAGCAGGAGTCCGGTGCGTCTTCATTCATAATTTCAGGTCCGATTTTAGCCTGAATTTTTGGCTGAATTCGGAACTGAAACGTACCGAAAGACTCACAGGGCTCTTGTGCAATTCACACTGGAGCAGCTGCGGAGATGTGTGAACCGGCTCCATAGAGAGCCGGTCACAATCTCCTGCTATGAGAATTGAATGCGGGGAAACCTGCATCCAATTTGCATAGGTGTGAACCCAGCCAGTGATTGTGGAGCTTTTCTTTTAAAATAACAAACATGTTATACTTACCTGCTCTTTGCAGTGGTTTTGCACAGAGCACCCGCCAATCTTCATCTTCTCGGGTCCCTCACCAGTGTTCCTGGCTCCTCCTCTTCTCAGTGTGCAACCCTAGGAAGCCATTTTCTATTATAGTACACCTGTGGGCTCAATCCAAAGCCATGCTGTCTGTTTCAATAGACTCTCTGACCCCTGCTACTTGATCACAGGATCTGATTGACAGCAGCAGGAGCCTCCTACTGCTATTAATACTATTAATATGCCCTGTGAGGAGTGAGAGAGCAGAGACAGATGCCGCTCAATGAGACTAGAAAGGGGACATGGCTGGGCCACAGCTCCATGTCCGAATGGACACAGGGAGCTGTGACTCAGCTTGAGTGCCCCCATAGCAAGCTGCATGCTGTGGGGACACTCAACAGGAGGTATTGGCCAGGAGAGCCGAAGAGAGGGACCCGAGAAGAGGAGGATCTGAGCTGCTCTATGCAAATCCACTGCACAGAGGAGGTAAGTATAATATGTTTGTTATTTTTCATTTAAAAAATAATGGGACTTTACAGTCACTAACTACAAGCTTAATCTCGCCTAGACATTTTTATCCTAGGGATAAATCAAATTGGGATGTATGTACTAAAGACAAACAGACTGTTCACTTTGCAAGAGAAGTTGTTGCACTTTCCAAGGGAATTACCCCCAGAACTGAATTAGGGGAAGTTCTACTGAATTCCATCATTCAATCATGTGCATATAAAATGCAGTGTTTTAAATGTCTTTGTACGTGATTGGGTATTCTTTGCAAAGTTAAATTTCACCACATTTCACAGAGGAAAGCCTATTTACTTTTACTAAATCAACTCCATTGATTATATATGAGGATTAATTTGAAACTTTTATAATATTATCAACACATTCCCCACATCTCTAGAGGAATCAGATATCTGTGCAACACTTTGGGGCTGATTTACTAAAAGCAAAAAGACTGTGCACTTTGGAAGGTGCAGTTGCACATGGCAAGAGCAGTTGCTCTAGAGTTTAGTAAATGAGAAGAAGCTCTGCTGACTTTCATCAACCAATCATGTGCAACCAAAAATGCTGCTTTTTTTATTTTCCTTGCATGTGATTGGGTATTCTTTGCAAAGTGAAACTTTACCTCATTTACTAAGCTCTGGAGCAACTGCACTTGCAGAGTGCAATTGCACTTTCCAAGGTGCACAGTCTGTTGGCCTTTAGTAAATCAACCCCTTTGAGTGAATCTCACTGTGTAAAACTTCAGAACCTTTGATGAACCATGTCTGGGAAAAGTGGAACATTGAAACATTGGGAAATACAGGGCACGTGTTAGGGGATATAATAGCGGCATTTAAATATATCCTAATATATGTTGTTACTGGTGCTTCTAATAAATTTACAGTACATCATGCTTTTAACTTGTAAAAAATAAAAGATCTGCTTTATGTCTTTATAACATTGGAATTTATTTCATTTCATGGAACCTTAACAATCCCTGTGTATTGCATGGTTGTTTTGTTTTTTCTAAAGCACAACCATGGTGTAGCAATATAAATCATAAAACAGAACCTGGATATACATGAGCAAATATGGCTTCCCTCCCATGAACAAACTTAACTACAAACTGTACCTTGAATCAAGCTTTTTAAATCGTGAACAATTATTGAACAGAATATTCAAAGTAAATATAATAATATAATAATATATAAAATCTTACTTAATGAATTGTATACATATCATTTTACATTGCTATATTTTTGAATAAATGGTATAAACAATCAAGATATTTGACAGAAAAAGTAGGTTAGAACCAAAGAAAAACCTTATTTTGAATTTTGGATAGAGTAAGGGAGAGTTAAAACCTCTGAAGTTTTTTTTTTTTGCCTTCTGCGTGTCTCCCATTAGGGAAATTTCCTTTCACTTCATGTCCCATGGCCATAACCGGAAGTGAGTGGAATCCCTACATATTGAGGGAAATCCCTTTCTGGTGACTGCTAAAAAAATATTGGATTTTCTTTCAATTTCATTCTTACTGATAATGGTCACCAGGACAAATTGAGGGGGTGAATCTCCATAACAGGGGGCACAGATAGCAATATAAACCTGGCAGGTGTTCTAACCCATCTTCACAAAAAAAATGTTTTGACTTCAACTATAGTTTTAAACCTAATGACCATCTAGTTGCCAAAATGGGGCATTTATTTTTTTAAATACATTGTGACCACTAAAGATTGCCTTTTCCACGTATTGGTGGCAGCATGGTGGGTTTAACGCTGTGTCTGTCACATATCAGTGGCGTCACAGTGAGAAGAGACTTGCTGTTTGTCACATATTATAGATGGCAATGACTGGGATTTGACACACTAATAAATACAACACTACCTCTGTTTTTGTTTTGTCCACCAACCAAGAGTTCCCAGAGATGAAAAAAAAAACGTAATAATATTTAAGCTGTAGAAAGTCTTCTGTCACATATAAGCCTTCCCTCTTCAGTTCTAGTGTAGGATTTACCTATACTGTAGGTTTACAGAGATTAACAGACAATGCAAAATAAAAATTAAAAAGTAGGCTGTGCTTCAAGATTGTCTTTGTTTTACTGTATGCCTTGCACTTGTCTATAATTGCCTTATGGTAAATACTGAGAAAAAACAAAGGCCCTACTTTTTTACAATGGAAGAAAAAACAACAATAAAAGAGGAACTCCAGGCATAAGACAAAAATTTGCTTATAATATTTCCTCCTCCTCGTGCCCAAGATAGATGGCACAACTATTAACCCAATCACGCGTGCCAGGGTTGTAGGTGTAATCCTGGACTCTGAACTCTCCTTTCAGCCCCACATCCAATTATTGTCCAAAGCTTGCTGCCTCAATCTCTGTAACATCTCCAAAATATGCCCCTTCTTAACCAATGACACCACAAAACTTTTTATTCACTCCCTGGTTCTCTCTCCACTTGATGACTGAAACTTTCTCCTCTTACCTTTACATAGGCTATCCCCCCTTCAGTCCATCTTGCAGCTGCCAGACTCATCCACCTTACTAACCGTTCAGTGTCTGCTACCCCTCTCTGCTGATCCCTTCACTGGCTTCTGCTCACCTAAACAATTATATATAAAATACGAACAACTTACAAAGCCATCCATAACTCTGCCCCAGTTATATCACTAACCTTGTCTTAAAATACCAAACTAATCCCAAGATCTCCTGCTCTCTAGGTTCCTTGTCACCTCCTCCCATGCTCACCTACAGGACTTTTTCTGAGCCTCTCCCATCCCCTTGAACTCCCTACCCCAATCCGTCTCCTACTCTGTCTGTTTTAGGTGATCCCTGAAAACTCTTCAGAGATGTCTATTCTACCTCCACCTATCAACTGTACTTTTATTTTCTCCATCAGATCATCACCTACAGTTAAAGTGGTTGTAAAGGCAGAAGGTTTTTTTATCTTAATGCATTCTTTGCATTAATATAAAAAGCTTTCTGTGTGCAGCAGTCCCCTCAGCCCCACTAACACTTACCTGAGGTCCCTCTCTGTCCAGTGATGTCCACGAGTGTAGCAGCCGTCCTAGAATCTCCCTCCTAATTGGATGAGACACAGCAGCTGCCATTGGCGGCTGCTGCTGTCAATTAAAGTCACTTGGCCAATCAGGGGAGAAAAGGGGCGGCCGGGTCGGTGCTCCATGTCTGAATGGACACAGGGAGCTGTGACTCGGCTCAGGAGGGAGGGACCAGAAGCACAGACAAGGGAACCGATAAGAGGAGGATCAGGGCTGCCTGTGCAAATCCCCTGCACAGCGCAGGTAAGTATAACATGTTTGGTATTTTTATAAGAAAAAAAATGAGACTTTACAATCACTTTAATACCTTTTGTATCACTTGACTCCCCCTTTTACATTGTAAGCTCTAATGAGTAGTGCCCTCTAAATCCTCCTGTATTGAATTGTATAATAACCATACTGTATAATATATATATAACCATATATGTATAATATAATTGTATAATAACCAACTGTATAATATATATATATATATATATATATATATATATATAAAACCATATATGTATAATATAATTGTATTATAACCAACTGTATAATAACTATACTAAAGTACTGCGCAAAGTGTTGGGGCGTGGCCTGGCTGGAGTCCGGGCTGAGTCTGCCATTCATCTCACTTCATGCACAGCAATCTGCTTCATGATGTGCAGCTTATGGATCTTTTTTTTTTTTTACATTGCTGTGACTTGGAGCTAGGTCGAGCTCCCTGTGCTTGCCTGCACTCACAGTGGTCTAGTTAGACTTTACCTCTCTACCTGAGCAGGACCTAAATTTTGTCTTTTGGGGTAATTGAGCATATCATGTTAGTTTTCAGAATGCAAATCGGGATTAACTGACTAATAAATGAATGAGCCTGGAGTTAGACTGTAATCCAACTTTATTGTAAAGTCACCAGTAAGCACAACGTTCAACATTTTGGGTTTGCTTAACAAATGTAACCCTGTGTTGAGATCTATTGTTCAAAGTTGATGTTGTTGGACCTAAGGAAGTATTTATACCTTTAATGCTTAATCATGTTTTCTAAAGTTATCTTACTTTTCTCTTAAGTTTTATTTCAAGAACTAAATATTAAGTAGGAAATGTTAATGAAATTTTCTTTTTCACTAAGCAGCTATCCACCTGTAAATCAGTGCCATCCTACACACTTGATTTTTCATCTTTAAATGGTGTTTGATTTGACAGGTTGGTTAAACACACAGAGAAAGTTGTGTGCTAATTATGCAACAATCCTGCCAGTAAAGGCTTGGACTACATGGGCAATTAAATCTTTCTGAGAGATTTAACTAATTATGCCCAATCTCATTAGTAGCACCTTGATTTAATTGTGCTGCAAATTAGGTGATTGGCCACAAGTGGTTAAATCTATCAGTAATGAAGAGACTTAAAGTGACTCTGTCAAAAGAAAAGTATGGTGACTGATATCATCTTTTAAGATTGTTAGGTCTGAACCAGAAGTAAATGTGACAGTGACAGAATGTTGTCACCCTACAACAGGAAGTACTTGAACAAGGACCTTCATGGATATAAGAAGTTTGAAACTTCGTTTTGAAATGTGATTAGCATGTTAAAATGTTTTAAGAGTTTAGTATTTGGATTGCCATCTACTTTTATTAACATATGCAACCTAATTCAAGACCAGTATAAAGATGTTCTTTTTACAACAGGCCACAATCCACCTCAATACAGCAATGTAATGTGGACAGTACACAAAAAAATGCAATTGTTTTCTATGTATCCTTGTGATAAGACTGTGTTGATCTATGCAGATAAGTGCAGGTCACCCTACATGGTGTGAATGAGCCCTTAAAATAGTAAAGCTTTGGAATCCTTTAATGCATTGGGCTAAAATGAAAAAACAAAATAACAATAAAGGCATTTTAGAAGCACATGATTACTAAAGGCTGACAGCTTAGTATTTTTGAGGAAATTGGAAAGATAGAGCTGGACCCGTAGGTTTAGCATACTGCTATTGTTATCTTAAGGTATTGATGTTGGTATAAATCATCTGGTTCCTGGGCAGGCAGCTTCTAAACCC
Organism: Lithobates septentrionalis; assembly: GCA_037952835.1. Classification (NCBI taxonomy): domain Eukaryota; kingdom Metazoa; phylum Chordata; class Amphibia; order Anura; family Ranidae; genus Lithobates; species Lithobates septentrionalis. Next base: position 1,084,337 of record JBBDGP010000489.1, on the reverse strand, counting down.
CAGAGGATTATCACAGTTTCCCTGGCTTGTATCAGTTTTTTTGACTGAGATAACTGCCCCTGGTGGGTCAGAAAGATTTGTTTTTCTCCTCCTGAATAATAAAAAAAAATGGTATCATTTACACAGGAAGTTATTTTTTTGCCTTCCCCTGAATCAAAACTGAATCACTGTTAAAGTTATTGTAAAGGAAACATTTTAATTAAGAAAAATAACAAACATGTTATACTTACCTGCTCGGTGCAGTGGTTTTTCACAAAGCAGTCCCAATCCTCCTCTTCTCGGGTCCCCCACTGGCACTCTGGGCCCCTCCCTCTTGCTGAGTGCCCCCATAGCAAGCTACTTGCTGTGGGGGCACTTGTGCGTTCTCGCTCCCAAGCCGGCTTTCTGCGTCCATAAGACACAGAGAATGCGGCTCAGCCCCGCCCCTCTCGCTGGCTGTGATTGACAGCAGCAGGAGCCATTGACCAATGGTTCCGGCTGCTGTATCTCAGCTAATCAATAATAAGAGACCCAGGAGAGACTTTAGTCTTGTGCACATCACTGGGTGAAGGTCAGGCTTATAGAATGCAAGAAGGTAAAAAAACTTCAGCCTTTACAACCACATTAATCAGTCTTTTTAAGCTTTGTTAAAGTGTCTGTAAACCCTAGAATTGAGCTTCTCTATTTGTTATCTTTTTGTCTGTTAAATATACCAGTCATAGTCTTTTATTATATCTGTTAAAAACTATAAACCCAGTGGTGTCTTGTGACCTGCGTATCTTAAACAATGTTACCAGCCCTGCACAGTTCACCTTTGTGAACCACAGAACACATCCACCCTATTCTATAGAGATGAGGAGGGGGAGGGTGGTCTGTAATTTTAACACACTATGTCTTAGGGTGACAACTTTGCTCTTCTATTTTAATACAGTACAGTGAGTAAGCGTTGTCATCCTAGGACAGGAAATGTGTTACTGGCAAAATCACCAGGTAACATAAGAGGTAGCCTGAAAAAAAAACAATGCAGCCACCCCATCTAGGGATTTGGAGGCTGCAATAAAGCAATGTTTCTTGATCAGTGTTCTCATAATATTGTCTGTTTGTACAAATGAGTGATCATATTGGTACAGCATAGTCAGTGAGGGTTCAGTAGGTTGGACTAACTAGTAAGAAGGATAAACAATGCTATGTGTAAATGGTAATCTACCCTGTAAAATATCTTTGTCAGCCCAGTCAGCAGTTTCTATGAAAGATATTAAAATCTGATTTAGTACATAGAAAAGATAATAGTTGTCCAAATTTGCCCATATAAAACAATGATATGCTTGGATAAGGGTCTTTTTAGATTCCTTAAAATTTCTATATTCAGTTTCTGAAGTCAGTAATTTTCCTTGTGGGCTGTTTGGGGTCAGCCACCCTTGAAATCGAATCTCTTCATAATGTAAGAATTTTCTCAAGATAGTAGAAATGTAAGCGATGCTGGGACAATAACGTTTTATTGGATCTCACTGTAGGTCATTTCAGATTATTTGGAAAATTGATTTTGGTACAAAAAGAGAAATAAGTATGTAGTAAGCGATCATTAATTCTATGAGTTCATTTTCATTTGGATCAATTGTCCAAATGTCGGCCATGTCATTAGCCTTTTTTCTAAATGTTATATTGATTTTATCCTCGGATTTTAGGAAATTTCACAGAGTAAAACGAATTACTATTTTATGAAGTATTTACAACACAGCTGTCACTTTTCCACTACATGTATGGATATCATTTTATAGAATATTGTAGGGGTATTTATAATATCATCGCCGACATAATTTTTTTTTCTTTGCACCTCACCTTATTTCACCTGAATCTTTATCTTGTACAGCGTATTTGATATAAAAGGAAAGTGGAAATGTCCAACCTAATTATAAAATGAAGGTGAATAAGGAAGATGCATTGGTTTGTCAGCCACATGCATTACCATTACAAAACTGCAGTACAATGGTGAATAGGCCCTTTAAGACAGCAGAGTTCTGAGACAGTCCATAGATTATGCAATGTTTTTTCCTTCCACTGCCAGCAGTAATCCTATGTAAAATATCTGACAGGCTGGTTGTACCCAAGTTAATTGATAAATCGACCTGGGTACAACAAGACTGCTCATAGATGGATTGACTCTTGGGTGGTCCCTGCTGAAATGGCTGAGATTCGATCCATCTATGGCCAACTTAAGGTGTGAGCAGGTGAACAGGCATTAATGCTTTTCTTTGCATACTTGCCTTGTGTGTGTATATGTATAGTGCAAATGTTTTAATAGAATATTTACAAAAATGTGAGGGGTGTACTCACTTTTGTGAGATACTGTACATACTGTATATATATATATATATATATATATATATATATATATATATATATATATATATATATATATATATATATATGTATATAGCCAGATTTCCTGACAGAGGGAGTAATGATAGATAGGAGAGTTGAAAGTAATGATAAACGAGTGGCACAATCAATAGAACCCATAGAAGCTCATGAATACTGTACATACTGTGTATATATATATATATATATATATATATATATATATATATATATATATATATATATATATATATAGCCAGATTTCCTTACAGAGGGACTTTGGTTAGTTTTTTATTTTCTAAAAGCCAGCAGGTACAAATACTAGTACTTGCCTGTGCCTGGGGTCCTGCACTGTCGTCCTTCAGTTGGCTCTTTTTAGCATTGCTGGTCCCTGGCACCGATGTATTGGATATGAGAGCCAGCAGTGGCTTCCCAAGAAAGGGAGGGAGGGGATGGGGTATCATTGTCACCTAGGCGAGGATTGCAGAAGAGGGAGCAGATATCGAAATAATATCAATACTCGCTCCCCCCTTCCCTCCCCAAAAAAACCTGTAACTCCATTATAGGCTGGGGGGAGGAATCGAACCAGCAGGATCTCACTTTTTAAGAGAAGTTCTGCCTTAATTTGAAAGGCTGAAGCACCATTGGTCTTTCAGAAACTCTCATGCCCCGTACACACGGTCGGATTTACCGACGGAAAATGTGTGATAAGACCTTGTTGTCGGAAATTCCGACCGTGTGTAGGCTCCATCACACATTTTCCATCGGATTTTCCGACCCACAAAGTTTGAGAGCAGGATATAAAATTTTCCGACAACAAAATCCTTTGTCGGAAATTCCGATCGTGTGTACACAAATCCGAGGGACAAAGTGCCACACATGCTCAGAATAAATAAAGGGATGAAAGCTATTGGCCACTGCCCCGTTTATAGTCCCGACGTACGTGTTTTACGTCATCGCGTTTAGAACGATCGGATTTTCCGACAACTTTGTGTGACCGTGTGTATGCAAGACAAGTTTGAGCCAACATCCGTCGGAAAAAATCCTAGGATTTTGTTGTCGGAATGTCCGAACAAAGTCCAACCGTGTGTACGGGGCATTACAATTATCTTGCAAGGTTAAATGTTATCCTTACTGCAGCATTGCTTAAACTAAAATTCTATGTCTAGAAAAACACCTGGGCTTCTAGAATTTATTACTGGCAGAACTCATATCTCGTTAGGAGAGTTGAAAGTAATGATAAACGAGTGGCACAATCAATAGAACCCATAGAAGCTCATGAATTAAATTGTGTCGCATTAAGTAAAGATTAATTTGGAGCATGAATATCTCACCTCTGTACTATTCTGATTGAATAACATTTTATCAACTTTCAATCTCTTTACAAAGCTTGTTTGTTTCTTTTAAAGCCTTTCAAATTAATTGAGATACACCAATACAACTAATCAACCCACATAGACACTTGTACCAGATGTTATTACAGTCACTAGCATTTTGGGTTAGTATAACTGAAGGGTCAGAAGGTTTTCTACAGTGGTTGTCAAGTATTAATGCTAACATACATGGCCTTAAAGGGGAAGTATAATGGTTGTTCAGGCACTTCCTGTTATAGAGCGATAACCCTTGTTTTATAGCCTTCTGTTCAAAACTACAAGTGGCCATGATAATACATTACGCAAACATGGTCAATATTGTCACCATCATGAAATCTGTCCTGAGAAATAAAGCAGTTGCTAGAGTACATATAGGCAGGAAGTTTCTGTAAAGAGACTGCAGGAGATAAGCAGTGCTGAAATGCACCAAAGAATGAAAACAAAAGGGGGCTTCATATCATTCACTAAGCTCTGGGGAAAATTCCCTTACAAAGTGAACAGTCTATTTGCCTGTAGTGAATCAACACCATATTGATTTAGCAAGCTATAAGTCATTCCATTTGGATTTACATCTACTTCCCAACTACATAAATTTATATTTTTTAATCCGGTAAATCTGAAATATGGCATGTAGATAATGTGTATTTTTATATGCAGACAGCAATTTTTGCATTAGGTTCCCTTTTCATATGTTCCTACCTCTCCCTTTTAGTTGCAAAAAAAAATTGTTTACAGAGCTCAATAGCTCAAACATACTTATGCTGTGCTTTCTTTTGTCAAAAGTGCAACCTTTATTAAATGGTTATTTATAAAAACAAAGTAAACTATTTTCTTGCACAGTATAGTGGACTTTCTAATAAGAAAACCCAGAAATAATTGCTCACTTTTTGACTTTCTAACTGAGAATCCCCATTAATTTGTATGAGCTAGAGACAGTGAGAGAAGCCAGCATGGGCCACATTCACCTACCACTGTAACTGGCACATGAAATTCCAAACCATATATAAAAGCAGCCAAACACAGTGTACTGTATATGTGCAGCAGTGCAATTCTGGGGCTGCAAATCTACTTATTTACAATTTAAAGGGCTTTCCTTATTTGCGAAATGTATACCCTCATTTTTTCTTAATACCGCTATCCTTTACATATTATAACAGGTTAATTTATGATATAAAATACAAGAGTTCCCCTTTAATTTTCAGTGTTGAACAGGCAATGTATTTAATACAAAAATATGCAAAAAAAACCCTAAAAATCAAAAGCAAGATAAAACAGATAAATAAATGGCCATTCTTATCAAAGATGGGAATTCATGGTGACATAGCATTAATGACCCTAAACATGCAGCGTATCAGATAAACCATTAAGATACTGAGAAAAATCACTTCTCTCGTACAAAAGAAGTGTTGACCCACTTAATGGCATTAATATATCAACATCACTCTTCTTTAAACACTATTGACTTTTATGTGCATTTTCAGATCAGAGGAAATTACTTAAAAATGTTGCTGGCACAATGGTCCAGTCTGTTTGTTATTTATATCGCTTAGAATTTTTAATTGCATTAACAAAATGAAGGAGGAAAAAGTAACATAGCGTCTGATTTTGCCAGCCTAGCCAATATAATAACACAAAATAAGCAGACTATTCAATCAGAGATCATTGTTCTTGTCCATTAGATGTTATTAAGTAAATTAACGAATATCAAGATCGCTCAAGATAGCTGTTTTGTGGTGGGAGAATTCAGCAGTATCAAAATAAGGTAATTATTTCTGTTTTGTTACCTGCTTGTTTTGCCTTTTCAAATCAAATGAACACAGAAGGAAACTTTCCAACCACTTAACCATACAAAGGCTAACAGAGGAAAAAGAACAGCTGGCCCTACTCTTGAGTTTGTGAGCATCCTTGCCCATTCTTTAAACTGCAATTCCGGGGAAATCAGTTAGCAAACTACTAATGATAGCAAGCAAATGTTGCAAATATACTAAGTCCACTCAATTTAAATTCTCCTAGATGAAGTGCTTTCCCACCTCTCCCCTCTGTGGCTTCCAATTTTAGATATAAGTAGATCTATTTTGCATGTACTACTGATAATCAGGCCTTGAATTTTATAGAATTCCTATGCTCCAACTGGCTATTTTAAAGCAACAACAAAATAACAAGATGAAAATTAATAGCATGTTAAAGATAAATTAAGAAAAACAGCTTTTGTTTAATACATTGGCACATCCATAATGTGTGCAGTGCATGCTGTGCATGCAGTGAACACAGGCCCCAAGGGGTATGGGGCACACCGTGCACTCGCTGCACACATTGTGGGTATGGACCAAACCTGATACTATCACTTACAGGGTGCACCAGAAAAGCTCCCAACTGTCCCTGATTTCAAGTGACTGTTCCTGATTTGGAACACAGTCCCTCTGACCCTCTTTCCTACTCCTTTGTCCCTCATTTTGGATGATCTATATAGTTGTATATAAAATGCCCTTTTTGTACTTCAAAAAGTGTTTCTCAGTGCTAAACCTTTCATCCAAATTCTAAATGGCTGCATTTTTAGATTTAGAAGCCAGTAGAAAGGAATAGAAGTGTTTAGAAAAAAACTCTTGTGGGTATACTGTAGCTAATCTTTTTTTTTTTTTTTTTGTACAATTCTCTTTTAAGTGGACGTGGCAGGGGCTGTGTTCTATGTCTACATACTTTTGCTAATAGGTGTCCCTCATTCTCATCTCAAAAAGTGAGGAGGTATGCACCAGTGCAATATGCAATATGCAAGGTAATATGCAGTGCAATGGTTACTGGAATTCGTTCTGCATTCGAGCACCTAGCACTTTAGGAAGACTATTCTATCCTGTCCAGTTGGCAGAAGGAAGGAGACGCAGGCTGCGCTGTGCTGCCAGGCATTTTACTGGATACCTCACAGCTCAATCATCAGAGTTGATGCAGGCTCCATGATACTCAGAAGAGGCATCCAGGTATCAGAGGGAGAGGAGTGCTGGTGTAAAGAAAAAAACTTTATGGGACTGGAAGACGGGTAAATGGTGGAATCTTTTTCTTGTCCCCAGAGTGCTCCACTAGACCACCATGAAATTCTTGAAGGGGGGTTACAACCAGCTACGGAACACCAATGATGGAGAAGTTTATTGTTTCAGCCAACTACTAAACACCAAAGCTGGGGGGTAGGGGTATTTTTAAAGCCAGCCACTGACCACCAATGCTGGGGAGTCATGCTTCCAGCCAGCTGCTGACCATCAATGCTGGAGGTTTTTTTTTTCCTTTTTTTGCAGCCAGCCCCTGACCATCAATGCTTGGGGAATTTTTGCAGCCAGCCGCTGACCATCAATGCTGATGGATTATTTTTGGCAGTGGTTCCCCACAACATTTAGGGGTATTTGGACTTGAAACACAACAAATCAACTGATGAAGGAAGGTAAATATGTTCTTACTATGGATGTGCTGTTATTATTTATTGAGTTATGACATATACTATATATTTAGAGTAATGGCAATAGCCAGTTAATCAGGAATGTAAATTGGCTATTTCCCCAGCTGAGTTATTTACAACAGGGTGTCTGTTACAACTCAAGGTACTCAGGCCTGTTGAGTATGACATTTTTATTAGAGTTTCCTGATGGAAAAGTGGATTTGGCTGATGATTGGTGTGAGAGGATCTGCCTCTGTACCCTCAAGAATCTGATAAGGAGGTTCTGGCATCGGCTAAAAGTTTGTGCATTGTATAAACTGAAGGAAGGAGGAGTGAAAGGTCACTGTGATTATGCCTTCTTGTGACAAAATGGCATTGGAGACTTGTGACATGAACAAAATGGCTGCTACACACATAGATATTTGTTTGCCCAGTATGCATGACCATTACAGGCTCCTTGTGCTGCTTAGTCCACTCACACTTCATCTCTGTTGCACAGGGAGTACAAGAGGCTGATACAAGGTCAAATTCAGGTACTTAAGGTTGGTACACATGGAATAAATTTCAGTCAATATCTGCTGGTTGAACAGAAACTGGCCAACATTCGGGCAGCAGCCTTTCCTACATGTGCAATGGGCCTTCTGGAAAACCAGCATCTAATCAGCACTGACAGCCAATGGCTGCTTTTCCTGATCAGTATGTCCTGGTGGGGAGGTAGTCCCCCTGTGAGAATACAATAGCCCAGCTGGGGTGATCGCTGCACTAACATTGCTTGTGTTAGTACAGCGATAGGTAAGTTGTTTTCGTTCAGCCCGCTGGGCTGAATAAAAACAAACTTATGGTGTGCGCCCTACATTACACTGCTCACGGTTAATGATGTAAAGCAGCAATAATTTGTGAATTTTACATCTGCTTAGAGTTTAGCACAGTAGAATGATTGGCACTTTTCTACTCTCTCATTATGATACCAGCAAGTAGATACAAGCAAGTAGGTTTGACCACAATTCACTCAAGAAAGTCTTGATGCCTAATACCATTGGATTAGAGTTTATCTTTCAAAATGTGCTCATAAAGGAAACTTTTGAAAAGCTGGATTTTCTTTACCTTTTTTACATGAACAAATAACTGCTTCTCCTCTTACAATGCCTTTTGCAATGCAAAGCTGGAAGTAGAGTAAGCATATGTGATGAGCAAATAAATATGGCTGTTCCTTGTAGAGGTGGTATTTTTTGTTAGTTTAATGCATTGATAAAACAATTGACATAAGGTTGTCTCTTTCTCGTTAAGAATAGCAAAAGAACAAGTTCTGCTGTAATGATCACACCAGCTGAAATGTTTATGTTTTACATTTAATATTATAACCATTAAAATGGGGATGCAAGAGCAGGACAGTGAAATGTGCTTAAAGTGCATCCATATTTTTAGGGGATAAGTGGTGTAGCGCTAAAAAATGGTGGTAATAAACAAAAAGTTCATCAATGTTAGAAAATTGGTAACTGGGAAAAAAATGCAGCGCTAAGAAATATTGGGAAGTTAGGGTGTAGTGAAACAATTAAGTAAGAGATGCTGTACTGAACAGTAAAGCATATGTGCAAAAACCATAAGTGAAGTGAAATGAACAAACACAGTATAAAGTGTCCACATATGGTAAATGGATGATTCCAAACTCAAATTAATAAGAGGAACTAGTATGGACCAAAAAATGATGTGAGACTGGAAATTAAAGTCAATGGTGCACGGTGTGGATCTGTTCACAATTGAAATAAAATCTAAGCATGCCCCTGTTGAAGACCCTCTTGGTCGGAACGCGTCGGGCGATCTCCCCTTCCTTACGCTGCTTAGATTTTATTTCAATTGTGATCACTTTTATCCATTTTTTGTATGGTATTTTTAGAAATAAAAATCCCTGGTTTACCTGCACTATGCAGAAGCTTTTTATTTTTTATTTGCATATTATCCCGATGCAAGAAACTGCCTTCCAGTAGCCCTACTTCCATCACGGGGTCTGGATCAAATCTGTCCCCGGCTTCTCCTTGGAACACATCCTTGAGGTCTATTGGCTGATATCCAGTTGGCGGCCCTTCCTGATGTTTCTTCACCCCACCAGAGAAGTCGAGAAGTGAGACAGAGGTTCCACCATTCCGGATATCGTTTTCCAGCCTAGGTTTGGCTCCATGCACCATTGACTCCATGTCATATGACAGTGGAGTCCACGTCATCTGGTAAGAGTACCCATCTTATCTTACTTCCTGATGTTTTCATTCTGATGCCCCATATCGAGATGTTGGTTTACAGCTACGGAAGTTATGTTCCCCATTGTTGACTCACAGTCACAGATCCACACCGTGCACCATTGACTTTAATTTCCAGTCTCACATCATTTTTTGGTCCATACCAGTTCCTCTTATTAATTTGAGTTTGGAATCATCCATTTACCATATGTGGACACTTTATACTGTGTTTGTTCATTTCACTTCACTTATGGTTTTTGCACATATGCTTTACTGTTCAGTACAGCATCTCTTACTTAATTGTTTCACTACACCCTAACTTCCCAATATTTCTTAGCGCTGCATTTTTTTCCCAGTTACCAGTTATTGTTTGTCACAATGTATGCAGCTGCTGGCTCACATATATTTTATTTTTGCTATTAGAGCGCAGTGTTTTCATATTCTCTAGAAAATTGATATACTAGTCAAAACATAGTCCATCAGGAATGCTCCAAAGATAGGAGAGAAAAAGCCATCACCAACACCCAATATAACTGACTCTTATTGCCAGTGCATTGGATATACACAGAGAAAAGATTTATAGTTGGTCAAATCCACGTTTCTTCCTATTCATCATACAGCCCACTTAGTTACAGCAAGAGGTCATTCTTCCACTGACCCACCAGATGCAATCAACCCAATCTCGGCAAAAACTTGACTTAACAGTATGTTTCCAACACGGCAGCCACATATGTAGAAATTGGAAGAAACACTCTCATTGCGCAGACATCCCACAGAAGAGCAAATTTATTTTATAAAAATTACATCCAAACTCACATGTAATAGGTGAAATACAGGCAATAGGAAAGCGTCCAGCGCTTCCTACCAACGAGATGATGACCACTCCTCCGTCCACAATGCTACGTCACGCATCCCTACTCAACCCGACGTTGCGTCACAAACGTGCATCTTTCAGGGGCGTGGTCATGACGTGTGATGTTGCTGTTTATAAAGGGGATGGATGTAAATAAAAAAATGGATATTACTTGCGTTTCATAGGGCGGAAGTAGTCAGTTGCCGACCAATGAAACGCATAACCCGGAAATTGCGTGTGCTCCATAGAATGGAACACACGGATGTAAACAAAAAGCCAAATGACGCTTGTGCTTCAAAGGGTGGAAGTTAGTCAGTTGCCCTTTGGAAATTAGATAGTATATGACTGGGACCCTCGGTGCTATTGGAACCAGTGGAAGAAGGACCTCTTGCTGTAACTAAGTGGGCCATATGATGAGTAGGAAGAAACATGGATTTGACCAACTATAAATCTTTTCTCTGTGTATATCCAATGCCCTGGCGGTAAGTGTCGGTTATATCTGGTGTTACATAGTTACATAGTAGGCGAGGTTGAAAAAAGACACAAGTGCATCCCAACCTATGTGTGTCGGTGACGGCTTTTTATCTCCAGTCTTTTGAGCATTCCTGATGGACTATGTTTTTACTAGTATATCAATTATATATCATTGATGAACTTTTTGTTTATTATCACCATTTTTTAGCGCTACACCTCTTATCCCCTATTTTTATTATTGTATCCAACAATATTGTGTTAGCATCTATTTTTATTATATTTTTTTGTCCTCATTCTAGCGCAACAAATCTTCTTTTTATCATCCATATTTTTATTTATTTTTTTAGTTGGAAAGAGTTAAAACATAAATCAGGTTTATATTGCTGTGTTTGCACTGAGAAGATTTCCCCCTCACTTCATGTTCTGGAGACACAAAATGAAATGGGAGTAAAAATGAGAAGAATGCCACTTTTGAAATTTTCACCCAGGAATAGGTGGGAGCAATTCCCATCCACTCTTCTAGACAACTGTAAAACTGCTGACAGTTGTACAATATTTTGTTCCAAACATATGTGTTTTTGTCAGAAAGTAAATCTCCAAAATAGGGACACACACACAGCAATAAATACATAAATAAATACATAAATTAAAATTATTCCCTACTATATCCATAACTAAAGAAAAACTTTGGGATGCAGTTCCACTTAAAGATATCAAATTAAATAATCTGAATTAAGCTGATGTAACTGTCATTTCATGATATTATTTGATTCCATCATTTCCTTTGTTGATAAAATATGACTGGCTAATTACCAAAAAATCTTACAATGAATATCACTAATATGTAATATAAACAGAGATGTTTTTTTAATGAGTCTTCATTTCCTGCAGTTGCAGTAATCACTAAATGCTCTTCAAATTTTGCAAGATGTTAATGACCGCACTAATTTGCCCTGTCCAGCGCTAATCAGGCACAGATAGGAAGACAGTTCACGAATTGTACATGAAAGAACCCAGATCAGGAGGGAGAGATAATACAGCTGACATTATTTATTGAGCAGCATGGACTCCCATTAGGATCTCAGGCTATAATATCAGTGGGACACAATATGCTCTACTTTTGTCATTTCCTATTTGATCAACAGGCTGGCTGTCAGATATTACAGTGAATTATTTTAAAATATTCTTTAATTTTAAAAGAAGTAAAAAATAAAAAATAGTAATAAGTATTAATAAACAAGGATCAACAGCAAATCTAAGGTCTAATTAGCATCTGGCTGATGCTGTAGTCCTGACTGCGAATTGTGTTAATCAGTGTCATAAATGCGGAAACTGCAGGATTCTACAAGAACCTCTCGCTGAGATCTAAGAACTGCTCTGACACTTAATGCACTTCAAAATAACATAAGAATGTGCAACATGCTGTCAAATCCATGTATGAGGCATGAAAAACCCAGCCCAAGCTTTTTCATGTGAGAGGTAATGAACTGCAACATCCAAATAAAGAAGTTCCTCACATATAATGTAAAGCTTGTCATCTAGGGATCGGCTTTAATTACCTGAATGGTTCAACCATGTAGAATGACCTGTGCTATTCAAAATGAATGCAATTAATAAAAATACTAACTGTGTCATGAATTGTTATGCCATGTACACACGAGCAGACTTTCGACGGACTGAACTCCGAAGGACTTTTCAACGGACTTTCGATGGAGTTCCGACGGAGTTCAGACGAAACAGACTTGCCTACACATGATCACACGAAAGTCCGACGTATTCGAACGTGATGACGTATGACCGGACTAGAATAAGGAAGTTCATAGCCAGTAGCCAATAGCTGCCCTAGCGTCCCTTTTTGTCCGTCAGACTAGCAGACAGACAAACTGATTTTTTGACTGGACTCGAGTCCGTTGGAAAGAATTGAAACATGTTCTATTTCTAAAGTCCGTCTGATTTTTCGACAGCAAAGGTCCGATGGAGCCCACACACAATCGAATTTTTCGGCGGATTTGTTCTGTCGGACCTTTGCTGTTGAAAAGTCCGCTCGTGTGTACACAGTATTAGAGTGAACCTGACCCAGCATAAAACATTAATTTAAGGTTATAACATTGCTGAAGTTCCAGGACCTTGTGGTGCTTGTGTTCTCTTTGAAAGTCTCTTGGGCCCTTGCCTTCTGTCCAAGTTTAGATAAAGCATTAACAGGCCCCTCATCTCTAATATAACTAAAAAATACTAAAGCCTTGACTGTGCGTTACCAAATTTGCCTCTTGACAGTTGACTGACAGAAGTCGGCCTTTGCACTTGGATATATGGGGTTTTGGGCAGAAGTTGAGACCCTATTTATAGAAACAGAACCAAGGATACAAAGTCACTTGAAAGGGAGACAAAAATTGATTTAGATACTAAAACTGGTACATGCACTTTGACAGTGTTGTTACTTACCTAAATTATTTAGGTCTGATCAGGTTCCCATGAGTGATATGTATTTAAGGTGGAACCACAGACACATCTTTTTTAGTTTTAGTTTTTAGACAAAGAGTAAAAAAAAAGTTACACATCTGTCAGGCCACATGTATCTCCCAAGGAAGACCATACCATAATAAGCATCTTGAGGTAATTTTAGCTGCTTGACACAGCAGCCAGGGGGGCTGGTCTGGCCAATGTAGAAAAAGGCTTGTTTTATGTTTCTGAGTGATCTTTTCATACTTCAGAGTAATCTTTTGTTACCAATAAAGTTTAGAAATGCCATAGTATAGATTATATTTTGAGATGTATCATTTTCTAGAAAAGTGTAGATTAAAATGTGAAAAAAACTGGTGATTGGCTGCTTTGGACAACATGTAGGAGCTCTTGAATAAAGAAGGGTTGTCTTGTAGTGGCCTGTAGTACCTAAGCAAGCTTTAGTTATTGTAAGGGATAATTGGGTTAATTTGCTCAAACTGGGACTGATACCCTTCAGGCCAATCTGTTTTATGAACTGGTTGAGTCTTTTGAACCCTTTACCAGATCAAATGCAGCCTTCATATTATGCAAGCATATGCTCCATCCAAAAGCATTTGCCCCTCACTCCTCAACCTTGACCCTCGATCAGTAAAAGTGTTATTCACCAAGGTTTCCAGTTTTATTTACCACCACAAAAGCCAAAAGGGGTTATAGGGAGGGATTTCCACTTCACCCCTGTGAAACCATTATCACAGTAAGGTAGTGGTATACTAGTGACCAATATACTGTATATTAAAGCAGTATTTTGCACACGCAGCAACACTGCAATGAAACGATGTGGGGCTTGGCAGTAATGAGGATGGAGGGTTAAATCAGCCTATTTATGTCACCTAAACTTGTATATATGTCAGACAGGGTTGTTTCTTTGTGAGAGCTTCCTCCTGCCAGAGTTAACAGGACAGGGACACTTCCAGTCGTTGAAAGATTCTCTATGTCATGGAGATCTGAGAACAGAATGAGTACAATGATTTTTATGTCTGGTTGGTTACTAAGAGTAACAGCTTCATTTTGTTTGCCTGATACAGTATTCATTAATCATCCATAACCTTTTTCTTTGCTCATGCTTTTATACATAAGGCCCAGTAATCTCTAGCTTATTGTATCTTCACAGAAAGTACTTCATTCCATTTCCTCCATGCCTGATCAGAAATGTGCAACCACGGCCATTTATCACAGCATGACTCTCCATCTAAGAGCTTGGAAATGTAAGCTTTCACCAAAACAGCTTGTTCTCTAACAATCCGTTTTGTGTTGCTGTAAGCAGTTTATTCTGGAGCATGTATGACATGCTAATTTCAAGGCGATTGTTTTGACTTGTCTCTCCATGCAAGTGGTTATTTTTCAATTAAATTCGAGTTGCTGGAGGTAAAAGTTACCTCTTTGTTGTTGGCACTTTTAATTCAAATTCTGCTGTACATGGTTATTTTAAGTACCTGTCCTGTGTAAATCCCCAAACCATGGAAAATGTGGAACGCAACCGTGCGCTAACTTGGCTCTGAGTTTATTTTTCTTCAACTTTGAATCAAATCGGTGCTGCTTGTTCGCAACAGACTTGAAAGAAATAAAATACTTCAGCTTCATATTATCATATTTCAAAGCTTTTCTTAACTAATGTCAAGGATGCGGCACTCTACAATGACAAATTGTGTTTCTGCATTTTATGAAAAATATGCTGGCTTGTCGATTTACCTTTCAGCTATTCTCAGCTGTACAAACGTATACCTCAGAATATAGTAGGAAAAAAGAAACGTTAAAGGGAAAATACAATACATTTTCAGTTAGAATCTATTTGAGTTATTGTAAAATAAATTTTAGAATAATTTGTTAAGCCAACCATTTTTTTTTTAAGTTGAGAAGTGAGTGGTAATGGTCAGAACCTTTTTACTTCTGCCTACCCTTCAGGGAGCTTTTCCTTCCCCTTCCCTTCACTCTTGTGACAGGTGATCAGATATGTGATGGGAAATCTCTTGAGAGAAGACATGAAAAGCAAAATATGGGGAACGTTTAGAACCTGTGAGGTTTTTATTGCCCCCTGTACTTTCTTTTCTCAGTAATCCCTGTTTCCTCATTTCCTGTCCTCAACAAAAAAATGAGGGGAATCTCCCTAATATGGTCATTAATATCAATACAAAGCTAACACAAGTTTAAGTTACTTCTCCGCTCAATATAAAACCAATAACATTGTCTGGAGTTCAGCTTCAGCTTTAATTTCATATACCTAACCTTTTTCGTCTGAGATCTTCACAATGATGCCCATCAGGAGCTACAACCAAGTGTCTGTCTGTCTTCAAGTGTCTGTAAAATAATCCATATTGAATCCTATGGAAAGGCTATCTAAGCTGCTTCCCAACAATATCTTCATAGGAATGAATGGAGTTTATTTTGTGAATACATAGAAAAAAGTATCCTTTTGTTGTGTGTGATCACCAGAAAGCCATACAGCAAGTACATGACTTAGGGGGCTGTTGTTGGGGGGGGGGGGGGGGTGTCAATCCATATTTAGGTCTTATGTACGGATCAGGATTTTTGTAATTTAAATGTACTACCAACCTTCAGTACTGCAGAAAAATCTGGGGAAACTGATACTGGAATACCTGCAGATTTCCTCTTCTTGCTCTACTTTATTTCTAGTGCAGATAACTTTCTTTGCTATGCTTGCATATCCTTTGACTATGCCTGGATCTAGACATCATTCTTTCAATATGTCCATCAAGGGCCATAAAAGGGACAATTCTTTACTGTGGTATAAATAAACTTACCATTTTTGCATGAAGCAGAGAGAATCCACATAGTATAGTACGTTCTTGATAACGCCCTGTGGGAAGAGCAAAACGCGTTGACACAGATTCCGGTTCCTCAGTGACGTCACATCCAGTGAGCGGTGGAACGCACATGAGGTTGTAAGAACCAAGCCAGTTCCTGGAGGGAGCCGACTGCCCTGCTTAAAGGATGTTTGTACAAAGCGAAAGTAACTCTGGAATATTGTTAGTGTGTTTTTATCCTTTTATTATACTAAACAAGAACGTACTATACTATATGGATCCTCTCTCCTTCATGCACGATTGGCGGGTCCCCCGCTGTGCAGCACGCCTGCTATGGCTCTTAAAGGACCCGCAGTATATATATGGCGATTCGTGCAGCAGAGCCATTCTGCCGCTGTATATATACAGGAGCCAGGCGGGAAGCGATTAATAATTTGGTACTCTTTGCACTGTGGTTTATGGTGTAATATCCCAGACCAGTAATTAATTTGTTTTTTTAAGACTATTATTAATTAGTTAATATGTTTACCAAATTAAGTTACATTGGACTATACATCTATTTCCTTTTACGTAACAAAACATATTAGACAAAATCTTCTCTTCAGCATAGAGGTGTCTCAGGTCACAAGCAACGGACAGCTAATGTTAACTGGAAGGCTTTTATTTCAGGTTTTTAAAAAAGAGATGGAGTGGTTATTTACCAAAGGTAAAAAGGCTGTTTACTTTGCAAGGCAATTTACCCTTAGCTTACTGTATGAAAATTCACTTTGCGAAGCATACCCAATCATGTTGAAGGAAAATAAAAATAAAGGGGGGTGTGGCGACCGGGCTCCAAGATGGATGCTTAACCCAGGAGCTCCGCTCGCCCACAGGAGATAATCCACAACCATCAGAGCCCACCGGCACCTGTCTGGACTTGCAAAGCTACCATCCTAATGGTGAGACCCCGCTGCACAGGACGAGGATGCCTAGATGTCATAAAAACCTGCAGCAACCGCAGAAAATGACGAGCTATTATACAGCTTGCAGACCACAACAAAATGGTGGCGGTGTGATAGATAACAGGCCGGAGCACAGGCCCGAATCGAGCGGCGGCAACAGCGAACCAACATCCGCCTCTATTCGACCCTCCAATCCGCCCAGTGTGACCACCTCAGGCCCATCCAGCTCTTCTACAAGAAGTCCGACCAAATCGAAGCCACGGAGGGACTCCCCTATCAGGCAGGCGACCATGGAGGTAAGCAGGCCTCGCAGTAATCCCACACACCAGAGCAGCAACGATAGGGATCCTTTTAAGGAATTTCCCACTGCAGACCAGCCCGTATCAGACACCCTTCTGAAAGAAATGTTACTATCCTTGCGCTCCCCATTGCAAGCAGAAATGGTCAGGGGGATAACAGAGTGTCAGAGGGAAGTACAAGCCATAGGCCACAGAGTACATCAGGTGGAAAATAAAATGGAGGAATATACCCCAGCATACAATGTGATGGTGGAGGCCCAAACAGCTCAGGGGGAGGACATTACATGGATAAAGGACAAAATGGCCGACCTCGAGGACAGGTCCAGGAGGAACAACCTCAAACTGAGAGGAATTCCAAAAGATATTCCCCCTAACCAGCTCCTAAAATTTGCCCAGACCCTATTCTCCACACTGGTGCCAGAGGCTTCAGCACACAATCTTCTTGTGGACAGAATACATAGGGTCCCTAAACCGTCTCTCCTCCCAGGCAACATCCCCAGAGATGTCTTATTGAGGATGCATTTTTACCACATAAAAGACCGTGTACTCCAGGCCTCACGCAAACCAGAAAATATCCCTCAGCAGTATGTCAACGTCAGACTGCTCCCAGATCTTTCCAGACACACCTTACAACGCCGCCGTAACTTGTTAACAGTAATGAAAGCCTTGAGGAACCATAAGATCCTCCATAAATGGAAGTACCCTGCCATGCTCTCTATCACCCACAAGGGGGTCACTGTCTCCGTATCCACCTTGAAAGAAGGGCTCATTGCTCTAAGGCGATGGAATATCATCCCTGACCAGCCGACCCCACAAGCACATCCAGCGGGGCCCACATTCATCCAAAATGAATGGCAAGTTGTATCTTACAAACGCTCAAGTAAGAAAAATGCAGGTGGAAGCTCCTAACT
Source organism: Lithobates septentrionalis (assembly GCA_037952835.1). Taxonomy (NCBI): domain Eukaryota; kingdom Metazoa; phylum Chordata; class Amphibia; order Anura; family Ranidae; genus Lithobates; species Lithobates septentrionalis. The sequence continues at coordinate 1,066,233 of JBBDGP010000489.1, read as the reverse complement.
GAATCCCAAAGTCACACAGGTTTATCTCCAGGGTAGAGCTTCTTAATTTGAATCTCTCCCTCACCCCTATAAATCCAATAGCAGATACATCTGCACGAGAATCAATTCTAGGATCCATTTCTTATATTACCTATGTTGACTTTTCTTTTTGTTTTCAGTTTCTTTTCATCTCCTTCTTTAAGTGATATACTGTACTCAGCTTAACACTAAACAGCCTCACCTCAGACACAGAAGATGACTCGCCACAGCTCTTCGTCTCCAATGGCAAGACTGCACTACAAAAGGAAGCCTTTGGTCGCAGTGAGTACCCCTATTACACAGCTTCACAAACTACCACACATCTATTACAATGATAATCACCTGCCTTTCAATTAATGCCAGAGGTTTAAATCACCCAGCTAAACGGTTTTCTTTATAGAAAGAAGCCCACATACAAAAGGTGGACATTCTGTGCATCCAAGAAACGCACTTTCAACTCGACAACACTCCATACTGCGCACACAAGGACTACCCGCACATCTACATGGCCTGCACACTGCACCGCAAAACAGGGGGTGTCTTAATGGCCTTCGAAAATAAAAATAAATGTTTTTTGCTTGCACATCATTGAATGATGAAAGGCATCAGAGTTGTACCTCATTCACTAGGCTAAGGGGGAAATTCGCATGTGAACTTCCTAATTGTTCTATGTAAATGAACCCCAGAGTCTTTCTAACAACTTTGTTTCTACTACAGTGGAACCTCGGATTGCGAGTAACGCGGTTAACGAGCGTTTCGCAATACAAGCACTGTATTTTTTAAAAATCCTAACTCAGTTTGCGAATGCTGTCTCGCAAGACGAGCACGATTCAGGCCAAAGTGGTGTGCAGTACCGCTTTTGGCCTGAGGTGGGGGGGGGGCGTCTGAGCCGAGCAGAGCCGATTGTCACGTTCGGAAATGCACAGAAAGGCCCGAGTACAGCACGTCTGACCTCGGCAAATCTTGGGTAGGAAGTCTTTACGAGGTTTGCCGAGGTCTGCCAAAGTGTCCTCGGGCCTTTTCAGCCGTTTCCGAGTCTCTCCGGCACCCCCCCCCCGCCTCTGGCTGCATACGGTATTGAATCCCATTGAAGTCAATGTGGAAAGAATTATTGACTTCAATGGGAAAACTCACTGATATGCAAGTACTTTGGATTACGAGCATACTCCTGGAATGGATTATGCTCGTAATCCGAGGTTCCACTGTATATTGCTTGATTATGTTTTCTATGGACAGCTTTGCCAATAGAGTTTCATAAACTGGGATACAATAGTAAAGTATTCACTGGAATACTACACTGGACCACATGCTGGAATAAAATGCTATCTACAGACGAGATATCTCTGTTAGGATTTAATTTTTTTTCCATATCATAGTAGTAATTATTCACATTCACCTGGATTTGTTCTGTAATGTTAAAGACACTCTTCAGGGTAAGTAGGATCAGTGATAACAATATATTACCGAATATTCACATAGAATCAAAGCCAGGGAAACCACATAGTGTAAATTGGCTAAAAAACTTTAATATAGATACACAGTACAGGTTCTACTCACATGATAAAACACGTTTATGTGGATTAGAAGTTCCAAGCTGTACAGCAGAGAATCCAAATCCAAGAAGGTGTGGTAATGTTGAGTACATAGGCCAGCACAAAGGGAGCACAAAAGGAGATACGTAAATATGCGGCCCCACAGAAAAAATCCCAGTTCAGTGGGGCCGCATTTTGTGTTATGTTGGCGTAAAGGGGTTCATGCAGCATAGTTACCCTTGTGGCTATTAATGTAAAGGTCTGTAGCTGACATATATTAAAACTGAGGAAGCCACTTGGGGGATGGTGAAAAGTCCAGTTGAATTGATTACCACTACCTGTACCATGACCTGGATAAATGAGAACCTTCACAGACATAGACACATGGGTTAATTTACTAAAACTGGAGAGTGCAAATATGGTGCAGCTTTGCATAGAAACCAATCAGCTTCCGGGTTTTTTTGTGAAAGCTTAATTGAACAAGCTTAAGTTAGAAGCTGATTGACTATCATGCACAGGGCCACCAGACTTTGCACTTTACATTTTTAGTAAATCAACCCCAATGTATAGTGTAGCTCTTCCCAACCTTTTTTAACTTGGAGGAACCCTTGAAATATTATTCAGGTTTCAGGAACTCCTGCTAAAAATATTATACTCATGAGCCGCGTCATTTTAGTGGTCAGCAACAGGTGGGCTTCCTTGCACTGGTGGTCAGTGGAAGAATTGAGTGGTGAGGAGGAGATCAATCCATCACTGCTGAATAAAGCCCTATTAACCTCTGAAGGTACCCAAGGGTTCTGTGGAACACTGGTTGAGATAATCTGGTCTAGTGTGAACCTTCACCATCTAAAAGATAAGATTTTCTTTTGTATTTTTTGCCCAAAGTAAATTGTAAACAAAATCAACTAAAATGAATTTTTCTTACAACAGTAATCATTAGCAACATCAATATTTCAAAATCCTTTCTTGTCTAAGGTTTTTCATCAGCATCTGTAATGGCATTATGCTAATCATGATCTATGGAACATGCAAACATGCCTCATATTCCAATCTGCACATCAGATCTAGTAACTTCAAATGGACTAATACATTAATTGAGGTATTTCCAGAGGCACAAATGAAAATGAGCGCCTTTTCATTGAATTCCCCCTCCAGTAGCATACAGTAATGGATGTATTTATTGAAATGCACAATGCCAGACTGAATACATGCCTGCCAGGACAAGGAATGAATTACGCAGGTGAAAGGCTATTTCTTGGGATAATTTGGCTATGTTGTGTACAGCACTTAGAGCCTTCCGCTGACATAATAAACTGTTGGGTTTAATCTGCTTTTTCACAAGATTGCAGTGCATTTAAAAAAAAAACACAAATTGAGTTTAGAAACTCATTAGAATTGTGGCATATTAGAATCATATTAAATCCCAGCATCAGTATTTGCCCAAACTTCTCAATCCATGCAAGCTGGCTTTCTGTTCAGTGCATACTAGAGATCTGCACATGCTTGTTTCTATAGCCACACCTCTCAAACATCTGGGTTGACAAATCAGGACACTTGTTAGGACAAAGCATGTAAGCAAAAGATGCACCTCTCTCATACCCCCCCCCCCATTATGCAGACCATCAAAAAATACACAGAAAATAACTAGATGAGCCCACCAGTGTTTTTTTTCTCACCTCCTCCTTACCTCAAAATTAGTTTTCAAAACAATAAAGCCAAGTATTCAGAGGATGGATGAAAGGCTTAGTGCAGTATAGCCTAGTTAAATGTAGCATTTTATAGAGGTCTTTACATCAAAACAAAAAGAGGGACAACTGAGGCACAAGAAGGCACAGAGGGATTTGGTCCCTTCAAATGAGAGACAACTGGGAGCTAATATAGACATACATGCAGGGGCGGACTGATAACTCATAGGAGATTATGGGGCCCCCAGGCAATCAGAGATTATGGGGCCACACAGTATACACACACACACAGTATACAATCACACAGTATACACATACATGTACACACAGTATACACAGACAGATGTAAAAAAAAAACACAGATTTATACATACTGTCCCTGGTTTTACTGAGGCTGGCAACCCTGATGGGGCCCCCTAGTGGCAGTGCCCGAGTGGCTCAATGGTCAGTGCGCCCCTGCATATATGCACATTGTGATGGCAACCTGCTTTTGAACCTTACTATACAACTCAATCCGGAAACTGTTTTCACTCCTGGTGAAGTAATTGAAAGTGTTCCACTATTAGAAAAATTACTGATGGTATTGTTACCAGAATTCCTAATTCCCAATGGCTTAACACCAGATTGTTTTATTGTTGATTGTCCTTGTTGCACTTCCTACTTTGATGACATTGGTTGAACCAGACAGGACAGGAGTGAAGTTGGGTAGGGCTAGGACCCCTGTCATCTTATTGCTGTCTGTGTGTACATACAGCTAGGCATTTAAGGGCTACAGTGCTAGGATAGTGCCATCCCTGGGCCAGCATCATATTCCAGGTAGTAAATACTACCCATAGATGATGCCTTAGGACAGTGCTTTTTGAGATAAAAGAAGATGAAGGCATGGGGGTTGACTTTTTAAAGGCAAATTAGCTGTTCACTTTGCGAGGTGATTTTCACTTTGTAAGAGAATTTTCCCTTGACTTAGGGAATGTGGTAAAAAAATGCAAGAATATCAATTCACATGCAAGGAAAATTTAAAAAAAAAAGTATTTTTACTTGCACATGATTGAGTGATGGAAGCCAACAAAGCTTCAGCTCATTCACTAAAACCCCTTTCACTGGAGGCATTTTTCAGGCGCTTTAGAGCTAAAAATAGTGCCTGTAAAGCACCTGAAAAAAGCCTCATCTGCAATCCCATTGTGAAAGCCCAAGTGTTTTCACACTGGGGTGCTGCTCTGGCAGGAAAAAAAGTCCTGCAAGCAGCTTCTTTGAGGTGTATACACCACTCCTATAGAGCCCCTGTCCATTGAAATCAATGGGCAGTAATGCCTGCAAAGCACCGCAGTAGCGGTGCTTTGCGGGTGCTTTTAACCCTCTATTCGTCTGCTAGCATGGGGTTAAAAGCGCTCAAAAAAAAAGAGGGGCGTGGCCAAGATGGCGGACTGAGCGGACGTCTCTTACGAGCTCTCCGGAGTGTGATCCGCTAATCTAATCCGCACTGCTTTATTACGTGACCTAGAAGATCCCTGTGTTATCTGGATGCCTTCCAGGACTCCGGGCTACCAAAAGAGGGGTAAGAAATTGAAGTTCCCCCCGAATATCCCGGAGGAAGAGAGCCCGACAGCCCGCTCCATAAGATCCCCTGCGCGCCATAGCAACATGGCGTCGCAGACTGAACACGAGGCAGGCCCTGCTGATACTCCGCCGGGAATGATAGATCTTATGGAGGCTATAAACTCCTGCCAATCGGCCGTCGCCTCCTGTCAGACTACCTTAGCCTCTAAGATAGAGGAGGTTCAGCTAAATGTGGGTATCATAAGACAGGACTTGGACAAGATCAGGTCGCGGGTTTCGGAGACTGAGAGGCGGATTGGGGAAGCGGAAGACACAATCACAGATCATGGTGCCTCCATCCGCACTCTTCAGACGAAGGTTAGAGCCCTGGAGTATCGTGCGAAAGATGCGGAAAACCGCAGCAGGAGGAACAATCTTAGGATTGTGGGGCTCCCAGAAGGGGTGGAGGGGCGCTCCCCGGCCCTGTTTGCGGAGGAACTTTTGCGATCCTTGTTGCCAGCAGCTCAGCTCTCCCCATACTTTGTGGTGGAAAGAGCCCACCGGGTGCCGCCCCGATCGGGACCTGAGGGCTCACCCCCACGTACTTTTCTCCGCCTGCTAAATTTTCGGGACAGGGATGAACTACTCAGGGCCTCCAGAGCCGCAGGTGAGCTCCCCTATAAAAATGTGCAACTACTGCTGTTCCCGGACTATACCATCGAAACTCAGAGACAGCGTCGTTCTTTCGACGCAGTCAAGGCGGAGATGAGAAGGAGAGGGATGAAATACAGTATACTATTCCCTGCTAAGCTGCGGGTGGTTGACGGTGAGACGGTCCGCTTCTTCACCTCCCCTAAGGATGCATCCGGGTGGCTGGAGACCCTTCCACCATAGGTCTCCCTGTGATAACTTGCAGTTTATTACTTTACAATCCTGTACTGTCCTACTAACTTTTGCTATCCTGGAACTGTTTGATCTGACCCTCCTCGTGTAGTCTTTCCTGGCTTACTTACATACATGTACCTAACTGAGAAGTGTCGCCGGGAGGAATGCATACTAACATTCAGATTGCGGCCTAGTAGAACCAGCTTTGGTACTGTCTGCCTTGATGCTGTGCTGCGGGAGCCCTGCCTAAGGCTGCAGCCACTCTCCGATGCCTATGCTGGACTGCTTCCTTATTTTTCTTTTTCACTTATTTTCACTGGTTTTCAATTTTTTGAACTCCACACTCTTTTATTTTATGTTAATGTAACGGTCTATGAAGAAGGTGCCCCTGTTAAGACAGGAGAAGAACGCAATGATTTTACTATTGTTCTCCTTTTAAAATCACTCCACTGGCTCTGAGACAAGATTTCACACACCTGCTCCACTGTTTTCTAGGGGTGTTGAGATGGTTTGCCCTGGTTGCACGACCTCAACTTAAGTTACCAGTTACCTGTTCTGGCATTATGGGACTCATGTGCTCCTCAATGTTCCGGGGGGTGCGGGGTGGGGGGTGGGGGGATGGGTTGTTTTTGGGAAACAAGAGCTGTTTAGTGGCTTTAACCCTTTTTTATTTTCAGGTTATGGTTGATCTAATGTGCTATGATAAGTGTCCACCTTACGCGCATGTCTCATGCAGGGATATATTGTATGATGCTGTGGAGCGCGTCTCCGGAGGCCTCGGAGGGTTTTTTTTGTCCCCTCCGGGGGTCTGGGGCTGTGCTTCCTTACTAGGGGAAATGTGGTTTTTATATTATTTTTGTTCCTTTTATTTTACTTGTACCTGTGTCATGCCGGATTGCTTAGTGGTATCTTGGAATGTGCGGGGATTAAACTCAGCAGTGAAAAGATCCCTAGTACTTAATTACCTACGTAAACTCCACCCACAGGTGGTGATCTTACAGGAGACGCATCTTGTCGGTTCCCGCACTCTTGGTTTAAAGAGGGCATGGGTTGGCTCCTACTATCATGCGTCATATTCAAACTATGCCAGGGGTATTAGTGTGCTAGTTCACAGGACCCTACAATTCCAATTGCTAAACGTTCGCCTCGACCCCGGAGGTAAATATATTATCCTACACTCTCTGATTGAAGAGAACCCCATTGTCATCGTAGGAGTTTACCCTCCCCCCCAGCAGAAGTGGGCCTACTTCATAATCTGATGCAACAAGTCACACTGTTCAACGTTAACAATGTCCTATTTATAGGAGACTTTAATATGACTATGGATGGAGGAATGGATAGGATGCAGTCTGTTGGCTCCCAGCAACAAGACCTTGCCCGTTGGGCATCTACTTTCCACATTTTCAGACCTCTGGAGACATTTTCATCCCTCTGATAGGGTGTTCACCTGCCTCTCCACTACGCACCGAACTATGTCTCGCATAGACCTGGCTTTTGCCTCCCCCGAACTTTTACGGAGGGTGGCCACTGCAGAGATCCTCTCGCGAGGTATCTCAGACCATGCCCCTGTTTCAGTAACTATCCGACTTGCTTCAGTGGTGGGTGAGCGGATATGGAGACTATCTAAGTTCTGGATTGTGGACCCGGAGATCCAGGTAGAACTTCAGGAGGCATTATGTGGATTTTGGATAAACAACGCTGAATCTGCTGGGCCCATGGTACAATGGGATGCCTTTAAGGCTTGGTTGAGGGGTGAATACATGACCTGTATATCTGCTAAAAAAACAGTCTGTGCAGTCTCTGAGGTTGCTGGAGGAACGTTCTAGGGAGAAGGAGGCGGAATTTGTGCGTTATCCCGATCAGACCCATTATGTTCACTGGCAGGATGTTTTGAGGGACCTATCTCTCTGTAGGGTTGAACTTACCAAGAAATCTATGTTAGATAGTGTACAGCGTGTATTCGAATACGGAGATAAAAATGGTAGGCTGTTGGCCTGGCTCGCCAGGGGACAGCATGCCATTACTCGCATTGGTAGACTGAAAGATTTAAGTGGCAGACTTCTAACAGCCCCGGCGGATATCATTGCGAGGTTTCTGGAATTCTACCAAACTCTGTATTCCTCTAGAGCAGCCTTTGATTGCTCACAATTGTCCCAATATCTAGACCAGGTCCCCCTTCCTTGACTGACACCAGAAAAAAGTGCTGAGTTAGACCAGGATATTTCCTTGGAGGAGGTACAAGAAGCCCTGGGATCCATGCAGCAAGGGAAGGCCCTGGGCCGGATGGAATTCCTATTGAATTCTATTCTGTCTATCAGGAGTTCCTGGCGCCTAGGTTTAGGTCACTGATGCAGAAGTCTGTCACCTTGAATACACTACCGGACTCTTTTTCTGAGGCGATTGTGGTGTTGGTGCCCAAACCCGGCAAGGACCCTGAAGAATGTGCCTCTTACCGGCCTATTTCTCTTATTAACGCAGATGCCAAACTCCTGGCTAAAATTCTGGCCAGGAGGAATGGCACAGTGATAGAGGACCTTGTTCATATAGATCAAACTGGGTTTATGCCGGGGAAGGGTACCGACATTAACATACGCCGTCTTTTCCTAAACCTGGCTGCCACTCATGATAATGCAGGCACAAGAGTCATAGCCTCTCTCGATGCGGAGAAGGCTTTTGACTCCGTGGAGTGGGAGTATCTATGGGAGGTGCTGCGTAGGTTTGGGGTAGCCCCCAAGTTTCTTCACTGGTTGGGCTTGTTGTATAGAGCTCCTAGAGCTAGAATCAGGGTGAATGATTCCCTTTCGGATGCCTTTCTCCTCCAGAGGGGAACCAGGCAGGGTTGCCCATTGTCCCCCAGCCTGTTTGCCCTGGCTCTTGAGCCACTGGCAACACTGGTTCGTGAATCTAGTCGTATTGGGGGATTTCGTGTTGGCCCTCTGGAGGAGAAGATATCCCTTTACGCGGACGACTCCCTCCTATATTTGCAAGATGCGGACTCTTCACTGCAGGCGGCCCTGGAAATTTTTGATGAGTTTGGACGTTTTTCGGGGATCCGTATCAATTGGTCGAAGTCTGTGCTTTTCTCCCTGGACGTACAGGCCAGGGAATTGAAGGAACAGCCTGTTTTGAGGGGGGTGGAGGAATTTACATACTTAGGCATTAAAATATCGCGCGACCTGAAATCCTATCGAAGGCTTAATCTTCAACCTATACTCTCACGCTTAAGAGACCATTGCACCAAATGGACTGATCTCCCTCTTAACTTGCTAGGACGCATAAACGTTTTAAAGATGATTTACTTACCTAAGCTCAACTATTTCTTTCGAAACTGCCCTGTATGGTTACCCCAATCCTTTTTCAGGGAGATAGATGCCTGCATTGGATCCTTCCTGTGGAGAAGATCCTCCCCTTGGATAGCTAGATCGACCCTTCAACTCCCTGTCAGTTGTGGAGGTTTGGCCCTACCTAATTGGTTAGTGTACTATTGGGCGGCCATGCTGGTAACAATCAGATGGTGGTTTGAACAGTCTAAGGCCAATGCTGCAGTCTGTCTGGAGGCGGCAGTTGTGGGTTCCTTTAAGGAGCTTGGAAATTTGGTGTATCGGGGAGCCTCATCTAGCCCTGCCCTTCTGGGCCCCACTAAGGCCACTTTGCGAGTATGGGGGGTGGCTAGAAAACGTTTTTTAGCTCCGGATAAATGGTCCCCCTACTGCCCATTATGGGGAAATCCTTGCCTCCCACATTTTAGGACAATTCCAGACCCACAATTGTGGGCCCGTTATGGGATTAAGGTGCTGGGGGATATTGTCTCCTCCGGGGCCCTGATTTCTTTCCAGGACCTAAGAGAGAGGCATGGCCTTCCTATGGGGATGCTGTTCCGCTACTATCAAATGAGACACGCTTTCTGGGCTCAATTCCAGACACCGCCTATCCTTGTGGTGGACGCGGTGGAAGGACTCCTAGCTCAGGAAACCCTCCAGAAACCTCTCTCAGCACTATACTTAACGCTGCTGCGAGCGGACTCTAAAAAAATAGACGCATTATGGGAAAAATGGAAGGTCGATATCCCATCTCTGGACAGGGAAACTTGGGAGGAATATTTTGAGGATTATTACCAACTAGTGATATCTTCCAGAGATAAATTGACTCAGACCAAGTTCATACATAGAATTTACTTTACGCCTCAGAGACTACACAGAATTTACCCGCAGAGATCCCCAAATTGCTCAAGATGCCAATCCACAGACAGCACCTATATACATATGTTTTGGACATGTCCTAGACTCTCTCGATATTGGTCTGATATCTTTGATTTTCTAGACATACGTCTTCAGTAGGGATGAGCCGAACACCCCCCGGTTCGGTTCGCACCAGAACCCGCGAACGGACCGAAAGTTCGCACGAACGTTAGAACCCCATTGACGTCTATGGGACTCGAACGTTCGAAATCAAAAGTGCTCATTTTAAAGGCTAATTTGCATGGTATTGTCCTAAAAAGGGTTTGGGGACCCGGGTCCTACCCCAGGGGACATGTATCAATGCAAAAAAAACTTTTAAAAACGGCCGTTTTTTCGGGAGCAGTGATTTTAATGATGCTTAAAGTAAAAAAAAAAAAGTGAAATATTCCTTTAAATATCGTACCTGGGGGGTGTCTATAGTATGCCTGTAAAGTGACGCGTGTTTCCCATGTTTAGAACAGTCCCTGCACCAAATGTCATTTTTAAAGGAAAAAATCTCATTTAAAACTGCTTGCGGGTTTAATGTCATGTCGGGTCCTGGCAATATGGATGAAAATCAGTGAGACAAACGGCATGGGTACCCCCCAGTCCATTACCAGGCCCTTTGGGTCTTGTATGGATATTAAGGGGAACCCCGCACCCAAATTAAAATAAGGAAAGGTCCCTATATACTCTGAACAGCAGTATACAGGCGGTGCAAACAAGACAGGGACTGTAGGTTTGTTGTTAAGTAGAATCTCTTTGTAATTTTGAACATTTTTAATGTGTTTAGCTCCAGCCAAAAAATCTTTTCTAAGCTTTTTGGAAAACATAGGGAAGGGTTATCACCCCTGTGACATTTGTTTTGCGTCTTTCCTCCTCTTCAGAAGATTTCACCTCACTTTTTTGTCCCAATGAAAAATGTTTTTTGAAAATTTGGGTTTTTTTGTGGAACAAGGATTGGAAAGCATCAGTGGAAAGGAGAAATTGTTTTCCCATATTAACTCTTACATGAGAGAATTTCCCTTCCTATGGGTAGATTTCATCTCACTTCCTGTTGTCTCCTTCCGTTTGCAAGTAGGAGTCGTTTGTAAGTTAGATGTTTGAAAGTAGGGTCCTGCCCTATATACTCAGCAGAAATTTGGGCCTTAGGTGTTGCTGTGGCCAAAACACTGTAAGCCCTCACAGGGCCCTGCTGTGAAATATTAGATCAAGAATTGTAATTACATGCCCCTGTTGAACAGGAGCTGAAAAATTAGGCCTTAGGCACTGGTGCTGGTGCCACAACACTGCAACCCCTCACAGACACTCTAGTTGGAACGCAGGAACGAGCACTGCTGCAAAGTATTGCATCAAAAATTGTAATTACACGCCCCTGTTAGACAGGGGCAGAAAAATTGGGCCTTAGGCACTGGTGCTGGTGCCACAACACTGCAACCCCTCACAGACACTCTAGTTGGAACGCAGGAACGAGCACTGCTGCAAAGTATTGCATCAAAAATTGTAATTACACGCCCCTGTTAGACAGGGGCAGAAAAATTGGGCCTTAGGCACTGGTGCTGGTGCCACAACACTGCAACCCCTCACAGACACTCTAGTTGGAACGCAGGAACGAGCACTGCTGCAAAGTATTGCATCAAAAATTGTAATTACACGCCCCTGTTAGACAGGGGCAGAAAAATTGGGCCTTAGGCACTGGTGCTGGTGCCACAACACTGCAACCCCTCACAGACACTCTAGTTGGAACGCAGGAACGAGCACTGCTGCAAAGTATTGCATCAAAAATTGTAATTACACGCCCCTGTTAGACAGGGGCAGAAAAATTGGGCCTTAGGCACTGGTGCTGGTGCCACAACACTGCAACCCCTCACAGACACTCTAGTTGGAACGCAGGAACGAGCACTGCTGCAAAGTATTGCATCAAAAATTGTAATTACACGCCCCTGTTAGACAGGGGCAGAAAAATTGGGCCTTAGGCACTGGTGCTGGTGCCACAACACTGCAACCCCTCACAGACACTCTAGTTGGAACGCAGGAACGAGCACTGCTGCAAAGTATTGCATCAAAAATTGTAATTACACGCCCCTGTTAGACAGGGGCAGAAAAATTGGGCCTTAGGCACTGGTGCTGGTGCCACAACACTGCAACCCCTCACAGACACTCTAGTTGGAATGCAGGAACGAGCCGTGCTGCAAAGTATTACATCAAAAATTGTAATTACACGCCCCTGTTATACAGGGGCTGAAAAATTGTGCCTTAGGCACTGGTGGTGGCGCCCAGAACCAAAAATGTTCTTACAAGCTATCAGCGTGATGATTGAGGAGGAAGAGGATAATTACTCAGGGATAATCACTCAGCATCAGCATAGGCAGTCTTTGAAGGGATCTGAAAAAAATTATTCAGTTACATCAGCATCAGGTGCTTGGTAGCTGGTGGTGATCCAAGACTGATTCATTTTTATGAAGGTCAGCCGATCGACCGAGTCAGTGGACAGACGCACCCTGTGATCGGTTACCACGCCTCCAGCAGCACTGAATGTACGTTCCGAAAGAACGCTGGATGCAGGACAGGCCAGTAGCTCAATTGCATACTGTGCAAGCTCTGGCCAGTGATCCATCCTCAAGACCCAGTAACCCAGAGGATTTTCGGTGGGAAAGGTGTCCAAGTCTGATCTTGCCCCTAGGTATTCCTGCACCATGTAAAACAGACGCTGGCGATGGTTGCTGGAACCGATCATACCTTGGGGCTGCGGACCAAAAAATTGTCTGAACGCATCGGTCAGACGGCCACCTTCTCCACCGCTCCTTCTTTGACTGACCGAAGCCTCAGCAACACGTTGTCCAGAAACAGGAGTTTGTAACCTCCCAGTCTCTGGGAACGCGTTGCACAGACCTTTCTGCAAGGCCTCCCGAAGATGTTTCATCCTCTGCTCCCTCTGCGATGGCAAGATAAGGTCCGCAACCTTACCCTTGTAACGTGGATCAAGGAGGGTTGCCAGCCAGTATTGGTCCTTCTCCTTGATACCACGAATACGAGGATCCTTACGCAGGCTTTGCAGGATCAGGGAGGCCATGCAGCGTAGGTTTGCTGAGGCATTCGGTCCGGAGTCCTCTGGGTCACTAAGGACAACAACGTCCGCAGCCACCTCCTCCCAGCCACGTACAAGTCCATGTGTTCCTTGGGACTGATCCCTTAAAGACTGCTGATGCTGAGTGCCAGGCTCCACCTCCATACTGACACAATCTTCCTCCTCCTCCTCCTCCTCCTCCTCGTCCTCTTCCTGTGTGATCGGCGGGCACGCAGGAACACTGTCTGGATAAAGGGGGCCTTGAGAGCTAAGGAAGTCCTCCTCTTCCTGCCTCTGTTCTGCCTCAAGTGCCCTGTCCATTATTCCACGCAGCGTGTGCTCCAACAGGTGGACAAGGGGGACAGTGTCACTGATGCATGCACTGTCAGTGCTCACCATCCTCGTGGCCTCCTCGAATGGTGACAGGACAGTGCATGCATCCCTGATCATGGCCCACTGGCGTGGGGAAAAAAAACCAAGGTCCCCTGACCCTGTCCTGGTGCCATAGTCGCACAGGTACTCATTGATGGCCCTCTGCTGCGTGTGCAGCCGCTGCAGCATGGCCAACGTCGAGTTCCACCTGGTGGGCATGTCACAGATTAGGCGGTTCTTGGGCAGGTTAAACTCCTTTTGGAGGTCCGTCAGCCGAGCACTGGCATTATATGACCGGCGGAAATGCACACAGACTTTCCTGGCCTGCCTCAGGACATCCTGTAAGCCCGGGTACCTGCCCAAGAACCGCTGCACCACCAAGTTAAGGACGTGAGCCAAACAGGGCACATGGGTCAGTTGTCCCTGTCGGAGGGCAGAGAGGAGGTTGGTGCCATTGTCGCAAACCACCATTCCTGCCTTAAGTTGGCGTGGCGTCAACCACCTCTGAACCTGCCCCTGCAGAGCTGACAGAACCTCTGCCCCAGTGTGGCTCCTGTCCCCCAAGCACACCAGCTCAAGCACCGCATGGCATCTTTTGGCCTGCGTACTTGCGTAGCCCCTTGAACGCCTACGGAGCACCGCTGGTTCCGAGGAAGAGGCCATGGAGGAAGAAGAAGAGGAGGGGGTGGAGGAGAGAGGTGTGTCACAATCAGCATTTTGGAGGCGTGGTGGCGGAACAACCTCCAACACTACTGCACCTTGTCCTGCATCCTTCCCAGCTGCCAGCAGAGTCACCCAATGCGCCGTGAAACTTAAGTAACGTCCCTGTCCATGCCTGCTGGACCATGAGTCAGCGGTAATATGCACCTTACCGCTGACCGCCCTGTCCAGCGAGGCATGGACATTGCCTTCCACATGCCGGTAGAGAGCCGGAATCGCCTTCCGTGAGAAAAAGTGGCGTTTGGGTACCTGCCACTGAGGAACCGCACATTCCACAAACTCACGGAAGGGGGCAGAGTCTACCAACTGAAAAGGCAGCAGTTGAAGTGCTAGCAATTTTGCCAAGCTAGCATTCAACCGCTGGGCATGTGGATGGCTGGGAGCAAACTTCTTTCGGCGGTGCAGCAGCTGGGGCAGGGAAATTTGCCTGGTACAATCTGACGTCGGTGTACCAAAAGCAGATTGCCCACAAGTACTTGGCTGTGACACACCTAATTCTACACCTTCATTCCTCTCACTGCAGGTCTCAGAGAGGACTGAAGGTCTAGTGGGGTTGGAAATCTCAGCTGATGAGGAGCAAGGAGAGATCCTCTTTGTTCTTTGGTGTGGGTCTTTCAGATACGCTTGCCAACGAACTGCATGGCAGGTCAACATATGTCTGGTCAAGCATGTGGTACCCAAGCGGGAGATGTTTTGGCCACGCGAGATACGCTTGAGACATATGTTGCAAATAGCAGCGGTGCGATCTGATGCACTCGTCTCAAAAAAGGCCCACACCAAAGAACTTTTTGAATAACGCGCAGAGACTGCAGCGCCCTGCACATGTGGAGCTTTGGGGTGTGATGCAGTCAATGTGCTGCCCTTAGGCTGGCCCCTGGAGGGCATCCTGCCTCGTTGGTGATGTGCCGCCTCCTCCTCCTCCTCCTCCTCCTCTCTCCTATCAGGCACCCACGTTGAGTCAGTGACCTCATCATCCCCTCCCTCCTCATCACTGGAGCAAACCTGGCAGTATGCTGCAGCAGGGGGAGCATGACTGCCAGATTGCTGTCCTTCTTGGGCACCCCCTCTGTCCGTGCTCATGTTACTGCCTTCATCGAGCTCAGTATCATCATCAGAGCCTTCCAAACGCTGGGCATCCTCCTGGAGCATGTACCCAACACTGTGGTCAAACAGTTCGAGGGAATCCTCATGAGGACATGGTGGAGCTAGGGAAGGAGTCACTGATGACATTGAGCTGAGGGAAGAGGCCGCTGCTTTGCCAGACAAAGCACCCTGGGCATGGGTGAGAGAGGATGAGGAGGATGAGGACGGCTTGGTCATCCACTCGACCAAGTCTTCCGCATGTTGCGGCTCAACACGGCCAGCTGCCGAAAAAAAGGCCAAGCGTGTCCCATGGCCACGTGCTGATGAGGATGCACCGTCTCCACGACCAGCACTAGACACAGAGCCTGCTTGCCCTCTCTTATTGGCTTGTGACTGTCTGCCTCTCCTTCTTGGCCTTCCAGACATACTAATGGCCTGTAGCTGCACTAAGCTGGGATAGAACACCTGTAATTTTCTTCAGGTAGCTTTATATACTGTAACCAGACAAGCCTGCCTGTCAGTAGGAAGATAACAGGAACGGATCTAGCTGAACACTGTGAGCAGGACACACTGTACTAAATGTAAATAGTCTAGCTGCCTGACCGTGGTACTAATAGGATCAAAAAGAACACCTGTAATTTTCTTCAGGTAGCTTTATATACTGTAACCAGACAAGCCTGCCTGTCAGTAGGAAGATAACAGGAACGGATCTAGCTGAACACTGTGAGCAGGACGCACTGCACTGAATGTAAATAGCAGGAACGGATCTAGCTGAACACTGTGAGCAGGACGCACTGCACTGAATGTAAATAGCAGGAACGGATCTAGCTGAACACTGTGAGCAGGACGCACTGCACTGAATGTAAATAGCAGGAACGGATCTAGCTGAACACTGTGAGCAGGACGCACTGCACTGAATGTAAATAGCAGGAACGGATCTAGCTGAACACTGTGAGCAGGACGCACTGCACTGAATGTAAATAGCAGGAACGGATCTAGCTGAACACTGTGAGCAGGACGCACTGCACTGAATGTAAATAGCAGGAACGGATCTAGCTGAACACTGTGAGCAGGACGCACTGCACTGAATGTAAATAGCAGGAACGGATCTAGCTGAACACTGTGAGCAGGACGCACTGCACTGAATGTAAATAGCAGGAACGGATCTAGCTGAACACTGTGAGCAGGACGCACTGCACTGAATGTAAATAGCAGGAACGGATCTAGCTGAACACTGTGAGCAGGACGCACTGCACTGAATGTAAATAGCAGGAACGGATCTAGCTGAACACTGTGAGCAGGACGCACTGCACTGAATGTAAATAGCAGGAACGGATCTAGCTGAACACTGTGAGCAGGACGCACTGCACTGAATGTAAATAGCAGGAACGGATCTAGCTGAACACTGTGAGCAGGACGCACTGCACTGAATGTAAATAGCAGGAACGGATCTAGCTGAACACTGTGAGCAGGACGCACTGCACTGAATGTCAATAGCAGGAACGGATCTAGCTGAACACTGTGAGCAGGACGCACTGCACTGAATGTAAATAGCAGGAACGGATCTAGCTGAACACTGTGAGCAGGACGCACTGCACTGAATGTAAATAGCAGGAACGGATCTAGCTGAACACTGTGAGCAGGACGCACTGCACTGAATGTAAATAGCAGGAACGGATCTAGCTGAACACTGTGAGCAGGACGCACTGCACTGAATGTAAATAGCAGGAACGGATCTAGCTGAACACTGTGAGCAGGACGCACTGCACTGAATGTAAATAGCAGGAACGGATCTAGCTGAACACTGTGAGCAGGACGCACTGCACTGAATGTAAATAGCAGGAACGGATCTAGCTGAACACTGTGAGCAGGACACACTGCACTAAATAGTCTAGATAGAAGATAACAGGAACGGATCTAGCTAAACTGAATACAGTGTATATATATATATGCAACACCTGGGATGCATATATATACACAATACACTGTAAGTGCAGCTAACTGACTGACTGTTCTGCCTAATCTATCTAACTCAAATCAAATGACACTGTCTCTCTCTCTCTCTATCTCTCAGCACACCGGAACACACACTACACAGGGCCGCCGTGCAGGCGGCCTTATATAGTGTGGGGTGTGTACTAAATCCCCTGAGCCATAATTGGCCAAAGCCACCCTGGCTTTGGCCAATTACAGCTCTCTCTACTGACGGCGCTGTGATTGGCCAAGCATGCGGGTCATAGTGCATGCTTGGCCAATCATCAGCCAGCAATGCACTGCGATGCCGCAGTGAATTATGGGCCGTGACGCGCCACACGAATTTGGCGCGAACGGCCCATATCGTTCGCAATTCGACGGACGGTCGAACAGCCGATGTTCGAGTCGAACATGGGTTCGACTCGAACACGAAGCTCATCCCTAGTCTTCAGCTGCAGTTACCTAGAATGGCAGAGCTGGCCCTACTGGGCATACAGGATGATGACCAAAGACCTAGGTATACTAAGCTTCTACTCTCCTTATTACTCTTTTATGCCAAAAAAGAGATATTGCTGAAGTGGACCTCCCCCCTCCCACCCACAATGGGGTCTTGGATGGCCTCGGTTAATGCCGTATTACTATTGTATAAGTTAACATATATGAATAGAGGATGTCCCAAAAAATTTGAGAAGGTGTGGAGGCCATGGTCTGATCCTATGTAAATCACACTATCATGCAGGTACATCTACGTATCTGTTCCATATATGTTGCAGATGACTAGTCTTGTCCTGGGGGGTTGCTGGCTGCCCCTCCCCTCCTCCCTTTTTTGCACTATTAAATACGGGGGAAAAGAACACTGCCTACGACTTAGTTGGGATTAGATCTGTGATCTTCTACTATGAATGTTATATACTGGGTACTGCCACTGTATTACTGTCCTCTCATGATTGTATCCACTGCAATATTTCATGCCTTGTAAATGCAATGTGAACCATTTATTTTTCCAATAAAGACCAAACTTGTTGTTAAAAAAAAAAAAAAAAAAGCGCCCAAAAAGCACTGCAAAAATAACGGTAAAGCTAGCGGCACTTTACCACCAAAGCCCCCGTGCTGGCAGGGGAAAAGTTCCTTGCAAAATGAAATTTTCCTTGCGCAGTACACTTCTTATCTGTCTATAGTAAAACAACCACTTTGTTAGAAGGAGTATTGAGATCCCTTTGAGAGCTAATGAATACATTCAAGTGTTATACTTAAAGTACACATTACTAAGCATGCATCCTCCTAACATGAAAAAGCATATTGGATGCTAGTCTCACTTTAACTATTATATCTAGAGTTTACACACAATATATTAAAAAGGTATAGAAATAATTGCTAATGGCCATCCTTTTAGTGTTTAAAGTGAATTGAAAAAATGTTGGAGTATGATTATATACCGTAAATTAAGTTAAAAATTGGAGTTTTACTTTAAGAAATGTATCAAAAGGACATTTATATTAACCCTATAAAAAAAGACCAAGGATGATATTTATGTATGACTCATATTTCTTTTTGAATTCATAATTATAAAAAGGCAAATAGAAATTGTAATGGTTTACCGGCTTTTTACGATTCTTGTTTTATAATCACCGTGGCCAATATATAATGATCCATAAAGAAATAAATTCCATTACATACAATTTCCAATATGCTCTGCTAAGTTAAGTTTAATGTCAATTTGTTTATTGCTTTTACGATTGTGGAACAAAAGGATAGATTTTATTTATGGTGTTCTGCAGAAAAGAATATAATTGAAATTATTTACATTTTATGGCATGACTGACCTTGTTGTGCCTCAAACAGAAAAAACCTGGAAAAATATTAGTCATTTTGTCATTTTCCACTGATGTTGTATCCTGTTTTATGATTATATTACATACTTAGAAAGTAATACCTGAATTAACTGAGATAATTTCATTATAATATTTGTTTCTTTTTAAAGCAGCATCAGGATAGATTATAATTTCTGTTGTTGCAGTGAATTTTATTACAAACTTCAATATTTGCTTTAAGGCCTGACCCAGCCTAACAAGCTAAATACAGTATGCCCAGTTCTACCCTGTTATTGCTGTTAGTGTCTCCAGCATTCAAAGATGTCCTCCGTCTTGAAGTTTGGAAAGTGAAAGTGTTCTTCATGAAAAATGTCTACTTACAGAGTTACAGTATGTAGTGATTTACCGCTCATTATAGGAGATACAAACATTAACATTTGCTTTTCTAAAGCACTGTTTATCACAAATAATTGTTTTTCAATTTTTCTATAAAATACTGTTTTAACCTTTTTTATTGCTTCCCCAGATATCTAACTTATATGAGTATGAAAGGCAGCTGTTATCCTAACAAGCAGTTTGTTTTGGTGATTTTCATCTTACTGCAGCCTATTTCAGCATCTTCCTGTCTACATTCTCTTTCTCCAGAATCAGCTGTACATCATTGCTCTGAGCCAGCTCAGTGATGGGGACCACTGACCAGTGCCTGCACAATGTGTGTTGCTACAGCCACTTGTGGGGTGCATGTGACAGTGGGGCTGATCTACTAAAACTGGAGAGTGCAAAATCTGGTGCAGCTCTGCATGGTAGCCAATCAGCTTCTAACTTCTTTATAGCGGACAGCGGCTGAAGCTGATGGCTGAAATCACAGAGCCGGTCCAGGCTGGGGAAAGATCACGACCATATGGAGATCACGACCATATGGTCTGGATCCACTCGTATACCTGGCCCAGCACCTGGCTCAACCTCTCGGCGAGCTGGTGAGAGCCTGGGCCAGCCGCTCCCGCCCCCGTTACAGCCCAGCGCTCCAGTGAGTTTTGGGGTTGCAGAGCAGGACTGAAAGTCACCAGCTCTCCGCTCAGGGAGCCTTGAGAACCAAGCAGTCAGTGGTCTTTGATCGCTTGGTTCTCTGTCTTTCAGCCAGCGGGGGATGGATGCAGCATTGGAACAATGCTGCATCCACCTAGGTAAGTATTATTAAAAAAAAATGTCCCACACTTCTTTATTAAAAAGATTAAAAATATATTTTTTTAAATGACAGCCAATTAGCAGCCAAAAGCATATATGGGAGTTAAATTCTAATGATTAGGTTTAGGTATATTTTTAATGGTAACTGTACCTCATCCTTGCCTCATCCTTGCCCCTCTGTCTCCAGTTCTCTGAGGTCTTCTCTGTGAAGTCCGTTGCGAGCCACAGCAGCCAGGCTATTCTTTCATGGAAATGTTGTCTGCCATTTGCACAAATAATGAATGCTCATTCTATTGTATCCAATGGAGATTGTTGGAGAAGCAACAGTGTAGCCCCTAGAGGGCTATACAGTGAATATCTGGGTAGATTCGTGACAGGTAAGTACAAGATTTGAGGGAATGATGTTGTCCTTTAAATTTTATGCAGAAGCCATGGGTTGTTTAATATCTAAACCACATTTTGAAATCAGCTTAGCTGAGACAAATTGTTTGTATTTTGTGGTGCTTCTTGAGATATCTGTTCAGTTCAATAAGTATAAACAGCATAGAGGGTTTTATCCCAAGAACCAGCTTCCTTGATGCCTCCTGTGTACTCCCCTCCTAGTCCAGGGCCTCCACTCCTAATCCAGGATCGTTGCCATACCAACCCTTTTCTAGTCCAGGGCCTCCTCTGCACCCCCTCCCCCACTCCAGTGCCTCCTCTGCACCCCCCAGTCCAGGGCCTCCTCTGCACCCACCCAGCCCAGGGCCTCCTCTGCTCCGCACGCTCCAATCCCAGGACCTCCTCTGTAACCCCCAAGCCCTCAGGGTCTCCTCTGTGCCCCCCAGGTCAGGGTCTTGCCTGCGCCCCCCTCATTCCAGTGTTTCCTCTGCATCCCCCATCAGCCCAAGGCCCCCACTTCACTCCCCAGTCCAGGGCCTCTTCTGAACCCCCCCCAGTCCATTGCCTCCTCCACACCCTCCTCGGCCCATGGCCTCCTCTACACCCCCCCCCAGGCCAAGGCCTCCTCTGCACCCCCCCAAGTCCAGGGCCTCCTCTGCCCCCTCCCCCCCGGTCCAGGGCCTTCTCTGCACCCTCCAGGCCCCCAATCCTTTGCCATACCAACCCCAACTTCCTAGTCCAGGGATTTCTGCACACAAACCCCTCTCCTTGTCCTAATAAATGACTTCCAGTTCCACAAAGGCTCTCCCATGCTGAAACATCACTCTGGAGTGCCTCTCTATAGCTCTGGCAGGCTCGAGGAGCAGAGTGATTCAGCGCTAGTGCGCACTTGATTGGGCGGCAGTGACACCCTTAGAGCAGCGCTTCCCAGTGCGGGTGGGGATGACAGAACTACTGGCGGTACCCCCCTAGATGTGTCACCCGGGGCATGTGCCCCCCTGCCCCCCCCCTAGTTTCGGCCAGGACATTAGTGAACTCAGTGCCATGGGTCACAAAGTGAGTACTTGACTAAAACAATGTAACTTTTTTTCTCACAGCTAACAAATTATTTACAGACATGGACATTCAACTGATGAACTTTTGAAATGCTTAAAGCTTTTATTAGCAGTAGCTACATGAAACAGTATACTCATCCCTTTCATGTGCCTCTCATGACCACATGCTCCATCCTGTCCCTTCAGTATATGAGCACAGATCTGCTCGCTGTGGATGTGATGCATGGTCAATACATGACCCAAGGGTTATTTAGGTCAGAAACAACCAAATAATTGTTATGATTATGGAAATAGTCATAGTTAGACGCAAGACATAGAGATGACAAAGTAATGTGCACATCTTTACCTACTACTACTTATTATTTACCTCTCTGTATTTTGTCCTCAAAATATGTATATCTGGAATATGAGAACAGAATTGTATCTATGAAACATACACAACATCATGGGTGTTATTTTTGAGCTCTACAAATTAATGAAACATTCTGATCAATTTAAAGGCCATCTTGTACTAAAATTTACCTTACAGGCTCAAGGGGATGACATATGCAGCTGGGATAACATATTTTCAATACAGATGTAGCAATTATTTTTAATGATGCTATGTTTAGCCCCTAGTATGAGGATGACAGAGGATGATGTTTCATTTTTCTGAACCTCATAAGCAGTTTTGTTACCACATTAGGTGGCATTAAGAAAGACAATGTTTTACTGAAGATACAAAAAAAAAATGTCAAGAGAAAATGTATTTTCCTACAAATAGCTGCATTGACACTGTGGACACTCTGCACCCAATTACCCCACTAATGCTTCTAATTCTAGTGCATTACTACCATTCTAGTGCTGTTATTTTGTATTAAACCATAGCCATTATCAATGGCCAAGCACGTTGTGACTCACTGTTGAGTTTTGCTTGACATACCAGTCCTCATTGTTTTGAAGGCAGCTACTAAACAAACGTTTGAGGGTACCTCAGATGAGGAAATCATGTGACTAAAAAAATACTTTCATTGTGATTTTAACCACTTCAGCTCTGGAAGGTTTACCTCCCTTCACGACCAAGATATTTTTTGCGATATGGCACTGCGTTATTTTAATTGACAGTTGCGCAGTCGTGCAATGCTGTACCCAAAAAAATTAATGTCTTTTTTTTCCCACAAATAGAGCTTTCTTTTGGTGGTCTTTGATCACCTCTTGCACTATAAACCAAAAAAAGGAACAATTTTGAAAAAAAAACAATATTTATTACTTTCTGCTATATAACACAACCAATAAAAAAAGGTAAAAAATCTAATTTCTGCAACACTGTGGCGGACAAATCGGACACTAGATGACACTTTTGGGGACCATTGACACCAATACAGTGCTAAAATATATGCACTGTCACTGTACTAATGACACTGGCAGGGAAGGGGTTAACATCAGAGGTGATCAAAGGGTTAAATGTGTTCCTAGGGAGTGCTTTGTAACTGTATGGAAAAAGGATGCCCTTAGGAGGATTTTGCGGGTAGGGGTATGAGTAAGAGATAGAAGCAAAAGTACTAGAGTATATAAAAAAAGCACATTTTATTACAAAATAGCAGTTACAAAATACAGTTTAAATATTCCTAAAAGCATAGAATAGGATATATATGCATATACAGTTGCTTAGTTGTTGGATCATATATAGACTCCAGGAGAGGGGTCATGCAGATGATTTGATCACAAAAATCTCAATATGTTTCGGAAAAATGGGGGAATAGGGATAAACGTATTCATTTCCTTCCTCAGGGGTTAAGTGGAAGCAAACTGTTATATGTCTAATAAAGTAAAAAGTTTTGTATTTCAGTATAATGAAACATACAATTAAGGTTATATATGTATATTTACTTAACATAGTGAATTATGTATGAACATATGCAGAACATATCAGGACATGGGATAGAAATGATACTCACAATTACAATATCCGCTGTGGAGTAGTGCACAAGCCACATTGAAGAGCGACGGAGCCTCAGGTCTCAAAGAATGTTTAAATAGCAATATTGTGCCAGAGACACTGAATTCGGCCAGTTAGATAGCTAATCATCAGATTAGTGAACATTGAATGAAAGCCCTAGACTGGGACGTTCCCAGGCTATGCTTCAGAGTATGCCATGATGTGTATTGCCTCCACCATCAAGCAGTAAATCAAAACTCACAAGGAACAGCCATGAAGTCAGGGGACTGCCAATCTAACATAGAAAAATAATAATAAAATAAAAATAAAAAATGGTATCAATAGATGTATGTTTATTCATGGTAATGAGCCATTTATGTATATCAGTTGCAGTCAAATTAGAAAAAATATGTAGTAATACATCAATAAATCTCAAATTTAGCTGGATTTCAGCAAAAGGAATAGACTATAAAAAATATATAAAAAAGGGGGTATGTGTTAAAGCACAAGTATAAAGATAAGGAGGTTATCTTTATACTTGTGCTTTAACACATACCCCCTTTTTTAACAAGTTAGGATTTGTGCGATCATATCATCTGCATGACCCCTCTCCTGGAGCCTATATATGATCCAACAACTAAGCAACTGTATATGCATATATATCCTATTCTATGCTTTTAGGCATATTTAAACTGTATTTTGTAACTGCTACTTTGTAATAAAATTTGCTTGTTTTTTTATATACTCTAGTACTTTTGCTTCTATCCCTTACTCATACCCCTACCCGCACAATCCCCCTAAGGGCATCCTTTTTCCAAATTGTTACAATATGGGATGTGGTAGGAGCTCTTTGGGAATTAACTCATAGGTGATTTCTCTTCAGTCATATATTATTTTTGTAACTGTATGGGGGGGTGCTTTAGCTGTGGGAAGACAGAGATCCATGTTCTTGCTTAGCACCTACACCTACTAACAGAATGGCAATCTGCCTTCTTTACACAGGCAGACCGTTCCGCCTCTGTCTGCCTCTGTCAGGAACCCGCTGATTGGCTCCCACTGTGTCCAATCAAAGCCGGAGTGGGTCGCCGTCGGTGCATGTGCGTGCTGCAGACCTGGAAGTGAAGAATCAAGCCTTCAAGCCTGAAGAAGCCACGTGACCAGTGACACAACGTGTCAGGTGGAGCCAGCGACATCACTGCCGGTGTCTCGGGAATCCAGAAGGAGCGGTGAGGAGGCAAGCTCTTTCTATGTTATGCACTATACAAGAAGATTGCTATGTGAGTGGGCATTTTTAGCATAATAAAACTACATATTTTATGCAATGTTGCGCGATGAAGGTTTTCTTTTTACTTTGAGCTAATGTTGAAGAAGCTGTTCTGAGCACATTTGAGGAGACTAAAAAAGACCAAAGATATAGCGGTGTTACATTTCAGGAGTTTTAAAGACCACTATACTAAAGGCGTGATTGGACCCGAAGGGTCTTCCCCTAAGGTGAGTGGGCAATTCACCTGGAGGTGGTGGTGGTGTTTTTTTATCACTGAATTCTAGCGATAAGTCGCACTTATTGGAGCAAGGTGTCTAAGGAAGAATCCTAGATTCATCAATTATATGGGACTTTTGTCACTTGAACTTTACTAAATAATTACCGTTGTGTGCATCACTACTGTTTCATTTTTGTTATGTTGCTGTAATTTAGAGTGTTTGGACACTCTCACATATTGAATGAGCGCACCATTCTCTTTTAGAATATATATTCTAGTCGAATGTGTGGGATCACTATTTAAATGGTGCAGCTGTTCTAGTTTCACATATTATTATTTTTAAATAGCGGCGCTCTAGTGCTGTGTAGAAGACTCCTGCGCTGTCAGAGGAATCCTATACTAAGGGAACACTGCTGCAACACACAAAACTGCTCCAAAACAGATAAAACAATAATATACTAAGAGGGTGGTGGCTGCGCTGTGATAGAAAGGGAAGGGGAAGGGGTGGGGGTAGGTAAGGAGGGGGGGGGGGCTATACTAAATGGATGAATATCAAATAACCGTTGTGAATAAATGATGTGAAAACGAGATCACAAATACAAGTGTATGATCAAATACAATGAAATATAAGCACAAGCAAATATCAAGGGATAATATATCCCAAATTTCTGTGATCAAATCAAAATGAAAATATAAATAAATATATACCAGCAAAGTATGTGCAAGGATATGTGAATCTGCTAGAAAAGGAGCATAAATCCAAAATCTATCGTGATAACATGAAAAGGTACTCCAATGACATTACTAAAACCTTGTGTATAAAAATAGAGTATAATAATCAACTAATAGTTAAATCCACACGTGAATAATAGACAATGTGAATACAAAGTGGATATATGTGTCCATAAAAATAGTCCCAGTGATTGGTGTTGGTGTCCCGCCAACACTTGGCGAAAAAATACCATAAAAATATAAAATGATAATAATAAAAATGACAACAGTCCCACCACCAGATGTGACAATCCTGGATATAGATAAGGTGTTGATGAATCAGGGGGAAGGAAGAAACCAGTGTGCTGACAGGTGGGGGCACCTTCGTGTTCCCAGGCCCCTTACCTTACAGCTGTAAGGTATACAGCATATGCCAAGGAAGCTCCGCAGGCGGGGGAGTCCAGGAATACAGCAGATGAGGTTGATTGGTGATGCCGTGTATCATATATATGGGATATATTATCCCTTGATATTTGCTTGTGCTTATATTTCATTGTATTTGATCATACACTTGTATTTGTGATCTCGTTTTCACATCATTTATTCACAACGGTTATTTGATATTCATCCATCTAGTATAGCCCCCCCCCCCTCCTTACCTACCCCCACCCCTTCCCCTTCCCTTTCTATCACAGCGCAGCCACCACCCTCTTAGTATATAGCGGCGCTCTAGTACTTCACATATGCCATTTAATAAGCTTTCTCTCCTTATATAGCAAAATATTTTTATCTCCTCCCCATATGCGGGAGGGGTAATCTTGCCCCCTTGCCCTGCCTCCAGCCTGAAGGGAGAGGGAAAATGGCGGCATTGTTGCGATATCCGGCGTTCCCAACACAGATGAATGGCAAGTAGCTTTTGTGCCTGAGTGCATTTACCAATGTCTACATTAGTACTTTTATTTGCCAACTCAAATCCAAAAGCATCTTTATTTGCATATTAATTACATAATGCGTTTGATTCTATTTTCATGTGCATGCATGTGAATGAATTATAGATGTGTCTGGATGCCTGCGTTGTGTTGTGTTGTCAGGAACTTTTGATTCATAGCCATCAAAGTGTGTAAATTAATCTTACATAAAGATATTTTGAAATATATCTCCCTTCTGGCCCTGCAGGATGGAAACCAACATAGACTTAAAATATGGAAATCTAGTTCGAGTCATTTAAATTCATCTTGTGGGTATTTTTATTTTGCCATGTCGGATATAATTCACCTATAATACGTCTTTGCTGATAATGTAAAAATTTCCATATCTTGTATTATACATTTTATGAACATGTTAAACTTAAAAATAACTCACAACTGGCTCACATGGCATTATGAAATAACATGTTTTATCAAAAGGAGGGCAATAACAAATATATTTTTTTTTCTATTGATGTATCTGAGCACCCTATGCTAATTCTCTAAGCAAAATTGGTTGTAACATTGCTCTTCCAATAAAGGTTACTATGCCACTAACAAATATACTACAAAAAAGATTGTTAGTCATATTGACACAACTGAATTTAAATAAATATACAGTGACATTTAATACATACATTAGTATACCTTGTATGCTGATCAAAACTGCTGATGATGCATTCCATGGAATGCATTCGGTATTTTAAATGTATAGCTGTTTTTATGCTAACTACTTTGTAAAGCCAGTTTTGGTATATATGTTGTATAGCTTAGCAGTATACCAGCACACTCCAATGCTTAGGCTCATTCAGTTTCTGGTCTTCTGGTGTTTTGGGAACGCTGGTTCATTTACCTTAAGAATGGGCAGGAGTTTGCAACTTTTTTTAGCATTCTCATGTACACTGATAATAGACATAATTGGTAAACAGGATAAACCAATAAATGACGCTCCTTTACAGAACTTAAATCTAATAAATATAATATCCCTAAAACACTTTTTTATTCTTATCTTCAATTTAGGCATCTCTTACAATAAAAATACAATTATTAAAAAAATAAAAAACAAAATGGGTGCAGGTCAACCTGGGATCTGAGGGAGTGCATTAAATTATGTCTGCCATCAGACTAAGGACATCTAGTGACTGAAAAAAGTGCTGAAAGGGAAATCTCTTGACTGAAGGTGAATATTACAGTAAAAGCTGGTTTTATTATTTTAACTTTAAATGGACTATTCATTTCTATCTTATTTTTCATTGGAATTTTGCTTTAAGCTCACAGTTGTGATGTTTGTATTTAAAGCTGGCCATACACATAAGACATGGTAAACATGGTAAACATATTTATTGACTTTCATTTCTCTATAGTAAAGCATGCCATCCTGGCTGGGGAAGTGTGATTGGACAGATTTAAATCCTCCCTTTCACATGCACAAACGTGCTTTCTTTGCTTGCAGAGAATCTTTCCTATGGGTGCTCAAATCATGCCGACATTTTCATCTGACTGCCCTGTTAGATCTATGAGCACTTGAATAGGTTACCAGAATTGTTTTAAAAATTGTTTGAGTTTTTTAAACAAAAAATAATTTTCAAGTCATTTCCCAGGCAACCCACATATTATTTAATAGAATTTAGTAATTTGCAAAACTGCATATTACTATGGGCTTTCTAAATTAGTTTTTGATTACAATCCACAATGTGTTCCTTAAACAATAATTCAATTTTATTTTTCTGTTGACAACAATCTTGTTTGGTGTTAATGTGAAACAAGATATAGAATACACCTCGCCCGTCTTACTAATCTAAACCCTCAAGAGGCAATTAGTCCAATGAAAATAATGCTTTGTGCACGTCCTTTGTTAAATGCCCACCATGATTTTTCCACCTTAAGCAATTCCAAACAAAACTGAAGTTTAATCAAGTTAGAGGTGCATTCAGGCAAACTGATATTCTGTGATTCTGATGCATTGTGCATAAAGACTAAACTCATTAAACACAGCAGATAAATTTGGTGGAGATGAAAGGTGCGAGAGATAGGAATTTTTCCATGTTGCTAAGAATCTGATCAGTTTTAATTATGATCATGAACAGCAAGAAACTGAAGCCCGAAAAACAACTAGACTTAAAGTGGAGTTCCGCCTAAAAAAAAAAAAAATTAAAGTCAGCAGCTACAAATACTGCAGCTGCTGACTTTTAAAATAGGGACACTTACCTGTCCAGGGTGCCCACAATGTCCTCACGCAAAGCCAACCCATCCCTCGGCTCCGGGTGGAGGCGCCGCCATCTTAAGTAAGGGAATCAGGAAATGAAGCCTTGCGGCTTTACAGCCTGGTTCGCTACTGCGCATGTCCGAGTCGCACTGCACGTTCTGAGTTGTCCCTGCTGTCTTTTGGGACCTGCGTGTCTCCCAGAAGACAGCGGGAGGGACAGAGGAGGGGCTGGACATGGCAGAGATTGCCGCGGATACTGCAGTGATCTTTCGCCGGAAGTGGGAGAAAATACCTATATTAGACAGGTATCTGCTCCTCCCTCCCCCTGAAAGGTGCCAAATGTGACACCGGAGGGGGGAGGAATCCGGACAGTGGAAGTTCCATTTTTGGGTGGAACTCAACTTTAACCAGGCATTATCTGTATCCAAACTGAATACGTAACTAATACTGAACCTCTGTGTTCCCAATGTAGGGCACTGTCACGTACCTGGTGGTGGAGCCCAGAATGCAAGGAGTAGCCTCTCGTGTGCCTCTGGTTCGAGAGCCCCTGATAGAGGAGACAGGGACTCAAGAGCGCAGGGGGCCACAAGTGCTTGGTAAGTGGCAGGTGTAGAGTTGATCCAGACCTCTGGTGCAGCAGCAGGGGGACTGACAGGAACACTGGATCCACTGGCAGGAACTCAGGAACAAAAGGCAACAGGGAGGCGTTCTGTAGTACAACTGAAGCACTGGAACAACTGGTAGATGAACCGGAACTCTTGGCAGGAACACTGGAACTGTTGACTGGATAGAGAAGCACTGTAGCTAGCAGAAACCCATGAACAAGCAGGCAGCAGGGAGGTGTTCTGTAGTACCACTTGAAGCACTAGCAAAGTCAGACAGGCCGGGTCAAACACAGGCAAGCAGAGCAGGTACAAAACGGAATCAGGAGAGTAGTCAGGGCACGGACCGGGTCGGCAACAGACAGGCAGGTAATAACTGAAGGATGAGGCAGGAGAATTGTCAGACAAGCCGAGGTCGCGGACTGGCAGCAAACAGGAGAAGTCAGGAACAAGCCGGGTAACAGGAATCAGGTAAACAGGTATACTGGAAGCTTAGGGTCACAGGGAACGCTGTAGACCGGACAACAAGGAAGCATGCTGACAGGCACCCTTAAATAGGCCTAATGGCGCCAAAATCTGTCACACTGCATGTCTGCGCGCCGCCGCGTGCACACGTGCACGCCCGAGTACCGATCGTACGTGCCCGGTCGTCTCATCGTGTACCCGCGTACACCTGCTCGTATTAGCGCACACCTGCATGCATCCGTTCGCGTGAACGCGCCTCCGAACGCGTCCTCTGGCTCTACTGACAGTAGTTCTGTTAACCGATCTTCCGCCGACGGCTGAACTAACAGGACGTCTTTCATGACAGGCACAGCAAAAGTTTCACTTAAGGAGATGCTGTCACCTTGCCCCATAAGTTCACAGTGGCAGTGTTTTTGCTAGGGGGTCCACTGATACTCATCTTGCCAGAACTTTCCTATTGCTCCTTTCTCAGCTGGCACAAAAACCCAGTATTGGCTGGTGTCAGGTGCTAGGGAGAGTGGTGACACTTGCTTTGACCTATAGTTTGGCTGCTATACTTAAGCATTGTTATACGGGAGGAGGTCACTTGCTTCCCTATACCTGAAAACACTAGATATTGTCACCATCTGCAATGGAGGAATGAGCAGTGGAGAAGCACTGGCAAGGTGAATAACAGAAGGTCAAGGAGCCCGTTACAAAGACACTATTAGTTTCTTTAAAGTTAAGCTATGGCCAGGCTATAAAAATAAAATGATTTACAAATTCTAAATAAGCAGTAAATAGGCTTTAAAACAAACCCATACTGACCTCCGTAACTGCAGGCACTGTGGAGTAATTTATCCTCAAATTAGAGACTCTAAAGTCGGGTTGCAGTTAGGTTTGGAATAGCTTGCAGCACCTGCTGTTTGTTTACATTAGAAGGTTGGTCGGATGTTAAAGTGGTTGTAAAGTCAGAAGGTTTTTTATCTTAATGCATTCTATGCATTAAGATAAAAAAAACTTCTGTGTGCAGCAGCTGCCCCAGCACCCCCCTAATACTTACCTGAGCCCCCTCTCTCTCCAGCAATGTCCATGAGTGCCTCACTGCCTCGGCCACCTGGGACTCTCCTTCTAATTGGCTGAGACACAGCAGTGGCGCCATTGGCTCACGCTGCTGTCAATCAACGTCAGTTAGCCAATCAGGAGAGAGAGAGGTTGGGGTCGAACCGGGGCTCCGTGTCTGAATGGACACAGGGAGCTGTGACTCGGCTCAGGTGCTCCCTCAGCAAGCTGCTTGCTGTGGGGGCACTC
The DNA here is from genome assembly GCA_037952835.1 of Lithobates septentrionalis. Lineage (NCBI taxonomy): Eukaryota > Metazoa > Chordata > Amphibia > Anura > Ranidae > Lithobates > Lithobates septentrionalis. Next base: position 1,035,074 of record JBBDGP010000489.1, on the reverse strand, counting down.
GACAGGAGGGAGGGGCCAGGATCACAGAAGAGGGACCCGAAAAGAGGAGGATCTGGGCTGCTCTGTGCAAATCCACTGCACAGAGGAGGTGAGTACTATGGTGCTAATATGCAACTATGTAACTATGTAACTATGAGTATATCAGATTTGTTATTTTTAAAGCAAAAAAACAAGACTTTACAATTACTTTAAGTTCCTCCTGTGAGAGGGAACAAGTAGAGATAAGTTGCAGTTTCATAGTCTGTCTTGTAATTTTTGAGGATGCATTGCTTTTCTGTACAATTCATGCAGCTACTAAAGTAAGTGTGGGCTTGTTTTAACACTCATATACTATTTTTTAAGAATATGTAAATACTTGAATGTTCTTTTTCTTTCCACAGCTTCACTTTAAATCCAACTCCCCCTCCCTCCCCCTCCCTCCCCCTTCCTCCGATAGGTATATGATGATAATGGTGTATAGGCTTTGGAAATATATTATTAGTAGTGGATAAGCTTACACCGATGGAAAGGTTTGAAGTGTTGATGGTGAGGATGGTTGACTATAAAAGTAGATGTAAGCCTTAACATAAAAACATAGTTTAATAAAGCACCACAAAGAATCATAAACACGTTTTTTTTTTTTAATAAATTACTTGTTTTTACCTTTTCTATCCTTTGCACCTCAGTGCTGCTGATTTCCTACAGCCTCTTTGCAGTCCAGAGATGGCTGCATGGCATTCCTTAGGGTTAGTTTGCTAATAGTTTCAATGGTGGACTATGCCTGAGTAAAGTGTATTGAAATAGCTACTTCCATCGGAAGCCATATGTGACAGGGATACAACTTCAGAGAACAAATGGGAGACAGAGATGGAGTGTTGTCACCGAAGGTGCCTGACCAAGGACCTTCATAGTAGGATCACCCACTAGGTATTATATTCGGCCTTAGAGAAATAGATAGCGTAAATATATACTGTAAGATTTCATAGGATGATGATTATTGTAAACTGTCTTTTGTAGCTTGATGATGATTTTACACACCAGTCAATTACATTTGGTAAAACACACTTGGATTATTATTGCTTAATCCTATATTAAGCCACACAACTAACAACTCATGATCAAAGAGATGATATAGACTACAGTCATTTTTTTTAGGAGCCATGCAATACTACTGTTCTTTTGAAAATGGACACAGTCTGCTGTGCAAATTTTCTACATGGCGTCTCTTAAACTTCAACTTGCAATGCAAGATCTGACATAAACAATGACAGAAATACCATTACAACATTGAATGGACTTCATTGCCTTTATCTCTTCAGTCTCTAAAACAGCAGAACACCTTGACCAATCTTTGCTTAATGCATTAACAACCCCGTAATAACTGCACTGTAGGAAAAGTGTAATAAGGTCACTAAGTTAAATGACAGCAAATTTCTCAAGACTTGGTGCTGCAGATTCATTTTCTTTACCAAATTATTGTATATTGTCAAGTTAAATTGCTTGCCTTTTTCCGCAACTGTGCTCTATCATTTCTTGGATTCTAAATGTTATGCTCTTAAATGTGTTTTTCATTCTCATAGACTTGGATTGAAATTGGAAAAATATTAAATCTGTACTGGTTAGGTTCAGCAGTTAAGTCAATTTACTTTCTCGGTGTGCAATAAATATGATTGAAGTAAAGGATACTATCCATAAATCATTTTAACTTATCAGCACTTCTAGAATTGTTTTGTCGACAGCCTAAAGAAAAAGAGCCATAGAAAACAGCTTTATGTGGGTAATAAGAATAAAGAACTGGATTAAAATGATATTAAATGACAAATAAATTAAATTACAAACACTGGGATAATTATGTACTTGCGGCGTGGACACATAAATAATGCTGAGTTATTAAAAGGCATCAGTCTGGTCTAAAACAATTTATAAGCTCGTGTTTAATTTAAAGAGTAAGTTAAAATAAATGGAAAGATTGTAAAATATATATATATATACATATATAAAGTATTCAGACCCCCTTAAATTTTTCACTCTTTGTTATATTGCAGCCATTTGCTAAAATCATTTAAGTTCATGTTTTTCCTCATTAATGTACACACAGCACCCCATATTGACAGAAAAACCCAGAATTGTTGACATTTTTGCAGATTTGAATAAAAAAGAAAAACTGAAATATCACATGGTCCTAAGTATTCAGACCCTTTGCTCAGTATTTAGTAGAAGCACCCTTTTGATCTAATAAAGCCATGAGTCTTTTTGGGAAAGATGCAAGTTTTTCACACCTGGATTTGGGGATCCTCTGCCATTCCTTCTTGCAGATCCTCTCCAGTTCTGTCAGGTTGGATGGTAAACGTTGGTGGACAGCCATTTTTAGGTCTCTCCAGAGATGCTCAATTGGGTTTAAGTCAGGGCTCTGGCTGGGCCATTCAAGAACAGTCATGGAGTTGTTGTGAAGCCACTCCTTTGTTATTTTAGCTGTGTGTTTAGGGTCATTGTCTTGTTGGAAGGTAAACCTTCGGCCCAGTCTGAGGTCCTGAGCACTCTGGAGAAGGTTTTCGTCCAGGATATCCCTGTACTTGGCCGCATTCATCTTTCCCTCGATTGCAACCAGTCGTCCTGTCCCTGCAGCTAAAAAACACCCCACAGCATGATGCTGCCACCACCATGCTTCACTGTTGGGACTGTATTGGACAGGTGATGAGCAGTGCCTGGTTTCTCCACACATACCGCTTAGAATTAAGGCCAAAAAGTTCTATCTTGGTCTCATCAGACCAGAGAATCTTATTTCTCACCATCTTGGAGTCCTTCAGGTGTTTTTTTTAGCAAACTCCATGCGGGCTTTCATGTGTCTTGCACTGAGGAGAGGCTTCTGTCGGCCACTCTGCCATAAAGCCCCGACTGGTGGAGGGCTGCAGTGATGGTTGACTTTCTACAACTTTCTCCTATCTCCCGACTGCATCTCTGGAGCTCAGCCACAGTGATCTTTGGGTTCTTCTTTACCTCTCTCACCAAGGCTCTTCTCCCCCGATAGCTCAGTTTGGCCTGACGGCCAGCTCTAGGAAGGGTTCTGGTCGTCCCAAACGTCTTCCATTTAAGGATTATGGAGGCCACTGTGCTCTTAGGAACCTTAAGTGCAGCAGAAAATTTTTTGTAACCATGGCCAGATCTGTGCCTTGCCACAATTCTGTCTCTGAGCTCTTCAGGCCGTTCCTTTCGCCTCATGATTCTCATTTGCTCTGACATGCACTGTGAGCTGTAAGGTCTTATATAGACAGGTGTGTGGCTTTCCTAATCAAGTCCAATCAGTATAATCAAACACAGCTGGACTCAAATGAAGGTGTAGAACCATCTCAAGGATGATCAGAAGAAATGGACAGCACCTGAGTTAAATATATGAGTGTCACAGCAAAGTATCTGAATACTTAGGACCATGTGATATTTCAGTTTTTCTTTTTTAATAAATCTGCAAAAATGTCAACAATTCTGTGTTTTTCTGTCAATATGGGGTGCTGTGTGTACATTAATGAGGAAAAAAATGAACTTAAATGATTTTAGCAAATGGCTGCAATATAACAAAAAGTGAAAAATTTAAGGGGGTCTGAATACTTTCTGTTGCCACTGTATATGGTTTAACCGCTTCAATACCCGGCCATAGTCAAATGACGTCCACAGATGGGATCTCCCATCCTGGGTGGGCGTCATATGACGGCCTCGGCTTTCCGCCGCTACTGCGGGCCCCTGGGGGCCCGCAGAGCGGCGATCGGGGTACCGTTGTGTCCCTCAGGACACAGCCGTTCCCCGATGGGGGTATTGAAGCGGCGGCGGCGGCGGGCGGCGGGCGGCGGAGCGTCGGTAACGGCGGATGCAGAGCGGCATTGGGAAGCGTGTATGAGGCGGGTTCCGGCGGAAGAGGAGTGATCAGAGCGGTGATCGGGGCTGAGGCTTTTCCCCTGGATACAGCTCAGCCCCGATCACTGTAGCCAATGACATGGCTCTGCATCACATGACCGGCTGTGTCCAATCACAGCCGGTCACTAATGTAAACAAACACACAGTCACACAGTAACTGCTGTTGCTGGGCTCTTCTCCTCACACACCGATCCAGTGTGAGGAGAAGAGATCAGCTAACAGTGAGTTACTAATTACATGTACTACTGTGCCCAGATCGCCCCTCCTAAATAAAGAGTACCTGTCACCTCAGTACCTGTCACCTCAGTACCTGTCACCTCAGTACCTGTCACCTCAGAGTACCTGTCACCTCAAAGTACCTGTCATCTCAGAGTACCTGTCCATCACCTGCCACCAGAGTACCCGCCACCTCATCACCTGCCACCAGAGTACCCGCCACCTCATCACCTGCCACCAGAGTACCCGCCACCTCATCACCTGCCACCAGAGTACTTGCCACCTCATCACCTGCCACCAGAGTACTTGCCACCAGAGTACCCGCCACCTCACCACCAGAGTACCTGCCACCAGAGTACCCGCCACCTCATCACCTGCCACCAGAGTACCTGCCACCTCATCACCTGCCACCAGAGTACCTGCCACCTCATCACCTGCCACCTCATCACCTGCCACCAGAGTACCTGCCACCTCATCACCTGCCACCAGAGTACCCGCCACCTCATCACCTGCCACCAGAGTACCTGCCACCTCATCACCTGCCACCAGAGTACCCGCCACCTCATCACCTGCCACCAGAGTACCCGCCACCTCATCACCTGCCACCAGAGTACCCGCCACCTCATCATCTGCCACCAGAGTACCCGCCACCTCATCACTTGCCACCAGAGTACATACAGCCAGTCAGCCACTATGTCCAGAAAGATGTACACCCCAGAAGAGGCATACCAGATCCTGAGTCTGACCGATGAGAGCAACGGGGAGCTCTCACCGCTCAGTTCAGATTCTGGTTCTGATTCGGAATATGAGCCCCCCGAAGGCAGCACATCTGGATCAGATTTAGAGGAGGAAGTAGTCCGTCCAAAAAGACGACGATCTGAAAACCAGGCAGCTACCAGCAGTGCCAGCGGCGGTAGACCCCAGGAGGAAAGACCCAGCACAAGTGGACGCCAAAGAAGTAGGGCCCAAACCCATCTTCCAGATTCCTTGGCAAACCCATTGTGGCTGCCTTCTACCACAGGGTCAGCCACGATCCCCCCTTTTACAGCACAGTCGGGTGTGCAGGTCAACACTGCAGGATTTACACAAATGGATTTTTTTAATTTATTTTTCCCAAACGATTGGATTCAAGGCATCGTGGACCAAACTAATCTGTTTGCCCAACAATTTATTGCAGCCAACCCCAGCTCCAGCTATGCCCGCCCTTTTGAGTGGAGACCGCTAACAGTAGTGGAGCTAAAATTGTTTTTAGGCCTAACCCTGAACATGGGGCTTACAAAAAAAAATGAAATTCATAAGTATTGGTCGACCAGACCCATCCACCATATGCCAATTTTTTCAGCAGCCATGTCCAGGTCCCGATACGAAATCATAATGCGCTTCTTGCATTTCAATGACAACTCACAGTGCCCCCCCCGAAATCACCCAAACTTTGACAAATTATATAAAGTTCGCCCCCTAATTAATTTTTTTTCCCAGAAGTTTGCCGAAGTTTATGTCCCTGAAAAAAATATATCTGTGGACGAATCCCTGGTGCATTTCACAGGCCGGCTGGGAATCAAACAATATATACCCAGTAAGAGGGCGAGGTATGGCTTGAAGCTTAACAAGCTTTGTGAAAGTGCCACCGGTTATGTGTACGCATTCCGCGTGTACGAAGGGAAAGATTCCCAGCTCCAGCCCCCTGAGTGTCCCTCGTATATGGGAATAAGTGGGAAAATTGTTTGGGAGTTGGCATTCCCACTCCTCCAAAAGGGGTACCATATTTATATGGATAATTATTATACGAGTTTGCCCCTTCTCCGCCACCTACATCTCAAACAAACTTTGGCCTGTGGTACAACTAGAAAAAACCGAAAGGGCTTCCCACAGTGTCTTGTCACCACAAACATTCCAAGGGGGGAATCGAGAAGCTTGAGGAACGAAGAAGTGTTGGCTGTGAAGTGGAGGGATAGAAAAGACGTGTACATCATGTCCACCATCCACGATGACACCTCGGTGGAACTTCACAGAAGACGCGGTACCGTTCGCAAGCCTACCTGTATCACTGAGTACAATAAATACATGGGGGGGGTGGATTTAAACGATCAGTTGTTGCAGCCCTATCTTTCAACAAGAAAATCATTATTCTGGTACAAAAAAGTCGCAATTTACTTTTTTCATTTGGCCCTTTTAAATTCTTTCATAATATACCAAAAATCCACAGAAACACCCACCACCTTAATAAAGTTTATTGAAGACATTGTCACTGCCCTGATTTATCAGCAAGTATCCCCCCCAGAAAGCATTCGCTCCGATTCTGTCAGCAGACTACATGAGCGCCATTTCCCAGACCATATTCCACCAACAGGATCCGGAAGACGACGCCAAAAAAAATGTCGGGTGTGCACCAAAAGAGGAATTAGGAAAGATACGAGCTTCCATTGTACTGACTGTCCCTCCCAACCTGGCCTTTGCATCGGAGAATGCTTCAGGCGATATCACACTCTGGAAAATTATTAGTCCATATTTCTAATACTGCCATTTCCCCGTTTTTAATTTCTGTCCTGAATATTTACCTTCCTCAACCAACCATATTATTGCCTTCCATGTGAACCGACCCTGGCCTGTTTCTCGACTATGCCTCTGCCTACCGTCTGCATTGTTTTTCCGCCATGTTTTTGCCTTTCACGTGAACTGACCCTGGACTGTATCGACTATGCCTCTGTCTACCGTCTATTTCTGCCTTTTACCTGCACTGACCTCGGCCTGTTGACCATGTTTTTGCCTGCCCCTTGGATTGATCTTTCACCCTCCTACACAGGGGTCTCACATATGTGAGGGGCTCCAGAATAGTGTTCGGAGTTCAGAAAACCAGTTTTTGGTTTTCTGTGTTCCCATAACAGGGTCTGGTTGCCCGGAGGCTTCAAAGCGATTTGGGTGGGAGAAGCCTCTACCCCTGTCCCCATTCTTTCCTGACCAATGCCCTAAGCTTGATGGTACTGCCTGCTCCCTGGACAAATACTCTGGCTGTGCTGACCATACCTCTGCCTGCTGCATGTACTAACTATGGACAGTATTCCTGCCTGCTGCATGGATGATCCTTTGATCCTTTTGCTGCTGCTGACCACATCCCTGCCTGCTATCTGGACTAATGCTTTGGCTGTGCTGACATCTCTACCTGTACTGACTATTCTTGCCTGCTGCCTGTTTTGCTGTCGCTGTCCACGTTCCTGCCTGCTGCCTGGACCGATGCTCTTCTCTGTGGACCACTGCACTACTAAAACTGCAGGTAATCTTTTCTTTACCCTTTACTCAACAGAATGTATTTTGGTTTGTAATTGGCTTCTACAGTACATGCTATGTGTTAGAAATATGAAGGGCCTTCAACAATGTGATAGGTTGGCAGGAATTTATGTGTAATGTATGCTCCTAGAACAACTGACAGTGCTACTTGGATGTTGGGCCTCTGTATGTGGCCAGACTATGTAAAAGTCTCACACATTTGGTATCGCCACACTCAGGAGGAGTAGCAGAATGTATTTTGGGGTGTCATTTTTGCTATGTACATGCTATGTGTTGGAAATATCTTATGAATGGACAACTTTGTGTAAAAAAAATGCGTTTTCATTTTTTTTCCACAGTTTCCAAAAACTTCAGGAAAAAAATGAACCATTCAAAAGACTAATTATGCCTCATAGATTATACGTTGGGGTGTTAGCTTTCCAAAATGGGGTCATTTTGTGGGCGTTTCCGTTGTCCTGGTGCTCTAGGGCCTTCAAACATGTAATAGGTGGTTGAGAAATGAGATGTGTAATTTATGCTCCTAGAATGCCTGGAGCTGCTACTTCAATGTTGGGCCTCTGTATGTGGCCAGGCTGTGTAAAAGTCTCACACATTTGGTATCGCTACACTCAGGAGGAGTAGCAGAATGTATTTTGGGGTGTCATTTTTGCTATGTACATGCTATGTGTTGTAAATATCTTATGAATGGACAACTTTGTGTAAAAAAAAATGCGTTTTCATTTTTTTCCCACAGTTTCCAAAAACTTCGGGAAAAATATGAACCATTCAAAAGACTAATTATGCCTCATAGATTATACGTTGGGGTGTTAGCTTTCCAAAATGGGGTCATTTTGTGGGTGTTTCCATTGTCCCGGTGCTCCAGGGCCTTCAAAATTGTAATAGGTGATTGAGAAATGAGATGTGTAATTTATGCTCCTAGAATGCCTGGAGCTGCTACTTCAATGTTGGGCCTCTGTATGTGACCAGGCTGTGTAAAAGTCTCACACATTTGGTATCGCCACACTCAGGAGGAGTAGCAGAATGTATTTTGGGGTGTCATTTTTGCTATGTACATGCTATGTATTGGAAATATCTTATGAATGGACAACTTTGTGTAAAAAAAATGCGTTTTAATTTTTTTTCCACAGTTTCCAAAAACTTCAGGAAAAAAATGAACCATTCAAAAGACTAATTATGCCTCATAGATTATACGTTGGGGTGTTAGCTTTCCAAAATGGGGTCATTTTGTGGGCGTTTCCGTTGTCCTGGTGCTCTAGGGCCTTCAAACATGTAATAGGTGGTTGAGAAATGAGATGTGTAATTTATGCTCCTAGAATGCCTGGAGCTGCTACTTCAATGTTGGGCCTCTGTATGTGGCCAGGCTGTGTAAAAGTCTCACACATTTGGTATCGCTACACTCAGGAGGAGTAGCAGAATGTATTTTGGGGTGTCATTTTTGCTATGTACATGCTATGTGTTGGAAATATCTTATGAATGGACAACTTTGTGTAAAAAAAAATGCGTTTTCATTTTTTTCCCACAGTTTCCAAAAACTTCGGGAAAAATATGAACCATTCAAAAGACTAATTATGCCTCATAGATTATACGTTGGGGTGTTAGCTTTCCAAAATGGGGTCATTTTGTGGGTGTTTCCATTGTCCTGGTGCTCCAGGGCCTTCAAAATTGTAATAGGTGGTTGAGAAATGAGATGTGTAATTTATGCTCCTAGAATGCCTGAAGCTGCTACTTCAATGTTGGGCCTCTGTATGTGGCCAGGCTGTGTAAAAGTCTCACACATTTGGTATCGCCATACTCAGGAGGAGTAGCAGAATGTATTTTGGGGTGTCATTTTTGCTATGTACATGCTATGTGTTGTAAATATCTTATGAATGGACAACTTTGTGTAAAAAAAATGCGTTTTCATTTTTTTTTCCACAGTTTCCAAAAACTTCGGGAAAAAAATGAACCATTCAAAAGACTAATTATGCCTCATAGATTATACGTTGGGGTGTTAGCTTTCCAAAATGGGGTCATTTTGTGGGCGTTTCCGTTGTCCTGGTGCTCCAGGGCCTTCAAAAGTGTGATAGGTTGTCATCATATGAGATGTGCAATTTATGCTCGTAAAATGCCTGACGGTGCTAGTTGGATTTTAGACCTCTGTATGTGGCCAGGCTGTGTAAAAGTCTCACACATGTGGTATCACTATACTCAGGAGGAGTAGCAGAATGTATTTTGGGGTGTCATTGCAAGTATGCATGTGCTGTGTGAGAGAAATAACTTGTTATTATGACAATTTTGTGCAAAAAAAAAAAAAAAAAAAAAAAAAAAAAAATTTCCAAGAATTGTGGGAAAAAATTACAACTTCAAAAAGCTCACCATGCCTCTTGCTAAATACCTTGGAATGTCTGCTTTCCAAAAAGGGGTAATTTGGGGGGTATTTGTACTTTCCTGGCTTGTTAGGGCCTCAAGAAATGAGATAGGCCTTCAGTACATCAGGTGTGATCAGATGTGATCATTTTTCAATGATTTGCACCATAGCTTGTAGACTCTATAACTTTCACAGAGACCAAATAATATACACTAATTTGGGTTATTTTTACTAAAGATATGTAGCAGTATACATTTTGGCCCAAATTTATGAAGAAAAATTACTTATTTGCAAAATTTTACAATAAAAACTAAAAAAAAGTGTTTTTTTTTCAAAAATTTCTCTCTTTTTTCGCTTATATTGCAAAAAATAAAAAAAACAGCAGTGATTAAATACCACTAAAAGAAAGCTATGTTTGTGAGAAAAAAATGATAAAAATTTGGTTTGGGTACAGTGTAGCATGACTGAGTAATTGTCATTCAAAGTGTGAGAGCGCTGAAAGCTAAAATTTGGTCTGGGAAGGAAGGGTGTATAAAAGCCCTGTATTGAAGTGGTTAAATACTGTAGAAATAAAAATCATCCCGTTTTAAGTTTTCACCAGTTCAATAAGGCTAGTAGAATAGTTTATGCAGGTTATTGGCTTAAAAAAATATTTGAATTTGCTAAAGAAATTTACTTTTGTAATGTACTTTTTAAAGTTGTGGCAAAGTATTTTTTTTAATGCATATAAAATGTTACTTTGATTTTTTAATAATGTTATTAGTGCATGGCTATTTTCTTAAAAGAAAAACTATTTAAAAAATATTGTTTAAATAATTATCATACAGAAATACATTTTAACTTAAAGCGGTTCTTCAGTCACCTGTGGAAAAATTTAGAGTCAGCAGCTACAAAAACCGTAGCTGCTGACCTTTGATAAACAGACACTCACCTGTCCAGCTCTGTTCTCACACAGCCAGTTTCTTCACTGGGCTTCATTCCTCGGGACAAGCATATTAACTGTGGGTGTCCAGCTGTGACTGTTTGCAGCTTCACAGCCTGCTGCTCACTTTAAATGGTCCCACAGCTTTCTGGAACCTGTGACATGTAGGGGGGGTGAACTTACGCTCGGATCGTTGCGGCAATCCGACAGATTCCACCACCCCAAAAAAAGGATGTGTCAAATGTGAAGGGGGAAGCTCCCCTTTTGGGTGAAGGTCCGCTTTAACCTCCCTGGCGGTATGATTCTTTCTGATTTTAGGTGCTGAAAGCGGTACAATTATTTTGCATGGAAATTTGGCGTTTTATATTGTAGGTCTGTAATTATTAACAATAACACACTTAAATCTGTCCAAACAAGAGTCTAGTAGATATCCCGGGTATGATAAAGTTTGAAACACAAAAACAAAAATTATAATATAATAAAAAAAAAATAATAATTAAAAAAAATAAAAATAAATAGTAATAAAATAAATTTCCACACGAATTACTATCGCTCAATTCTGCAAGTGTTCTAATTTACTATCGCTGTTTTCTAGCTGGTCTAAAGCCATTTTTAACGTAAAGGGACACTTTTTGGTTGCTATGGACAATCTCCAGTTTCCAGGCAGAAAGAACAGTATATGCAATATAAAACTGCATGCAGGGCATGGGCCAGAGCACTGGGGACAAATGGGATGTGAAATGATTTCATACAGTACTGTAATCAGTAAGATTACAGTACTGTATGTGTTATGCTTTTTACATTTTTTTGAATTTGCCGCCAGGCTTCGCCCCCGTGCGTCGCGACGCTCGCAGGGAACGGCGCCTGGCACAGAGAGGCTTCGGAACAGGACACAGCCCGCGGACACTGCGGGGGACATCGCAGGATCCCGGGGACAAGGTAAGTAAGGAGGCACCAGGATCCTGCGATGCAATCCCGAGTGTGGCTCGGGGTTACCGCTAATGGTGCTGAATTTTAACCCCGAGCCACACTCGGGAAAACCGCCAGGGAGGCTACTGTAGTATTACATACTCAATATAAAAATAATCTATTAGTGCAAATATATTAACTGTGCATCCAAATTGCCTTGCTATTGATCTGTTGCATTTTTCACCTTTTTTTTTTTTTTCAAATGTTCAACTACTCTAACTAGTGCTGCTCTTCCCCAAACTTTCGGTTAGGGAATCCACACACAATTACTTCCAAATGCACATGCTCCCAGAATTGTCCCTGTCTTGCTGCTGGTCTTTCCTCTTTCAACTAACCTCAGTGAAGAACCAGCAGAAAAGTGAATAAAGAACACTGAAGACTAATATCTTGTGGAGGAAAAAAAAGGATCCTGTAAGGAAGGGAAGGCAAACAAAATGCAATAAGAACTTTAATAACACTTTAACCCTTTTTCTTATTTCTTATCTATAAATAAATTGTGACTACTGATCATAAAATTTGACTGAACTATTCTAATTGTGAAAAGATGATGTTCCCAATATAGACAGTCATAGACAGTGCATACCTGTTATTCAACAAAGACATCAATAGATAAAATGGTGTACTAAGGAAAAGGTACACCCTTGGCTCGAAAGGTGGTCTTGCCTCTTTAGCAGAAATTACTTCTTGTAGGTGTTTCCTTGCATGAACTGTCAATTTCAAACCCCCTGCAGCATTTAAATGGGATGTAAATCAGGGAATTTGACTACTTTCTTTTGGATCATTATAGTGTTAAAATATCCATTTCCAGTTCAACTTTAACATTCGAGCAGGTGGCCTTACATCATCATCAAGCCCATTATGATATAATGCAGTTAATAATTAATTTAATGGGGTTGATTTACTAAGGAGAGTTGCATATTGCAAAAATATTTCCCCTAGAGCTTAATGAATGTGGTGAAATTTCACTTTTCAAATAATACCCAATCACGTCCAAGAAAATAAAAGAAATTTTTTTTTGCTAGCTTATGGTTAGATGATGGACGTCAGCTGAGCTTCACCATATTCACTAAGCTCTGGGAAAACTACCTTGCAAAATGCAACTCTCCTTGTATAGTGATTACTCTATTTGCTTGTAGTAAATCAACCCCAATGACTGCAAGTAGCACATACCCTGAAGCAGCAAAGCAACTCCAAACCTTAACATTGCTCCACAGTTGAGGTTCTCTTCAGTTTGTGCCAAACATGTCTACTGTTACTATGGTCAAACAACTGTTAATTCTGAACACAGCACATTGTTCTAAAGGACCTGATCTTTCCATATGTTCAAAGATCAAACTGTTGTCTTACTTTAATATTCCTTATTGTCATCAAAAACTTTTTCCTTGTACACGTCCTATACAGGCTGAATGTGTGCAATCATTTTCTGATTCTAGATGCATGTACTTTGGCACTGTTGATAAAGTTACCAGCAGATCCTAAGATAAACTTTGAGGGTTTCTGGAGACTTCTTTAACCACTTAAGCCCCGGACCATTTGGCTGGCCAAAGACCAGAGCACTTTTTGCCATTCGGCACTGCATCCCTTTAACTGAGAATTGCGCGGTCGTGCGACGTGGTTCCCAAACAAAATTGATGTCCTTTTTTTTCCCACAAATAGAGCTTTCTTTTGGTGGTATTTGATCACCTCTGCGTTTTTAATTTTTTTCACTATAAACAAAAAAATAACGTCAATTGTCAGTTGTCATGTTCAAGCGTCAAAGCTTGAACATGACAACAAAAATGCTCAGAAAATTTAATTTTGTGTGTGCACCCTTAAGAGTTCATAAGATTAGATTAGATTAAGTAGGTAGGTTCACTTTTGTCAACTCTATGCTTTGTGTATTTGAATACCCTCAATTTGAAACCTGCGCAAATTAACCCCAAAATTAACCGAAGCTGCACATGCAAAATATGTACTCTATCCTATAATACAACAAACCATGAAGCATATAAATATATACTTAATAAAACAAATCTAAATACACTTATTTTCATGTCACATATTGTATGAGAATAGTCTTTTCCCCAATTGTAAAATAAAATAAAAAAGTCAAATTTCTTTAAGTTGAAACACAGCCTGGGCCTCCAAACCACACATGAATATGTCCTTCTGATAAATGTCCAAAATCCTTTTTTTTTTTTTACTCCACCATAAAACGTGGATTTCTCCACCTACAGTTGAACCCATACTCATCCATTCCTTTTCCTCTCTAATTATGGACAGGCAATCCCGCTGCATATATTGATGCTCCAGGATGCATACACTTTGAATACTGCGACACAAAGTACTCAAATTATGTTTACTTCTCTTTGTATCTCATCCATGCACATATAAAGCCATCTTATAGTAAAAAGCAAAGAAATCATATAGTGTACAATCCCAATAATTTTAACACATATAGATAAAAACATCACACTTATGTGGTTTTGGTGCATCTCAGCACAATTAAAAAAGCTTGAATAAGAAGATACTACATTCAGCTCTCTCCCTTACTGACTCTGTGTGACTTTCCCTTATCCTGGTGTGTTAGCTTGGTGAATTGAGCCTAATGCAGCGAAGCTTTGATCTACCAGAAATAACAAATATATGTAACAACAAGGAGATCATTTTAAATGCACCATCATTTTATAAGAAATTACAAAGATTGGGCAGCTATTTTTGGTAAATAACATGAGAGTTTTTGCTTTGTCTGTGGTTCTTTTGAAAGATAATGAGCCTTTTTTCTTATATTAACCCTTATTAGTTATTATCTATATTGTTCACATGAAAGTATACATAAGCTTGTCAGTTGAAAAAATGAATGTATGTGTATGCCCTAATAAGACATTTTGGGGTTAATTTACTAAAGGAAAATAAGCACCTTCCCTTGCAAAGTGAACAGCCTATTTACCTTTAGTAAATCAACCTCCCAAGGTACATCTTATTAGAATTGACTGCAATAAGAATTGACTTTCTTCATAGCCTGACTACTCAAGCTGCATGAAGAGAGAAAGGAAACATAATAAAGCTGTCCACAGACATAAATCAGGCAAAAGAGAGCAGAGAAGGTTCCAAAAACTTGGGTGTTTAGGCTAGGCTATTAGTCATGTTAATGAAGGGAGCCAGGTGAAGGAGGGACAAGGGAAGTAGACAGGAGAAAAGTTTCACAGGTAACTGTGGTGAGCTATAATAATGAACGTAACTATGGTGAAACCATAATGATCCGACAAAGTTTTCTGGTCTATCCAGAACAGACAGCTGGGGCTGTACATGAGATGGATGCTCTATCTAACTGAAAACAGATTGTTTAGATGAGTAAAATAAAGTTATGATTATAGCCTTTGTTTATTTTATCCTGAAAGTATAAAAAAAGGCAAAACTTTTTTTTTAGTTTTGGATAGAGTGAAGATGGATTAGAACACCTGTTGGACT